>CM062804.1:230144455-230744455 GCA_031772625.1 Pinus tabuliformis | reverse complement strand
TTCGAGGGGTTAATAATGTGTTTTGGACCCTCAAAACCCACTTTTCCTAAGTTTAGTGGGAAATCTGGCAATTAATTAAGCCAGAAATTAAATAAATGGAGAAAAATAAATATCCACATGCTAAATGAGGTGGAAAATTATGGGGAGTTAAAGTGGAGTCCAAAGGTGATGTGGACTCTTAAAATCAAGGAAAGGACATGTGCTCAAATAAAATTGAATTTCTGGCATTAAATGAAAAAGCTGCTTGGAAATTCGAATTTGTGAAGTTAATGCACATTTGGGAGGATTTGGGAGAATATTTGGTGGAGATTTTTGTGGGAAATTGTCTCCACATGGGTTACCACCCATATACACTTGTCATTCCACCATAAAATTCGAATTTGGCACATAAGGGAAGAAGAAAATGATGTCCACTTGCCAGAATTCGATTTTTACACTTGGCATTGGAGCTCCATTCAACAAATTCGAATTTCTCTTTGGGATTGTCACCTCATGCCACTTGTTTAATCACTTCTACATTGGGATTGGCTCCAATGCCATTTGTCATTGTCATTCTTCATTGGGATTTGCTCCCAACTCTCTATATAATAGAGCCATGGGCTCTCACATTGTATAATATTGTTACTAGCTATTGTGCTTGCGGAAGCGCTGCTGCCTTGTACACTTTCAGAAATATCAATAAAGACTTTGGGGTTTCATTCATGAGGTGTTCCTCCTTTTTGAGTGTGATGAATTGTTGAGCATTGGTATAATTCCTTTTACTCATGCTTTGATCTAATTTGCTTCCATATGCTCTTGTAGATTTGTTAATGTAGAGCTATCTTGCATT
This sequence comes from Pinus tabuliformis, assembly GCA_031772625.1. Classification (NCBI taxonomy): domain Eukaryota; kingdom Viridiplantae; phylum Streptophyta; class Pinopsida; order Pinales; family Pinaceae; genus Pinus; species Pinus tabuliformis. The sequence goes on along the minus strand of CM062804.1, from coordinate 230,743,626 downwards.
GACATTTGATTTAGAAGTATGCTCTAGGTATAGAATGCTCTAGTTGGTTTTAAATAAATCTCTAGAGTTTCTTATCATTGCTAAACCTATATGGAACTAATTCTTGATTGAAGTTTTGTAGAGAGAACATCTTGTTGGGATTACAGAATCAAGCGTGAGGGGAGGTCTTTGGAGAGACCAACCCATTCTTGATACATTCTTAAAGGAGCTCTCATTTGTTCTTTGAACCTTCATAGTCTTATCTTACAAAGTGGTTTTGCAGGGATTTCGGCACATAGCTTGTGCACAAGCCGAGAACTTCTAAATTTAAATCTCTTTTAAAAAAACATTGTACTTCATTTCTTTCATTTGCTATCTAAGAGCTTGAAGATGGCTAAGCAAAGACAAGAGTTTACTCTCACTCTTTAGCTTAGCCTTTTGTAAATTATAATTGTACATATACATTTTATCTTGTTGATTTTTCCATTAATACTTAACTTATTTTGCAGCCATTGTTTGGATTGTTTGCTAACTCTTGTGTGGCAGATTTTGAAGAGCAACTTCCCGCAACATCTAACAAGTGTTTGTAGGACCTTTGGCAAGTGTTGGGGGTTCGATTTCCAAGGATGTCGTGAGCCCTTTTGAGGCTTATTTTGGCCAAGTCGAGTTCACTAGAGGGCTGCCCATTTTCCTCTTTAAGCTGTGGGCATTTGGAGGAAACTCACACCTTGTTTCCCTTGCATAAGTTTTGTGAGATCTTGTCACTACTTTCTCAAGAAAGGAGGTCTAGTGTCCAAGTTTCAAGCAATTATTGTGAGGACTCTCCTTGAAGTATAGTTGAGAACTTTGAAGGGCCCTCTTCTCATTGTAATATTAATAAAAGATCTAACTTGCTTGTGGGAGCTTGGGATTTCTCCCATGGTATCCTATCTCCCCATTTAGAGGGAGGTTTCTCTTGGGTGGATTGACATTTGCATGGTTTAAGCTTTCATACTTCATTCACTTACATGCATGCTTTAATTGGAAATTAACACGTCACTATCACATTTCATTAAGTTAAAGTTTGTTACAATTTCATTTGAGCTTTGTATTTTCTTTCTCATTGTTGCTTGGAGCTACAAGCTTACACTTTACTTTGGGCAATTTATCCTTTACATGCAAGCATTTTATATTCTTAACAAACTTTGATTCGTTTCCATTTACCTTGGTAAATTGTTTCATGAGCACTTGAATACATGCTTTAATTTTATGCTACATTGTTATCTTGAATATTGGAGCAATTTATTGTCATTGTCTATTTGAAACAAATTTTACTTTCAAGCAAATTACTTGTATCATTTTAATTCATCGATGAAACACATGCAACACTTGTAAGCAAATTTTATTCCTCCAATTGAAGTTATAATTGCAACTTATGTTGAACACTATTTCATTTTCAAGCATTGCAAATCAATCTCTTTGAAGCATTTGCATGTATCATTATTTTAATTTGGGGAATTAACACAATTTGCATTTCATCTAGGCGTTTTAGTGTAGGAAGGCTCGAAGCCTCTTAAAATTTTACCTCCAACATAAGTTGGTTGAAGTAGACATCTTAGGGATCCTCTACTCTATTGACTCCTCACTTTGAGATCCATATCATGGGGCGAGGGTGAGGTCTGAGGATTGAAGAGTTAAATTGTAATCTTGTTGTAGACCTAATTAATAAAATTAACTAAGAGCACTTTCCATTACATTTACTTTACTTGTCTCTTGATGGTTTGAGTTTTCATATGCAAAGTCTATTCCAAAAGCAAGTATTGTGATCATTTCAAACAAGTGTTTTCTTTTCATGTTTAAAGTCTAATTGCATATTGATGTCTTGGTTTAGTACTTCCTTTCTTTTACATTTCCAAGATAATTACTAATTTCTGGGTTTTGGCAAGATATGTTTCACATGTTTTGATTTATAAAGTTGATTATCTCAAAAGCATTTTGTATCTTACATATCTTGTGCTAACAATCCTTATTTACATTTAAGGGTTACTTTGTTTTCTCTTTTGAGAGCATTGCATTTTACTTTGAGCAAATATATCTTTAAATTGTTGAGCAAATTCCTTATAAGGCACTGGTTTTATGGTTTTTAATCATATTAATGATTGGCATTTTTATTTCAAGTTGCTCACTTCATATTTGGCCATAAATCCTTAAAATTAATCCATTTTCACTATAACACTCTCCTAGAAACTCACATCTTTTAACTTAACTTTCATTAGGGACCCACCCCTTTAGCTAACCTAGGAGATGGCTCAAACGGAGAGAGTCGGGATTAGTGTGACAGCCCCTTCTCTGAGTTCCCTGCCACCAACCACACCTTGTGGGGTTGAAGACTTTTCTCATTGACTTGTAAGTAGGTGTAGGCGGCAGGGTCAAGAACACCAAAGGGGAAACTCATCCGATTTTGCTTCCCATATACACAATGTTCACAAAAATCGAAATCTAGAGAGAAATTAGACATATCTTTTACCATAACATTACCTTGTAGTATTCGAAGGCCCTTCTCTCCAATATGTCCAAGTCTTTGATGCCACAACATAGTCTTTTCTCTAGAGACCACTAGATTTTTTTCTCCACTTTCAAGAACCACAAAACTATTGCATCCATCAATAATAGTTCTACCCAGAAGCTTGTACAGAGTTCCAATCCGAACTCCCCGCATCAATACTAGTGCTCCCCGAACCATCCTGCAGGTATCTTTTTCAAACACTGTTTTTACACTTGCATCATCCATCTTGCTTATAGAAATAAATGCAGGAATATGCAGAATACTAGGAGGTGTTCTAATCCTTCCACCTTGCAACTTCAACTTGACTTTTCCACGTCCCATGATTCTTGCCTTCTTGTCATCCCCTAGACATCACCACCATCAGATTTCTCATACTCACAGAACCACTCCTTATGAGGAGTGAAGTGACAGGATGTACCTGAGTCAATCAACCATTCCTCATGATTTACGTGTGTACTTGAAGAAGAAGCCAAGTACACATCCCCGCTTCATCTGAGATAGTTTTCGCCTCTACAGAAGGAGCATCATCAGATCCTTTTCCTTTCTCAGGAGTTTTATATTTACAATCCTTTTTGTAGTGCCCTTCTTTTCCACATTTCTAGCATACCTTTACAGGTTTTCTTGGAGATTTAGATCTCCCTCTAGATTTAGATCTCCCACTTGAGGACTTATTTCTGTTTCTGTTATGGGACCGTCCTCTTACAGACAAGGCATCTCCATTCTGGCTCTCCATATTTTTCTGTCTCATCTCCTCTAACAACAAGGATGAGACTATTTCATCAAACTTCAAGGTAGTTGTATTGCTACCTATAGCAACAACCAGACTATCCCACGAATCTGGTAGAGAACACAACAGACTGATGCACTTATCTTCATCTAAAATTTTAATATCAACAGATAACAACTGACTTACCACAGTATTGAAGGCATTCAAATGCTCTGTCACCAAGTCTCCATCCTTCATCCTCAGGTTATACAACTTTTTCTGCAGGAACAATTTGTTCACCAGAGACTTAGATTGATACAAAGTCCCTAACTTGTCCCACAAAGCCTTTGCTGTAGCTTCCCCCGGGACATTCAACAATACTGAATCTGAAGGACACAATCATATTGTGCTCTTCGCCTTCCGATCTAACTTCGCCCAGTCTTCTATAGGCATTCTCGTTGGTGCCGAACCTAGATCTATAATGATCCACTGATCTCTACCCACCAACAAATCCTCCATCTTGAGCTTCCAGAACTCAAAACTTTGTCCAATGAATTTCTTGATCTCAATCTTTCCACTGTTCGCCATCTTCTTTTACCGCAAGAATCGATCCTACAGATCTCCCACTGTAACAGGGTCTACCATAGGCTCGAGCAAAACCTCTCAGCAGTGAAGGCATCCCCTTGAAGCCGAAACAACTTTGATACCAAATGTAGGTTTTAACCTTGTACAGAAATTACCTGTAAACAGATTCTTAAAACAGAAAAATATACAATGGCAAGAGCATAAAAAAAATATACATAGAGATTTTCCCTTGGATCCCAAAACCGGGAATACCAGATTGATTTTTCATTATATTCCTTTCAATGTTACAATACATATATGTACATGCCGAAGCATATATAAACCCCTGGATTAGAACATAGCCGTAGTTCCCTTGATCGAATCTACAAATGCTATGGGCAAAAACCACTGTGCCCAAAAACCATGTGCAAAAACCATGGGTAGGTCCATCATTGGGTTCTCCCGAGTCCCAACTACTATTGGGTCCACATAAAATATTTTTTTTTCCAGGGCGCTGCCCCAAACCACATGATGCGTAGAAAGAATATAACACACACCCAGCATTGAAGGGCCTTCCAATGAAGGAAAGGACAAGTGTTAGCTTGCATGATGAACTAGCCCAAGCTAGTGGGGCATTTTGCATATGTGGCATGTCACTTGTCATTGCTTCACTATTTTATTTGTTTATGAAGGCATTTTGCTTTGGAGAGCTCCATTGATTTTTTGTTTTGGTATTTTTCTTGGAGAAAAGCATGGATCTAGGTACAACTCTCCTTGGATTATTTTATATTATGTGACATTAATCATTTCCTTGAACACATCTCAAGGGTGCACCTCTTGTAAGGGGATTTCTATATTGTAATGTTGGTAAAGGGGCTTCTTGGAGAGTGCCCTATTTGTTATGATGACATATGGAATTATAGTTTCCTCTCTTAGAAAGCACTCCCCATCCTTTGACTCGATACATGTTCATATTTCATTGGAGGAGTTTATTGAAGATCATTCTTGAAGGGCATTCCAATGAAGGAAAGGACAAATGGCATCTTGTGTGATGAACTAGCCCAACCTAGTGGGGCATTTTGCATATGTGGCATGTCACTTGTCATTGCTTCACTATTTTATTTGTCTACGAGGGCATTTTGCTTTGGAGAGCTCCATTGATTTTTTATTTTGGTGTTCTTCTTGGAGAAAAGCATGGATCTAGGTATACTTCATTATAATTTCTAGGAGATGAAAGTGGATGTATAATTCACAAAATTATTTTTTTATTGCAAGGAGATGGAGCTAAGTCTAGAAGAGGACTAGCTCTCTCCATTGTTAGGCATGATTGGATTTGGGGAGATTCCCCCTTGCATCTTAGTTGAACATCCTTTTGAATTTAAATATGCAAGTTAAGTGTTTTTCTTGTTGAGGCACATGTTTCGGAATTCGGATTCAATATTGTTGAATATGGATGATAGAGATCATTTGCAACAAATATGCTATGAAGGGAAAAATTCTAGGTAACTTTATTCCTCTTTTTAGAAATACTTAATTGATAGTCATTTCCCATCTTATGTATCTTTGTCTCTGTGGATGGAAATGTATTGTTGTATCATTCATCTTAATTCGTGTTTGTTGCCACGTTCATATTATTCATTGGTAGGCACATGGTACACCCTTATGCATGTTTTAAAGGTTTCCTTCATTGTGATTCCTCCAAGACAATTTTTGCATATGTGGGCAACAAAGGTAGGACAATTGTAGTTTGTTTATCCCAACTTCATTTTGTTCTTTTATCGTAAGAAAACAACCCTTAAAGTTTTATTGTTTGACTCCATATCCCAAAAATGGATTGACACTAGTCTTGATCCACCCATCAATCATAATTCTAAATGCATAATACTTTTTTCCTATGGAAACCCCCTTGTGTCGGAGGAGAGTTGGCATAAAGTGAGAGATGATGCTATTGTGGTGATAGTGAGGTAGCCCTCTTAGCTCCTCTGAGGCCTTGTATCTTAGGACTTTATCACAAGAAGTGATAGTATGGGTAGTAACAAATCAAAGAGGTCTCACCCTAACCAAAAAATTATAGTGATAGATTCCTTTGATAATTCAATGTTACATCAAAGATTAGGGAGGGATTACAACCTATATCCTATTTCTTATGTGACAAACTTGCTCTTCTTCAAAGATTATTTAGTAGCAAAAACCATGGAAATTCTTGCAAAAACCATAATCATCTATGAAAAGAATAAAGATAAGGAAAAATCTCACATTGGATGAGTCTTTCTTTCAATCATCCAAGATATATTTAACTAAGCTTAGAGGGAAACTTCCATTCTTTCAACCATGCTTATAATAAATGAATTCTCTCCTATTTTTATATCTTTTAAATCAAAACCTAGTTCATAAAATAATATTTCTTTTCAGAAGACCCTAGAATCCTCCTTTGAGTGGATTGCTACCTTTTTCCTCGAGTGAATAAAATAGGTCCACAATGCCACTTGTTATCTTCATAAGGAAAATGCCCTTTCTTCTAAGGGTTTGATCATGTCAATGATGGCACAAATTGTCTCCTTGTCTCCAAACATGTAGAAAAAACCTCAAACAATGTGTCTATCTCCAAACAGCCCAGAAGGTGAAATATGCTTCCAAATATGTGAAAACAAATTAATAATGTGTCCTTACTGCCAAAAGTTCTCCTTAAAGGGGCAACTGTTGATTTTTGTATCTCAGGCAAGTACTTCCACACAGGCCTTGTGCCTAGGCATGTGGAAGTTGCCCACATCTCCTCAGAACACTTGCTCTAGGTTGAGCAAGTTGTCTAACTTAGGAAAATCACATATTAGTATGTTGGCTTATTGTGGTAATAGAAACTTAGGAAAAGTAATTTTCTTTAGTAAGTTTTAATCTTAGTCGTTGATTTTGAGTGAGGTGACATTTAATCTCGACCATCAATCACTTCAAAATCAGGGTTTTGGCTCAATGTAAAGTTATAAAAGCAAGGCTAGGGAGAGGGAGAAGACACACCATACAATGACACTAGTCTCAGGAGGGGTGTGATGCTCCAGAGTTCCAGGTTTGAGGGAGTGCAGAGAGGCTGAAGATCCAGATCTGCATAGAAGCTTGAGCACCGATCTAGGGCAGATCTGGTAGATCAGATCAAGGGTTATTTTGTATTCTGTATTTTCTCAGTTGGGTCGTTATCCCAAGACGAGAGCCTAAGTAAGTTTTGAATCATAGTTAATGATGAACTGATTTGATTGGGCAGAAATCTGTGTGTCATATGTTATTGAGATTCGTTGTGTAATTGTGATTCCATTGAATATTTTGTTAGGAACCTAGTCGTGTGTTTGTTCAGTAAGATTTATGCTAGGAATTAAATGCTAGGCGGTGGGTTCAAGAAAACTAACATCAACATTGTTGTATTGTTTCTTGAAGGCAGTTCTTCGCTGCGAAACTGCGCCGAGAAACCAACTTGACCAAACTTTAGGTTCAAGCTGGCCCTCGAACTAGAGGGGGCTCCCTCAAGTGTTACGAGGCTTTTTAATGTTGTTCATTGTCACTGGATAGCAGCCTATCAAGCAAAACAACTAGATCTAGGATTTGTATAGGTGGTTGCTGATGAGTATCCAATCTCTGCTCAGAAATAAATCCCTCTCTTGTAGAGGCCTTATCAAAGTTCCAACGTCCAGCTTTGACAAAATAACATAGCTTTAAAGAGTTTGGTAGAAGAATAGAAGAGAAATTAGATAATCAAGTATCCTCCTTGAATACTTAATCATCTAACAAGAGCAGATGCGTACAGGATAATCTCTGTAACCCACATAAATATGTTTAAGAGACGATAAAAGACAATAATTTAATGATGCAAAGGAACTAATTTAAACAGACTATTCAATTAGCTAGTCTTAGTGTAGATGATAACTTTGCAGTGGGTTGTCAGGGAGGTTGATACTCAAACCTAGCCTTTCCCTAACTTCTATATTACCTCAAACTTATGAAGAAACAAATTATGAAATCACTGGAAAAGACATACATGAGAAACAAATTCTGTCATAAAACTAAAGCCATAAACCTTCAATTAAAAACTCTACAATAAAAGTATTTACAAAAATGGCAGGGTTTTGGCATCAAAATCCAACCCTTATACAATGAAAATCAAATAATATATTGAGGATTACATCAAACTAACTGTGTCTAGCTTTCTGGAATAAAAATCTGAACAATATACTAAAAACAAAAACAATCTTTGAAAAACTGCAGGAAATTTGGAGCTGTTTGCAAGTCTTCTGCCTTGAAATCTTGAGCTGCTTAAACTGTTTGTTGGAAAACTACACTTTGATCCTTAGTTTGTTGATCTTCTGCTGCTAGGTGTTTTTTGAGTGCTAATATCTCTGCCTCTAAATCTGAATAAGAATGACTGTTGATCTTCCTCCTTCTTCAGATGCTAAAATCATGTCCATAATGTGGTTGACTGATCCTTTTTATAGAATTGATTAATCCCTTGTCTTTTGATAAAATCCTTTGATAATTCAATTGATTATCTTTCAGGTGCTTAATCATTGTCATAAAATTTGGAGATGATTTGGAAATCATTGATTTTCTGTCACTCTTTAGTTTTCAAAAATATTAATTTTAAGTTTTTGGGAATAAGATATTTTAATAAATTTTCCAAAAATCTATAAAATTATATTTCCATATTTCCATAAAAGTAATTCTTGACTGTGGTTTTGAAAAACCATGTCTTCAATAGAAAACCATGTCTTGTTTTGACCTGTAAAACTATTCTTTTCTTCATGAATTTCATAAATCAAATCTCTACATATTTCCTTAAATAATCTTTGCTCTGTAAAACCATCCATGGTTTTGAAAACCATGTCTTGTAATACTTTTCCATTGTAGCATTTATTTGTTTATGAATTTCATAAATGAAATTTACAACAATTTACCCAAACCATCCACTGTTTTCATATTTAGTTTTGCCCACTTTTGGTATACTTATGATTCATGAATAAATGAAACTTCATAAATAATTTTCATTTTTTTATGCAAACCATTTACTGGCTAGCTCCCCATGGTTTTGAAAACCATGTCTCCAACCATGTTTGGTAAATTATGAAAATATCTTTTCTATCCTCCTTTTTCACTCTTGTAAAAACTTTGGATATGAAATTATCCAATTTTTCTATTCACGTGCATTTTTCCTCTTTATAATTTTTTTCCTCCTTATACCATAGCAAAAAACATTCATTTGTCTGCTTTGTAAAATTTCATTTTCACCTCTGTAAAATTATTCCATAGGGAGGAAATATTTCCTTATAACATTGGAAACTCCATGATTTCTATTGAAATTTGAAATGTACTTCTAGAACATGTATCTTCATTTTTCCCTGCATGAAGATATATTTAAATTGTTGACCTAGCCTCCTCTTACCTCAAACTTTCACCCATAAGCTCATTCCAGAAAAATAGAGCTATAAAAATCTTCCCTTCATTCTCGCCTTAGATGCAGACTTTATAATTTTAAAAATTTCCCACCTCACATTTATAAATTCAAATCAATATGGTAAATGTTATGGCAATGGTATTTCAGGGGGGGGGGGGGTAGGTTAAAATTCAGATAGTCTGGGGTCCCCGCAAACCATCGATTTAATATTTCACACATCTCGAGGTATTATAGATTATGGTGTTTTAATGTGTGAAATGCAGGGTGGGGACATAGGTTTGAATGGACTTATTGATTTTGACTTTTGACCCCCGTAATATATGGTAATAAATGTGGTTGTCGTATTTAGAGATTGGGGTTGACTCAATATTTTTAACATAAGTTTAATATTTTAAATAAATAATTTTATAAAAATATAATTATCTATATTTTATAAAATTAAATTTTATTTAAAATGAAAAATATAATAAATAATACCCTAGAAACTTGTGTAAAAACCAAATTTTCCAGCGAGTTTCAATATACTCGAGGTTCTGGCCAAGAAACCAATTAGAAAAATTTTGTAACTTTTCTTGGACAAGAAAAAGTTACAACAAACACTTTTCCAAATATGTGGAGTATGCGTCGAAGAATGTGTAGTGACACCAAGGGACCTCTTTTAGCCATATAGATTCTTCTATTGTCACATGTCACCAGTCCAAGCAACATGTTCCTCCTTTGGCTTCTTTTCTTGGCACCTAAAATGTTTTGGGCCTCTTGCAAGGTAGGACATTTGCTCCCTTAGCCTCTTTCCCTGATACATATCATGGTCTGGATGCCCTCCAAGGTAAAGTGTTTTATGCTTGGGCCATGTTTTGACTTTTACTTTGAGGTAGGGCATTAATCTTCTAGGGCTTCTTGCTCGCATCCTCCATCTTATGAGGTCCTGAAGCCTTGGCTTCAACTTGGTTGTAAGACTCTTCCTCAATGATGCAAGAAAGCAGGGTATGAACTGTGTAACCATGCCTTGAGTATGTGTGAAGTGTGCCCAAGTGGAACCTCATGATGAATATGTCCTTGGAAAAGCCTCCACCAAACTATCAGTACTCCTTAATAGTTCTGTCCTTTCTCTGGATGTTGGGAAGTGCTCAGGCATGCTAGAACAAGGTGCGTGGCCTCCAACTCTCCTCTTGTAAGCTGTGATTGCCATTGAACTCTAATGATATCCTACTATGCTAGTAAGTGAAGAAAGACACATGAAAATGCGAAATGAACCTTGTATTTTCAATGGGTAACAATGTCCTCTAAGGAATGCTTTGGATTGGGAGGACTTGACTAGGTGTAGGAGGAACCTTGGAATGCTTAACTGAAGTTCTCCCATCATCCATGCACAAAGAGAAAAAATTGGTAATGGGTGTTTGACCAATCGATTTGAATTGTGAGTTAATATGCGAAGTTAAGCAACCTAGGGCAGGGTATGAACTAATCAGATCTATTAAATTCTATATTCTCTGATAAATATATTATTCACAATGTTAAAATTTATATTACCATTTGTAGATGGCTAAAAGCAATCAATGGGGATGGTACATGTTCAAAACATGCAAAAGGGAGTCCATAAATTACATCTGTCTGTCTAAGAGTAGCTTCTCAAGATCAAAGATAGATATCTAACATAGTTCAAAACATGAATCAACTTAGATTTAAGATGCAAAATCAACAAACCGTTTTGTAGTAGATACAGTGCTCTCTAACTACAGTAATCATGCAATATATCTACCAATGCAGATCATATGCCTTGTTTATTCTCTACGAGTAGAAGGTATTTATGGTGCTGGGATTGTTATTTTGTTTAATCATAACCTCATTACATAGTCATTGTTGTCGATTTATTTATTTTGGCCCTAGATAATCTAAATTCATTATTGTTTTGAATTGATTTGCTAATTTGTAGTTAAAGCTTTTAAATTTCTAGTACTTCATTTATTATGTTGTGGCACCAAGATGAGTCTATTGGTTTTTCATGGACTCTTTTATGTATCACTATGTAGTACCTTTCTGAAATTTAGGTGATGCAAGAAGATTATGGACTATTTGTGTGGCCTTGCAGCATTGTTTTGGCTGAGTATGTGTGGCAACAAAGAGTTAGATTTCTTGGTTCTAAAGTGGTTGAGGTAAGAAACCTTCATATAGACTCAATTTCATTGTTTATATGATTGCTACTATCCTTGTATCATCATTGCTTACAGATAGGCATGTTGTTTTTTACAATGTCAAATATTACTTTTATTAAACTTACATGGCTTTGAGGACTGGTGATTTAAAAGGGATGTATATAAAGTACCCTGCATGACATCCTAAAATATGGGTACATGGGCATTGGCATATAGTGCGAAGAATACAAAAAAATATGGATATTCATTGAAGCAATAAAGTAAAAATTCATAAGAAAACAGGAGTACAAAGACGTAAATGGGATCAGGGAACATTCTTTTAGGATGTGACAAGCAACCTGTTTGTGGAGATCTTGTCCTTTGGTCATCTTAACAGAAGTACATGAATGAATTGGAAGGGATTCTCATGCAGTCCTCATTCAAGCACATAGATCATGCGCTTTACAATGAGCACATGTCCCCAAGTTTATTATTATCCTTGCGCCTTAAAATGATAAGAAACCAATAATTACATTCCACTTCGAGGGGGAAGCCTCCTTTATGATAAATGTAATGAACAAGACAATATTGATGATTCTAAGATTAGGTCTCTATAGTGTATATATATATATATATAGGAGACAAATGATACACTTATATTAAAATGGGAGACAAAACATGAAGATCACAAAAAACAGAGAACACAAGATATAGGCTCCAAGCCAGGGCGAAACCCCTCCAAAGGGGAAACCTAGAAAAAATTCTCTTCTTATAGAACCAGATCAGAATGAGATATCCAAGACCCAAGACCAAAAACCAATGTTCCATAAGCACCAGGTCAACCCTCTATTCTATCCACAAGATGTAAAAATTATGTTCGTCAAAGAATCTTCAAAAACTCAGAAATCTTGTCTTCATACAACCTCTTCTCCTCCTCAATAGCATAAGGGAAATTCATATTCCTTTCCACAAGAAGTTTGCATCATACCTTGGGAGAAACTCACATCTAGCTTGAGTAAATTTGCTTGTCTTGACACCAAACTGCAAAAACAACTTGTCCAAATTGGAAGAGCACGCTGGCCAATATATAGTAGTTCGTGTGTTTGAAAAGTCACATTCTTTAGGCAGACCGACATGATCATCTGGTGGGCCAACCTGGTCTTGTGGGTACATATTTGACTCTTTTCATTTAAAAATAAAAAAAATGGGACTTTGACTCAATAAACCTAGGGGCATTGTTAAAATTGACAACTAGTGCCAAATTCCACTTTAGACAACTCATTTGATGGAGATGATCATTGCATTGAATTCTTCTCTTCGAGAGGACCAAAATCGACCTAAAGATCATCAAATTTGGATAAGCAGAAATGTGTTTTTGAATTTATGCCCACACGTGTGAATTGTCAAAGTCAGCCACATCATGTAGGCTCATGAAGACCAAGAGACATGTCACTTCACCCTCAATGACTTGTATAAATATGAGAGACCTCAAACCTCATTTGGCATCATCTCATCTCACACATTCTTCTCTTCCCTCATCTGATTGGTTTGTACAACTTATTGGGCATCTCTTTTCCTCATACGTGTGGCAGCGGAATGCTGAATTGTAGGATGAATTATAGGGCCGAAATTTCAGTCTGTTGTAGGTTTGTCCAGTGTTGACCAGAGGTATTTTGACCACATTTGACTGTGATTTTTGGGTCAGAATTTCATTTTTGGCAGGCCGCATTTATTGGCACAGGAACCGAGGCGTTTTGTTGACTTTGACCATAGACAAATCACATAGTTGACCATAGAGTTTGACAAGGTTTGACCACTATTTTCATGACTGTTTTGGGCTGAGTTTGACCACATTAGAAGGCTGAGTTTGACTGGGTATGACCAAGCTGCTTAGAGGATAGTTTGCTACTGCTTTGACCAACGTTGACTTTCTGGTTAGCGCTGTTGATTGCTCTAGAAAATTTCAGATTTGACAGGGCTGCTTTAATCATCAATTGACAAGTCAATTTTGACTTTATTGTACTCTCTCTGCTGAACATTTGATATAATAATAAGAAGAATTGATCAAATCGTTTTCCCCATCTTGGGGTTTTTCCCTGGCATTAGCCAAATTTGGTGTTCTCTTCTCTTGGCCTGTATTCTGCATTTTACTGTTCATGTTCTATCTACAGTTACTGTTGTTGAAATATGTAACTAGGTTCGGTCTTCATAATGACATGTGTAATCATGATTTTAGGTAATTGATGTTAGAAGAAAAATAAAAATTATTTTGTAATGCTTGAGTCATGGGTTTCATGCTCAAGTAATTTTATAGATGAAGCTCCCATTGTGAGCTATTAGGTTTGGTCATCAAGTCATAAGTGTTAGTTTTTGTAGCATCGGATGTCTTCTAGCCACGAAATTTGGTGGAGAGGCTAGAATACATGAGATCTCCAAAACGCAGAAATCATTTATGGAAATTTCGCCTAGAAGTGTTTCAATAAGATTATTTGATTTTTAAATATTTCCTAAGTCTAAACTTAGGGAATATGGTTAATTAGTCAATATTAATTGAGATAAGGTGAGAATCATCTAGAAACTCACACAGGTCGATCCAGAGATGATCCTAGCCATTGATTAAGTTCTAATCTTGGCCGTTGGTGCTCCAACAGTGGATTATACGAAGAGGTCGATGTGGTGATGGAGAATACACCAGTGCGGATACTTAGTTTCCCAGGTACTTCGATTTTCTCAGTAGCAGCAACTCAGTAGAGAAGATAAAGCTAGAGGGTGAGTAGCAGGTTGAAGAGGAGGGCAACAACATTCCGGGAGGAAGGTTTCTAGTCCCCGGAAGAAGCAAAGGAAGAAAGGCTGAAATTCTTAGAGGGCTAGCGTAAGCTCAGCGAAAAGGGTGACGCAGGGAGCTCAGTGCAGAGGCTAGGGAGGCAATTTCGGAGGCAGAAAATAACTGTGGGGTGAGAGAAAATTCTCACGATAATTTTGCCAGTATTTTCCTCAGATTAGATTGCCAGTTGGGCATCTAAATTATTGTACTCAAAATTGCTGTTGAAGAATAATAATAAAACCCTCATCTGCTGCATCGGTTTTCCCACATTGGGTTTTTCTGGGGACAATTGTCCAAAAATAATTGTGTCAAAATTCTTGTGTGTGCTAGAATTTCTCAGTTTTCAATATTTTATTTTCTGCAGTATTTTTATGGTGAAAATTGCAGTTGTGATTTTATTCGTTGTTTGCCGTAGCAAATAAACTACATAATTAAATTTTCAGTTAGAAGAATAATTTCCAGTTGCTGCAATAGATAAATTTTTTACAATAAGTATAGTGAGTCAATGTCATGTATTGAAGGCCCATTTGGGCATGTTACATATTGTAAAAAGAGAATTTGTTTGAGTCATTAACTCTCCTAGACCTTGTCACGAGTACTCCTTCAAGTCAACCCTCAAAAGGAGATGGAGATCATTCTAAAAGAGCATGCCGACCTACTCATTTGCACAAGTCAACTTATTTCATGGGCAGATCACTATATATAGTGAGGACTCAGCCTCACTTGAGACACCACTTGATCAAGCATCTGAAATACAACAAGAAGTGCGAGAAAAAGAGTAATAGGAGCCTCTCATCCAGCGAAGAAAGAAGAAGAAGAAACCAAAGTGTTTTTGGCATTGTTTTTGGGTTATTCTCCTCGCACGTGTGACAGGGATTAGGGTTTCTGCAGTAGGGTTACACCAGCCATTGAAGAAGCCTAGAAGAAGGTCACTAAACCAACATTCTTGCTAGCCGAGGTCACAAGGAGAAGCCCTCAAGTCAAGCGAAGAAGGAAAATACCATCAAGCTCCATCAATCAGCCCACACGTGTGAAATTGCAGAAGTTTCAGGCAGGCCAAGAATTGTAGGACTATGGAAGAGGGCCGAAATTTCAGAGTAACCGAAATTAGCAATGCTAGAAGTTAGTTTGACCAGTGTTGACTTGGGTAAGAAGGAGAAGCAGTGAAAAAGGGTCTTGTGACTTGGTCTTGGAGAAGTTGATAAGTCAAGGGTCTTGGTCTTGGAATTCGTCACTTGAAGTTTCTATAAGAAGAAGAATTCGTTTGGGTTTTCCTCTCAAGTTGGAGAGGTTTTGGCCCTGGTTGATTGCCTACATTTTGTGTCTCTTGTCTCATGCTTATTCATGATTTGGTAGCTACTTGATGATAGAAAACATTAACATAATCAAAAGAAAGAAAGAAGCTAATAAAAGACTAAGAAAAGTTGCATCACAAGCAGTTATCATTTAAGAGAAATCACCTCATCCCTATGCCCTAGATTTCTCAACAAATGTCAATTTGATTTATGGTTAATGTGATTGCTATTGGAAACTAATTTGGAAATTGTCATTGGGCTGCTAAAAGTACATTGAAGTACTTGTGCTAAGCATAGAACTTACCATTGTTAACTAAAATTAACATGGTATCAGAGCCCAGGTGAAGACAAAGCCCAAGCAAGAGAGAAAAGAAATCACTAAGAGAGATTTGTTGGACAAGCCTCCATGGCATCTACATCTTACTTCAAGATCGAGGACAAGCTCAATGACAAATATGACTATCATGCATGAAAAATGACTTTGGACTTGACTTTGGAAGAACATGATGCCATGGACTATGTGCAAGGAAAAGCGGTAGAGCCTCCTTCAAATGCACCGGTTGCTGCTAAGACAAAGTATAAGAAAGGTGAGGTCAAAGCTAAGAAAATTATCATTGGCTCCATTCAAAAGCATTTGATTGCCTATATTTCTGATTTAGGAACATCTAAGGAGATGTATGATAAGCTGGTTGGGATGTTCAAAGTGAACAATGAAAATCAAATCCTCTTTCTCAAAAACAAGTTGAAGGATATCAAAATGAATAAAGGGGAGTCTATCCAATCCTACTTCATTAGAATAACTGAAATCAACAATGATCTACTATCTATGAGAGAAGTTATTACTGATAGGAGCTCACTGTCATTGCACTTGGAGGTCTTACAAGACCTTGCGATGTATTTGTCACCATTATTACAACAATGATGGGATACCTGGTTTCGATGAGTTATTGGCTAGATGCACTCAAGAAGAGACTAGGATGATGGAGAGAGATAAGCCCTCAAATGGAAATGAACCTATTGCCTTCTCCACTCATGCAAGAAGGAAGAATAATGCTGGTTCGAGGAGTCAGGGTCAAGGGTTCAAGAAGGGATTCAAGGAAGGAAGAAAAGGAAGGTGCTACAATTGCAACAAGTTTGGCCACTATGCTAGAGAGTGTCCTCACAAGAAGAATACTCCAAGGGATGATGACAACAACAACCACAACAATTACAAAGGCAATGGCAATCAAAGAAACAATAGGTTCAACAACAAAGGAAAGAGGAATGCTCCCGCTGCTCGAAATGGAAATGGTCGACCTCCCAAGAGGACAAGAAATGCTAGGTATGATGAAAGTAATGTTGTAGAAAAACAAGATGAGTTTTATCTTATTTCCGCTCTATCTATTACCTCTCCTTCGGATACGTTGGATCATTGGTTGATTGATAGTGGAGCCTCAAGGCACTTCACTGGATACAAAGAGGCCCTCTCAAATTTGGTTGAAAAGAAGACTAATTTAGAGATCATACTTGGAGATAATGCCACCTACCCTGTGAAAGGGATAGGTATTGTCACTCTTCACTTGAATCAAGGTCAAACCATTCACCTACAAGAAGTATTGTATGTGCCCGATTTGAAGAAGAACTGGTGTCTATTTCTGTAATGGAAGATAAAGGTTTCAAGGTAGCATTCGTTGATGGAAAGGTACTTATTTGGCAAAGAAACCCTAAAGATGCATTTACTCTTGGATTTAGGGTTGATGGTCTCTATCAAGTTGGTGGAAGTCCTTTGGGAGCTTTGGCAAGCGATACTTCACTTCAATTTGAGCTATGGCACCGAAGATTTGCCCACTTACATTACAAAGCCTTATTTGGGGTAAGGAAGATGATCACAGGTATGCCCGAGTTCAACATGAATCATGAAGGTGTTTGTCAGGGTTGTGCTGCTGGAAAACTTACAAAGGGACCATTCCCTTCTAGTGAAAGCAAGACTTCCGATATTCTTCAACTGGCCCATTCCGATCTGTTTGGTATGTTGCCCGTAACATCGTTGGGAGGATACTTATATTATGCAACCTTTGTGGATGACCACTCTCATAAAACATGGATCTATTTCTTGAAGAGGAAGGATGAAGTGTTCAAATGGTTCCATTCCTTCAAAGCATTGGTGGAAAATCAAATAGGGAAGAAGATCAAGATATTGAGGACCGACAATGGAACCGAATATGAATTAAATGAATTCAATGAATTTTGCAAAGAAGCTAGCATTAAGAGGGAGACAATTATTCCATACTCCTGAGTAGAATGGTGTTGCTGAAAGAAAGAATCGAACAATCATGGAAACCACCCATGCCATGCTCCATGATCAAGGCCTGCCAAAGTTCTTATGGGGCAACACTGTCGTATATGTTCAAAATAGGATCCCGCATCAAGCCTTGGATCTCAAGACACCCGAAGAAGTCTTCATTGGCAAGAAACCTTATGTTTTTCATTTTAGAATCTTTGGTTGTCTGGCATATTTCATGTGCCTAAAGAGAAAAGAAACAAGTTGGAAGCATCTAGGAAGAAAGGTATATTCATTGGCTACAGTGAAAATTCAAAAGCATATAGAATCGATGTGCTTGGTCAAAGAGATGTGGAAGTAAGCTGTGATGTCACCTTTGAAGAAGATATTGCCCTTGGGAAATCCAAATATCTCTCCATCACAAGGAAAGACAATGATGATGCTGCTACTGAAAAACAGGATGAATCTCTGACAAATGAGCTTATGCCCTATGTTGAAGGCCCAATGGATCTTATTGATCCACCTCTTGGCGATCCCTCTACCTCAAGGAAACACCCACTATGGCTCAAAGATACTCTCGAAGATGCTTAAAGACATATTGCTCCAAGAGGGACATTTCGTGAAAGTAAGAAGCCAAATAGGTATCAAGGTTATTTAGCTGCTAGGAGTACTATTGTTCAAGTTGAATCTTGCACGTTTGAAGAAGCTGTAAAATGTCACGTATGGAAAGATGCGATGAGTGAGGAGCATGAGTCAATCATGAAGAATGATGTCTGGAATGTGGTGCCTAGACCCAAGGATAAGTCTATGGTCACTTTTAAATGGATTTACAAAATCAAACATGGAGCTAATGGAAGTGTTGAAAAATATAAGGCCAAGTTCGTTGCTCGAGGCTTCTCTCAAAAGGAAGGAGTGGACTATGACGAGATATTTGCACCGGTGGCCCGATATACCACTATCTAATCTATCATTGCTCTCGCTACCAACCAAGGACGGAGCCTACATCAAATGGACGTCAAAACTGCTTTCTTGCATGGCTTGCTTAAGGAGGAAGTCTACTAGGAGCAACTTCAAGGATTTGAAGTACAAGATCTAAGGACATATATGCAGGTTGAAGAAAGCTCTCTATGGGTTGAAGCAAGCCCTTAGGGCTTGGTATGAGAGGATTGACAGTAATCTCGTGAAGCTGGGATTTACGAGGAGCTATGTTGATCCTAACCTATACTTCAAGGTTGAAAACGACATACCTCTTATTTTGGTTCTTTATGTTGATGATCTCTTTCTGACTAGTGCAAATCCTCTCATTTATCAATGCAAGAGGGAGTTGACTTCCGAGTTCGAGATGAAGGACCTAGGTCTGATGCATTACTTCCTAGGCCTGGAGGTCTGGCAAAAGCTAGGTGAGATTTTCCTTTGTCAAGGAAAATACATTATAAAGCTACTAGAGAGATGTGGGATGGTCGATTGCAAGTCTGTGTCTACTCCAATGGAACTCAACTTCAAGAAGCTATGTGGAAGTGCTACTGGGCTCGAATTGGCAAAACCTTCCGAGTATCAACAACTTGTGGGGGCCCTAATGTTCTTGGTAAACTCCCAACTAGACATATGCTTCGCTGTGAATACTTTAAGCCAATTTATGGTTGAACCTCACCACATACATTGGATTGCTGTTAAGAACCTCTTGAGATATCTTAGTGGCACAAACAACTATGGGCTGAGATACACTGTCGAGAATTTGAGGCTACATGGATATTTTGATGCCAACTGGGCTAGCAACGTGGTGGATAGGAAGAGCACATCAGGATGTTGCTTCTCTTTGGGGTCTGCTTTGATTTCTTGGATGAGCAGGAAGCAAAAATCGGTTGCTCTAAGCACCGCCGAGGTGGAATACATTGTTGCTAGTATGGCCTGTTGTAAAGCTATATGATTGAGGAAGCTCTTCAGTGAGCTATTTGAGCATGTACTGGATACCACTATGATCTATGGCGACAACCAGAGTGGGATTCGCCTTTCAGAGAATCTCGTGTTCCACAACCGCTCTAAGTACATTGATATCAGGTACCGCTTTATCAGGGATATGGTACAACGGGGAGCAATAAGGCTCCAACACATTGGGACTGATGCGTAGATCGCTGACATTCTCATGAAGCCCTTAGGGAAGGTCAAATTCTTAGCCTTCCAAGAGAGACTTGGAGTCATGGAAGGAGCCTCCCATGAGGGTCCCGCTTGAGTTGGACATTGAGCTCTGGGAGCTCCTAGGGGCTTGGGGTACATCTTGGAGCTATGAGCAAACATAGGGTGAGTGGTTCACCTTCCCCTACAATTGATGACAAATGTGTGTAGGGTGAGTGATTCACCTTCCCCTACGATTGATGATATATGCATAGGATGAGTGGTTCACCTTCTCCTATGGCATATGAGCAGGACAAGCGATTCACCTTCTCCTGTGGATGCCCCAATATACATCCTACCCATGTAGTCCGAGACTCATGGGAAGTGCTTCTCATCTGGCCAATGAGTTGGGAAAAGTGGTTAGGGACCATAACACTACAGGTGGACGCATCATGTACTGCTGTACTCCTTATGTCTAGGATGCATGGTGTTCAACAACTTGATCTGTGATTAAGTCTGATTGGGGTTCTAAACCTGGACTGACTTTTGTAAGTGGAGAGTGGTAAGGTCTTGTGAATCGCTCTCAATCGATTCTTCTTCATTATCTATATCAGTGTTCAACGGAGTTGAGACGAGATGCAAAGATGGTACATGATGATAGGATGGCATGATGATGGATGGATTGGCAGGTGGAATTCTCCCTAGTTGAGAGGGAGTGTTAAAATTGGCAAATAGGGCCAATTCCACTTTAGACAACTCATTTGATGGTGATGATTATTGCATTGGATTCCTCTTTTTGGGAGGACAAAATCAAACTAAAGATCATCATATTTGGATAAGCAAAAATGTGTTTTTGAATTTATGCCTACACGTGTGCAAATTGTCAAGGTCGGCCATATCATCATGTAGGCTCATGAAGCCCAAGAGACATGTCACTTCACCTTCAACGACTTGTATAAATATGAGAGACCTCAAACCTCATTTGGCATCATCTCATCTCACACATTATTCTCTCTCCTCATCTGATTGGTTTGCACCACTTGTTGGGCATCTCTTTTCCTCACATGTGTGGCAGTAGAAGGACAAATTGCAAGACGAATTACAGGGCCGAAATTTTAGAGTTTGTTGTAGGTTTGACCAACATTGAGTAGAAGTATTTTAACCACTTTTGAGTCTTGACTACGATTTTTGGGTCAAAATTTTGTTTTTGGTAGGCCGCATTTATTAGCACAAGAACTGAGGCATTCTATTGACTTTGATTGCAGACCAATCACATAGTTGACCATAGAGTTTGACCAGGTTTGACCATTGTTTTCATGACTGTTTTGGGTTGACTTGACCACATTAGAAGGCTAAGTTTGACTAGGCATGACCGAGCTGCTTAGAGGACAGTTTGCTACTGCTTTGACCAATGTTGGCTTTTTGGTTAGGGTTGTTGATTGCTGCAGAAAATTTCAGATTTGACAGGGATGCTTTAATCATCATTTGGCAAGTCAATTTTGACTTTATTGTACTCTCTCTCTGTTGAACATTTGATATAATAATAAGAAGAATTAATCAAAGGGTTTTCCCCATCTTGGGGTTAGGGCTGTTGATTGCTGCAAAAAATTTCAGATTTGACAAGGCTGCTTTAATCATCATTTGGCAAGTCAATTTCGAATTTATTGTACTCTCTCTCTCTCTTTGCTGAACATTTGATATAATAATAAGAAGAATTAATCAAAAGGTTTTCCCCATCTTGGGGTTTTTCCCTGACATTAGCCAAATCTGGTGTTCTCTTGTCTTGCCCTGTCTTCTGCATTTTACTGTTCATGTTCTATCTACAGTTATTGTCAATGTGATTTATGGTTAATGTGATTGCTACTGGAAACTAATTTGGAAATTGTCATTAGGCTGCTAAAAGTACATTGAAGTAATTGTGCTAAGCATAGAACATACCATTGTTAACTAAAATTAACAGGCATGAAATGCATGGCTTGTCTAGAAAAATAATAATAACAAATTTCTTTTTTTTCTTCCTTCTATGTTTACAAAATACATTTTGATACAATTATGAAGACCAAACTTAACTATATTCTCCAACAAGGGGTTCTAGCCTACATAACAATATAACAATAGAAATGTAATCACTCAATATCTAGGGCTTAATAAGGGTTTTTTGGGTTAACATGGGCTTATATAGGGCTTAACATGCCCCTCCCCTTCAAAGAAGTGTTGTCCTCAACACTTGACTATCTGTGGGTGTTTCTGCATGAAACACTCATCTTCCCATGTCGCTTCTTCCACTGGTAGGTTCTTCCATTTAATGAGGTACTCAATAATTGCTCGATTTCTTAGTTGTTTAGTTCTTGTTTCCAAAATTGTTTCAAGTTCTAATATTATTTTCCTTTCATTGATCTCTGGTAGAATAATTTGGACTAGGATCTTATCATTGATGACCTTCTTTAAGCAAGAAACATGGAAGATTGGATGTACACGTGAAGATGGAGGCAACTCTAATTTGTAGGCCATACTTCCAATCCTTTGCAACACCTTATAGGGGCCATAATACCTTAGAGCTAATTTATTGTCCTTCTTTTGTTGCTTGAGGGACATCTATTTATATGGTTGTAGTCTCACAAATACTCAATCCCCCACTTCAAATTCCCTTTCACTACAATGTTGATCTACTTGTTGTTTCATCCTATTTTGTGCCATAACCAAGTTGTCCTTCAATAGTTTGAAAAACTCTTGTTGGTGTTGGATGTGGACCTTTATTGTTTGAGCCTTTATATTCCCTTTCAAGGGTGATGTGATGAATGGAGGATGATATCCATAAAGGGCCATAAATGGTGACATTTTTGGTTAAGTATGGAAGGATGTGTTGTACCACCATTCTGCCAAGAGCAACCATTTGACCCATTTTTTCTGTTTATCAGATGCAAAGCAACATAGATATCCTTCTAAACATTTATTCACAATCTCAGTTTGCCCATTAGATTGAGGATGGTAAGATGAGTTATGAGCCAATTGAGTACCCAAACAAGAAAATAATCCAGTTCAAAATTTTCCAGTGAAAATTGGATCTCTATCACTTACAATAATCTTTGGTATTCCATGTAGATTTTGGACTGTTTCCATGAATTCTTCTGCCATAGTACTTGCTTTAAAAGGATGAGAAAGAGAGAAAAAGTGGGCATACTTTGTCATTCGATCTACCACTACCATAATGACACTCTTTCCTTCAGATTTGGGTAAACCTGTAATAAAATCCATTGAAACTTCTTCCCAATGCTGGCTTGGTATGGCTAATGGTTGAAGGAGCCTTGGGGTCTTGATAGTCTCTCCTTTATTTTGTTGGCATACCACACATTCTGCCACAAATTTTTGCACATCTGCTTTAAGACCTTCCCAAAAAAAATATTTCTTGATCCTATGGTATGTCTTCAAGAACCTTGAATGTCCTCCTATAGGAGAAGTGTGTAATTCCAATAGGACCTTCTGTTTGAGTTGAGAATTCTTACATAAGTATAAGCAATCTTGATACCATAACAAATCATTTTTCCATGTAAATTTTTCTATTGCATCAGGGTCCTCCTGTAGTTATTGAATGATCTTGCATATCTTCTCATCTTGTTGCCATTCTATCCTTGCTTCTTCCACCCAGTCAGATTGTGGAATGGAAATAGTACATAGTAAACCATTTGTGTCTTCCTCTTTCCTTGAGAGTGCATCTGCCACAATATTTTGTTTTCCCTTTTTGTAGATAATTTCAAAGTCATAACCCAACATCTTTGTGACCCATTTTTGTTTCTCTTCTGAAGATAGTCTTTTCTCCAAGAAGTACTTCAAACTATCATGATCTATTTTTACTTTGAAGTGTCTTCCTATTAGGTATGGACGCCATTTCTTAACTGCATGTAGTATGGCCAACATTTCTTTTTCATAGATGGGTCTGAGTAAGTTCTTTCCTTTAAGTTCGCTACTTTCAAAAGCAAGGGGTATTCCTTCTTGCATCAAAACTGCACCAATGCCATGGCCTGAGGCATCACACTCCATAATAAATATTTTTGTGAAGTCAGGTGTCGCTAAGACGGGAGTTGTACACATAGCCTCTTTAAGTTCTTCAAATGCTTTGGTTGCTTCTTTAGTCCAATAAAATGTTTCCTTCTTCAATAATTTTGTTAGAGGTGCTGCTATTTGACCATAATTCTTGACAAATTTGCGGTAATATCCTATCAATCCTAAGAATCCTCTAAGTTTCTTCAAGGTATTTGGGATTGGCCATTCCCTCATAGCTTTGATTTTGTTAGGATCCACCTTGACACCATTGTGTGATACAATATGACCCAAATATTCCACTTCTTGAACCCCAAAGGCACACTTGGAAGGCTTTGCATATAGTTTTTTCTCTTCCAATAGTGTCAATACCTTGTCAACATGTTGTACATGCTCTTCCCAAGATTTATTGTAAAT
This sequence comes from Pinus tabuliformis, assembly GCA_031772625.1. Classification (NCBI taxonomy): domain Eukaryota; kingdom Viridiplantae; phylum Streptophyta; class Pinopsida; order Pinales; family Pinaceae; genus Pinus; species Pinus tabuliformis. The sequence continues at coordinate 230,719,323 of CM062804.1, read as the reverse complement.
TAGTATGTCATCAAAAAATACTAGCACAATTTTTCTAAGGAAGGGTTTGAAAATAGAATTTATCAAGCTTTGAAATGTTGAAGGTGCATTTGTAAGTCCAAATGGCATAATCAAAATTCATGACCTTCATGTGTTCTAAAGGATGTTTTGGGAATGTCTTCTTGCCTCATTCTGATTTGATGATATCTAGAACAAAGATCCAACTTAGTAAAGAAAATTGCTCCATGCAATTCATCTAACAATTCATCAATGACAAGAATAGGAAACTTATCTTTGATTATCATTTTGTTGAGTTGTCTGTAGTCTGGACACATATGCCACGAACCATCCTTTTTGATAACCATCACCACTGGTGAAGAGAAATCACTCTGGCTAGGTTGAATGATGCCCGTGTCTAACATTTCTTGAACCATATGCTCAATCTCACTCTTTTGTGCATGTGGATATCTAAAAGGCCTAATGTTAGGTGCTATACTTCTAGGTTGCAAATGAATAGCATGGTCATGTTCTCGGATAGGTGGAAGACCCTTAGGCATTTCTCCAAATACCTTGGCATGATTGTTGATAACTTTTTGAAGATCCATTGGAGCAGAGGATAGAGATGTTTGAACATCTAATGAACACAATTGTGCAACTACACCTTGGTGTCCCATTTTTTTATTATCAATTTTGTCATGCTATTACAACTTATCACTTTACTGGGTTTCCCTTGTATACCTCTAAGCTCAATTTCCTTTCTATTTGAGAAAAATCTTATGAAAAGATCTTGGAAATTAATTGGTTCCCAATGATTGTAACCATTGGACCCCTAATACAACATCAACACCACCCATTTGGATTGCAGTCACGAGACTAACCAATAGATACTCCCCCATATTAAGCTTAATCTTATTGCACTTTCCTAAACAATTTCTCTTACCTCCATATGCAATCATCACTTGAAATTCTAGTGTTGGATATACAAAGCAATTAAGAAGTTTTGCTAGTTTCTAGTTGATGAAATTATGGGTACTTTTGCCGCAAAATCTAACAAACCTTGGAGAGGGAAACCTTACAAGGTATAAACTAGACCTATAAGCAACAATGGCGTAGTGGCCCACTGCCACCACAACCAAACCTCCCTACTCTTTACAGACTTTCACCGATGGGAGGAGTCCTGGTAGGATAGAGATCACTTAAATATGTATTCTATGGTTAAGGTATGAAATGATCTCACTAGGAGGTCTTCAAGAAAGACAATTTTGGTCCAAGGCTTCACAAGGAAGCAATTCGCTTTCTATGAGGACACCTAGAAATAAAGTTACAAGACCTAGGGTTTGATTGATTTGACAAGTGTTGTGTTGAAATTATGATGTTCTAAGCTGTAACAATTACTTATTCCAAAACTTCTTTTTGCTGCAATATTAGTTAAACGATTGTAGATAGTACATAAACCAAATGCACAATTGAAGGCAGCCAAGAACAAGATAAGACATAGAGAATTTAGGTCCAATGACCAAGGAAAAACCCACAAGTGGAAAACCCACACGGATTCTTCTTCTATTAGATATCAATTGTTCAACAGAGATACAAAGTACAATGAGAGATCAAGAGAATGAGTAAGTTCACCCAAATCTGAACAATCTGTAGCATGAAGATCACTGGTAATATCAAATGATGCAAACATTGAATCAACCTAGTTTTGCTCTTACTCCCCAAGTCTTTCTCTCTCACAATCTTCTTCAAGTCTCTCCAATTCTCTTTCTCAAGTTCGAATGCTTCTTTCGCAATGCACAAGTAGTGAGAATGAGATATATATATATATATATATATATATATATAGGAGGAGCAACAAATTCTGGTCATAAAAAAGGAGCAATACACATGTCTTGAGGATGAGTTACATATGCCATTTAGGGAGGTACACATGCCTTTGTAACTCATGCCATTAAGGAGGTATGCATGCATGCCTTAGTAACTTATGCCATAAAGGAAAGAATGTAACATATGCATTAAAGAGTGCGTAACTGGAATCTTTTATGACATCCTTTAATGAGTGTGTAAGGGGAATATGCCATGCTTTTAATGAGTGTGTAAGAGAGAGTGTAACATATCCATTAAGTGAGAGAGAGTAACATATGCATTAATTGAGGGGAGTTACATATGACATGATTGAGTGCCATGATTGAGAGACATGAATTTCCTTTTAATAATAATATAATAGTATCATAAAGGATAATAGTAATAATAATAATATTGATGATTAAGTCGAGATTGAACTATTAGGATTGATTAATGATAAGTTAAGTGATTTTCCATCAACTATACTTGATTACCAATTGATGCAAGGTGATTTACTATTTTTGGAAAGTCATACTTGAGATGCTAGACATGACTTTCTATTTTTAGAAAGTCACTCCAAAATTGTCAGAAATGAGATTTTAGATAAGGAAATTCATCCCTGAGCTGCCAATTTTCAACACTCCCTCTTAGTTAGGGAGGAATTTCTTTCTGCATCAAAGATCTCTGCTTTCTCTACTCATCTCTGTTCATTTCTTCTCTGTATCATCTAGAACAATGATGTCTCATTCTAACGATGATGTTCCTTTGACAGTTTTCCCAAGAGCACATCCTTTGCAAACTCCATCATGTTCAATCTTAATTTCAGGTACACCTTTAACAAAATCCTTCATTCTAGATAAAGCTTTATAATGAACATGAGCGTACCTTCGATGCCATAGTTCACAAAGATCAGAGGTGTTGTGTATCAAGGCTTGAATTGAGCGACCAAGGAGACGATATAGGCCTCCTATTCATACACCAATGACTTTGGCAGATTCAAAGGAGGAGTCTTTCTTCCATACTAGAACTTGACCATCAACAAAGGCAATTCTATATCCTTTGTCTTCAAGAGATGAAATGGACAACAAATTCTTCTTCAAACCAGGAACATATAAAATATTGTTAATAGAGACATTACCTCCTGATTCCAATTGGAAAGATGATGAACCAATGCCCTTGACTTCGTACTTGCCATTGTCTCCAAGCTCCACCCTTTGAGCTATCTTCTTTCAACCAATTCAGAGAGATTCTCATGACTTCCAGTCATGTGCCTAGAGGCACCATTGTCCACCAACCAAATTTCATCATGACCTGCAATAGAACCTGTAAAAGCAGAATAAAAGGAATATTCATCATCATAATCTTTCTTCCTAGACCTCCTCTTATGTGAGGGTTCATTAAGGTCAACTGCAGAAGCATGGTGTTTCCCTTTCCTTTTTCGATCATCATTCCTTTGAGGACACCTATTTTGATAGTGACCATATGCTTGGAAACAATAACACTGAACATTTGTCATGTCTCTTCTTTCTTGAGAGGGAGGAGGAGGTCTTCTTTGTGGAGCAGGTCCTCTTCCTGGAGCAGGTCTTGGAGCAGATCTTGAAGTAGGTCTTCTACCTGTACTTCTTTGAAATCTTCCAAAATTTCTTCTACCCTTGCTATTCTTTGAGTGGGCTGCAAAAGCTTGAGAATCTTCACTTGGATTTGGAATCTATCCTTTGGACATAAGCCTAGATTCTTCTTGAGGGCAAGCAACCCACAACTTGTCAAAGGTAGGTGCATTTTCTCTGCCACTAATGCTTGCTACAAAAGAATCACAAGAGTCAAGAAGACCACTAATTGCTATAACTACTAATTCATCAATAGCTTTGAGTTGATCTCTCAATTGAGAGATCCTTACGAAGTATGATGTCACAATATCATTCTTTGTCATCTTAACATCACAATGTTGAATTCTTAGACTGGTAGATTGATTAATGTTGTTGATGGTATATAATCCAATAAGAGCATCATACATTTCCTTGGAGGATTTGAGATCAACAATATAAGGAATCAAATGATCTCTAATAGATTCCACAATGATGCTCATGGCCAATATGTCATCCTCTTGAAAATTTTCCTTCAACTAGTTTAGTAACCTTTCCCAATATAATACTCATGACCTTATTATATGGCTTGCAAGGACAAGATCAATTCTAGTCTTCCACGCTCTGTAGTTTGTAGCTCCTTCAAGCTTGTTTTCTGTCTTCATGAATGAATTCATGATGAAGACGAGCAACCAAAACAAAAGGATGTAGGATCTCAAAGCTCTTTAAGGTGCTCTTCAAGGTGATCTCAATGCTCTTATCCCTTCACGAAATTTCTAATACCATGTTGATTTGCTAGTGCAATCAAGACTAGTACAATTTTTCAAACTAATAACTACTTCCAGTGATACAATTTGACTTCTTTAGAGCATTCCAATCATTAAGCAGTTACACATGAAAAATTTCAACCATTAACTTCTTCAAAAGAGCAATAGAGATCACAGTAAACAATACAACGAAAACCAAAATTTATTGGGACAAAACCTCACAAAGGGGAAAACCCAATAATCTTTCCTTATGAGAGAGTTCAATTCATCAAAATGTACATTAGAATATTCCAATCAAAATGCCAATCTCTGACCGCAATATCTGCTAAGTCAAAATCAGTCAAAGGAGAGAGAAAAAGACAATGCTGGTCCATAGTCAAAGTCTACACAAGAGGGCCGAATTTCGGCCTGAGGCTTCTGGTCAAAGGGCCAAAATTTGGCATGCAATTCTTTAGTCATAGTCTTGGTCAAACTTCGGAGGTTGACTTGCGGTCAAGTCTGGGTCAATGACCTAGAAACAGTGATAAACTTCGGTCAAACAAAGTCAACTAATCACAAAAATTCGGCCTCCGAATCTAGTCAAATGCTTGGTCAAACAACAAGAAGAATACCCAAGTTAACGCTGGTGAAAGACAGAAACAAGAGAGGTCAAAATTTGCTAGAAACTTTGTCTTCTTTCTCCTTCGCACGTGTGAACATAATTGCTTGTTTCAGATTGAATGGATGAGTTGTGATGGATGCCAAATGAGGTCAACAAATGTCTAATATATATGTGTGCTATGAGATGGGTTTTGACCTTGGGGTCAAACCCCCCTTCAAGTGTTGAGACCGACTTGTCCATTTGAGTCTGACTTGGACAACTTGAAAAGTACATAATTTCTTCTTTGTTTTGCCAATGAAAACACTGATCGAAGCTACCAATTTTCATATCAACCAACATTGTCACATAGCAAGGCCTTGACTAACAAATCTATCTCTCCACAAGATCTGAGCTCAACGCTGGTGAGACCAATGATTTATAGACACTCTCATCATTGTCTCTCTCAGAACATACCCCACCCGGGTTCTCAGGGTGTGTTCCATTAGGACTATTCTTATCTTGGATTCCTAGTCCTCAAAGAATATCGATCCTCCACGACTACTCTTATCTTGGATGCCCTATCTCATCCTCAAAGACTATCAGATGCCAAACTATTACCCAATCCTCTCATTCTATCTTCCCAAGTGAAGACTAGAATGATGTGTCTATCTCTCCCTCTCAATTAGGGAGGACATGTCTATTCCAATAAAGGAATTTACTCATTCCTATACAAGGAATGTACCTAAGCTCCCTCTTGGCTTAGGAATTTCCAAGTTTCTTCCAAGTAAGAAACTTTTCAGGCTCCCTCTAAAAATAGGGACCTACAACAGCTCCTCAGGTGGAGATGATGGGACAACCAGCTGCTTGAAGAACTCCTTCCTTCGATGTCATGAATTTCTTTGTCACAAAGTCTTCATCTTTTGGGACTTCTTCATAGGGCACAAACCATCCATCACTTTCATTCATGAGTTAGTGATGTCATCATTCCTTTTATCAGAAAGTGATCCATCCGTCTTCATCCTGTATTGCTTCATGTTATGCTACCTTCATCATGCTTTTCTTTCTAGAAGGTTCTTGTATCCTTCTACATGGTTCTTTATAGAAGACATTCATAGTTCTTCCCTTAGGTAGCCCTGCATAAGCCCATCTAGATACTGGTTCATTAATAATGAATATTTAAATCATAATTACCTTTGTGATGGTCTTTCATCATGACATCTTCCTATAGGCATCAACATCCTGCATATATGTTGACCCATCTCCTAAAGATATGTATTGTCAAGGGTCTCCATCTTTTTCCAGACTTCCTTCAGAGTCTCCATATCTTTCTGGGAGATATCATAGTCAATATATTTCTTGGTCTTTCGGATGTTGATTGCTTTTACCATTGTTGCGTGATCTCTTCCATCCTTTCTTCACACATTTCATTTCCAGGAGCTTCAAAGTTCCTCAGTTGTAGTCAACTACCTCATACTCCATATGAGGACATATTATGTTGATTTCATCTAATTAAATATGTGAACCATGCATTCTTGCATTCAGTGATCCCTGTTGTCTGTAACCATATGACATGACTTCCATAATATCAAATGTGAGCATACATGCCTCATCTTTCTTTTGGATCATCTAGACTTCCTGCAACAGTTTTCTTTGAATGAAGGGACTTCATTCCCTTGATCTGCTTCACAGTCATGTTATCGTACCATCATTTTATGAATTCCACAAGATTGGAATTCTTGAAGGACCACTTACTTTTCCTCTTGATCGGTGAATCTTACAATGAAGATTCCATCAGAGAATCTTGAGGATCTTGCATATCCTATCATGCAAATGTTACCTTTTGACAGATGTATGATAACCCTTTTTGTAGATGACTTCTTCCTTCTTCATAAGTATCACTTGAGATTTTAATGAGGTTTACCAAGAGCTATAACCTACATAGTTGACTTCCATAGGTTTTGTTCCAGACATTCATCATATTACATATGTCATGAGCTCTTACTTCTAATGCTTCTATCATGATGCCATTCTCTAATATGATGCATCCTATCTTATTTACAAAGTTTCCTATCTATAATACAACAAAAGAGTACCTTTTAGTGAAGGAGATTCTCTTAGTCATAGTAGAGATCTTTCACTTCCTCCTTCTTAGGCTTCTTTGTCTCAGGCTCTTCTACTTCTTCAGTAATATGGGCTTCTTCCTTATTCCTCTTGTTATTGTCCCTCTTAAGCTTAGGACAATCTCTTCGATAGTGCCCATATTCTTGACATCCATAACATTGTACTTTAGCCATGTTCTTCTTCTTTTGAGGACCGAATTTTCCAAACTTTCCTTTTCTTCTTGACATAGCAACATACGCTTGATTCTGCTCATTTGTTCCTACATCTGACTTTGCTTTCAGTCTGGTTTCTTCGATCTTACATAATGACCATAGATCTTGAAAGGGAGTGGCTTCTTTCTTCCCATAGATACTTGAAGTGAAGTTGCCCCATTCCTCCGGTAGTGCATTCAGTACTACAGTGGTCATTTCTTTGTCAGACATTATTTCACCCAGATCTTGAAGTTGATCTCTTATCTCAGAAATCCTCATAAAATATGAGGCTATTCCTTCTTCCCTTGAGATCTTTAATTTGTAGAGTTCTTGCCTTAGAGAGATTACTTCTCCAGCAGTACTTACGGAAAATAACTCTACCAATTTGTCATATATAGATTTTGCAGTGTCTAATTTTGATACATATGGGATGAGAGAGTCTTTGATGGATTCTATAAGAATCCTTTGGGCTCTTACTTCCCCCTTCATGAATCTAGCATGTGCTTGAGTATCTTCTTTGGGAGGTTGAGTTATTGACCCTTTGATGTGGTCCATGACTTCATTCTCAATGAGATTTAGGTCTGTTCTTTTCTTCCATGCAAGGAAGTTTGCAGCCCCAACTAATTTGTTGCTTTCCTTGCAAAAAGACATTTTGATAGTATCAGATGAAGTCATAAACTTACTTGAGTATTTGCTGCTTGCTTCCTCCTTAATCTTGATGTTGATAGAAGACTACTCCTTGAAATATTGAGAGAGAGTTTGCTTCACGATCCTTCTTGAATGTTCTAGCGATCTTGGAAATGCTTCTAGGGTTTTGGTCTTTCCTTTTGCTTCCTTCTTGAGTATGGTTTCAAGACTTCTTGCTAGAGTAGATTTCTTTGATCTAGGGTTTCAGTATGATGAAGATCTTGATCTCTTTGCTCCTTCTTTGAAACTTGATTCTAGTGTGTCTTCTTGATTAAATGCCCCTTCTTGACTTTAGCACCTAAGCTCCGATACCATGTTGAGAAATCGAGGGCATTAATGATTAGGGGATTTCTCTTCTTGATAATTGCTTGTGATATGCTTTTTCTTCTTGTATTATGATCTTCTCTTCGTTATGTATCAATGTGTTGTATTCATTAAGACAATTACCAAATAAACAATAGAAGACAAAGACACAGTATGTAGGCTTATCAGCCAGGGCCAAAACCTCTCACTCTTTGAGAGGAAAACCCAATCATAAATTCTTCTTATAGATATTCAATTGACAAATACCAAGACCATGACAAAGACCCTTGACTCTAGAATCCTCCAAGACCCTTGTCACTAACCTTGATGTTCTGCCTCTTCCCTTTCTCGGCTTCCTTCTTCTCTTGAACTGCTCTTCTCGGTCTCTATCCTTCCACACTACTCTTCTCGACTTCCTCTAGAGAATCTCGGTCTCTACTGCTCTTCTCGGCTTACCCAGAGAAACTCGGTCTCCTAGGTTAGCCCTAGATTAGAAACCCTAGAATAGTGTTTCTCCTCGACTTCCTTATTACGAGATCTATGCCCAAACAAGGTCACTTTAATGCAACAACAAGTTCTACTTCGATCTTCTCTTGATGCCTTCGGTCCTTCTTCTTTTGCACGTGGGAGAGTATATGACCCAAGACAAAAACCCCAGAAGAATCCTTCCTTCGCTATCCTTTCTTCGCACTTCTACTTGTAGTCCCTTTCTTCACACTTCTGCCTATGTTCTTCACCGAATTGCTTGCCTTTAAGTGAGCTGAGTGTGGCTATATATACACAGTGTCTCATGTTCTTTAGGTCGACGTGATCACTTTAGGGAGAGCCGACATGATCTTCTAGATTGCTTCATTCGTTGTAGGCCGACTTGAAGAGGGCTAGTGACAAGGTCTTGGAGGAATAATTTACGTAAACAAGAATTCCTCTTTACAATGTGTAACATGACTTCATTACATGACAACGACTCTTTTATTCTTTTATGAGTAGATGACAAAATTCCTAAAGGCTCTCAATGGGAGCCTTGACTTAAAAATAAAATCTCTTGCTCATGAAACCCATAATGCAAGCAATACAATAATTTTATTTTTCTCCTTTTCATCTCTTTACATAAAAATACAATTATATGTCATTATGAAGCCCGAACCTAGTTACACTTTTTCAACAAAGGCGGGCCTCCCGAACCTAAAGGTATGCCTTGTCATTTGGTAATTGAGTATTCTCGTTTATTTATCATGGAAACTTTGGGCATGGATTAATGGGGGGATTCGACAGAAAGAGTGGTCCAGGTCTGTGCTCTTGTCCCTAAGGTCTCTTTTGGGATATTAGCCTCGCACCCTAGTCCCGTGGGATCTCTTTTACTGACCTCCTGGTTTTAGGGATGGTACTACATGGGAAACCCTAATTTTGGTTGCGTGGTCCCGCTCCGCGACTCACATATATTACTCTCCTTCAGCTCATTACACCTCCAATCATCTCTCTTCCCACCTGGGTCCACATTCCTCCACTGGGTCCACATAGGGTCAACCACCCCCTCCCCTTGCCCCACATCTTGGGTCGGTCCTAGAATGATGCCCGGAGGTTGATGCAGCTAAAAGAAAAAGAAAAAGCATAATTGGCCACATTCAACAGGAAATTGTACCACAAAATGCAAAAGGTGCCTTGGACAAAAGCATCTAGCACGTGGGCAAAAGCCATGATATGAGCTCTACCCCATTCCATGGCCATCACCCTAGTTCCTACATGGCCCTTGATGAGCCTCCTTTATCATTCAAGAACCCATGATTGTCCCAACCCCCAGTGGGCAATGAACTGCCCCACCTTATAAGGGGGTGTCCACTGCTATACTTTATGCATCATGCTCTCATTACCTAGAGCCCCGAGCAGTTAACCAAAGAAAATCATAAAAAGGCAAAAGGCATATGAAGAAGGGCGGAAAAGCAAGGCCGGGGTAACTCATGCACCACGATTGCTCCCTCCTACACATTATTTACCCAAGTGCGGGCTTCCCTTTTATTAGCTACCCTTGTACCATGGCATGTGATCTAGGTTTTCGCTTTTCATTCCATACTCCATTCATCTCTTTATCACATGTCACCACCGTTTGAAGGATGTACCTTGGACATACTATCGCCTTTAATGGTAGAAACCACCTAATAGTGTACTTAGTTAACCCCATTTGGAGCTTGGGGACATTGGCATATGCTAAAGCCCACTATGGAAGGGCATGCCATTATGAAGTGCCCAAATGTTGTCCATGCTTTGTAAGCTCTTTAACTCAATTTCCTTAAATGACTTCTTGTACTGGAATGCTAGGGGGGACGCATTGGATCTTATGCAAGATTCCAGAGGGTTTCCATTTTGGGTTTGGTCTCCATATACAGGGTCCTAACCCTCTAGAGGGCTACATTGCCACATGTAGGGTGTGTGTAGAGAGATATGCGTCCCCACAACAGTAGACAACACTCCATGGATCCCCAGTGATGTTCAGAGATGTCTTGAGATTCAACTATTGGATGGGGAATATGCACCTGGTTCACCATGCCCAGTCGGCCCCATAGTTGTACCATGCACTTGGCAGATGAAATAGGACTTGTATGTTGATGTGGCATCACTTACACCATCATTTGACCCCTTATAGATGGTCTACAAGCATCTTCAATCTACTTGGAGACCCATGAGGTTACTTGTGTGCCTTCACACCCAATGGGAGCACCACAGGTTTATTATTTGGAGAATAAGGGGCCAACCCCTTGTCCATTACTTTTGGGAGTCCTATTCATAATTGTGGCACTTATGGACTTCATCAAGCTTCTTAGAAGGCCCAATGACATGTATTATTGATCATTCGACCTCTTGAGAGGCTTATTCTTTTGTTTATGAGCTAGTTTGGTGGGCTTGTCACAAAAAGTTAGTTGTTTTGCACATTATTTTATTCTAGGGGCTAATGTAGGCCCAAGTAGCTAAATCGAACTCATTAGAAGTGTATAAATAGAAGTGATGAGGATTCATTTTAGCATCATCACTTGGATTTGGAACTTGTATCTCTTTAGAGATTTTCGCTATCCTTCTTGGAGGACGAATTTTTGGAGCATGGAATGAATTTTGATGTTTGGATAATTTTCATATGTCTTGGAGCTTCTTGATGGCAAATTTTTGGATGGTTGGGTATATTCTTACACATGTAAGTACATTTTAATGCTATTCTTTCTTTCTAATTTTGTCACATACATTGTTGCTGGAATATCGCTCTACTAGGGCTTATTTGTTGCATCTCTTATGCGAAGTTGTGGAAATTTGTTTCTGGATAGTGACTACTTCATGTATGGGCCATGTATAATGAATGAATGTTCCTAGGGATGTTTCATTACTGCAAATCATCTTGACAAGCCATTTATCTTGCAAAAAGAAGTATAAAGTCATTAAAACTGCTTTTGCCGTTGCCCTAGTGCTAAGCAAAGTTGTCTTTGAGGCCTCCTTTACCTAGAAAATTCAAAGGTCCATAGTCATAATTCTACCTGACTCCAATCTCCCCGAAGGATTAGGCACTGGTCCACCCAAAGGTGATCACCTTAAACCTATTTTCCTTCTCCCATTTCCTCTTCTCTAGGTCTAGTCGTCGAGGTCACCTAATGCATCAATTATATCACGATCCAACCATCCAAATACTTCGATTTTTGGTCCAAAACTGCGTTGGTGTGTGCTGAAGAATCCCTCCAAATTTTATGAGCTTTCAATGGTGGGATCTTGAGATATTGCAAGCCCTAGCTCGAAGACCAATTCTTGCCCTTGGTTTCCCTTAGGCTAGAAACCTCACTGGGATCCCCGCATTGCCTTTCATTGAAATTTCATTCCTTGATCCCTTTCCCCTCCCTAATTATGTCAAGCATATCATTGGTTGCTAAATCCTATCACCTTGACCGAACCTCGAGTCCGTTTGGTCCAGTGTGGTCCCGTGCATTATCAAGGCTAATTGTTCAAAAACCACTTGGGAAATCAAGTTCAACAAGGATTTTAGGGTTTAGGAAGCTTATTTACAAGTAACATCCCCTAAGCCAAGCCCTCAAATCCCTATTCCCCTATCCTAGAGAACCTTGCAGCTTGCTTAAAAAGCGAGCAAGTCCCACTCTTGAGTCTGTTCCAGGAAAGGGTCATCGAGATCACTTCACGTCCATCTTAGTTGATCTATCCTTCATAAGTGATTCTCTATATATCGAGTCTCCTCCCATCAGTGAAAGTCCGTAAAGAGTAGGAAGCTTTAGGTGTGGTGACAGTGGGCTTTAGCTTCATTGTTGCTCTTGACCTAGCAAGTGCCCCTTTATGACCCCCTGCTAGTTTGAGCGGTAACATTTTGGCGCCATTGCTGGGGATGCGAAACGTGTGTTTTGTCCCCCCTACGACACATTGACATATCATTATTGGCGACTCCATTGGAAGAACAAAGCCCTAGTTCTTCATTGAACTTTATGGTCGATGCTTGTAGGGTGAAGCAAGCTCTAGGCATCTTTAAAATCACCTTGGTGACTCCTACATAATTTACATGTATACCCAATGTAGGGTGTCTTTCTTTAATGATTTTATTGCTTTGGACATCGCTAGCATCCTTGAGCACCCCAATCATGTCACTCGAAAGATGGTACATGGGTTACCCGTGTTTGATGGTGATCCACTCTCTGCAATTGACCATGTAGAAAGATTTAATGCACATGCTTCAAGAAAGGAGGTCATTCACCAAGATGTCCTTATGTTGTTGTTCATGGGATCTCTCGATGGCCATAACTCATGGCTGCATGATCATGAACCTAGGAGCATCTCATCTATTGACGAGTTTGTTGATGGATTTCTTAGACGTTTTCAAGTATGCCCCACATTAAGCATCCAAGAGGAAGCCTTCGTTTACCATCATCAAGGCAATGAGAATCTACGTAATGAACAGGAAGACGAGTCCTCCTCGGGTCCACATGATGAAAAGGATGATTTTGAGAACACATGTGTTGGGAAGGATGAAGTTGAGACCATCTTTACCTTTCTCGAGGATATCACTCATGATGACTCTCCTTTTGAGAACCTTGATGAAGGTGATCCCATTTGCCCCTTAGAAGATGACATTGGAGATTACTTCCATATTGAAAGGGAGAAATGGGAATGGGAGATTACTTTCATTCATGATGACATATCCATTGATACCCTTGGGAAGGAGAATTATTATTTTCCCTTGCATGAAGAGGGGCAATTAGAAGTGATCGATTCCCCTTTCAGGAGAGACCAAATCTTTGATACTAAGGAAATCAATAAGGCTCCCACCCATCGTCAGCGTGATTCTATATTCAAATCTCTCAAGCCTCTAGATTATGATTTTGGGGAAGAAGAACCCGTTGAATATACTTCTTTGCCCAACCCTTTGCCTTTTCCTCTTGTTCAATATCTTGAGTCTTCCTCAAGCGATTCCCTCACCCCTTGTCATATGATCCCGATTCCCAAGTGACCGTGAGCCTTTTCCCCCTTATGAGTATAGTGTCAAGGAGCAGCGCCTCATTGACCATACTTTGTCTCCTTGGACACACCCTTAGGGTTTTGATCACTCCATGACCTCCCACCTCCAATGTGACCATCACCTTGAGCAACTTATTTGTTGCCCTCCTTCTTTCCCTCACCCTTCATTCCCCTCTCATCACAACCTTGTAACATCTATAAAACACAGTACTATGAGCAATGATTGTGATGAGGTGTTCTTAAGGATAATCATTCATTCCACCATTGTGTGCTTAGAGGTAAGGTCTTACTTTGGTTTGACAAGCATGTTAGAGAGATAGCTAACAGGATCCAACAAAGTGGGCAAGCTAGGCTTCAACCAGAAGTAGCACCTTCAGTAAAGAGAGGAATAATTGACTGCTTGTAGTAACGCTTCAGCATGTTCCTTAGGTTAGATTCTTGTTCACCTCTTCTAGATTGACTCATGTTCCTTATCTTAGAGATTTCTCTCATCTCACATGGAAGCCATATTTTCCCACCTCCCGCCCACATCATCTTCCATGTGTTTGCGTTTGCAATTGCCTTGGGATTTGCTGCTTGAGTAATCATATAGGCAGACCTATTTATATTGATTTGATGATATGTTGGTTGCGCTAGCTTTATGATTACACTTTATATTAGCTTCGTCGTATGAATGTTAGAGTAGGATGCATTGTGTTGTCGCGCAGATTGACACGACAACCCTCAGACCGGGGGCTGTGACTCTGATCCCCGATCCCTCCGTTTAAGCCTGTCTCCTGCGGCTAAGGGGGGTAGTCCCTGTGAGATGATGAGACCAACTGTCGACCAGTTGGTTGGGAGACACGAGATACGATATGATAAGCACTAGATGGATTTGATTAATTTAACAGACCAGGGCCTTAAGAGATTGTGTTTAAAACGATTACTTGTTAAATGATATGGAAACATAAACCGTGAACAGCAATCATTTGTCATCAAAAGGTATCAGCTAAATCATAATGCTCTTAGAATGACCAAAACGATATCCAGCAACTGAAAATTTTGAAAAGATGAATGCTTTAAACCACCACGAATCATAAACCATTAACCAGATATCAATTTCGCATCTCGACTTGAAAATTTAGATCTCAGCATGAAAGATATGACAATTCCCGAAAATAACTGGATCTAAAAATTTCCACAATATTTTTATATTTTTTCGAATTTTTTTTTTTTTTTTTAAATGAAAATTCTAAATCTAAACTATATATAAAAAAATTAAACTAAACCAAAATTAAAATAAATAAATCCTTTTTATTTTTTAATTTTCATATAATAAAAATCTATAAAGAAAAAGAAAATGATTAACTATAAAAATTAAAATCTAAAAAAAATTTAAAATCTAACAAAATATAACTAAGGCTAACACATTAAAAATTTAAAAAACAAATCTAAATAAAACAAAAATTAAATCAAACTCTAATTAAAACTAAGTCTAAACAAATCTTTTTTATTTTTATTTTTTATATTTAACAAAATGAAACCTAAAAAAAAAAAGAATTAAAATCTAAAAAAAATAAAATACGTAACTATACAAAAATTTAACTCTAAACCTAAAATGAAACGTAAGTCAAAAAAAGGCTATGAATACAGCAACGTGAAACTACCTACGCACATGGATATCGCAGTCAAACAAAGGGTTTATCGAGCCAACCTGAGACTGAAAACGCATGGAAATCTATTTTGATGACCCACGCAGAGACTTTAGGGAAGCAACGACTTACGATATTACCTGAGCTGCCGAGAAAGAAAAACGTAACCCAGCCTCAGAACCAGAAGAAATTTGATGCGCTGAGACCATAGACCATTGAAAAGATGAATGCTGAGCGTTTGTCCTTGGAACGGTTTTGACTGAGATCAAATCTGAGAAATTCTGCAGCAAATAATTTCGTTTTGAATCGGATCTGCCGCCTGATCAAAATGACGAATCACGTCAAAGGCTCATGAACCCTGCAGCTTCCACGCTGAATAGCCACACTTGGACGCAGAAAGGAAACGACAGCAGGAGGAAAATCGATTTAAGCCTGATAGGATCACGTCAAAGGCTGCTCCAAAACACGCCCCTTTCCTGACGATTTCTGCGTCATATATCTGATATTACTTGCCCAGTGACTGGTTTTCAAATCGATTTAGGGGTGCTGATCAGATTAAGGAAATACGCAAATGTTGTGATCTGAGTAGAGCTGCGGAAGAGATCGTGACTGAGTTCAGGCACAAACAATGCACCTATACTCAAACAATCTGAACGATTTTATGTTGAACGATTTTGTTTTGAATCGGATCCGCTGACTGATCGAAATGATTGAGCACGTCGAAGGCTGCCACTGCACCTCTTATCTCGTGCCTTTCACTATCGCTGGATTCAATGGCGGTAAATACTCTGCTGCGTGACCCTCAGATCATTATTTGATATGCGTTTGCAGTTTGAGGGGACAGCAGAGGCTTCTGACGGCGGTGGAGCAATTGACAAAACGCTATATCTGCAAAAAGAAAACAAAAACCCAAATTAAAAAAAAATAAAAAAAATCTGTATAAAACAGAAATTTAAAACCCTAATGAAAAAAATTGTGAAAAGCAGGAATTTGAAATCCTAAATCAGAATAATTTGAAACCCTAAGACAGTTAAATAATTTACAAAATTTTTGGCCCCTTAGCAGCCAGATTCGGCAGTAAGCACAGAAATATTTTAAAGAAATAAAGATTTTCAGATTTTCACTGCGAAGAACTTTGGAAAATCTCTCATGTAAATTAGAAAAATAAACCGAATGATAGACCCAGGATCAAATCCAACTGGGCTCAGCAAAAATGCTTGCGGGAGTTGGCTGGTTCAGCCGAGAACTTCCCCTAACGCCCACAATTTCCTTCAGAAAAGGTTTTCTGCACAGCTCAGAAACAACCATCAGTAAAGAGGGCAAAAATGCTGCTAGATCTCAAGAAGTAATGGAGATACCTGCCATTACTTCCGAAACCCTAACAGCACCCAAACCCTAGCAAGTGAACAAGATACCTGTACTCACAATACTCTACAAAAAGCTATTATTAACGGCTGAAAATAACATATGCAGAAAATTAAACAATCTCACAGCATTTCAAGAGAGTAACACCAGCAAGATATGGACCCCAAAGTCTTCTTTTATTAACCAGAAACAGATTTACAAGAGAGCTTCTTCAGTCTTAGACTCACAGATCCCCTGATCTGAAATGACCCCTAGCACCCTATTTAAAGGAAATGATCCCAACGGCTAGTTCGAGTGATCCATGTAGAAATGATCTCGACCGTTGATGAGGATCAAGACATCTCTTGATCTCATCCGTCGATTTATTCACTTAAAATATTATTATTTTATTAGTTAGGGTTTTTGCTTTATTTTTTTAAATTTTTTATTTATTTCATTTTTTAATTTTTATTTATTTTAAAATGGATCATCGAACTAAGCCTTCGGAAACATCACCTAGGACCTAGGACTTAGGACTCATGAGGGGATTCAAAACATTTTTCGACCCTCAGGACACATTACATCATGACTTTTACAATTTACATCTTAAGGGAGAAAACCCCTTTAACATAGACCCTCACAAATCACCCAGTTCTGCGACACAACTATAATCTAGCAGATCAACACACTAGGATTCTCCTAAAATTCTAATGACAAAATCCGTCCCGGCTTTGGGGTCAGGTTTGAAGGAAAACTCTGCCGATCCATGGATCGGTGAGACGAAAAACCTTCCGGGACGTAGATTACCACTAGAAAGTTAGGTCCACCTAGGCAATTCACATACACGACTTATATCTGCTAAGATTATTTACAATTAATACATGCAGACTGGGTTTACAATTAGATTGATCAAGCTGCTGATGACTGCTGGATGGCACGGACACGCTGATCAGGTGCTGCCCCTTTCTTGCAAAGAAAAAGGGGGTGTACTGCATGGGTAGTTGACCGGTAGAGGTCAACATCTGGCTCTACTTGGGGACACGTTGATGCTTGCAGGAATGTGAGAATCCAGAATCTGCATCCATACAACACAAAAATAAGTAGCGTCCATCCAAAAATCATCATATACATTAAAAAGCTCTTCATTTATTAACTAATCTAGAAAAGCAAATCTAATCCTAAAACAGAAATAAAAATGCGGAAAAAACAAGGAGTAGGGTTAGAAATACGATACAAAAGATGCCCCATGGCATCAGATGTGTTCAATATAGTGCATACTGAGCATTTGCCTGCTTTCAGGCAAATCTGTCGGCTGCTTGTCGGATGTGCCATGTCCAATTTTGCATATGGTAGGACTTTTGCCTATCCGAAAATCAAGCTGCTCACGGCCGTCTGATGCGTCAAATCTTCTTCTTATTTTCTTTCTCTTGCGCTTTTTCTTTCTGGCAGGTTGAATTACTGATGATCTGGTACTTTCTGTTTCAAAACTATCAGATGAAGTGTGTAAGATATGCATGCTAAGTCTTTTTGTGTCTTGCATCTGATTTTTATCGTTTTTAAGCTTATCTGGATCATCTTCAATTAACCACCTAATGACCTCCTCATAATAAGATGGAACTTGTTGCGGCAAATGAGAAGGCTCCTGGTTTCTCTTATCATCTGACCATTGTTGAATCTTTTGAACTTGTATTCTAATGGCATCCATCTGACTAGAGCATTCATCCCTTATAGCACTGATTTGTATGGCATGGTGTTCTTGCATGTGTTTTATTACTTTATCATTCTTTTCCTTTATGTCCATCAAGCAATGCTGCATGAAATTTATTTCTTCTTTATGATTCGCTTGCATGTCAGCCAACTGATTGTTATGATTGAACGTCATAGAGTCAATTTCCCTATCATGATCAGCTTTCATGGTCACCATATTTTCCTCTAAGACTGACATCTTGCTTTGCATGCTTCTAATTTCTGTTTCATATTTAATTTTCATGGCCTCAATTTCCTTAGCATGCTGATTTTGCATAATCTCTATCTCCCTATTACGTTTTTCAAGGTGGGTGCACAAAGTTCTCACGTCATTGACATAATTAGTTTGATTAGCCTCCATTAGATCTTGTAAAATTTGCTTTTGCTCTTCCTTTTCATTGTCATTTGTCCCTGATTTTTCACTATCATGAACTTGGTCTGCGATATTTCCGGTGGATGACACATTCTGATCTTGAAAACTTTCTTCAACAGCTGGATTTTTTATAAGATTACTTTCTTTCGTTTGCACAATTTTAGAGGTAGAAGGCAAGCTGTTTGGACTATCATATCTATCTTTAAAAGCATTGAGAATGTCTTGTAAAGAAGTGAAAAAATCATTAGGAAAATTATTAAACCAATTCAAGGCATCACCCTCTAAAGAATGGACAAATAGACGCATCTTGAAATCTTCATGATTATATTGAGGAAGTCTACAATATATGATCATTACACAAGTAAACATGTTTAAATGATGTCTAACAGCGACCGGATCATCACCCGAGAACTTAAATAATTTAGAAATGGCCTCTTTCGGAAGATCATGGAGATTATCAGTAAAATGACATGGTTTACATGAATAATCCATGATGAACAACAAGGGATCAAATGGATGATAGAAAGAGATTTCTGCTCAAGAAAATTAAGAGATGAGAGAAGTGGAGTCGCCACTTGAACAATGAATCTGATTCTAGGATCCAAAAAGTAACCACAAGCAGATATGAGGAAAGCTTCTTGTCTGGGAAAAATGAGAAAGTGGAGTCGCCACCCAAACAAGAAACAAACCGAAGAGATGCTACTGATATGGCGAAAAATAAGGCAATAAAAGATCCAAATGATAACCCACAAGGTTGAATTTGCCAGCTCAAAAAGAAATAAGAACGATGGGAAGATGAAAGAAAAGTCGTTGAAACACCGAGAATAAAGACTCCCCGGCAACGGCGCCAAAAAATGTTGTCGCGCAGATTGACACGACAACCCTCAAACCGGGGGCTGTCACTCTGATCCCCGATCCCTCCGTTTAAGCCTGTCTCCCGCGGCTAAGGGGGGTAGTCCCTGTGAGATGATGAGACCAACTGTCGACCAGTTGGTTGGGAGACACGAGATACGATATGATAAGCACTAGATGGATTTGATTAATTTAACAGACCAGTGCCTTAAGAGATTGTGTTTAAAACGATTACTTGTTAAATGATATGGAAACATAAATCGTGAACAGCAATCATTTGTCATCAAAAGGTATCAGCTAAATCATAATGCTCTTAGAATGACCAAAACGATATCCAGCAACTGAAAATTTTGAAAAGATGAATGCTTTAAACCACCACGAATCATAAACCATTAACCAGATATCAATTTCGCATCTCGACTTGAAAATTTAGATCTCAGCATGAAAGATATGACAATTCCCGAAAATAACTGGATCTAAAAATTTCCACAATATTTTTATATTTTTTCGAATTTTTTTTTTTTTTTTTAAAATGAAAATTCTAAATCTAAACTATATATAAAAAAATTAAACTAAACCAAAATTAAAATAAATAAATCCTTTTTAATTTTTAATTTTCATATAATAAAAATCTATAAAGAAAAAGAAAATGATTAACTATAAAAATTAAAATCTAAAAAAAATTTAAAATCTAACAAAATATAACTAAGGCTAACACATTAAAAATTTAAAAAACAAATCTAAATAAAACAAAAATTAAATCAAACTCTAATTAAAACTAAGTCTAAACAAATCTTTTTTTTTATTTTTTATATTTAACAAAATGAAACCTAAAAAAAAAAAGAATTAAAATCTAAAAAAAATAAAATACGTAACTATACAAAAATTTAACTCTAAACCTAAAATGAAACGTAAGTCAAAAAAAGGCTATGAATACAGCAACGTGAAACTACCTACGCACATGGATATCGCAGTCAAACAAAGGGTTTATCGAGCCAACCTGAGACTGAAAACGCATGGAAATCTATTTTGATGACCCACGCAGAGACTTTAGGGAAGCAACGACTTACGATATTACCTGAGCTGCCGAGAAAGAAAAACGTAACCCAGCCTCAGAACCAGAAGAAATTTGATGCGCTGAGACCATAGACCATTGAAAAGATGAATGCTGAGCGTTTGTCCTTGGAACGGTTTTGACTGAGATCAAATCTGAGAAATTCTGCATCAAATAATTTCGTTTTGAATTGGATCTGCCGCCTGATCAAAATGACGAATCACGTCAAAGGCTCATGAACCCTGCAGCTTCCACGCTGAATAGCCACACTTGGACGCAGAAAGGAAACGACAGCAGGAGGAAAATCGATTTAAGCCTGATAGGATCACGTCAAAGGCTGCTCCAAAACACGCCCCTTTCCTGACGATTTCTGCGTCATATATCTGATATGACTGGTTTTCAAATCGATTTAGGGGTGCTGATCAGATTAAGGAAATACGCAAATGTTGTGATCTGAGTAGAGCTGCGGAAGAGATCGTGACTGAGTTCAGGCACAAACAATGCACCTATACTCAAACAATCTGAACGATTTTACGTTGAACGATTTCGTTTTGAATCGGATCCGCTGACTGATCGAAATGATTGAGCACGTCGAAGGCTGCCACTGCACCTCTTATCTCGTGCCTTTCACTATCGCTGGATTCAATGGCGGTAAATACTCTGCTGCGTGACCCTCAGATCATTATTTGATATGCGTTTGCAGTTTGAGGGGACAGCAGAGGCTTCTGACGGCGGTGGAGCAATTGACAAAACCCTATATCTGCAAAAAGAAAACAAAAACCCAAATTAAAAAAAAATAAAAAAAATCTGTATAAAACAGAAATTTAAAACCCTAATGAAAAAAATTGTGAAAAGCAAGAATTTGAAATCCTAAATCAGAATAATTTGAAACCCTAAGACAGTTAAATAATTTACAAAATTTTTGGCCCCTTAGCAGCCAGATTCGGCAGTAAGCACAGAAATATTTTAAAGAAATAAAGATTTTCAGATTTTCACTGCGAAGAACTTCGGAAAATCTCTCATGTAAATTAGAAAAATAAACCGAATGATAGACCCAGGATCAAATCCAACTGGGCTCAGCAAAAAATGCTTGCGGGAGTTGGCTGGTTCAGCCGAGAACTTCCCCTAACGCCCACAATTTCCTTCAGAAAAGGTTTTCTGCACAGCTCAGAAACAACCATCAGTAAAGAGGGCAAAAATGCTGCTAGATCTCAGGAAGTAATGGAGATACCTGCCATTACTTCAGAAACCCTAACAGCACCCAAACCCTAGCAAGTGAACAAGATACCTGTGCTCACAATACTCTACAAAAAGCTATTATTAACGGCTGAAAATAACATATGCAGAAAATTAAACAATCTCACAGCATTTCAAGAGAGTAACACCAGCAAGATATGGACCCCAAAGTCTTCTTTTATTAACCAGAAACAGATTTACAAGAGAGCTTCTTCAGTCTTAGACTCACAGATCCCCTGATCTGAAATGACCCCTAGCACCCTATTTAAAGGAAATGATCCCAACGGCTAGTTCGAGTGATCCTTGTAGAAATGATCTCGACCGTTGATGAGGATCAAGACATCTCTTGATCTCATCCGTCGATTTATTCACTTAAAATATTATTATTTTATTAGTTAGGGTTTTTGCTTTATTTTTTTTTAATTTTTTATTATTTTTTATTTATTTCATTTTTTAATTTTTATTTATTTTAAAATGGATCATCGAACTAAGCCTTCGGAAACATCACCTAGGACCTAGGACTTAGGACTCATGAGGGGATTCAAAACATTTTTCGACCCTCAGGACACATTACATCATGACTTTTACAATTTACATCTTAAGGGAGAAAACCCCTTTAACATAGACCCTCACAAATCACCCAGTTCTGCGACACAACTATAATCTAGCAGATCAACACACTAGGATTCTCCTAAAATTCTAATGACAAAATCCATCCCGGCTTTGGGGTCAGGTTTGAAGGAAAACTCTGCTGATCCATGGATCGGTGAGACGAAAAACCTTCCGGGACGTAGATTACCACTAGAAAGTTAGGTCCACCTAGGCAATTCACATACACGACTTATATCTGCTAAGATTATTTACAATTAATACATGCAGACTGGGTTTACAATTAGATTGATCAAGCTGCTGATGACTGCTGGATGGCACGGACACGTTGATCAGGTGCTGCCCCTTTCTTGCAAAGAAAAAGGGGGTGTACTGCATGGGTAGTTGACCGGTAGAGGTCAACACATTGTATGCTCAATTTTGCATTAGAACTAACATCATATGATTTTTCTCATGATGGATTAGCTGCATTTAGATTTAAAGATTGCATTTGAAAGTTTATTTTTATGAGTCGATTTTATTGGTCTAATCCAAGCATGTGCGATCATGAAATGTCGCGAAAGCATGATGCCCTGTGTGTTTCGTCGATTATATGTACAGGTAAAAGGTCTACGGTAACCAAGTGATTGCTAGAATTCTCGTGACCTCCCATTTGAGTAGCTTCGTCCACTTTTTCGAGAGATCACATCCTAGTTGGAGCCAGATGTTACCCACCATTTTGTGGGTGATATCCCTAGGAGAATTTTTTTCTCCAAGATGGTCCTCGGTCGGTAGCCAACAATCCTTTGCAACCACCAACTAGCTCGTTGTGCCATTTCTTCGCCACCTGAACCAGCCATGTGGTCCCTCATCCATCTATCATGATCGTATGTTTGAAGGTGGGCCTCCCGAACCTAAAGGTATGCCTTGTCATTTGGTAATTGAGTATTCTAGTTTTTTTATCATGGAAACTTTGGGCATGGATTAATGGGGGGATTTGGCTGAAAGAGTGGTCTAGGTCTGTGCTCTTGTCCCCTAGGTCTCTTTTGGGATTTTAACCTTGCAACCTAGTCCCGTGGGATCTCTTTTACTGACCTATTGGTTTTAAGGATGGTACTACATGGGAAACCCTAATTTTGGTTGCGTGGTTCCGTTTCGTAGTTCACATATATTGCTCCCCTTCCGCTCATTACACCGCCAATCATCTCTTCTCCCACCTGGGTCCACATTCCTCCATTGGGTCCACATAGGGTTAGCCACCCCCTCCCCTTACTCCACACCTTGGGTCGGGCCTGCAATGATGCCCAAAAGGTTGATGCAACTAAAAGAAAAAGAAAAAGGATAATTGGCCACATTCCACCGGAATTTGTACCACAAAATGCAAAAGGTGGCGAGGACAAAAGCATTTAGCACGTGGGAAAAATCCATTACATGAGCTTTACCGCATTCCATAGTCATCACCCTGGTTCCTACATGGCCCTTGATGAGCCTCCTTTATTATTCAGGAACCCATGATTGTCCCGACCCCTGATGGGCGATGAATTACCCGCCTTATAAGGGGGGTATCCACTGCTATACTTTACACATCATGCTCTCATTATCTAGAGCCCCGAGTAGTTAACCAATGAAAATCATAAAAAGGCAAAAGGCATATGAAGAAGGGTTGAAAAATCAAGGTCGTGGTAATTCATGCACCATGATTGCTCCCTCCTACACATTATTTACCCAGGTGTGGCTTCCCTTTTATTAGCTACCCTTATACCATGGCATGTGATCCAGGTTTCCCCTTTTCATTCCCTACTCCATTCATCTCTTTATCACAGGCCACCACTCTTTGAAGGATGTACCTTGGACATACTATCCCCTTTAAATGAAGAAACCACCTATTAGGGTACTTAGTTAACCCCATTTGGGGCTTGGGGACATTAGCACATGCCAAAGCCCACTATGGAAGGGCATTGTAGTGTTCCAAACTTAAATAAATAGTGATATGCAAAGCAAAAACGATTTACAACACAAAAATTTTAAACAATCAACAAATGCTCATAAAAACTCTGGAATTAAGAACCAGCTGATCCATTTTATTAATCAATGGAGCAAGTACAATAGTATGGAGGAATGCACCTGGGCTTGCCTCGATGGTAAGTGTGACAAAACCCAGGTGATAATACAATGATCTCAAACGCTGGAAATGGCTGGTCCTCTAATGCTCTGCGTTGCCCAAAAAACTTCATCACTGTCTAGAAAGGGACTGCAAGAAACTCCTCCTCCGGTGCTTAGAAAATGATGAAACTTTAGGCCATAAACACCTTGGCGAAAACCCACAAAAACCCAGAAATGATTTGGCCCGATTTGGACTTCCCAAAATCGACCCCCAAAGGCACTATTCACTCCCCAACAATTCTACACTGTCTGCTGCAAAGATATAGCTTAAAACCCCACCTCTGGTGCTAAAAAAATTATGAAATTTATAATTGGGATCCTTGTCAAAAATCCTAGAAAAACTCAGAAAGGATTTTGGCTGGTTAAGACTTTTGAAATTCGACCCCCTTGGAGCGCAACCTCAGCTGCAACTGCTAAAACTCGGCATTTTGGAAACTGCCTGTAAATCCTCCCAGAAATGCCCCCAAAGTGCTGGGCTGACCCTTGCTATCCAATCCTTGACTTCCCGGGTGAGCTCTTGGCCTAAGACACCTGCTCCTAAGCTCCACGAAAAACTGCTGAGTGGCCTCTGTGTTGTCCCCTAGCCCAACAATTCGAACTGCTGGAATGCTGGCTCTGCTGGCTGTAAAACTCAGCAAGAATGCTGGTCTATTGCTGCTATCTCAGCTCTCTAACTCTCCGGCAAACAATCTGATCTCTGCTGGCCTCTATCTCCCTCTGCGTATTCTCTAGCTGCCCAGAAATATGCACTCCCTGCTCTGTGCTGGTTGGTGGTGCTATGTCACTTCCCGGAACTCCTGAAATCCTTGTAGAACTGCCTCTCTAGGGCGGGCACGAATGGTCCCCCGAAGTAGAGGTTGAATCTCCCGCTTGAGAGATTCGTGGCTAAACAGCCGGTTGACTCAGCTAAACAACAGAGTGAACAGTCAAGTGATTTTGTTTGCAAGATGTATGAATGAATCCCAAAATGAGAGCTGCTCCCTCCTTATAACTCCTTGGGCCTCCCTTGCCTCATGTGCTCCCCTCTAGCCACCTATTCGACTTTCCCTCCAAGCTATTCGAATTGACCAATTCGAATTCCCATGTGGGTGGCCCCCACATTCCACTAGCAACCAAATTAAGTCGGATTGCCTCCTAAGTCCCTAAGTTGAAAATGATGGGTTCTCTTCCTTAGCCAAAATTGTGCAAAATTGTGTAGCAGCACCCTATTACAAATGTGTTTGAGAAAGGACATGACAAGCATGCCATTATGAAGTGCCCACCTGTTGTCCATTGTTCTTAAGCTCTTTAACTCGATTTCCTTAAATGACTTGTTGTACTGGAAGGCTAGGGGACGCATTGGATCTTATGCAGGATGGTTGATGGTCTCCATTTTGTGTTTGGTCTCCCTATATGGGGTCCTAACCCTCCAGAGGGCTACATTGGCACATGTAGAGCCATGGGCCTCTTTAGTAGTAGACAACACTCCATGGATCCCCAAAATGTTCAGAGATTATTCGCGATTCACCTATTGGACGAGGAAGATGCACCTGGTTCACCATGCCCAGCAAGCCCCACAGTTGTACCATGCACTTGCCAGATGAAATAGTAGTTGTATGCTAATGTGGCATCTCTCACACCATCACCTGAGCCCTTATAGATGGTCTATAGGCATCTTCAATCTACTTGGAGACCCATGAGGTTACTTGTGTGCCCTCACACCCATGGGGAGCACCACTGGTTAATTATTTGGAGAACAATGGGCCAACCCCTTATCCATTACTTTTGGGAGTCCTATTCATCATTGTGGCGCTTACGAGCTTCATCAGGCTTCTTAGAAGGCCCAACGACATGTATTATTGATCATTTGACCTCTTGAGAGGCTTATTCTTTTGTTTATGAGCTAATTTGGTGGGCTTGTCACAAAAAGTTAGTTTTTTTGCACATTATTTTATTCTAGGGCCTAATGTAGGCCCAAGTAGCTAAATCGAACTCATTAGAAGCGTATAAATAGAAGTGATGAGGATTCATTTTAGCATCATCACTTGGATTTGGAGCTTGTATCTCTTCAGAGATTTTCGCTATTCTTCTTGGAGGACGAATTTTTGGAGTATGGAATGAATTTTGATGTTTGGATAATTTTCATGTCTTGGAGCTTCTTGATGGCAAATTTTTGGATGCTTGGATATATTCTTATACATGTAAGTCCATTTTAATGCTATTCTTTCTTTCTAATTTTGTCACATACATTTTTGCTAGAATTTCACTATACTAGGGCTTATTTGCTGCATCTCTTATGCTAAGTTGTGGAATTTTTGTTTCTGGATAGTGAATGCTTCATGTATTGGCCGTGTAAAATGAATGAATGTTCCTAGGGATGTTTTATTACTGAAATTCATCTTGACAAGCCATTTATCTTGCAAAACGAATTATAAATTCCTTGAAGCTGCTTTTGCTGCTGCCCTAGTGCCAAGCGAAGTTGTCTTTGAGGCCTCCTTGACCTAGAAAATTCAAAGGTCCATAGTCATAATTCTACCTGACTCGAATCTCCCCAAAGGATTAGTCACTGGTCCACCCAAAGGTGATCACCTTAAACTTATTTTCCTTCACTTTCCTCTTCTCTAGGTCTAGTCCTCTAGGTCACCTAGGGCATCAATTATCTCACGATCTAGCCATCCAAATAGTTTGACTTTTGGTCCACAACTGTACTGGTGTGTGTTGAAGAATCCGTCCAAATTTCATGAGATATCGCAAGCCCTAGCTCGAAGACCAATTCTTGCCCTTGGTTTCCCTTAGTCTAGAAACCTCACTGGGATCTTTGCATTGTCTTTCATTGAGAATTCATTCCTTGATCCCTTTCCCCTCCCTAATTAGGTCAAGCATATCATTGGTTGCTAAATTTTATCCCCTTGACTGAACCTCGGGTCCGCTTGGTCTCGTGTGGTCGCATGCTTTATCAAGGTTGATCTTAAAAAAACACTTGGGAAACCAAGTTCAACAAGGATTTTAGGGTTTATGAAACTCCTTTACAAGTCACATCCCCTAAGCCAAGTCCTCAAATCCCTATTCCCCTATCCTAGAGAACTTTGCACCTTGCTTAAAATGCAATTGAGTCCCACTCTTGAGTCTCTCCTAGGAAAGGGTCATCGAGATCACTTCACATCCATTTTAGTAGATCTATCCTTCATAATTGATTCTCTAAATATCAGGTCTCCTCCCATCGGTGAAAGTTCGTAAAGAGTAGGAAGCTTTAGCTGTGGTGATAGTGAGCTTTAGCTTTACTATTGCTCTTGGCCTAGCAAGTGCCCCTTTAGAACCTCCTGCTAGTTTGAGCGATAACAAGGCAAAAACTGGTTCGGACTGGTGATGTGAACCGTTTTTGGCCGGTTTGATATTGAATTGGCCATTTTTGTCGAACCGACCGGTTGGGTAAAGCTACGTAGAATGCAACAAGTGGGGCTTGTTACCACTCAAACCAATAGGGGACCTAAAAGGGGTTCCTATGAGGGCAACTCTAGGTTAAGGGTAACGGTGGAGGCTTAGCCCATTGTCACCACAACTAAGTCTCCATGCTCTTTACGAAATTTCACCGATGGGATGAGTCTTGATAGTGGAGGGATCACTTGTAAAGTATATGGCAATGGATAGGTGGAAAGTGACCTTGGAAACCATTTCCCAAGGATGGAGTGAAGAATGGAACTTTCTTGCTCTTTAAGCAAGGGACTTGGTCTTCCAGGGGTAAGGGGTGAGGATTGGAGGGTTGAGGGAGAAGGAATAGGCTTATAGATGAGGTTCCCAATCCCTATAATCCATGGGAAACTTGGATTCCCAAATGGTCCTTGACAAATAATCTTTATTAAGGAGTGGGACCACACAGGGCAAGTGGAACCAGTCCAGGTTCGGGGATGGAATGTAGCAACTAATGATGTTCCTATCCTAGACAGGGTGAAAGGAAAGGATCAAACAAGAATATTTACTTCAAAAGGTTGAATTGATCTTGTTGAGGTCTAGCCTTGGGGATGCGATCCTAGAGCTAGGGCTTGGGATTACCGGAGATTCCACTGTTAGAATTGCCTCAAATTTGGAGGAGAGGGAGGGAACCCACCTTTGCAGTAGTTTGTAGGAGATCGAAATTATTCCTTGGGTCAATTCTCGGGAAATTGATGCCCTAGGTGACCTGATGGGGCTAGACCTAGGGAAAAAAGGGAAAAGGGTAAAAAGAGGGTTAAAATTATCACCCTTTTTGAGGGATCAATGCCTAATTCACTTGGGGATATGGGGTCAAGGACGATGATGAGTAAGAACTTGGTTTCTTGATCAAGGAGGCCCGAAAAGTCAACTTCATCCAATGTTGAGAGAAAGAAAAGAAAATTGATCTTCAAGCATCTATACTTCAAAGCAAATGATGCAATCTTATCGAGACAAATAATTTCTAGGACATTTCATTCATATAACATTGGCCCATACATTAAATTAGCTAAATCCTAAAACATGCTTAATTCCACATTTCAATTATGCAACAACTAGCCCTAATTTTAGCAATTTGCGGCAACAAGAATAACAACATCAAAATTTTTCTTACAACGTTATTGTTAATTTTAGATAACAATGGTATGTTCTATGCTTAAGAGCAATCTACTTCAATTTTCCTTATTAGCCCAATTTCAATTTCCAGATTAGCAGTCACATTGAAATGACAGTAAATGCAGATAGAACATAAATAAAAGGCTGAAGACAAGAGGGCACAATATTTGGCAGATGCCAGGGAAAAACCCCAATGTGGGGAAACCCTTTGATCAAGTCTTCTTATTATTCTTCAAAAGTTCACCACAAAGAGAGTACATTATACAAAATTCACTTGCCCAAACCTAGTCAAATATGTCTAGTCAAACTGTAGTCAACAGGATGCCCTAACCAAAAAGTCAGCGTTGGTCAACTTAGCAGAAATC
The DNA here is from genome assembly GCA_031772625.1 of Pinus tabuliformis. Classification (NCBI taxonomy): domain Eukaryota; kingdom Viridiplantae; phylum Streptophyta; class Pinopsida; order Pinales; family Pinaceae; genus Pinus; species Pinus tabuliformis. Next base: position 230,689,865 of record CM062804.1, on the reverse strand, counting down.
TTCCTCCAAATCAGCTCGGTGAAACCCAGTCAACTCAAGCTCCAAGGATAGTCTGAATCAACCCAAAACAGTCCCGAAAATATCAGTGAAACTCGGTCAACGCAGAGTCAAACCTGCGGTCAAACTTGCTACGGTTAACGCTAGTCAAACAACACAAAAAATATCGGTTTCTATGCCAAAGAATGCGACCTTCCCAAACAGAAATAATCCCACAAAAATCGCAGTCAAACAAGGTCAACGTTGCTTAGTCAACGCTGTTCAAACTTCCTGCAATTTGGTCAATGCTGGAAACAAAGAATCGTAGTCAAACTTCGCACGTGTGGAGGAGAAGAAGGCTGCCCTGAAGTTGTATGACCCAATCAAATGAGGAGAGAGAGATATGTGTGAGAATGAATGATCAAATGAGGTAGATGCACCTTCCGTTTATATGCAATGTTAAGGATGAAAAGACATGTCTTTTGGGATTCTGAGCCTATTTTAGTTCGCTGGCCGACCTTGACAATTTGTCCATAAACGAAATAAATTTATAATTCCATTTGTACATGTCAGAATGAGATGATATTTAGATCAATCCTACACCTCTTGGAAAGAGGAATCCAATAAAAATATCAGCTATATCATATGAGCCGTCCAAGGTGGAGTTTGGCCCTAGTTGCCAAATTTAACACTCCCTCTCAACTGGGAAGAACTCCTCCTGCCAAATCATTGGTCAATCTATACCATCTCTGACATCCCTGTTATAATTTGCTCTGCTGAACCATGAAGAAATAATGAAGAAGAAATGATCGAGAATGTGTCATACCATTCTCCATTGACCCAAAGTCAATCTCCAATAATCGAGTGTAGCATACCACTCTCCACTGACCTGAAGTTAGTCTCCATTGATTACAGATCAATATCAAACACCTAGCATAGGGAGTGCGATAGTACACGATGTATCCATCGGTAGTACTATGGTCCCTATCCTCATTTCCCTACTCATTGGACAGATGAGAGGTACTTCCCATGAGTCCCGGACTACATGGGTAGGATGTATAGGCAGGAGAAGGGGAACGAATCATCTTGCTCATATGCCATAGGAAAAGGTGAACCGGTCATCTTATGCATATCTCGACCATCATGGGGTATCACAGGGGAAGGTAAACCACTCATCCTATGCATATCTCAACCATCATGGGGTATCACAGGGGAAGGTGAACCACTCACCCTGTACATCGCGCACCACTAGGGGAAGGTGAACCACTCACCCTATGGTCGCTCATCACTCCAAGAAGTACCCCAAGCCCCCAGAGCTCCCAGAGCTCAATATCCAAATCAAACAGGACCCTCATAAGAGGGTCTCTCCACAACTCCAAGTCGTTCATGGAAGGTTAAGAATTTGACCTTCCCCAGGGGCTTCGTAAGAATATCTGCGACCTGATCATCAGTCCCAATGTGATGGAGCCTTATTGCTCCCCGTTGTACCATATCTCGGATAAAGTGGTACCTGATATCAATATGCTTGGAGTAGTCATGAAACACGGGATTCTCAGAAAGACGAATCCCACTTTGGTTGTCGCAATAGATCACGGTGGTATCCAGCACATGTCCAAACAACTCACTAAAGAGCTTCCTCAACCAAACAACTTCACAGGAGGCCATACTAGCAGCAATATATTCAGCCTCAGCGGTGCTCAAAGCAACCAACTTCTGCTTCCTACTCATCCAGGATATCGAAGCAGAACCTAGAGAGAAGCAACATCTCGATGTGCTTTTACGATCCACCACACTGCCAACCCAGTCAGCATCAGAATAACCATGGAGCCTTACATTCCCGACAGTGTATCTCAGTCCATAGGTGATTGTGCCTCGAAGATATCTCAAGAGATTCTTGGCAGCAATCCAATGTATGTGATGAGGCTTGACTATAAACTGACTCAATGTATTCACCGCAAAACATATGTCCGGACGGGAGTTCACTAAGAACATCAAGCCCCCCACAAGTTGACGATACTCAGAAGGATTTCCCAAATCGGGTCCAGCAACACTTCCGAATAACTTCTTGAAGTTAAGTTCCGTCGGAGTTGTCACGGACTTGCAGTCCACCATCCCAAATCTTTCAAGTAACTTCACAATGTATTTTCTTTGAGAAAGGAAAATCTCACCTGGCTTTTGCCAGACCTCCAACCCTAGGAAATAACAGTGCTAGGTCCTTCATTTCAAACTCGGAAGCCAAATCCCTCTTACATTGATGAATAAGAGGGTCTGCACCTGTCAGAAAGAGATCGTCCACATAAAGTAGCAAGATGAGAGGTCTGTCATTCTCAACCTTTAAGTAAAGGTTCGAATCAACTTCACTTCTTGCAAAGCCCAACTTCATCAAATAACTGTCGATCCTCTCATACCAAGCTCGGGGAGCTTGTTTCAACCCATAGAGGGCTTTCTTCAACTTGCATACATGTGTCTGACGATCTTGAACCTTGAACCCCTCGGGTTGTTCTACATAGACGTCCTCCTTAATTGAACCATGCAAGAAGGTGGTTTGATATCCATCTGGTGTAAGATCCATCCTTGCGAGGCAACAAGGGCTATAATCGAACGGATGGTGGTGTATCGAGCAACAGGTGCAAATATCTCATCATAGTCCACACCTTCCTTTTGAGAGAAGCCTCGAGCAACAAACCTAGCCTTGAACTTTTCAGCACTTCCATCAACTCCATGCTTGATCTTGTAGAGCCATTTCTAGGTCACAATGGATTTGTCCTTGGGTCTAGAGACCACATCCCAGACATCATTCTTTATAATTCACTTATACTCTTCGTTCATAGCATTCTTCCAAACTTGGTGCTTCACAACTTCTTCGAATGTGCAAGGCTCAGATTGAACAATGGTGCTCATGGCAGTTAAGTACCCTTGGTACCTATTCGGCTTCTTACTTTCACGAAATGTCCCCCTTGGTGCAACATGTCTCTCGACATCTTCGAGAGTTTCCCTAAGCCATGAGGGTCTCCTTTTTGAGGAGGAGGGCTCATGAGGAGGTGGATCAATGGGATCCATTAGTCCTTCAACATCAGGCATCGGCTCATCCTATGGTTCTCCCTACTTTCCTGTATTTGCTTCTTTGTCCTTTCTTGGAATAGGAAGGTTACTAATCTTCCCAAGGGCAGTATCTTCATCAAAGGTGACATCATGACTTCTCTCCACTTCTGTTTGACCAGGCACATAGATTCTATACGCCTTAGAAGTTTCACTGTATTCCACAAATGTTCCTTTCTTCCCAGATGCATCCAATTTGCTTCTCTTTTCTTTTGGCACATGAAAATATACGGGGCTACCAAAAATTCTAAAATGAGAAACATCAGGTTTCTTACTGGTAAAAACTTATTCGGGAGTTTTGGAGTCCAACGCTTGATGAGGGCATCTATTTTGAACGTACACAACAGTGTTGGTAGCTTCTGCCCATAAGAACTTCAGAAGGCTTTGATCATGAAGCATGGCACAAGTGGCTTCTATAATAGAACAATTCTTCCTTTCAGCAACACCATTTTGCTCAAGAGTATATGCGGTAGTAGTCTCCCTCTTAATGCCAGCTTCTCTACAATAATCATTGAACTCATTTGATTCATATTCGGTTCCATTATCGGTCCTCAATATTTTGATCTTCTTCCCGGTTTGATTTTCGACCAAGGCTTTGAAAGAACAAAACCATGAGAATACTTCGTCCTTCTTCTTCAAGAAATATATCCAAGTTTTGTGAGAGAAATCATCCACAAAGATAGCATAATACAAATATCCACCTAAAATGTCACTGGCATCATACTAGATAGATTAGAATGAATCAATTGCAAAATGTCGGTAGTCTTGCTATCACTTGAGGGGAATGGTCCCCTTGTATGTTTTCCTTTAGCACATCTCTGACAAACACCTTCATGTTCTACTTTAAATTCGGGCATACCTGTCACCATCTTCCTCACATCGGGTAAAGCCTTATAATGTAGATGAGCAAACCTCCGGTGCCATAATTCGGATTGAAGAGATGTGTCGCAAGACATACCTCCCAATGGGCTTCCTCTAACTTGATATAGGCTATCAACCCTAAATCCAAGAGTAAATACTTCTATGAAATTTCTATTCCAACCACGTACATTTCCATCAATGAATGCCATCTTGAATCCTTTGTCCACCATCGCCGAGATAGATACCATGTTGTTCTTTAGATTAGGTACATATAGTACTTCTTGTAGATGAATGGTGTTTCCTTGATTCAATTGAAGAGTAACATTCCCAACTCCCTTCATGGGATAGGTGGCATTGTCCCCAAGAATGATCTCCAAATTTGTATCCTTTTCTATCAGATTTGAAAGAGCTTCCTTATACCCAGTAAAGTGCCTTGAGGCATCACTTGAGGTGTATCCCTTCTATTAGGACACTCCCTAGCATAGCGGCGAAACCTGTTACAAATGAAGCATCTTCCCTTCCTTCCATCTTTGAATCCGGGTCTTCGTTGACATTGCTTCTTTGAACCTGCATTGTTCTTCTTTTTAGCATGAGCGGAGAATGCAGTAGGATCATTCCTATTTGAAGGCATGTCTCTCTTCATCATCCTGGTCTCTTCTTGAGTGCATCTAGTCAACAATTCATCAAAACCTGGAATCCTGTCATTGTTGAGGATAGTAGTGTTGAACACATACCATTCACGAGGGAGTCCTCCAAGGGCAATGAGAGTGAGCTCTCTATCAGCAATAACTTCTCCAATTGAAAGAAAATCATTTTTGATCTCGGTAATCCTCATGAAGTAGGATTGGATATCTTCACCTCTTCCCTTCTTTATGTCCTTCAACTTGTTCTTGAGGAAGATAACTTGGTTTGCATTCCTAACTTTGAACATGCCAACCAATCTGTCATACATCTCCTTAGATATGTTCAAATCGGAGATGTATGCAACCAAATGCTTGTTAATAGAATCCTTGATGATCTTCTTTGCTTTGACTTCACCTTTCTTGTACTTTGTCTTAGTGGCAACCGATGCATTTGAAGGAGGTTTAGTAATCTTTCCCTGCACATAATCCATAACATCCTGCTCTTCCAAAGTCAAATCAAGAGACATCTTCCATGCATGATAATCAAACTTATCATTGAGCCTGTCATCAGGCTTGAAGTAAGATGCGGAGGCCATTGACTCTTGTCCTTGTCCAAGAAATCTAAGTGATTGCTTTTCTTAGTGATTGCTCTTTTCACTCTTGCTTGGGTTTTGTCTTCACATCAGCTCCGATTCCATGTTAATTTTAGAAAACAATGGTATGTTCTATGTGTAAGAGCAATTTACTTCAATTTTCCTTATTAGCCCAATATCAATTTCCAGATTAGCAATCACATTAACATGAGAGTAAATGCAAATAGAACATAAATAAAAAGCATAAGACAATTCAAGAAGAGAGGACACAATATTTGGCGGATGCCAGGGAAAAACCCTAATGTGGGGAAACCCTTTGATCAAGTCTTCTTATTATTCTTCAAAAGTTCATCAGAGAGAGAGAGTACAATATACAAAATTCACTTGTCCAAACACAGTCAAATTTGTCCAGTCAAACTGTAGTCAACAGGATGACCTAACCACAAAGTCAGCGTTGGTCAACATAGCATAAATGTCCCTCCAAATCAGCTCGGTTAAACCCAGTCCGAATCAGCCCAAAACAATCCCAAAAATATCAGTGAAACTCGGTCAATGCAGAGTCAAAGTTGCTTTGGTCAACGCTGGTCAAACAACATAGAAAGTCTCGGTTTCTATGCCAAAGAATGCAGCCTGCCCAAATAGAAATAATCCCACAAAAATCGCAGTGAAACAAGGTCAGTGCTGCGTGGTCAACCTTGGTCAAACTTCCTGCAATTTGGTCAACACTAGAAAGAGAGAATCACAGTCAAACTTCGCACATGTGGAGGAGAAGAGGGCTGCCTTGAAGTTGTACGACCCAATCAGATGAGGAGAGAGAGATATGTGTGGGAATGATTGATGACCAAATGAGGTAGATGCACCTTCCATTTATATGCAACACTGAGGATGAAAAGACATGTCTTTTGGTTTTCTGAGCCTACATTAGTTTGCTGGCAGACCTTGACAATTCGTCCATAAACGAAATAAATTCATAATTCCATTTGTACATGTCAGAATGAGATGATCTTTAGATCAATCCTACACTTCTCGGAAAGAGGAATCCAATAATGTTAAAATTGGCAACTAGGGCCAAACTCCATGTGGGTCACCTCATTTATGGCAGCTGATATTTTTCCTAGATTCCTCTTGTTGAGAGGTGTAGGATTGATCTAAAGATCATCTGATTCCGACAAGTATTTATGGAGATATGAATTTATTTGTATTTACTTGACAAATTGTTAACGTCGGCCAACAATTAAATGTGTGGCACACATGCCCAGTGAATCATATAAATACAAAAGAGGTTGATTCATTTTCTCATCATCTCATCTCACTCATTCTTCTCTCTCTCTCCTTAGCTTTGGGTTACACAAGGAGTAGTTCACACGTGGGAAGAAGGAGGACGCATTAGGGCAAGGAGGACGTAGAAGCAGCTGAAGGTATCTTTGACTTGCGTTGACCAAGCGTTGACTCATCAAGGGTGCGGTTTTGGTGTCGCTGCCTCTCCTAGGCAGGCTGCAGATTTTGGCACAAAATCGAGGCAATTCGTCCACAGGTTAGACCAGCGTTTACTGCCCTAGTTTTGGGCAACAGGTTGACTTCAGTCAACAGCAATTTGACTATGTTTTTGGGGCTATTCAAGGGCTGTTTGAGGGCTACTTGACCAGAAATTGACCATGCATATTGTAGGTCAATTTCAACTCGTTTGACCAAGTTTGACTTTGCTGATCTAGGGTTTGCTACCGCTGATATAAAATTACAGAATTTTGATTTTGTACTATTTCTCTCTGCTGAACTATTGAAGACAAAAGAAGATTTGATCAAAGGGTTTCCTCGCATTGGGGTTTGTCCTTGTCTAGCCACCACATCTTGTGTCTCTTGTCTTGGCTTGTTTTCTGTTGATCATTTAATGTTCTATCTGCACTTTACTTAATATATATGTGATTGCTAATCTATGGCTAATAAGAAGAAAAGAAGTAAACTGCTCTAAGCATAGAACATACCATAATTTAACATGGAATCTAAACTGAGGTGAAGACAAAACCCAAGCAAGAGCAAGAGCAAGAGCAACCACTGAAGAGAAGGTTGGCAAGGCTATCCTAAAAACTTCATGGGGTCCTCAACATTCTTCCCTACCGAAGAAAAGCTCCGTGAGAAGTCTGACTATCACGGATAGAACGGTTCGTCCTTTTAACAACACCATTTTTCTCAAGAGTATATGTGGTAGTAGTCTCCCTCTTACAGCCAGCTTCTCTACAATAGTCATTGAAATCATTTGATTCATATTCGGTTCCATTATTGGTCCTCAATATTTTGATCTTCTTCCCGGTTTGATTTTCGTCCAAGGCTTTGAAAGAACAGAACCATGAGAATACTTCGTCCTTCTTCTTCAAGAAATATATCCAAGTTTTGCGAGAGAAATCATCCAAAAAGATAGCATAATACAAATATCCACCCAAAATGTCACGGGCATCATTCTAGATAGATCAGAATGAACCAATTGTAAAATGTCGATAGTCTTGCTATCACTTGAGGGGAATGGTCCCCTTGTATGTTTTCCTTCAGCACATCCCTGACAAACACCTTCATGTTCTACTTTAAATTCGGGCATACCTGTCACCATCTTCCTCACATCGGGTAAAGCCTTATAATGTAGATGAACAAACCTCCGGTGCCATAATTCGGATTGAAGAGATGTGTCGCAAGACATACCTCCCAATGGGCTTCCTCCAACTTGATATAGGCTATCAACCCTAAATCCAAGAGTAAATACTTCTTTGAAATTTCTATTCCAAACACGTACATTTCCATCAATGAATGCCATCTTGAATCCTTTGTCCACCATCGCCGAGATAGATACCAGGTTTTTCTTTAGATTAGGTATATAGAGTACTTCTTGTAGATGAATGGTGTTGCCTTGATTCAATTGAAGAGTAACATTCCCAACTCCCTTCACGGGATAGGTGGCATTGTCCCCAAGAATGATCTCCAAATTTGTATCCTTTTCTATAAGATTTGAAAGAGCTTCCTTATACCCAGTAAAGTGCCTTGAGGCACCACTTGAGGTGTATCCCTTCTATTAGGACATTCCCTAGCATAATGGCCAAACCTATTACAAATGAAGCATCTTCCCTTCCTTCCATCTTTGAATCCGGGTCTTCGTTGACATTGCTTCTTTGAACTTGCATTGTTCTTCTTTTTAGCATGAGCGGAGAATGCAGTAGGATCATTCCTTTTTGAAGACATGTCTCTCTCCATCATCTTGGTCTCTTCTTGAGTGCATCTAGTCAACAATTCATCAAAACCTGGAATCCTATCATTGTTGAGGATAATAGTGTTGAACACATACCCTTCACGAGGGAGTCCTCCAAGGGCAATGAGAGTGAGCTCCCTATCAGCAATAACTTCTCCAATTTAAAGAAAATCATTTTTGATCTCGGTAATCCTCATGAAGTAGGATTGGATATCTTCACCTCTTCCCTTCTTTATGTCCTTCAACTTGTTCTTGAGGAAGATAACTTGGTTTGCATTCCTAACTTTGAACATGCCAACCAATCTGTCATACATCTCCTTAGATGTGTTCAAATCAGAGATGTATGCAACCAAATGCTTGTTAATAGAATCCTTGATGATCTTCTTTGCTTTGACTTCACCTTTCTTGTACTTTGTCTTAGTGGCAACCGGTGCATTTGAAGGAGGTTTAGTAATCTTTCCCTGCACATAATCCATAACATCCTGCTCTTCCAAAGTCAAATCAAGAGACATCTTCCATGCATGATAATCAAACTTATCATTGAGCTTGTCATCAGGCTTGAAGTAAGATGCGGAGGCCATTGACTCTTGTCCTTGTCCAACAAATCTCAGTGATTTCTTTTCTTAGTGATTGCTCTTTTCACTCTTGCTTGGGTTTTGTTTTCACCTCAGCTCTGATTCCATGTTAATTTTAGATAACAATGGTATGTTCTATGCATAAGAGCAATTTACTTCATTTTTCCTTATTAGCCCAATATCAATTTCCAGATTAGCAATCACATTAACATGAGAGTAAATGCAGATAGAACATAAATAAAAAGCATAAGACAAGTCAAGAAGAGAGGACACAATATTTGGCGGATGCCAGGGAAAAACCCTAATGTGGGGAAACCCTTTGATCAAGTCTTCTTATTATTCTTCTAAAGTTCAGCAGAGAGAGAGTACAATATACAAAATTCACTTGCCCAAACACAGTCAAATATGTCTAGTCAAACTGTACTCAACAGGATGACCTAACCACAAAGTCAACGCTAGTCAACATAGCAGAAATCTTCGTCCAAATCAGCTCGGTTAAACCCAGTCAACTCGACCTCCAAGAATAGTGCGAATCAGCCCAAAAAAATCCCAAAAATATCAGTCAAACTCGGTCAATGCAGAGTCAAACTTGTTGCAGTCAACGCTGGTCAAACAACACAGAAAGTTTCAGTTTCTGTGCCAAAGAATACGGGCTTCCCAAATAGAAATAATCCCACAAAAATTGCAGTCAAACAAGGTCAGCGCTACTTGGTCAACCCTGGTCAAACTCCCTGCAATTTGGTCAACACTGGAAACAAAGAATCACAGTGAAACTTCGCACATGTGGAGGAGAAGAAGGCTGCCTTGAAGTTGTACGACCTAATCAGATGAGGAGAGAGAGATGTGTGAGAATGATTGATGACCAAATGAGGTAGATGCACCTTCCATTTATATGCAACGTTGAGGTTGAAAAGACATGTCTTTTGGGCTTCTGAGCCTACATTAGTTTGTTGGCAGACCTTGACAATTCATCCATAAATGAAATAAATTCATAATTCCATTTGTACATGTTACAATGAGATGATCTTTAGATCAATCCTACGCTTCTAGAAAAGAGGAATCGAATAACAATATCAGCTTCATCATATGAGCTGTCCAAGGTGTAGTTTGGCCCTAGTTGCCAAATTTAACAGTTATAGAATATATTCAACCAACATTTCGTTTGCAAGACAAAGCTCCAAGACAAGAAATATAGCCCAAATCCATACGTCAAAATTCATCCATCTCCAAAAAACATACTACAAGGAAAAAATGCGAAGTTCTTTATGATTAGAGAGATCCCAAGTCAAGTGATGATCCAAATGAATGTATCTAACATCAATATATAGCCTCCTAAGGAGTTCGAATTAGCCTATGGGCCTACATTAGCCCCTAATGATAAAATAATGTGCAAATAAAACTTCTATTGGTGACAAGCCCACCAAAGTAGCTCACAAGTGTAAAAATAAGCCTCACAAGGGGCCAAATAATAATATTTACATGTCGTGGGGCCCTCAAAAGGGCTAATAATGTCCTGAAGTGCCATATTGAGGAATAAATTCCTCGGAATATGATGGAAAAGGGTGTGGCGCTTGTTCTTCGAGTAGTAGACCTGTGGTGCTCCCAATGGGTCTCAGGGCACATAAATGACCTCACAGGTCTCCATATGAATCAGAGATCCCTGTAGATCCTCTGCAAGGTTCCGAGTGGTGGAATGAACGCTGCCATGACATCGTACAAGTCCTGGGACACCTGCCAAGAGTGTGGGGTTCTTGTGAGTGCCTGTTGGGCATAATATACCAAGCATATATTATCACCCAATGTCGCGAAAATCACAATATTATCGCGATAACAATAAAAAATCGCGATTTTTTGAAAATGCCGATATTATTGCCCGATTAATACGATTTTTTTCTCAAAAAATCGCGAAATTATCGCACTAACTTCAAATTGTCGCTATTAATTCGTAATAATCACGATTCGATCTAATATTATCATGGGGGTGGCGGACAATGGGTTTTATAAGGCAAAAAATGTTTTTTTTTTTTCATTTTGAACAGACAGCGGCAGCGGCGTGGATTGGGAGCTGAGGAGAAAAAGCGTGGTGGATTGGGAGTTGAGGAGGAGAAAAACCCTAGTGGATTTAGAGCTGAGGAGGAGAGGAACCCTGAAAGGCGTCTACTAGGGCAGAGGAGGAGGAAGCTTGGATATTTTAGCATCCCAAGCTAGAGAATTTCGTCTTTGGATCAAATTTCTTCGACAAACCGTGGTTTCCAAGTATGGGCACCGAATTTGCCCATTTTGTTTTGGTTTTTTGGTTTTTGTTTTTTCTTGGGTTTCAACTTTCTATAACCCATTGTTTATCAAAGATTTTTGAGTGGATTGATGATGTTTTTTTTTCATTTTTGTTGCATAGAGTGGAGAGAGTTCATTTTGAATTGAGTTGAGGTTTTTTTGTTTGTTAAATTGTAAAAAATTCAATGTGTTGTGTCATGTATGTAATTTTTTTTAAATTTTTGTAACTTGCAAGTCTTATTGTGCCATAGGTTCAACTTCAAAGTTCAAACTTCATCTTACATTAAAACTCAAGAGTTCAACCAAGTTACAAACATGCTAAGGAAATTGGACTCTTTGTGGGAATTTGGTGAACCTGATGGAGGGTGTGATAGAATGAACTTGATTTGCAAGTTGTGTGGGCATCATATGTCAGGGGGGGTTTATGGATTGAAGTATCACCTTGCACAAATCCCTGGATTTGATGTAGGGCCTTGCACAAATACAAATGCGGAAATCATCCGAAGAGCCATGAGATCATTGGAAGAATTAGAGCACGAGAGAGTGGCCAAAGCAAAAATGAAGAAGCAATTAGCAAGAAGCGTGTTAGGCTCAGGTGAACATGGAAGTGGCTCTGGTTCTACTTCAGCATCAATATCTACAACCAACCCGGTAGCTGCTTCATCATTTTTTGTTCCTAGAACCACGTCTGGTTTACAACCATCTATCACTTCAATGCTTAAAAAAACTGAGAAAGAACAAGTTGACAAGTTGTTGGGAAAATTTCTCCTTTGGAGTGATATTCCTTTCAATGTTGCAAGGAATAATCCATTTTTCCAGCCTGCTGTTGATGCTATTGCAACTGTTGGCCCAGGGTACAAAATCCCTTATTATGATGACTTTAGAGGCAGGACTCTTCAAGATGAAAAGGTTGACGGCACCAAAATATTGGAGGAGTTTAGGGCATCATGGGCACAAATAGGATGCACTGTGATGTCAGATGGTTGGACCGACCAAAAGGGGAGAACCCATATAAACTTCTTGGTTAGTTGTCCCAAGGGGACAATGTTTATAAAATCTGTTGATGCATCTTCACATATCAAAGATGCAAAAACTTTATGTGATTTGCTGGATGTGTTTGTTTTGGAGGTGGGTGCAGAACATGTTGTCCAAGTCATAACGGACAATGTTACAAATTATGTTGCTGCTGACAGGATGCTGATGGAGAGGCATCCTACTTTATTTTGGACACCTTGTGCTGCACATTGTATTGATTTGATGTTGGAGGACATAGGAAAAGTTTCCTTTGTCAAAGATATTGTTGACTCATCAAAAAGCATTACAAAATTTATATATAATCATACATCTGTGCTTAGCTTGATGAGAAAATTCACCAACAACAAGGAGTTGGTGCGCCCCTCCATTACACGGTTTGCCACCAGTTTCATATCTCTTCAATCCCTCATGAATTGTATGTGGGGTGTGAAGAAAATGTTTCTTTCAGAGGAGTGGTGTGCTTTGACAATGAGCCGCAAACCAGAGGGAGAGGCCATATGCAGATTAGTTTCATACCAGGAAGACTTCTGGGTGGGAGTGCAGGAGGTGTGCACCGTTACTGAACCTTTGGTAAATGATCTACGATTAGTTGATGGTGAGAAGTCCGCAATGGGTTATTTGTATGAGGCCATGGACAAGGCCAAAGAATCCATTCGGGCCTACTATGATGATAAGGGAGATGAGGGGTTTCAGAAACAATTCCTCCTATGGGAAGTGATTGATGAACGATGGAACAACACACTCCATCGTCCCATTCATGCTGCAAGGATCTACCTAAACCCCACATTTTCTTACCCATGTGGGTTCGTATTTGATGCTGAGATCATGAATGGATTCTTAACCTGTGTTCAGAGGATGGTGCGATCTCCAGCAGAACGTGCAGAAATCTCCAAAGAAATGGAGATATACAGGATGGCAGGTGGCACATTTGGCTTTGAGATGGCTGTGACTAATAGGATGACTAAAATGGCAGGTATTTTTTAGTTTGTTTCAAATTTCATTGTCTCTTCAAGTTCATAACTTCATACTTTGCTTCAACTTTCAAATTTCATTTTTTTCTTATGTTTATTTAAAATTTTATTTGTAATTTTGTTGTAGATGCATGGTGGAGAATCTATGGTGCCAGGGTACCCCATCTGCAAAAGCTTGCCATTCGAATCCTCAGCCAAACATGTAGCTCTTCAGGATGCGAGCGCAACTGGAGTGTATTTGAAAAAAACACAACAAGAAGCGCAACAAGTTAAACTTAAAACTTAAAATATTGCAAATTTCGAATTAATTTTTTGAATTCATTAAACAATATTTTTGCTATAATTATTATTTTATAATCTTTGTACAGGTTGGAGTCCCAGCGACTTAATGACATGGTCTACATCTATTACAATCTTCGATTGTGGGTGAGGCAACTTGAGAGGATACCTGATATGGAGGCCATTTCATTGGATGGGATTGACACCACTGTTGCATGGAGGGTTGAGGCCGAGAGGCTTCTCATGGAGTCTGCCAATGATTGGTTAGAGCAGGAGGTAGTGGAAGGCGTAGAGGAGGAGGAGGAGGAGGAGGAGGAGCAACAGGAGGAGGTGACACCACCTACCGGGGCTAACCCTGCCACCAGTAGAGGACGTGGTCTACCTCCTGTAGCTCCTAGTTCTTCAGCTTCTAGAGCATAGCAGAGTCCACTGCCAACTCCACCGACATCTACATCTAGAGGGAAAGGGGCTTCCCCTTATCCAACTACCCCTATGCCCCAATATGTGGCTCGGGGAGTGATATCTTTGAGAAAGGTAAAGTCAGTCTCGACCCTACTTTCCATAACTTCATTCTCCTCAATAGATGTACTGTCAAAATCATCCTGTCCATCCTATAGCCCCGACGAGGACTCATCTTCTTGCTCATCATTGAGATCCTCAAGGTCATCTTCATCTTGGTTGGTCGATAAGTGGGACCTCTCTTCTTCTCTCTTCTCTTGAAGAACAATGGCTAAGGTATTTGTTACATGATTTTGGTAGTATGCTTCCAGGAGGAGAGCGTTAGTAGGGTTCTCCTTATATTCACATTTCATCTTATGAAGCTTCACTTCTTCATCATATAAGCAAGAGAAAACTTCATTAGAATTATATTCCCTTACTACCTCCCTGCATGACCTACTATATTCATCCATTCTTTCTTGCGTGACTTGGAGGCTCTTGGGATCCACCTCTTCGTCATCCCCAAAGGAGGTATTCCTTTTCATATTAATGAGGTTATCCAAAATATTCACGACACAAGTTATGTAAGCAAGGTCAAGGAGACGACTAGGATCCTCTTCGTAAGCACACCTTACTATGTCGAGTTGTACTTCTTGCGACCTATAAAACCTAAGCATAAATTCCATATCCATGCTCTCCAACATATTTTGAAAAGTTCGTGCATGTTCGACAACTTTCTTTATAGCTCTTGAATCTCTTGGTCATTGAGTTTTTCAAATATAGGACCAAGAGAAATCTCCATCCTCAATGATTTTGCATATTAAGATTATAATGGAGTCGCCAGGGTGAATTGAGGTGCCTTGATAGATGTTTGCTTCACCCTACAAGCATTAACTTCAAAGCTCAATGAAGAACTAGGGCTTCGATCTTCTAGTGAAGTCGCCAATAATGATATGTCAATAGTCGTACGACGAACAAAACACACGTCTCGTGTCCCTGACATCGGCGCTAGAAATGTTACCACTCAAACTAGTAGGGCACCTAAAAGGGGTTCCTAAGGGGGTAATTACTAGGTTAAGGGCAATAGTGGCAGCTTAACTTACTGTCACCTCAGCTAAGTCTCCTTACTCTTTACGGACTTTCACCGATCGGAGGAGTCCCGGTGGTGTAGGGATCACTTGTAAAGTATATGTCGATACCATGTTACTTGGGAGCGGGAGCGGGAGCGGGGAGCGGGAGCGAAAACGGGAGCGGGAGCGACCATTTTTAGAAGCTCCCGGTTTGGGAGCGAATCCCGGAGCGATTTTTTAAAAATATATATATTTTTTATATTTTTTAATTTTTGATACATATATGTCAACAAAAACATGTAGAATGATGAATTAGATATAAAAAACATTAAAAAGCATAGATTGAACCATATAACAACAATCATCTAGAAGTTATAATCTTCATCAACCACGTCCGCAAGTTAGTAACATAGTAACATACAACATATTGAGTCTCATGATTCATCAATCTTAAAGTTTCAAGCTTTCAAAATTCAATATATAACATTTATCATCATTGATCACCAAAGTTGTACTTGTAAGCTAAGTGTAACCATTACAACAAATAATATCTAACATGAAATGAAATGTTATAAAATGAAATGAAATGAAACAACTTTCAACTTTCATGAAGCATCATATTCATAATTCATTACTAATGAGTTATAATTGCCAACTTCAAACTTGAATTGTCATATATTGTTTAAAAAAATATCATAATAAATATGAAAGAGTCAATAGTTATAAAAGCTACTAGAAACTAGAAAAGAGAAGTAAATCTATTATCTATTTCTTATGCTTGGGCCTCTTGCCACCACGAGAAATGTCTAATTTTTCAGTCTTGTTGCAAAATCAGGATCTTTGTCATTAATATCACCCTCCAAGCATTAATATCCAGAGGTATCTTTGTCATTGCCTTTGTATTTGTATAGGGATCTTTGTCATTAATATCACCCTCTAAGCATTAACATAAGATAGAAAAAGCATAGCATGTCAAGTCAAGATTTTGTTTGAGTGATGCGTACATTTTTAGAAGGGTCATGATAGAGGAGTTCGACAACCAATGTCACTAACATCAAGGTACATAGAGGGATTGGTACTCTTGATTAAATACGAGTTCCATACCCTAATACATGACAAAATTCAATGGAAACATTGCAATCCCCCAATCCTGAAATCCTGAAAAACTGATAAGTCTGCTGGATTTTGAATGAAATCTAAAATTCTACTTTCTCCATATGAAATCCAATGAGGACGAAACCACTCTCAAACATCCTGAGTCATTTCATGGTAATGTTAAAAATTTAAGTAAAAGGATGAAAATGAAAATTAAAGAAAATGTCACATTTTCTTTAATTTTCATTTTCATCCTTTTACTTTAAGAATTTAACATTACCATGAATAGCATATCAATACTAGGGCCTAGACTTGATCATTAAGCTGCCCCACTCAAAAACTATTTGTTTCTTTAAAAAAAAATTGCATTTCAAACATTACTACAAAAAAAAAAATGCAAAAAAGGCAAAATGCTCCCGAAAACGCTCCCGAAAAGGCAGGGAGCGAAATTTTTTTTAGGGAGCGCGCTCCCGACCCGCTCCCGAGTCGCTCCCGCCCGGAGCGCGAATTGGGAGCGGGAGCGAGGGGGGGGGGGGCGCTCCCCCGCAACACCGTGTCGATAGATAGGTGGAAAGTGACCTTGGAAACCCTTTCCCAAGGATGGAGTGAAGAATGGAACTAGCTTGCTCTTTAAGCAAGGGTCTTGGTCCTCCAGGGGTAAGGGGTGAGGATTGGAGGGTTGAGGGAGAAGGAATAGGCTTATAGATGAGGTTCTCAATCCTATAATCCTTGGGAAACTTGGATTCTTAAATGGTCCTTGACAAATAAGCTTTATTGAGAAGTGGGACCACACGGGGCCAAGTTGACCCAGTCCAGGCTCGGCGATGGAATGTAACAACCAATGATGTTCCTATCCTGGACAGGGTGAAAGGAAAGGACCAAACAAGAATATTTACTTCAAAAGGTTGAATTGATCATGTTGAGGTCTAGCCTTGGGGATGCCTAGGCAAAATTCGATCCTAGAGCTTGGGCTTGGATTCACGAAGATTCTACTGTTAGAGTTGTCTCAAATTTGGAGGAGAGGGAGGGGACCCACCAGCGCAGTAGCTTGTAGGAGATCAAAATTTTTCCTTGGGCAATTCCCCTGAAATTGATGCCCTTGGTGACCTAATGGGGCTAGACCTAGGGAAAAAGGGTAAAAAGCGGGTTAAAATGATCACCCGTTTTGAGGGATCTGTGCCTAATTCACTTGGGGATATGGAGTCAAGGATGATGATGAGTAAGAACTTGGTTTCTTGAACAAGGAAGCCCGAAAAGTCAACTTTCATCCAATGTTGAGAGAAAGAAAAGAAAAGTGGCCTTCAAGCATTTATACTTCAAAGCACATGATGCAAACTTATCGAAACAAATAATCTCTAGGACATTTCATTCATACAACATTGGCCCATACATTAAATTAGCTAAAACATGCTTAATTCCACATTTCAATTGTTCTACAACTAGCCCTAATTTTAGCAATATGCAAAAACAAGAATAAAAACGTCAAAATTTAATTACAACATTATAGAATATATCCAACCAACATTTCGTTTGCAAGACAAAGCTCCAAGACAAGAAATATAGCCCAAATCCATACGTCAAAATTCATCCATCTCCAAAAAATATCCTCTAAGGAAAAATGCGAAGTTCTCTATGATTAGAGAGATCCCAAATCAAGTGATGATCCAAATGAATGTATCTAATATCGTCAGAATATGATGGACAAGGGGGTGGCCCCATGTTCTCCAAGTAGTAGACCTGTGGTGCTCCTAGTGGGTCTGAGGGCACATAAATGACACCATGGGTCTCCATATGAATAAGAGATGCCTTTAGATCCTCTGCAAGGGTCCGATTGGTGGAATGACTGCAGCCATGACATCGTACAAGTCCTGGGACACCTGCCAAGAGTGTGAGGCTCCTGTGGGGGCCTGCCGGGCCCAATGTAACAAGCATATTTCCATCATCCCAAAAGTGGATTGCTAGTAGTCTCTGAGCATTGATGAAGATCCGTAAAGTGCTGTCTACTGCTGTGGAGGCCAATTGCTCTCTATGCACACCCTATATGTGCCAATGTAGACCTCTGGTGGTTAGGATCCCATAGAGGGAGACCAACCCCAAATGGAAACCACCTGTAATCCTGCATAAGATTCAATGCGTCCCCTAGTCTTCCAGTACAACCAGTCATTAAAATGATTGGGTAAAAAAGTTTACAAATCATGGATAACAAAGTGGGCATTTCATAATGGACTGCCCTTTTGTAGTGGGCTTTGGCATGTGTTAGTGTCTCCAACCACCAAAGGGGGTTAACCAATACCTTATAAGGTGGTTTCGACCCTTAAAGGGGATAGTATGTCCAAGGTACATCCCTCTAATGGGGGTAGCAAGTGATAAATAAGTGGAATGGAATAGGGAATGAGGGGCACCCCGGGCCACATATTGGGGCATGGGGGTAGTTGGATAAGGAGAAGCCCACACCTGGGTATATAATGTGTAGGAGGGGGCAATCGTGGTACATGAAGTTCCCCGACCTTGATTTTTCCACCCTTCTTTATATGCCTTTTGCCTTTTATGAATTTTCTTTCATTCACTGCTTGGGGCTCAAAGGACAAGAGCATGATGTGTAAGATATAGCAATGATTACCCCCTTTAGGTAGGGCGGTTGGGACAATCATGTGTTCCTGAATGATAAAGGAGGCTCATCTAGGGCCTATGGAACCAGGGTGATGACCATGGATTGAGGTAGAGCTCATGTATTGGCTTTTGCCCACGTGCTAATTATATTTGCCCTGGCAATCTCTTACATTTTGTTTTACAATTTCCTGTTAAATGTGGCCAATTATGCTTTTTTCTTTTTCTTTTAGCTGCTTCAACCTCTGGGGCATCATTGTAGACCTGATCCAAGGTGGGGGAAAGGGATAGGGAGGTTGTTCTATGTGGACCCAGAATGGAAATGTGGACCCAGGTAGGAGAAATGATGAATGGGGGTATAGTGTGTGGAAAGGGAGTAATATATGCAGATAAAGGAGTGGGACCACGCACCCAAAGTCAGGTTTTCCCAAGTAGTACCACCCTAGAACCAAATGGTTGATAAAGGAGATCCCACGGGACTAAGATCCAAGGGTAACATCCAAAAAAGATCAAGGGGACAAGAGCACAAACTAAGCCCACCCTTTCCGCCAAATCCCCCCATCAATCCATACCCAGAAGTATCCATGATAAGTAAACCCAATACTCAATTACCAAATGACAAGACATACCTTTACATTCGGGAGGCCCACCTTCAAAATACAATTAATACAGGTGGGTGAGGGACCACATGGATGGCTCAGGTTGCAGAGAAATGGCACAACGAGTTAGTAGGAGATTGCAAGGCGCTGCTGGTTGCCAGCTGAGGTCCATCATGGAGAAAATTTTCTCTTGGGGATATCACCCACAAAGTGGTGGGTAACATCTCGCTCCAACTGGGACGTGATCTCTCAAAGAAGTGGACGAGGCTGCTCGAACGGGAGGTCACAAGAACTCCAACAATCTCTTGGTCACTGTAGGCCAGTTGTTTGAACATGTCAAAGATCAAAGCCACGAGGCAACATGCTTTTTACGGTGTCTTATGATCACCCATGCTTAATGTTAGCCCATAAAGCAACAAGAAATAAAATATGCATTTTTTAAAAAACCTAAATCTAATCTATCATGAGAAACATCATATGCGGTTGGTTCTAATGAGGAAAATCAATATGCAATCCATCCTACCCTAACATGCATATAGTAATGTTAATACTAAGTGTAATCATAAAGCCAGTGCAACCAACAAATCATTACATCTATATACATATGCCTCCCAGTATGATTACTCATGTAGCAACCCCCAAATCGAATGAGGACATAGTCACATGGCGGATGAGGCGGGAAAATATGATCTCCATTCGAGATAGAGGGAGGTCCTAGGAGAAAGAAAACTTGTCTTTCTAGAGGTCCAGGGCTCCTCTTTTATGTACAAAATGGAGGAATGAATGCTCACTCTCGATAACTCCTGATCACAATCACTGCTTGTAATAACATGCTTTGAGGATGTCACATGGTTGTGATGAGAGGGGAACGAAGGGTGAGAGAAAAGAGTGCAACAAATAGGTCTCTCAATGTGCTGGTCACAACGGGGAGGGGAGGGCACAAAGTGATCATAATCCTGATGATGGGTCAAAAATGATAAAGTATATTCAACGAAGGGTTCCTGCTTGACACCATATTCAGAAAGGGGAAAAGAGGCATCGTCATTGAAGGTCATATCAAAAGAGATGAGGAAATTACTTGAGGGAGACTCGAGGTGATGAACAAGAGGGGAAGGCAAAGGGGAGGGCGAAGTGTCATATTCGATGGGATTTCCTTCTCCACAATTTAGAGGCTCTAGTGATTTGAATACATAGCCATGAGGTGGGTAGGTGGGAGAGTCATTACTTTCCTCTATATAAGCATCAAATATTGGGCTTTCGTTAAAAGGAGAATCAATCATTTCCAACTGTCCTTCATGCAAGGGAACATAATAATACTCTTTCCCAAAGGTATCAATGGATATGTCATCGCAAGTAATGTTCGGGATAAAGGAAAAACCAATCTCAATTTCATCTTCCCTGTCAGTATCATAAATTGGAGCACAATCTAATTGGGGCCCAAAAATTTCCCACGTCACCTTTTTAATAAGGAAATAATCTCCAATGTCAACTTTCCAAGGAGCTTACGGGATCACCTTCCTCAAGGTTTTCAAAAGGGGATTCATCAGGAGTGATATCCTCAAGAATGGTAAAGTCAGTCTCGACCCTACTTTCCATAACTTCATTCTCCTGAACATATGTACTCTCAAAATCATCCTGTTCATCCCGCAACCACAACGAGGATTCATCTTCCTGCTCATCAACGAGATCCTCAAGGTCATCTTCATCTTGGTTGGTCGATAAGCAAGACCTCTCTTCTTCTCTCTTCTCTTGAAGCACAATGGCTTAGGTACTTGTTACATGATTTTGGTAGTATGCTTCCAGGAGGAGAGCGTTAGTAGGGTTCTCCTTATATTAACATTTCATCTTATGAAGCTTCACTTCATCATATAAGCAAGAGAAAACTTCATTAGAATTATATTCCCTTACTAACTCCCTGCATGCCCTACTATATTCATCCATTCTTTCTTGCATGACTTGGAGGCTCTTGGGATCCACCTCTTCGTCATCCGCAGAGGAGGTATTCCTTTTCATATTAATGAGGTTATCCAAAATATTCACGACACAAGTTATGTGAGCAAGGTCAAGGAGACGACTAGGATCCTCTTCGTAAGCACACCTTACTATGTCGAGTTGTACTTCTTGCGACCTATAAAACCTAAGCATGAATTCCATATTCATGCCCTCCAACATATTTTGAAAAGTTCGTGCATGTTTGACAACTTTCTTTTGCAGCTCTTGAATCTCTTGGTTATTGAGTTTTTCCAACATAGGACCAAGAGAAATCTCCATCCTCTATGATTTTGCATATTAAGATTATAGTGGAGTCGCCAGGGTGAATTGAGGTGCCTTGATAGATGCTTGCTTCACCCTACAATATATCCAACCAACATTTCATTTGCAAGACAAAGCTCCAAGACAAGAAATATAGCCCAAATCCATACCTCAAAATTCATTCGTCTCCAAAAAATATCCTCCAAGGAAAAAATGTGAAGTTTTCTATGATTAGAGAGATCCCAAGTGAAGTGATGATCCAAATGAATGTATCTAACATCAATATATAGCCTCCTAAGGAGTTCGAATTAGCCTATGGGCCTACATTAGCCCCTAATGATAAAATAATGTGCAAATAAAACCCCTATTGGTGACCAGCCCACCAAACTAGCTCAAAAGTGTAAAAATAAGCCTCACAAGGGGCAAAATAATAATATGTACATGTTGAGGGGCCCTCCAAAGGACTAATAATGTCTTGAAGTGCCATATTGAGGAATAAATTCCTCGAAATATTATGGACAAGGGGGTGGCCCCTTGTTCTCCAAGTAGTAGACCTGTGGTGCTCCCAGTTGTTGATTTGGGGTAGCATTGGATGTGCTCTAGCCACGAAATTTGGTGGAGAGGTAGGGGCACATGAGATCTCCAATACCCAGAAAGGGTTTGGACAGGTTCTAAACAGTTCATGAGATATTAAAATAATTCATATTTTTAATGGAGTCCTTAAGTCTAAACTTAGGGAAAATAAAATATTAATGGGAATTAATATGAAACTGTGTTAGAATGGTCCAAAAGACATGGATCAAGCCAGATCTAATCTTAGCCATTGATTAGGGACTTAATCTCGGCTGTTGAGATGTCGACAGGAAAAGTATAAGAGGGGGCTTGAGGGTCACTTGGAGAACACACCAAATGATCAGTCATTCTATTCTCTAGAGCGGGGTTTGCTAAGAGAGATAGAATCAATGATCAGGAGAGCAGCTGAGGGGCATTGAGTACAGAGAAATAGAGAAGGTAGAGATTGTGCCGGGAGAGCAGTGCAACAACCAAGGAGGGTGACGTAGAGCCAGCAAGGGCTCATGCAGGGCCACGCAGAGGCAACCAAGTGCGGTGCAGAGCACTAGAGGGGCCAGCGCAACTGACGCAGAGGCTCCCAGAGCTGACGCAGGGCCTCCTGGGGCTGACGCAGGCCTAGAAAGGCTGACGCAGGGCCAACGTGAGACAGAGAGGGGCTGACGCAATCCAGTTTGAGTAGACGCTGGGGTTGCAGAGCAATTTTGTGCTGAGGAGTTGCCGAAAGGGTTTTCCAGGGTTTCAACCAAGAGATTTCTCTCAAACTGTAAGGTATAGCTGCTAAGGAAATTCTCTATTGGGTAGGCCAATTTCAGAACCCAGATTGTATTCTAATATTGCTTAATAAGATAACCCTCAGATAGCTGCACCGGTTTTCCCACATTGTGTTTTTTCGGGGACATTGGTTCAAAAATAATGGTGTCATGTGGTGTGTTTGTTCTTGTTTCTTTTAGTTGCTGATTTGTAATATGTCAAGCATGCACTGGCGTTTATTTTCAGTATTTACTTTGTAAATAACCTGTTAAAGGAAAATTAACAAGTAGGTAGGAATAAATCAGAAAAAGTGCATGAAGGGTTTCTAAACGAAGTAAGTTTAGAAACTTCAACATGGTATCAGAGCGTGCTTGCAGATCACAGGTGGACTAATAGACATCAACTGAGCAGAGCAATAGCAGCAGAAAACAACTTTCCCGAGGTGATATAAGCTATTTCT
This sequence comes from Pinus tabuliformis, assembly GCA_031772625.1. NCBI lineage: Eukaryota > Viridiplantae > Streptophyta > Pinopsida > Pinales > Pinaceae > Pinus > Pinus tabuliformis. Next base: position 230,666,502 of record CM062804.1, on the reverse strand, counting down.
AGAAGCACAAAGGCCAAGAAGTGTGATGCAGAGCCAACCAGAGCCACGCAGATAAGCCGAGAGCTGATTAGAGCCTCAGAAAGGGCAGCATTGCTGACGCAAAGGGCCAGAGGACTGACGCAGGGCATCCCAGGGCTGACGCAGACCCATCTGGGCTGATGCAGAGCTAGCGTGAGGCAGAGAGGGGCTAACACAGTTCACAGAGAGGCAGTTGATGGAGTCTAGAAGGCTGTAGGAATATTGCAGAGTGGAGCTGGTGAGGTACTATAGTCAGAACAGTACCTGATAGAGGAGGGCTAGAGGAGTTGTTACCGAGGGTTTCTAGCCGAGGAACCCGGATCAATAGTGCAATTGTACAAGACGATTAGAGTAGGGGGCATCTCGACAAGTGGCAGGAGGATTTCCAGGAGGGAAATCAGGACTCAGAGGGAGTCCAGAAGAGAACTTCCAGATGGGAAGTAGAGCTCAGAGGAGTCGAATAGAGAACTTCCAAGAGGGAAGTAGAGGAGCATCATGGCACTACACGGGGCAAGAGACCAAGATACACTGGACGTAGCATCGAACCTCACAGTCTGGAAGGCCATAATCTTATCAGTGCTTGACAGGAATCGTGTCAAGAACTTCGCCTTGAAGACAATAACTATCCCAGTCTTACCAGTGCAGGAAGGCACAACGAGGTGTGCAATGGTGTGAGATGTAAGAAGTTGTTGCAACAATGCAGAGGTTAGAGAGGGAGCACTTGTCAGCGGTAGAGGGAGCTTCAACATTAGTGGGTGTCTCTAGCCCAATAGGGAGGTCAGATTGGGAGATCAGTTACTTACTTCTCAGTAACTGAGTTGCAGTGCAGCAGTGGGCAGCGCGATGCAGCATGATGAGAGGAGGTGTAGTGCGGATGCAGTGCTAGGAGAAAGGACCAGCAGCAGTACGGATGCAGAGGGAGCTGTCATACAGATGCAGCAGTGGCAGTGGCAAAACCATGGGCACTAGTACAGGATGCAGTAGTGCAGAGGATGTTGGGCAGGAAGGCCTAGCATCAGCATAGGTACCGATGTCGGATGATTAGAGTAATACTTAGTGAGGAGTATTGCTAGAGCACAGTCCTCGCTAAGAGGGAGTGTTGATTTGGGGTAGCATTGGATGTGCTCTAGTCACGAAATTTAGTGGAGAGGTAGGGGCACATGAGATCTCCAATACCTAGAAAGGGTTTGGGCAGGTTCTAAACAGTTCAGGAGATATTTAAATAATTAATATTTTTAATGGAGTCCCTAAGTCTAAACTTAGGGAAAATAAAATATTAATGGGAATTAATATGAAACTGTGTTAGAATGGTCCAAAAGACATGGATCAAGCCAGATCTAATCTTAGCCATTGAGATGTCAACAGAAAAAATATAAGAGGGGGCTTGAGGGTCACTTGGAGAACACACCAGATGATCAGTCATTCTATTCTCTAGAGCGGGGTTTGCTAAGAGAGATAGAATCAGTGATCGGGAGAGTAGTTGAGGGGCATTGAGTACAGAGAAACAAAGAAGGCAGAGATTGTGCTGGGAGAGCAGCGCAGCAGCCAAGGAGAGTGATGCAGAGCTAGCAAGGGCTCACGCAGGGCCACGCAGAGGCAGCCAAGTGCTGTGCAGAGCACCAGAGGGGACAGTGCAGCTCACGCAGAGGCTCCTAGAGCTGACGCAGGGCCTCCTGGGGTTGACGTAGGCTTAGAAAGGCTGACATAGGGCCTCCTGGAGCTGACACAAGGCTAGCGTGAGACAAAGAGGTGTTGACGCAGTCCAGTTTGAGAAGACGCTGGGGTTGCGAGCAATTTTGTGCCGAGGAGTTGCCAAAAGGGTTTTCCGGGGTTTCAGCCAGGAGATTTCTCTCAAACTGTAAGGTATAACTACTAAGGAAATTCTCTGTTGGGTAGGCCAATTTCGGCACCCAGATTGTACTCTGATATTGCTTAATAAGAAAACCCTCAGATCGCTGCACCAGTTTTCCTACATTGGGTTTTTCCGAGGACAGTGGTCCAAAACTAATAGTGTCATGTGGTGTGTTTGTTCTTGTTTCTTTGAGTTGCTGATCTGTAATATGTTGAGCATGCACTGTTGTTTATTTTCAGTATTTACTTTGTAAATAACTTATTAAAGGAAAATTAACAAGTAGGTAGGAATAAATTAGAAAAAGTGCATGAAGGGTTTCTAAACTAACTAAATTTAGAAACTTCAACACCGGTGGGTTTGAGGGCACATAAATGACCTCATGGGTCTCCATATCAATCGAAGATGCCTGTAGATCCTCTGCAAGGGTCCGAGTGGTTGAATGAATGTTGCCATGACATCGTACAAAGCCTGGGACACTTGCCAAGAGTGTGGGGCTCTTGTGAGGGCCTGCTGGGCATAATGTACCAAGCATATCACCATCATCCCAAAAGTGGATTGCTAGTAGTCTTCGAGCATCGATGAAGATCTGTGTAGTGTTGTTTGCAATTGTGGAGGCCAATGGCTCTCTATGCACACCCTATATGTGCCAATATAGACCTCTGGGGGTTAGGATCCCCTATAGGGAGACCAAACCCAAATGGTAACCACCTGTAATACTGCAATAGATCCAATGCATCCCCTAGGCTCGCAGTACAACCAGTCATTAAAATAATTGGGTAAAAGAGTTTACATATCATGGATAACAAAGTGGGCACTTCATAATGGCACACCCTTCCATAGTGGGATTTGGCATGTGCTAGTGTCTCCAAGCTCCAAAGGGGGTTAACCAAGTACCTTATTAGGTGGTTTCAGCCCTTAAAGGGGATAGTATGTCCAAGGTACATCCCTCTAATGGGGGTGACAAGTGATAAATAAGTGGAATGGAATAGGGAATGAGAAGGGCAACCTTGGGCCACATATTGGGGCATAGGGGTAGTTGGATAAGGGGAAGCCCACACTTGGGTATGTAATGTGTAGGAGGGAGCAATCGTGGTACACGAGGTGCCCCGACCTTGATTTTTCCACCCTTTTTTATATGCCTTTTGCCTTTTTTGAATTTTCTTTCATTAACGGCTCGAGGCTCAAAGGACAAGAGTATGATGTGTAAGATATAGCAGTGTGTTGTCGCATAGATTGTCACGACAACGCTTAGACCGGGGGCTGTCACTCTGATCCCCGATCTCTCCGTTTAAGCCTGTCTCCCGCGGCTAAGGGGGGTAGACCCTGTAGGGAAATGGATGACCAACTGTAAACCAGTTGGGTTGGGAGACACGAAGGAACAAGCACTAAATTGATTTGTTAAATAAATAGACCAGTGCCTTATAAAGTTAATGTTTAAATGATTACTTACTAAATGCTGTAGAAAAGTAAACCATGTAGAGCAATCATTTATCATCAAATAGCTCGAACAGAGACTAACTTTTACCAAATGAGAGAAAATGCTTAAATGATATTCCAGCGATTAAAGCTTCAAAAGATGAAATTCGATATAAAACCACGAAATTTTAAACGCTAACCATATATGACATTCATGATCATTCAAGCATGTTAAATCGCATAAACATTAGCTTCACATCAAAATTTTAGCCTTAGCAGAAAAAGATAAAACGTGATAAATCCCTGATCCAAGATTGAATTAGGTAAAATATTTCCAAAATATTTTTATGTTTTTCAGAGAAAATTAAAGAGTAGATCAAAAATTCTAAACAAAACTAAACTAAAAGGAACATTTTTATTTATTTTTATTTAAATCAAACAGCTAACTAAATCTAAAATCCAAACTCTAAAAAACAAAAAGAAAATTTTATATCTTTTTATATTTTATATATTTTTTTATGAACTTAAAATTTTATATTTTTTTTATGATTTTATATTTTTGAAAAAAAAATAAAAATAAAAATTAAATTTAAAATAAAATAAAATCTAATTTAAGACAGAAATTGATTTTGATATTTTTTATAAAGATTCAAAATTAAAAAAAGGACGGAGCTCTGAGCGACTATGCGCGCTCGCATGGCTGACCTCTGAAGCGCCCCGCTTTCCCGCACCTGGCAGCTTTGCTGCTGGGCTCTGCGCCCCCGGCTCCAGGGCCTCATGCCCTTCGAGCTCCCCTCTGCTCGCTCCTGATCCGTCCCGGCCTCCTGCCATCCCTGCTTCCCTCTCTGCCGGCTGCGCCCTTCTGCTGATCCCGATCTCGCTTTTCTGCTGCGCCTAGCAGCGCTGCTGCTAGGTCGCTTCTCTCCTTGTTCTCCCTGAGGCGGTCTGAAAATGATGTCCTCGGATCCCTCTTGTCAGGATCCTGAAGAGTTGGAGAAGTCTTTTGCTTCCCTCACCAATGAGATCCCTTCTGATAGGATTAGGCCCTCTGCTTCGCGATTCATTAAAAAATTGAATGAAATACCGTTAGTCTCGCTCCCCCCAGCCCTTCCGAGGAGAGCAGCTGTTGCTTTAGCGGACAGAGGTCTTGTTGGACAGTTCACCGGACTGTGGCCATCCCCCCGTACGGTCCAGCGATGGGTGGAAAGGAACTGGAACTCAATAGTTCAAGGAAAAATAGCAATAAGATTCTGCGGAAGAGGGTTTTTCACATTCCTCTTTGAAACAGTGGAAGACCGCAATTTAATCTTCAGGAATGGACCATATTTTATGGACACAAGAGGCCTCTATTTGAACAGATGGACCCCCGATTTCGATCCGGAGATGGATGTACCTAGTGCAGTTCCGGTTTGGGTCCGGCTCCCCCACCTTCCTCTTCATTGCTGGGGAGACGAGTCAGTGAAAGCAATAGGAAACGCAGTGGGGAAGTACATAGACAGATCGGAGCCGAAGGAGAACATGCATGCATGCGCAAGAATATGCGTAGAAGTGGATCTGGGAAAGGGACTGCCAGAAGCTATCAAACTCAAAGTAGATCAATGGACACACATCCAACAAGTGGACTACGAACAGCTGCCATTCAAATGCAAGGTATGTCACGAGTATGGGCATTTCGCTAATAGATGTAGCAAAGTAAATTCTAAGATTTCCGAATCTAACCCTGATGCAACAGAGGAAGTCTGGGAAACAATAAAAAAGAAAAAACCAAACCCAGCTCAAGGAAATCCCAAAAATCCTCCAGTAAACCCTACTCCTTCATCCCAGCCAGGCCCGACCTTTCCCTCTTCGTCTAACCCTTTTGAAACTTTATCAGAGGAAGACCCGCCCTCCCCTCCCCCTTCCCCAAGGGCTCCCCCCATTATCCCCTCCTCCCCTCCGCTGTCCCCAAGGGCCCCCCCCATTATCCCCTCCTCCCCTCCGCCCTCCTCCCCTCCTCCAACTGTAGAGAGAATCTTAACAAGAAACAAGTCCAAAGAAAACAACTCATCTATAGAACCCCCAAGAAAAGTTGGACGGAAATCCAATAAGGAGATAAGAGATGAGACCGCAGCAAAAGAAATGACCACAGGGATTCAGCAACCAATGGATACCTATCTGGACAAGACGAAAGGAAGCGGAGAGAAAGGAAAAGAGAAAGGCGGAACTCACAATAAGACAGGTAAATGATGAAGTTGGTCTCTTGGAATTGTAGGGGGATGGGCTCCTCCCTTAAGGCAAATGCAGTCCGAGACATTCTCAAAACAGAACAGCCAGACATCCTCCTTCTCCAGGAGACCAAAATCAAAGAGCAAGAATTCAATAATAATTTAAAAAGCAGCAAAATCCATGAAGGAATAGCAGAAAGTGCATCAGGAGCTTCAGGTGGGATAGGAACAATATGGGATAAGAGAAAATGGAAACTTTTAGATCAAAGGAAGTGCAGCTGGTGGATACGAACAGACATCCAAAACACATCCAAGACAGAAGAATACTCTATCTACAATGTTTATGCCCCCCCACACTTCCGTGACAAAGCTGCATGCTGGAACTCAATTGCAGCAGATCTTTTGGAAGCCCAAGGAAGAAACATCTTCTTGGGGGGGGATCTGAACTTAATAAGGAATGCTGAAGAAAAGTTAGGGGGGAACTTTCTAGCAGACGCCTCAAGGGATGCCTTGGAAGAAATCATTCAAACATACAAATTGATGGACTTCCATCCTCATAACGGACGCTTTACCTGGTCCAACAAGAGAGCAGGACGAAATAACATCAAAGAAAGATTGGACTGCATTCTGGTACAAGAGAAAATAGTTAAAAATTTCTCAAGCATTAAAAGCCTCATCATCCAAGGGTACTACTCAGACCATAAACCGGTGGCTCTAAATGTGGAAACAGGGGAAAATATGGGGCCGCTCCCATTCAGGTATAACAGAGCATGGGATAACCAGGAAGAGTTTAAATCTCTTATAAAAGAGAAGTGGACAGCAGAGACCATAGGATCCCCTCATTTCGTTTGGGAATCAAAGTTAAAGATCCTACGCCTGGAAATAAAAAAGTGGGCAAAAAACAAATCAATAGAAGAGAGTAAACAGAAATCAGAACTCCAAGGAAAAATAACCCAATGGAACCAAGAGAAAGAAAACAGACAAGAAACGGAAGGGGATCAAATCAAAGAGCTGGAATTGCAAAAGGAATTATACCAGCTGCACAGGAAAGAAGAGGAGGAACAAAGGCAAAAGTCGAGGTGTCTATGGCTCAAGTCGGGAGACAGGAACTCTTCCTTCTTCCACAACAGTATAAAAATGCGGAGAGCTGGGAACAACATAGGAAAAATTACAGTGAATGGAAAGGAATTAAAAGAGCAGAAGGAAATAATGGAGGCTGCGTCCTCTCATTTTCAAAATCTTCTCACAGCGGAACCGCAGGATAGGGACAGCACGGAAATCCTGGAGCCAATGGAGAATAAAATCTCCATGGCCGAAAATGCAGTGCTGGATAAAGAAATCACGGTGGAAGAGGTAGAACAATCCATTTTCAACATGGCCTCGGACAAGGCCCCGGGACCTGATGGATTCACAGTGGATTTCTATAAGACTCATTGGGATATCATTAAAAAAGACTTTATCAGGATGGTAAGAAACTTCTTCCAAAAGTGTAAGATGGGCAGCGGAACGAAATCCTCCTTCTTAGCCCTGATTCCCAAGGATCCCAACCCCCAGTCCTTTGACAGATTCCGTCCAATCTCACTCTGCAATGTGTCCTACAAGATAATTACCAAGATCCTAGCCAACAGGCTCAAATCTATTCTCCCTTCACTCATATCAGAAAACCAAGGGGGCTTCGTCCCAAAGAGACAAATATCAGATAATGTAATTCTCATTCAAGAAGCCATTCAAAGCAGCATTACTAGAAAAGAAAAGGGAATGATAATTAAACTGGATATGGCGAATGCCTTCGATCGGGTCAACCATTCCTTCCTCCAGGCTGTCCTTAAAAAGCTAGGAATATCAGAGCTCTTTATAAGTAGGGTGCTGGAATGCATATCAGGGAATTGGACAGCTCCCCTCATCAACGGCAGACCTAGCAAAGCATTCAAAAGCACAAGAGGATTAAGGCAAGGGTGCCCTCGCTCTCCTTTCCTCTATATTCTCATGGCAGAATCGCTAAGCATGAAGCTGGAAAGCATGAGGAAGAAAAGAGAAATAACAGGGATTGAAATAGTTAGAGGATCGAAAGGAATCAATCACTCCCTCTTTGCTGACGATACTTTATTAATAGGAGGCGCATCGAGCATTATGGCGAGGAGATTCAAGAAAGCTTTAGATCTCTTCCTCCAAGCTTCTGGAGGCAAACTCAACAATAACAAGTGTATGATTTATACCTGGAATGTCTCCAATCATATCATCCAGCGAATATCCCTTATCATGGAAATCCCAGCTAAAAGGAATTGGTCCCATTTCATGTACTTAGGGCTTCCTCTGGCAAAAGAGAAAATTAAAGCAGAGATATGGACAAGGATAACAGAGAAACTAAGAGGCAAACTTCAAAGTTGGGGAGTTTACTGGTTAAATTTAGCGGGTAGATCTGTTCTAATAAAGTCCATCCTTGCCTCACTCCCTATATATCAGTTCGCAATTTCTTTAGCTCCGGCCAGCATTCACAAGCACATGGAGCTGATAATGCGTAGCTTCCTGTGGCAAGGAGGAAAGCAAAACTCCAAGAAGTTCAGTCTAGTCAAATGGGGAAAAGTTATCCTCCCGTTGGAGAAGGGTGGGCTAGGAATCAGGGTCCCTAGATTTGCAAACTTGGCAATGGGCTTCAAACTCATTTGGAGAATCCTCAACGAAAAAGGGGCATGGTGGACAAATGTCATAAAGAGGAAGTATCTGAATGGTGAGAACAGTAATATCTTAACAGATAATATAATAGAAAGACAAGGCACTCCAATCTGGAATCTAATCAAAAAATCGCTCCCTCTTATAAAACCATACATCTCCAGGGCACCGGGGAATGGCTGTGCAGTAAGTATATGGAATGATAGAATAATGGGAACAAATGCTAGAAACATGATTCCTCATCTGCACCCTCTCCAACGATGGATGTCAGAGGCTAAACTCCTTACTCTCTTTGACATCTCTATTTGGGATCAAGACAGCTGGATAAGTTGGAGACCGCTCAACCTCCCTACAGATCTAGATAAGCTTTGGGAAGAGCTCAAGAGTTCCTTATCAGGCTCTGCGCCTACCAACAAAGGAAAAGAGGATAAATTTGTCTGGGATTCCAATGGAGGAAACTACTCGGTCAAAGAAGGATACAAAGTTCTGCAAGATATCTCAGCTGTCAACAACTGGTCCCTGTACAAAGTTGCTTGGCGCCCTGAATGCCTCCCTAAGGTCAAACTGTTCAACTGGACTTTACTTCATGGCAAAATTCTTACGGCTGAAAACCTTAAAAAAAGAGGTATACAGGGGCCTTCTATCTGCTGTATGTGCAAGGCAGCGGAAGAAAGCATAACGCATCTCTTCATTGATTGTCCTTTGGCAAAAGCCTGTTGGCAAAACTTTTCCAGACCAATCACTACAGAAGATTTACCCACCCAGATATCAACCCTCCACAAGAATTGGGAAAAAAGAATACCTCATTTCAAAAAAGACAAATCCATCGTAAACAGGATCTGGAACAGCATCCCTTCAAACTTATGCTGGCAAATCTGGAATGCACGAAACAAGAGCATCTTCAACAATGAAAAGCCAAGCATAATAGGCATAATGGCAAAATCAATTGCCCTGATTTCAGAGACTATCGAAGCCAATGGAGTGTACCAGATGGACACAGAGTTCGAGGATGGAAAGTTTAAAGAATGGATGGGCAAATTCAAGCTCAAAACAAATCCAAAACCAGGCATCAGGGAAAAGAAAAGCAACTTGGACTGGAAGATTCGAGGCACTGAAGAGGAAATCAGGCAATGGATTAGCAAGCAAAAAAGACATGTCTTGTTCTTCGATGGGGCTTCAAAGAAGAATCCAGGCCAAGCAGGAGCAGGCGGGATTATTAAGGATCCCCAAGGAAAAACCATTGCGTCCTATGAATGGGGATTAGGCCAAATGACAAACAACAAAGCTGAGGCATATAGCCTCTTCCTGGGATCTCTTATCTCAAAGAAACTGGGTTTACAGAACCTCCTCATTATAGGGGATTCTGCAATAATAATTGCAGCCATGGCCACAGGGAAGGACTTCAAGCAATTGGCGCTGAATAACATAAAAAGTAGAACTCTGGAAAACACCAAAGCAATAGGGGATGCGATCTTTAAGCATGTTCTAAGATGTAATAATAAGGAGGCCGATGAACAAGCGAACCAGGCGGTTAAGAGGAAATCGGGACAGGTCAAAGAAAATGACACAATCTACAATAAAGAGATTCCTTAAGAACAAGCTCTCCATCGCTGCAGCCCAATGGAGAAGTCACCTCGAATCTTCTGCCAAATCCCCATATCTCCTCGGTTGGCACAATGACAGATACACTCGTGACAGGGGCTCAGAACTGATAATCTTCCTCAAAATTTGCGTGATCAATCACCTCTCCAACGTAGGCAGGTTCTGCGATTTCGGCCGAACCCATGGCCCTGGTAAGCAAAAGGACAGCATAGGAATCATGAATATTGACCGAGCTTTAGACAAGATCCGATTCATTCAGACTCAGCTAAATCGAAAATCGGACCCCTCCTCTTCTATTTATTGCAAAGAGAAGGTAAAGAGATCATCTGCTCAAGGTCAAGCCAGAAGATCAAAGCTCAGGTGTCGGAGAGAGGCTCTTTGCTCACTCAGAGATCCGGGTTGCAGTTCGTGCTCCGGGGTAAGCTTAGCTGCGCAGCAAGTTTTTTTGTTTCAATCTAACAGTGATTTCTGTGTTTACAGCAGCGCCTTCTCCAAGTTCCCGAGTTCTTCCCTCCTCCATCTTCAGCACCGCTGCCTCCCTGCTCCCCTCGGCGCGGATAATCCTCCCTCTTCACTTTGGATTATTATAGCCAGTCGCTGTCAGGCAAACTCGATGGAGGATCAACCAAACCATCCAGCAAACCAGGCGCAGAACAGAGACCCCCTGGGACACATATTCAACAACAAGGAATGTAATATGTGCAAGGCACATACCATCATGATAAATAGCCTGATCAAACAGGTGAAGGAGCTAACAGAAGACTACCATGTTGATAGAATCTCCACGAGAAAGAAGCCGGAAAAAAGAAAAAAGGAGATCGAAGAACTAAAGGATCGCTGCATCCATATGGAGGCAGTTATCGTTCATCTCCGTTCCCTCACTGAAAGCCAGCAGGCTGAAGCCTCAAAAAGAGCAAGCGCCCGGAAAGATCAGCCCAAGGAAGACTCGGTCACTCAGCATCTCCCTCAATAATATGCACTGCAAATTTTCTTGGTTAGGAGGATCCTATGTAAGGCAATATAGCCGTTTATTTCAAGCTTTGTGTTCAATCAAGAGAAGCTTCGAGGATCATGGGTCTGTGTACCCGATTTTGTGCCTCAGCTCTCAGAACTTCCTCCCTCTTGTAATAGGTCTTTTTTTTAGTTCGCTTTTATAATATATGAGTAACCGACTTTGTAAAAAAAAAAAAAAAAAAAAAAAAAAATTAAAAAAAAAATAAAAATAAAACTAAATTCTTAAACTAAACTTAAATCTAAATCTAAACTAAAAAATCTATTAAAAATAACGAGTCCTAAAAATAAAATTTTATGAATTATAAATAAAACAAAACAAAAATTTAAATTTAAATCTAATTAACTTAAAAATTTTAAAACCTAAAATAATCTAATTATAAACGAAATCTAAAAAATTTATGAAGTTCTAAAAAAAAGAATTAACAATACCCACGTTACCCGAAATTTAAACAAGATTCTAAATCTAAGTCTAAAGCAACCGATTGCATATGTATAAAAAACACTACGATAATTCTTTAAAAGAAAGGGAAAACGAAACTATTAAAAAAACGAAACTATTCGAACCAGTCGATTTACCCTTACGCTGAATTGGAACGCAGATATGCTGGCTTGCGTGACTGCTTACAGGTGCGACGGGAACAGGCATGCGTTGAAGGATTGAGGGGCGGAGCTGATGAGTGCTTGTTCCACGCAGAACGCTGAGGGGTATGCATACACCAGAACGCACACACGAACCGGCCCACTATCAGAAAACTTTTTCAAAACAAAAATTTAATTCAACGGGGTTTTAGCTTGACGGCAGACAAAAACTGCTGATGGAAACTATGTATGAGTTCACGGAGTTTAAACCACAAGTGCGCAGGTTTTGCAGTGCGTGGGTAAGGTAAGGAATGGCAACAACGTTTGATGGGTAGGAGAAAAAACTGCGTGGAGTCGTTGTCAAGAATGGGAAAGCCGTCGATAGCTCAAGGATTGACGTTGAGGATGGGCAGTCTGATAGCAATCGACAATATTGCAGAATTTAGCTAGTCCCAGCAGCAGTGGATACGCAGGTGGCTGAAGCAGCTATGGAAGATGGCAGCAGAAGTGAATAATAGTGATTGAAATCCAGTAACTTGATCACAAAATTTTCAATCTTTCCCGCTCCAGAAACCCTGAAGAATTTCTCAAACCCTGTACCTGCAATCAAAAGAAAATAAAACCCTAATGAAATCTGTGTATAAAGCAAAATTTAAACCCTAAATCAGCTAAACAATTTACAGCTTTTGACTCTTTAACAGCCACATTTATCAATGATAATCAGTAGTAATATTATCGAAAATTCCAGATTTACTATGAAAAACTTCAGAAAATCTCTCATGCAAATTAGAAAAATAAACTAAATGATAAACCCAGGATCAAAACTAGCTGGGCTCTGCAAGAAAATGCTTGCGGGAGTTGGCTGGTTCAGCCTAGAACTTCCCCAAACGCCCGCTGATATTCTTCAATAAGGGTTTCCTGCACAGCTCACTTCAACCATCAATAAAGAGAGAAAAAATAATACTAGATCTCAAAAAGCAATGGAGATACCTGCCATTACTTCAGAAAGCCTAATACCATTCAAACCCTAGCAAGTGAACAAGATACCTGTGCTCAACAATACTCTATAATAAGATGTTACTAATGGCTGAAAATCAAAATATGCAGAAAATAAAATAGCTCACAACACTTCCAGAGAGTAACACCAGCAAGATTTTAACCCCAAAGTCCTTCTTTATTAGCACCAGAAAAGTTTACAAGAGAGCTTCTTCAGCACAAGACTCCAAGATCGAATGATCTCAAATGACCCCTAACACCCTATTTAAAGGAAAAGATCCCAACAGCGAGTTCAAGTGATCCGCGTCAAAATCTCGACCGTCGATGAAGATCAAGATATCTCTTGATCTCATCCGTCGAATTTTTAATGTATTAAAAAATTGAAATTCTGAATTTATTTACTCAAAATATTATTATTTTATTATTTTTAGGTTTTTTACTTTATTATATATTTTTTTATTATTTTTATTTATTTATTATTTATTTATTTATTTTTTAAATGGATCCTTGAACTTAGCTTTTGGGAAAATCACTTAGGACCTAGGACTTAGGACTTATGAGGGGATTAAAACATTTTTTAACCCTCAAGACACTTTACATCATGACTTTTACAACTTTACATCCCAAGGGGGGAAAACCCATTTGACATAGACCCTCATAAACCACCCAGTTCTGCGACACAACTATAATCTAGCAGATTAACACACTAGGATTCTCCTAAGATTCTAATGACAAAATCCATCTCGGCTTTGGGGTTAGGCTGAAGGAAAACTCTGCCGATCATGGATTGGTGAGACGAAAAACCTTCCGGAGCGTAGATTATCACTTAGAAAATTAGGTCCACCTAGGCAATTTACAGACATGACTCATATCTGCTAAGATTATTTACAATTTATACATGTAGACTGGGTTTACAACATAAATTGATCAAGCTCTCGATGACTGTCGAATGGCACGGACATGTCGATCAAGCGCTACCCTTTTTGCAAAGAAAAAGGGGGTGTACTGCTATGGGCAGTTGACCGGTAGTGGTCAACATCTGGCTCTACTTGGGGACACATTGCTGCACTGTAGGAATGTGAGAATCTAGAATCTGCATCCACGCAACACACAACAGAAATAAGTAGCGTCCATTCAAAAATCACCATATAACATTTAAGCACATAAAAGATAGAAGCTCTTTAACTATGAAAAGTAAATCTAATCTAAAACAGAAATGAAATGCTGAAATGACAAGGAGTAGGGATAGAAATACAATACAAAGGATGCCCTATGGCATCAGATATCATCTTTGAAGAACAGCTTGAGCATTTGGCCATTCGCTGGTAGATCAAGTGGTTCGCCATCCAGTCTGCTCAAGTGGAATGAGTTTGGTCCAGCTATATCTCGAATGATGTAAGGTCCCAGCCACAAACTGTCAAACTTTTTATGTTTTCCTGGTTTCTCATTCTTGCGGTCCCAAAGTAATACCATATCTCCCACCTGCAAAGATCTAGATCGAGAGAATTTATCAAAGCTTTTCTTAATGTTAGATTGATTTTTACATATAGCATCAAAAGCTGTCCTACGAGCTTCATCTAACTCCACAATCTGATCTATTCTATTCTGAACAACATCTTTATTAGTAGAAAAATTCTGGAGGAGCTGATAAGCTGGCAATTTGAGGTGCACAGGTAAAGTTACATCCAAGCCATAAACTAATTCAAAGGGAGATTTACCAGTAGCTTTCTTCTTAGTGATTCTATCTGCCCATAAAGCATACTTGATTTTGCTGTCCCATGATCTCTTATTATCTCCTACTATCTTCTTGATAATGGTTATGAGATTCTTGTTACTTGATTCAGCCAGACCATTACCCTGAGGATAGTAATTTGACGAATGAGATAAGACAATGCCATACTTGAAACAAAAAGATGAAAACTCTAAGGAACTAAAAGCTTTGGCATTGTCAGTAGTAATCTTAGCGGGGACACCAAATCTAGTAATGATGTTATTTTCAATAAAATCCATAATAACCTTTTCAGTGGCATTCTTAGCAGGAATGGCTTCAACCCATTTAGTAAAATAATCCGTAGCAGTCAAAATCCATGAGTAGCCATTGCTAGAATTTTCATGGAACTTCCCTATGAAGTCTAGCCCCCAATGCTGAAAAGGTGCCTCTACAATGATAGGTTGTAGAGGCAGGGCAGCAAGCTTCTGTTTCGCAGTGAATAGTTGACAGGCTTGACAGGCTCTAACAAACTTATGCACATTAGAAAAAATTGAAGGCCAATAATAGCTAGCTCTCAGGATTTTGTGGGCGGTAGTTCTAGCAGCATAATGACCACCACAAAATCCTGAATGAAACTCAGAGATTAATTTCTTGGACTCAACGTCATCAACACACCTAAGCACTATGCCCTTAGGATTTCTCCACCCAAGGCCATCCTTCATAAGGCAATACTTAGTGGCTTTTAGTCTAAGAGCCCTTCTCTTATGAGCAATTAAATGGTTAGGACATGCAAGATTCATCAAGTAGTAAACTATGTCCTTGTACCACTCATGCTCTGCTAATCTTTGCAGTTCCGGCGAAGATAGATCGCTAAGACAGAACAAACCAAGAGTCTTTTCGTTACCTTCAGTTAACATCTGAGCTAAACCTTGGCCTTTGACCAACTTGGTGGGTCTGATTTCTAAATCATACTCTTGTATTTTAGTAACCCACCTAGCGTGAGTCCCTAAGCAATCGGTTTGAGTTAATATATCCTTAACAGTAGAATGTGGGACGAAAGGAATGATTTTAGAATAACCCACATAAGTTTTAAAGTGCTTAAGAGACTTGACCAGGGCATAAGCCTGCTTTTCCATGGTATTGTACTTCAATTCGGAATTTTGAAGTGCTCTACTCATGAAAGCAATAGGCTGCTCGTGACCATCTTTATTCTTTTGAAGCAGGACACCAGCAATGGTATCTTCGGAAGCGAAAGAAAAAATCATGAAATCCTTGGAATAATCGGGACTAACTAAGACAGGAGCTCTTGCAATAGCACATTTGATTTCTTGGAAAGCCCTTTTGCCGTCTTCTTGCCAAACAAATTTTGCATCTTTCTTTAGAAGATTTTGAATAGGCTTAGCTATTTCTGCATAATTTGGAATAAACCTTCTAATAAAATTTATCTTTCCGAGGAAAGACTGAAGGGACTTAAGATTATGAGGGAGAGGAATCTTCTGGATTGCTTCAATTCTTTCAGGATCAATCTTGATTCCTTCCTTAGAAATGATATGGCCAAGTAATTTCCCTTCTGTTACTCCAAAAACAGACTTAGCCGGATTCAAAGAAATCCCGTATTCTCTACATCTATCGAAAACCTGCCTAAGATGATTTACATGACTGATACCATCTTTAGAGAAAACAGTAAGATCATCTTGGTAAATTTCAATAAATTTCCTGATTAACCCTTTGAAGGCATAATCCATAGCCCTTTGGAATGTAGCCCCAGCGTTTGTTAATCCAAAAGGCATTCTGATGTATTCAAAGGTACCCCATGGTGTGGTGAACGTGGTTTTATGACGATCTTCCTTCTTAACACATACCTGATTATACCCAGAAAAACCATCTAGCAATGACATCATTCCAGAACCGATTACTCTTTGCAACAAAGTCTCCATGTTTGGCAAAGGGTAATTATCTTTCTTGCATGCTAGATTGAGGTTTCGAAAATCGACACACAGCCTTATCGTACCATTCTTTTTCCTAACAATCACCAGATTCGAACACCATGTCGAATGCCTTGTTTGAGCGATAATCCCTGCTGCAAGCATTTTCGCAAGTTCTTTTTGAACCAAGGGGGCTAATTTAGGATTAATTTGCCTAAGTTTCTGACGAAAGGGTTTAGCATTTTCATCTTTTAAGGGGATAGTATGTTCCATGACATCTTCCCTATAGCCCTTTAATTCATCATAAGAAAAGGCTAAAATATCTCGATATTCGCGAAGTAAATCAATTAACCTTTTTCTTTCCTCCACACTAGTACCTCTACCAATTTTAACGATCTTTGGGTTTTCAGAAGTACCAATGTTTATCTCGAGATATTCGCCTGGGTCCATCTTATTTTCTTCTCTCAGCTTCGTGGCATCATGCCGATCAAAATGTTGCTCTAAGGCAACCACATTCCTAGGAGTAGGATTTATGATATGCTCATGATTTAAAGATCCATCCTCCTCAGAAACTATCCGGAAATCCTCAAACTCATCCAAACTATTAAGAAAACGAATGACTTGCTTTTCATCATTGAAGACCTGCCAATGCTCTGAGTTATCTGGAACAGATGGTCTGAATATTACTTCCATTTTGATCTTATCTTTAATTAGCTCATCAAATAACTGAAAAGCAGTAGTAGCTACGGCAAGTTCATCTGCCAAACTATTTTTCTCTCTTGAAATTGCCTCGAGGTCAAGGGCATCAAAATGCTCCATAGTATCCCACACAGCATTTAGATAATTTCTTAATCTTTGATTTCTGCATGTGAATTTATTTTTAAGCTGCATGATAACTAAATCAGAATCCCCCTTAATGCTAAGCAATTTAACCTTCAAAGACTTGGCCAACTCAAGCCCCAACAATATAGCCTCATATTCAGCGACATTGTTGGTTGCTTCAAATTCTAATCGATAGGCAAACTTGAAAATGTGACCAAGGGGAGATTTAAGCACTATTCCAGCACCTTTACCATGCCTAGACGCTGCACCATCGAAGTACATATACCAAACTTTACCCTTGAGATCCCTAATCTTATCATCGGGAGGAATTATAAAATTAGACATGATGGCATAGTTCCCAATGTCAGATTGCTCTTTGATTATTTCGTTGTGAGGTCTCTTAGGATCTTCAACATGAAATTTTCTTTCGGGCTCTCTATTTAGTCTTACAAAACCATTACCCCTAGGAGAAGGAATCATAGCATATGACCAATTCATTTGAATACTTCCTCCTAAATCAGAGGCCCACTTTCTAGATAACAGCATACCCCAGGCATCAGGCACATCCACAACAACAATATCCATGACAACCATGATGTCTGGGTAAACTAAAAGATGAACTTGCAAATCTTTGATTAAACCATGCACTTCGATTTTCTTAGAATCCATGGCGCATATGTTATAGTAGGGTCTAGAAACTCTTAAGTTAAGCTGTTCCATGACCCTTTTAGTCATTACACAAGCTGA
The DNA here is from genome assembly GCA_031772625.1 of Pinus tabuliformis. NCBI lineage: Eukaryota > Viridiplantae > Streptophyta > Pinopsida > Pinales > Pinaceae > Pinus > Pinus tabuliformis. The sequence continues at coordinate 230,648,946 of CM062804.1, read as the reverse complement.
TGCACCAGAATCCAACATGCAATTATTCAATTTATACCCATTAACTAATAAGGTGATAAAGAAAGGCTGGTGATCTTTGTTATCAGCATCTAAGCTTTGCAGATATATGGGAGCATCATGATAGTCAATTTCCCGAGTCTTCTGTTGAGAAGTATTGACTTGAGGACCTTGAATCGCTTTTAGTAACTTGTCTCTTTGGGAAGGGATTTTAGCAATCTCGGAGACAGGAACCCAGATTTTAGCATTGTTATACCAACTTCCCAAATCGACATCTATTCCAGAGTTTACACCAGGGTTAAAAGTTCGAAGGGGAATTTGGTTCCCGCTTTGATCTTTATCCCTTCTCTGATAGGTCAAACCCTTATCTCTAGCAATCTCCAAGATTTGCTTGGGAGAGGGCTTTTCACCATATAACCTAGCCAAAATATCATCTTCATTTTCAAGGTTATTTATACTAAAAGCTGATGAAGGATTCACAACATCACGACTCTTTTCCTTGACCTCTATCCAATCATCCATAGACAAAGGAAACTTGCTGCCTACTACATTTATTTGATCACCTGTTCCAAACATTCCATTATCTAAAATTCTTCTAACGATGGGACAAGTGGCCTCTTCGTGAAGAGCATCACAAACCCGACAGTAAGGAGGAGCATTATCAACCAAATTACTTAGCGGATTAGGAGGTCTCTGCTCACTAGATTGACCCTTCCTTTGCCAATTGTTATTTCTATTATTATTATTTCGAGGTTGAAAATTCTGTGTTTGCAATCTTTCCATTTGGATCAACCTATTATGCAAAGTGGTTATCTCCTTGTTATGATTAATTTCCATAGTTTCAATTTTTTGAAGCAATTTGAGAACAAGCTCACTCTCAGGTTCTTGAACTGCTTTTCCTTTAGGTTCCTTTCGTTTCGTAGCAGCCCTATCGAAACCTGGGATCTCAGACTTCCCAGATGCGGCCTTGTCCTTTTCAAGCTCTATAGCTAAGGCTTGGCAATCTCTATAATCATTAAGTTTAGCACGCCTTAATTCATAAGATGGCTCAGGACTAAAGGCATCAATGTAAAAATCTTGGAGAGTTTTGTCTGTAGGTTTATAGTCTTGAGGTAATTCTCTAACAATACCATTAAACCTTTTATTAAATTCTTCAATAGTTTCATCCTCTCTCTTTTTGATTAGGCTAATAGCTTTTACGAGGTGTCTTCCTTCTCGCTTATCTCCATATTTTTCTTTAAATGCATTAATGATCGATTCTAATGAATCAAATGAATTCTGGGGTTTTTCAGTAAACCATTCATGAACATCACCCCCAAGGTTAAAATGAAAAGAGTCATTCTAACATCTTCATGATCGAAATCAGGAGACCTTGCATATTTAGCCATCCATATACTAAAGTCTCTTAGATGCGAATTTGCACTAATAGCATTATCTCCTTGAAAGTTAGGCAATTTATCTATCCCAACTGATGGAATAGCATTGGGATACCCTGGAATGTTAGAAAAATTGCAAGGGGCATACATATCCATGATGCTGTGCCTAACTTGACCTTTAAAAAGCAAATGAATGTCAGAGAGGGCTTCTTGTCTAAGGTTAACAAGAAGTGTACGAGAAGAGAGTTTGTGTAATCGTACCCTGAGGACCTTTTCAGGATCAGGAGTAGGATTGCACAGACTGCTTGGATGTCTTCTAGTATACACTCTTGAAGAAAATATATGAAGTGGAGTCGCCACCTGAACAAGAAGTGAAACACGAAAAAGCTCGAGATGAAAGAACCAAGGACAGAAAAACTCTATCCCCGACAACGGCGCCAAAAAACGTTGTTGCACAGATTGTCACGACAACGCTCAGACCGGGGGCTGTCACTCTGATCCCCGATCTCTCCGTTTAAGCCTGTCCCCGTGGCTAAGGGGGGTAGACCCTGTAGGGAAATGGATGACCAACTGTAAACCAGTTGGGTTGGGAGACACGAAGGAACAAGCACTAAATTGATTTGTTAAATAAATAGACCAGTGCCTTATAAAGTTAATGTTTAAATGATTACTTACTAAATGCTATAGAAAAGTAAACCATGTAGAGCAATCATTTATCATCAAATAGCTCGAACAGAGACTAACTTTTACCAAATGAGAGAAAATGCTTAAATGATATTCCAACGATTAAAGCTTCAAAAGATGAAATTTGATATAAAACCACGAAATTTTAAACGCTAACCATATATGACATTCATGATCATTCAAGCATGTTAAATCGCATAAACTTTAGCTTCACATCAAAATTTTAGCCTTAGCAGAAAAAGATAAAACGTGATAAATCCTCGAGCCAAGACTGAATCTGGTAAAATATTTCCAAAATATTTTTATATTTTTCAGAGAAAATTAAAGACTAGATCAAAAATTCTAAACAAAACTAAACTAAAAGGAACATTTTTATTTATTTTTATTTAAATCATACAGCGAACTAAATCTAAAATCCAAACTCTAAAAAAAAAGAAGAAAATTTTATATCTTTTTATATTTTATATATTTTTTTATGATTTTAAAATTTTATATTTTTGAAAAAAAAATAAAAATAAAAATTAAATTTAAAATAAAATAAAATCTAATTTAAGACAGAAATTGATTTTGATATTTTTTATAAAGATTCAAAATAAAAAAAAAATAAAAATAAAACTAAATTCTTAAACTAAACTTAAATCTAAATCTAAACTAAAAAATCTATTAAAAATAACGAGTCCTAAAAATAAAATTTTATGAATTATAAATGAAACAAAACAAAAATTTAAATTTGAATCTAATTAACTTAAAAATTTTAAAACCTAAAATAATCTAATTATAAACGAAATCTAAAAAAATTTATGAAGTTCTAAAAAAAAGGAATTAACAATACCCACGTTACTCGAAATTTAAGCAGGATTCTAAATCTAAGTCTAAAGCAACTGATTGCATATGTATAAAAAACACTACGATAATTCTTTAAAAGAAAGGGAAAACGAAACTATTAAAAAAAAACGAAACTATTCGAACTAGTCGATTTACCCTTACGCTGAATCAGAACGCAGATATGCTGGCTTGCATGACTGCTTACAGGTGCGACGGGAACAGGCATGCGTTGAAGGATTTGAGGGGCGGAGCTGATGAGTGCTTGTTCCACGCAGAACGCTGAGGGGTATGCATACACCAGAACGCATACATGGACCGGCCTGCTACAGAAAACTTTTTCAAAACAGAAATTTAATTCAGTGCGGTTTTAGCTTGACGACAGACAAAACTGCTGATGGAAACCATGTATAAATTCACGGAGTTTAAACCACAAGTGCGCAGGTTTTGCAGTGCGTGGGTAAGGCAAGGAATGGCAACAACGTTTGATGGGTAGGAGAAAAAACTGCGCGGAGTCGTTGTCGAGAATGGGAAAGCCGTCGAAAGCTCAAGGATTGATGTTGAGGATGGGCAGTCTGATAGCAATCGACAATATTGCAGAATTTAGCTAGTCCCAGCAGCAGTGGATACGCAAGTGGCTGAAGCAGCTATGGAAGATGGCGACAGAAGTGAATAATAGTGATTGAGATCCAGTAACTTGATCACAAAATTTTCAATCTTTCCCGCTCCAGAAACCCTGAAGAATTTCTCAAACCCTGTACCTGCAATCAAAAGAAAATAAAACCCTAATGAAATTTGTGTATAAAGCAAAATTTAAACCCTAAATCAGCTAAACAATTTACAACTTTTGACTCTTTAACAGCCACATTTATCAATGATAATCAGTAGTAATATTATCGAAAATTCCAGATTTACTATGAAAAACTTCAGAAATCTCTCATGCAAATCAGAAAAATAAACTAAATGATAAACCCAGGATCAAAACTAGCTGGGCTCTGCAAGAAAATGCTTGCGGGAGTTGGCTGGTTCAGCCGAGAACTTCCCCAAACGCCCGCTGATCTTCTTCAATAAGGGTTTCCTGCACAACTCACTTCAACCATCAATAAAGAGAGAAAAAATAATACTAGATCTCAAAAAGCAATGGAGATACCTGCCATTACTTCAGAAAGCCTAATACCATTCAAACCTTAGCAAGTGAACAAGATACATGTGCTCAACAATACTCTATAATAAGCTGTTACTAATGGCTGAAAATCAAAACATGCAGAAAATAAAATAGCTCACAGCACTTCCAGAGAGTAACACCAGCAAGATTTTAACCCCAAAGTCTTTCTTTATTAGCACTATTCTTTATTAGCACTAGAAAAGTTTACAAGAGAGCTTCTTCAGCACAAGACTCCAAGATCGAATGATCTCAAATGACCCCTAACACCCTATTTAAAGGAAAAGATCCCAACAGCTAGTTCAAGTGATCCACGTCAAAATGATCTCGACCGTCGATGAGGATCAAGATATCTCTTGATCTCATCCGTCGAATTTTTAATGTATTAAAAAATTGAAATTCTGCATTTATTTACTCAAAATATTATTATTTTATTGTTTTTAGGTTTTTTACTTTATTATATATTTATTTATTTATTATTTTTTAATTTATTTTTAAATGGATCCTTGAACTTAGCTTTTGGGAAAATCACCTAGGACCTAGGACTTAGGACTTATGAGGGGATTAAAACATTTCTTAACCCTCAAGACACTTTACATCATGACTTTTACAACTTTACATCCCAAGGGGGGAAAACCCATTTGACATAGACCCTCATAAACCACCCAGTCCTGCGACACAACTATAATCTAGCAGATTAACACACTAGGATTCTCCTAAGATTCTAATTACAAAATCCATCCCGACTTTGGGGTTAGGCTGAAGGAAAACTCCGCCGATCATGGATCGGTGAGACGAAAAACCTTCCGGAACGTAGATTATCACTTAGAAAATTAGGTCCACCTAGGCAATTTATAGACATGACTCATATTTGCTACGATTATTTACAATTTATACATGTAGACTGGGTTTACAACATAAATTGATCAAGTTGTCGATGACTGTAGAATGGCACGGACATGTCGATCAAGCGCTACCCTTTTTGCAAAGAAAAAGGGGGTGTACTGCTATGGGCAGTTGACCGGTAGTGGTCAACACAGTGATTACTCCCTTTTAGGTAGGGCGGTTCATTGCCCTCCAGGGGTTGGGACAATCATGGTTTCCGGAATGATAAAGGAGGCTCTTCTAAGGCCTATGGAACTAGGGTGATGACCATGGATTGGGGTAGAGCTCATGTATTGGCTTTTACCCATATGCTAATTATTTTTTCCCTGACCATCTTTTGCATATTGTGGTACAATTTCCTATTAAATGTGGCCAATTATGTTTTTTTCTTTTTCTTTTCGCTGCTTCAACCTCCGGGGCATCATTCTAGGCCTGACCCAAGGTGGGGGTAAGGGGATAGGGAGGCTGGTCCTATATGGACCCAGAACGGAAATGTGGACCCAAGTGGGAGAAATGATCAATGGGGGTATAGTGAGTGGAAAGGGAGTAATATATGCGGATAAAGGAGCGGGACCACACACCCAAAGTTGGGTTTTCCCAAGTAGTACCACCCTAGAACCAAATGGTCGATAAAGGAGATCCCACGAGACTAAGATCCAAGGATAACATCCAAAATAGATCAAGGGGGCAAGAGCACAAACTAAGTCCACCCTTTTCGCCAAATCCCCCCATCAATCCATACCTAGAAGTATCCATGGGAAGTAAACCCAATACTCAATTACCAAATGACAGGACATACCTTTAGATTTGGGAGGCCCACCTTTAAACATACGATCAATACAGGTGGGTGAGAACCACATGGCTAGTTCAGGTGGCAGAGAAATGGCACAACAAGCTAGTAGGAGGCTACAAGGGGCTGTTGGATGCTGGCTGAGGTCCATCACGGAGAAAAATTTCCCCTGGGATATCATCAAAGAAGTGGTGGGTAACAGGGCCTATTTTGCTTTTTTCTTTTAATTTTGTCTTAGCTGGGCACTAGCTCACAATAGGTGCCTCATATTCAAGCCCATGACCCTACTATTGCTATGCAATTCATGGTAATGTTTAAGAATATAAAGTAAAAGTGAAATTCTCATTTATCTTTCATTTTCATTCTTCTACTTAAATTTTTAACATTACCATGTAATGACTCAGGATGATTGTGAGTGGTTCCGACCTCATTGGATTTCATATGGAGAAAGTAGAATTTTAGATCTCACTCAAAATCCAAGAGACTTAGTAGTGTTTTATGATTTCAGATTTGGGGGGATTGCAATGTTTCCATTCGATTTTGTCATGTATGAGGGTATTGAACTAGCATTTAATCAAGGGCACCAATCCCTCTATGTACTTTGATGTTAGTGGCATTGATTGTTGAACTCCTCTATCATGATCCTATAAAAAATGTACCCATCACTCAAAGAAAATATTGAATTAACATGCTAAGCATTTTTATCTTAATTTAATGCTTAGAGGGTGATATTGATGATAAAGATCCCAATATAAGAAAATATTTTGATGATATGTAGGTATTTGTTGTAGCATGATTTGTTTTGGATGCTAGAGGCCATCTAGGTCTTGTTTTTTGATGTATTTTCAGTTCAAAGATGGATTGCATTCGGTGTTATTTTGGTTATGTGCACCCTTACATGCTCTATAAATGAGAACTTTTGTTTATTTGCATATAGATTGTTTGGATTCACATGGATGCACATGAATATATGTGGTTTTCTTTAAAATTTTATATTTTATGTGTTTTTGGTTGACTGGTTTTTTGGTCTGGTTATTTTACTGGTTTCCGTACAGTTATGACCGTTTCCCGGTTCAGGGGGTCCACCAATTTGATGACCAGTCTGGTTCTTATAACAAAAACTAGACACAAAAATACATGAGGCAAAACACATTTTGATCAATAGACAACAAAAGAGTATAGGTTTCGAAATCTAATTTCTCATTATCACTTCATCTTTCATTAACACTCTTGCTCTCTCTCTGGATATCTAATTCTCTTGCTTCCTCTTTGCCTCATTGATCTGTATTTTTCCTTTGATATTCCAATGGCTGGCTTACCAAAACACTGCTAAGACCTACATATACTAAAGGAAGCCTATGCCCTACTTCATGACTATCCTTTTTTATTTTCAGTGCTTTAACATAAATTTGAAAAAGCAACTTTCAGATTTTTAACTACTATGACAGAAAAAAGCATAACTAGAACAGCAAACCTGTTAAACTGTAAACCTGATGTGGGAAAAGCCAACAAGAAATGAAGGTTTGTGCCTTCTGTCTTCCATATAATGGAGATTTTAATATGGAGTACAAAGCAGTCCAAGCTTGCCGCAAAGCTATGAAACACCATGGTCTTCTACAGTCCTTTACAAATTGTTTCTCTCTATATGCTCTGCTGGTATCTCCTCTCTCCTATTTTTTAATGTACTATTGGTTAGTTGTTGGAGGATGTTGCTTCTTCTTAGGCTAGATCTAGGGTTTTGACCTCAGATCTTGTTATTTTATTGTAAATAAAAATGGACCTCAAACCTATATAAGGGTTTGTTCTCTTCATCATTTGTCACGGATGGATTTTTGGAGTTTCCATCCTTGGAGCTTAATGGATATATTTTTCTTGGAGCATATGTGATGTGTAAGGGTTCTCTCCTTTAATGCATCTCTTATTGTTCTAATGCTTTGTTGGCCATGGTTGTAGAGTTCCTAGAACTTGCTTTGTTGGGCCAAGAGAGAAGGGTATGTTGATCATGTTGGAAGGGTTTTATGTCTGAAGTCTCCTCCCTCTTTTTCTCTTTGATGTCCCATTCATGAATGTGTTATCTTGCTCCTATCATCTTGTAGAGTTGTTGTTTGTAATGCTTCACTATGTAGGTGTTAAAATTGGCAACTAGGGCCAAACTCCATGTGGGTCAGCTTATTTATGGCAGCTGATATTTTTATTGGATCCCTCTCATCGAGAGGTGTAAGATTGATCTAAAGATCATCTGATTCCGATAAGTATTTATGGAGATATGAATTTATTTTGATTATGGAATTATTATCAAGCCGACCAGCAACTTGAGTAGGCTTAGAAGCCCAATAGACATGCCTATTCATCATCTACGTTTTAGTATAAATTGGCAAGGACTTGAAGTCATTTGAACACACATTATTCATGTGATCTCCTCTCTACGTCTTGGGTTTTTGGTGAAGGAGAGACACTAATGAAGAATGCCCTAGCTGCAGATGAAGCCCTAGTCACAGGAGATTCTACGCAAGTCATGAAGACTCATACGCAGTCATTGATGACACTAATTCGCAGATCATGGAGATTCTATGCAGGTCATGAAGACTCATATGCAGTCATTGATGACACTAATTCGCAGATCATGGAGATTCTACGCAGGTCATGAAGACTCATACGCAGTCAATGATGACACTAATACGCAGATCAGGGAGACTCATATACGCTGTACATAATGATACTTATACGCAGATCATGGAGATTCTACGCAGGTCATGAAGACTCATACACAGTCAATGGTGACACTCAAACACAATTCTATGCAGGTCATGAAGACTCATGACCTTGAAGACAAATACGCTGTCAATGATGTAATCCTAACACAGTTGTAGAGACACTTATACGATGGTATATAGAGAAACTTATATGCTGGTATGAGGGACACTAATACGCAGTCATGGGAGATATGTTCACACAATCATTGTCATGAGAAACATGTTCACATGTTCATCCTCTGCTCTTGGATTGAGATATAGCCGCTGCCATAATGACAATGATCACATATATCATCCGCGGCTCAATATTATGACCTGTTCAGGTACTATGACTTGATGGGCAGTAATGTTGATGCATATAGCAGTCAATGGTATAATCTAGAATGGAATTGTGTCAGCATATTCATTGACATGGCATGGAAGGTACACTATGTATAATGGCAGAGGGCAGCATGATGTATGAGCATCATAATGTATGAGATTGTGGGCATCATAATGAATGAGATCATGAACATGGGCAGCATAATGATGCATGATGTATGGACAACATGATGAGATCATGGGCATCATAATGAATGAGATCATGAACATAGGCAGCATAATGATGCATGATGTACGGACAACATGATGTAGATCATGGGTAGCATGATATAGATCATGAGCAACATGATGTATGGACAGCATGATATAGATCATAGGCAACATGATGTATGGGCAACATAGTGAGTAGATCATGGGCAGCATGATGTATGGGCAACATAGTGATGAAAGCATGAGCAGCGTGATGATGCATGATGGTACCTCACGGCAAGGTGCAGGAAATGGACGAGATGCAGCATTATGATAGGTGAAGGAGTCACCTTAGAGAATCAGTTGAAGAAATATGCCTTCAGTTGATCTTTGTAGATATCAAAAGTCAAAGTGTTGACTTCTATTGTAAATGTACTATCTCTCTCACTTTCTCTGCTGAACTTTGAAGAACATAAAAGAAGAATTGATCAAGGGTTTCCCCACATTGTGGGGTTTGTCCCTGGCTAGCGCCACATCTTGTGTCCTCGTGTCTTGGCTTGTCTTCTGCGATTTATATTTATGTTCTATCTGCAGTTTACTTTAATGCTGATGTGATTGCTAATCTGGAAAAGATATTGGAAAATTAAAATAAATTGCTCTAGCATAGAACATACCTAATCTTAACATGGTATCAGAGCTGAGGTGAAGACAATGCCCAAGCAAGAGTGAAAGAGCAATCACCGAAGACAATTGGGACAGGACAAAAGGATCAATGGGTCATCATCCCTCTTCTAATTCACTAAGGGTGAAGTCGAAGCAGAGAATATTATCAGAATGGCGCAGCGGAAATTTCTGATGGCCTACCTAAAGATCACTTCATTGGGGAGTTCGGATCTAAGGGTGGAAGGAAAGGCGGATGCCTTGGTTACAATAAGTTCGGCCATTATGCGAAGGAGTGTCCAAATGACAAGATGCAGGTCATCAAGGACACAACCAACTCTTCAGAGAAAGCAAGGAACCCCAGGTATGAAGAATCAAATGTTGTTTCTGATAAGATAAAGAAGCATTATCTTATATTGGCCCTCTCCTTCAGATTCTTTGGGAATCTGGCTTATTGATTGTAGTGCTTCAAGGCACTTCATCGGATAGAAGGGTGCACTCTCTAATTTGGTAGAAACAACTGTGGGATTATACTTGGAGCCGATGCCACCTATCTCGGAAAGGATGTTGGGAATGTTATCCCTCAACTGAATGGGGGTAACTCAATTCATTTACAGAATCTCTTTTATGTACCTGATCACAACAAGAACTAGGTGTCCATTTCAACAATGGAAGTATAAGGTTACGTGGTGGCACTCATCAATGAAAAGCAGGTCCACAAGCTTGGAACAACCCGAGGAGTTTGAGATTGATGATCAGGAATCTCACGTATGCAGGTGGAAGAAAGCCCTCTATGGCTTGAAGCAAAACACCCCGGGCGTAGTATGAAAGGATTGATAGTTGTCGTATGAAGCTGAGATTCACTAGAAGTGAAATCGATCCAAACCATTACCCGAAGGTTGTGGATGATAGACCTTTCATACCGGCACCTATGTCTAACAGGTGCAAACCCTCTCATTTGTAGAAGACAGAGGGAGTTGGATTCTGAACGTGGAAGGATAAACTGCAAGCCTGTGACTACCTCAAGGATCTTAACTTTCAAAGTTATATGGTAGTGATGTCGGACCAGATTTGGGAAATGCCTCTGAGTTTCATAAACTCATTCGCGTTGATGTTCTTGGTGAACCTCCGTCTGGACATATGTGTTGCAGTTAGCATGGTGAGCTCATATTTGGTTGAGCTTCAGTGGATTGGTGCCTAGAATCTTCTGAGATGTCTTCAGGGCACAATCTCTCATGGATTAAGATACACTGTCGGAGATGTGAGACTACTTGGATACACAGATGCTGATTGGGTAGGCAGTGTGATGGATCGTAAGAGCACTTCTGGGTGCTGTTTTGTCCTTGGGATCTGCTTCGATATCTTGGATAAGTAGGAAGTAGAAGCCAACGACTTTGAGCACCGCCAAGGGAGAGTATATTGCTGCTAACATGGCTACCTGAGAGACAGTCTGGTTACGAAAGCTCTTCAGTGAGCTGTTTGGATACCACCATGTAGCAGGATAATTAGTTCTCCTGTGAGGTCTGGATGATGTGTTCTCCATGACGATTATGTAGTAGGATGATTAGTTCTCCTGTGAGGTCTGGATGATATGTTCTTCATGACGACTATGTAGCAGGATGATTAGTTCTCCTGTGAGGTCTGGATGATGTGTTCTCCATGACGACTATGTAGCAGGATGATTAGTTCTCTTGTGAGGTCTGGATGATGTGTTCTCCATGACGATTATGTAGCAGGATGATTAGTTCTCCTGTGAGGTCTGGATGATGTGTTCTCCATGACGACTATGTAGTAGGATGATTAGTTCTCCTGTGAGGTCTGGATGATGTGTTCTCTATGACGATTGTGTAGCAGGATGATTAGCTCTCCTTTGAGGCTTGGATGATGTGTTCTCCATGGCGATTGTGTAGCAGGATGATAAGTTCTCCTATGAGGACAGGATTGATTAGTTCTCCTGTCGAGGCATCCTACCCATGCAGTCTGGGACTCATGGGAAGTACCTCTCATCTGATCAATGAGCAGGGAAATGAGGATAGGGACCATAGTAGTATCGATGGACGCATCGCTGTATCTACCGTACTCCCTATGCTAGGATGACCTTCATTGATCTGGGATCAATGATACTGGTCTGGGACCAGTTGTAGGAGTTGTACCTACTATGACGTTGACTTCGGGTCGATTGAGATTGGTCTGGGACCAGTGGTACATACTCTGAGACTGACTTCGGGTCAGTGGAGGACTGGTCTGGGACTAGTGAGAGTGGTACATACCAGTGTTGAAAATATTGGTATCGGGAAAATATCGGTGAGGATCCAAAAAATATCTATCGGCAATATCGACAAAAATATCGGCAAGCATAAAAAATGCATAATATATTCATTTTTTTTCAGATTTTTAAACATATAAAGCAATAACAACATGAAATAAACATATTGGCACATAAATATGAAGAAAGCACTGATATATATGATGTCAAATAGAAATGATACATCAAAGGCGACACCAAATCCTGCTGATCCCTGATAATTATCCATTCAAGGACTCAAATGTGGAGAACCAATACAAAAGAACATCACATATATAAAAGTATCTCATCATCATGAGTTATATGTAGCATAACAAATAAAATTAGCAGCTATCTATCTGAAATCATTGCCCTCTCCCCCTTTTACGGGAAAACATGATGGGCTGCTTGCCAGGCCTGCCCCTAGTAGTAGAAGGCCCTGACCCTGCCTCTGCACCTAATGTCAAATAATGAGTGCTAGGTATGGGGCTATGCTCTCCTATATCTATAGCAGATGGTGTTGATGCTGATGCTCCCGCAGTGTCCTCCTCCTCCTCCTGCTCCTCCTCTGAGTGCTGCTGCTCCTCCGAGTCCTCCTCCTCTTGCTGCCCCTGTTCTAATGGATCATCTGCCACTGGCTCTAACCATGAAGGTGACTCCTCCAAGATGGGCTCCTCAGACTCCACCCTCCACTGAGACAATACATCAATATTGTCTAAGGAAATGGCATCTGGATCCATTGGTGATTCTATTTGCCTCACTCGAAGTCAGATGTTGTAATGCACATACACCAAATCGTTGAGGTGTGCGAACTCCAACCTGTTAGAGTGTCAAAAAAGTAATGAGTCTTGACTCTTGACACTTGAAGGTCATAAATTAAAAATTAAAAATTACAATAAGTGTAATTGCTCAACTGAAGGCTGGAGCTCAAAGTTATACCTGTTGCGCTTTTTTGCGTGTATTTTCTCAAATACACTCCAATTGCGCTCACACCCTAAAGAGCTACATGTTTGACTCAAGATTCGTATGGCCAATTTCTGCAAATTTGGTGCCCTTGCACCATAGCTTCGCCACCAAATATCTACAACAAAATAATGAAATAAAAAATTCAAAAACTTAAAACATAATTAAACTTTCAAATAAAAGTTACATAATTGAATTTAAAAAAAATAGAATTATAAGTAAGGAAATTCTAAATTGAAAATTCTAATTTCTAATGAGTGATGACTTGTCACTTACGTGGCATGAAGAGGGTCCTTTCCCTAATAGCATCATCAAAGCCAAATAGGCCAACACAATCCCGATAAGACTGTATCTCGCGATTGATTTTGCTACGAAGCTCAGGATCAGGTACCATCCTCTGAATACAGGAATGAAGCCCTTCCATCACCTCGCCATCAAAATCAAAGCTGCATTTGTATGAAAATGCGGGGTTGAGGAAGAGTGCTGCTGCATGAATGGGTCGATGAAGCATCCCTGTCCACCGACTATCAATCACATCCCATAACATCATTTGCCTATCAAGGCCAACAGAACCCTTGTCTGCATAATAAGAACGAATGGCCTCCTTGGCCCTATCCATGCCCTCATACAAATAAGCCATTGCAGGCTTCTCCCCATCCACCAATCTGAGAACCTTTACTATAGGTTCACTAACTGCGCATGCTTCTTCTACTCCACGCCAAAACGTCTCAGAGTACACCATTTTTGCAATGGCTTTCCTGTCCTGTCTCCTGTTGTATCTACAATTATGCCAATCATCAGACACAAACATTTGCTTCAACTCGAACTGACATCGAAGCAAAGACTGAAGAGTAATAAAGTTTGTGGCAAAATGTGTGATCGCAGGACGCCGCAACTCCTTGTTTCTAGTGAACCTCCTCATGAGGCTAAGAACAAAAACATGGTTATAAATAAACTTGGGGATGCTCCTAGCCATATCAACTGCCTCCTTGATGAAGGAGAGTTTCCCCATATCCTCAAGCAACAAATCGAGACAATGTGCTGCACACGGAGTCCAGAACAATGTGGGATGCCTCTCCATAAGCATCTTGCCGGCAGACACATAATTAGCTGCATTGTCTGTTATGACTTGCACCACATTCTGCACACCAATCTCCAGAATGAACCCATCTAACAACTCACATATCATTGCTACATCTTTGATATGTTCCGCTGCATCCAACGATTTAATAAACATGGTACCTTTAGGACAATGTACCAAGAAATTTAGAAGGGTCCTACCCTTCCTATCTGTCCAACCATTAGACATCATTGTGCATCCAGTAACTTCCCATGTCTTTTTCAACTCCACCAATCTAGAGTTGATGTCCTGCTTTTCTACTTGAAGAATTGGCCCCCGCAACTCCTCATATGTGGCACTTTTGTACCCTGGGCCCACAACAGCAATAGCATCACACATTGGCTGCCAAAATGGATTGGTTTGGGTGATGTTGAGAGGTAAGTCACTCCAGAAAATACACCTCCCCATGACTCTATCTACTTCTTGCTTCTCCTTTTTTTTAACAAGCAATTTTATGCCAGGTTGTGCTCCAGGTCCTGTTCGTGGAACAAAAAATGATGACCTCGCACTAGCAGTAACAGGTGATGATGTGCCAGCTGTGGAGCTCCTCCCACTACCCTCAACATCAAAAATCAGGAGAAGATATCCCGAAAGATCAACTTGCACGTTCAGCTTTGTTTCTTTCTGCCTCTTCCTTCTTTCTATCTTTTTCATCAATTGCCTCAAGAGCTTTTTGTATAAGCTTCGAACTAGAAACTGTACAAATCCCAACATCATGTCCACTGAGTCTAGCAAGATGGTATTTCAGTCGTGTAACCCCACCTGTCATCCTGGTCCCACACAATTTGCATGTAAGATATGCACGATTTGCCCCACCATTAGGGTTCCCATACTCCCAAAATGGGTCCAAGGCTTTTGGCATATTTGTATTTTGTAGTGGGCTAACTCAAACCTAGGGCACCAAAAAAAAATTGGAATTAATAACTTAATAAGTAATAACCACATCATTTTACAAAACAGTTTTTTTGCTACATTATTTGCAATTTTGCAATGTGAATTGAAAATTGAAAATTCATAAATTCATTTGAAATTTCATAAATTCATACATAGAATTTACTTTTAGAAATAGGCAAACGGTAAACCTACCTCACTGTTCACATTGCACAATAAGAAACTAATTTCTAAGGTGAAGAAATTTTATAGAGATGAACCCCTAATATATAATAAAATTAATAAATAGCCTTTGCAGCTATGAACTCAAAAAAAATGGAGTTTGCTCTCCAAATATGGAGAAAACTTGAAAACTTAAAAACTTAAAACCCTTGCATTTGCTCATGGGCATGACAATCTTTTCAAATGGGAAAAAAAAATCAAGCAAAATGATTGTAGGCAAATAGGCAAGCAAGAACAATCCTAAAACTAACAAAAAATTCATTAAAATAGGGGTTTATTTGAACATAACTGTTAATGGAAGAAATGAAATTGTCTCACTGTTCTTGAAGCTTAGATCAATGAAATTTTCATTGTTGGTGGCGATAATAGCTATGGAACGCTCAAACCCTCCTTGGCAGCAAGCACATAGCTCTCCCCTTCCTTCTCCAGCAATCAGAAATGAAAATGATTCATAAAAACCAAAATCCGAATTTTATAACTCGCGCGGATATTTTCTACTATCTCCCGGCAATAAATTAGATTGTCGCATGATATTCTGCCAAAATATCGACGATATTTCGGAAATATCGCGATATTTTCGGGAGCCAAAAATATCGCGATATTTTCTCTGCGATATTTCGGCTCATCGAAAATATCGCGATATTTACGAAGATCGCCGATATTATCAACACTGCATACTATGATGCTGACTTCGGGTCGGTTGAGATTGGTCTGGGACCAGTGGTACACACTCTGAGACTGATGATACTGGTCTGGGACCAGTGGTAGGAGTGGTACTCACTATGACGCGGACTTTGGGTTAGTTGAGACTGGTCTGGGACCAGTGGTACGTACTCTGAGACTGACTTTGGGTCAGTGGAGAATGGTATGAGACATTCTCGATCAATTCTTCTTCTTCATGGTTTAGTAGAGCTATGCAGAGTAGAGCAGAGCCAACAGAGCTAGCAAAGCTAAGCAAAGCCAACAGAGCTGAGCAAAGCTGAGTAGAGCCAATAGAGCTGAGCAGAGTAGAGCAGAGCCAATAGAGCTGAGTAGAGCTGAGCAGAGCTGAGCAGAGCAGTGCAGGGCACTGATGGCGGAGACAGTACAATCGGACATATGGATCAGCGGATGGATTTCTCCCTAGTTGAGAGGGAGTGTTAAAAAACTAGGGCAAAACTCCATGTGGGCTAGCTTATTTATGGTAGCTGATATTTTTATTGGATCCCTCTCATCGAGAGGTGTAGGATTGATCTAAAGATCATCCGATTCCGATAAGTATTTATGGAGATATGAATTTATTTTGATTATGGAATTATTATCAAGCCGACCAGCAACTTGAGTAGGCTCAGAAGCCCAATAGACATGCCTATTCATCATCTACATTTTAGTATAAATTGGCAAGGACTTGAAGTCATTTGAACACACATTCTTCATGTGATCTCCTCTCCATGTCTTGGGTTTTTGGTGAAGGAGAGGCACTAATGAAGAATGCCCTAGTTGCAGATGAAGCCCTAGTCACAGAAGATTCTATGCAGGTCATGAAGACTCATGCGCAGTCATTGATGACACTAATTCACAGATCATGGAGATTCTACGCAGGTCATAAAGACTCATACGCAGTCATTGATGACACTAATTTGCAGATCATGGAGATTCTATGCAGGTCATGAAGACTCATACGCAGTCAATGATGGCACTAATATGCAGATCAGGGAGACTCGTATACGCTGTACATAATGATACTTATACGCAGATCATGGAGATTCTACGCAGGTCACGAAGACTCATACGTAGTCAATGGTGACACTCAAACACAATTCTATGCAGGTCATGAAGACTCATGACCTTGAAGACAGATACGCTGTCAATGATGTAATCCTAACACAGTTGTAGAGACACTTATACGCTGGTATATAGAGAAACTTATATGCTGGTATGAGGGACACTAATACGCAGTCATGGGAGATATGTTCACACAATCATTGTCATGAGAAACATGTTCACGCAGTTAGAAGAGACATGTTCATCCTCTGCTCTTGGATTGACATATAGCCGCTGCCATAATGACAATGATCACATATATCATCTGCGGCTCAATATTATGACCTGTTTAGGTACTATGACTTGATGGGCAGTAATGTTGATGCATATAGCAGTCAATGGTATAATCTAGAATGGAATTGTGTCAGCATATTCATTGACATGGCATGGCATAGCATGGCATGGAAGGCACACTATGTATAATGGCAGAGGGCAGCATGATGTATGAGAATCATAATGTATGAGATCATGGGTATCATAATGAATGAGATCATGAACATGGGCAGCATAATGATGCATGATGTATGGACAACATGATGAGATCATGGGCATCATAATGAATGAGATCATGAACATGGGCAGCATAATGATACATGATGTATGGACAGCATGATGTAGATCATGGGCAGCATGATGTAGATCATGAGCAGCATGATGTATGGACAGCATGATATAGATCATGGGCAGCATGATGTATGGGCAGCATAGTGATGAAAGCATGAGCAGCATGATGATGCATGATGCAGCATGATGGTACCTCACGGTAAGGTGCAGCAAATGGACGAGATGCAACACTATGATAGGTGAAGGAGTCACCTTAGAGAATCAGTTGAAGCAATATGTCTTCAACTGATCTCTGCAGATATCAAAAGTCAAAGTGTTGACTTCTATTGTAAATGTACTATCTCTCTCACTTTCTCTGCTGAACTTTGAAGAACATAAAAGAAGAATTGATCAAGGTTTTCCCCACATTGTGGGGTTTGTCCTTGGCTAGCGCCACATCTTGTGTCCTCGTGTCTTGGCTTGTCTTCTGTGATTTATATTTATGTTCTATCTGCAGTTTACTTTAATGCTGATGTGATTGCTAATCTGGAAAAGATATTGGAAAATTAAAATAAATTGCTCTAGCATAGAACATACCTAATCTTAACAGTAGGCCACATCCCTTCAACAATGTTTTGATTTGACACTTTTCAAGGTCTTGTAGCATTTCTTTGCTTCCATTTTCAGCAATGTTGAGTTCTTCTTGAGACATGCATATTGTGGTCCTTGTAGTCTTACCCTTTGATGAGCTTGATCTCTTGGATTGACCTTTTGATTCCATTTTCCCTTGTTGGATTGACACTAATCTCTTGGACCCTCCATCACTCTTTTTAACTACTTTAAAAAAAATACAAAAAACATTGTTTTACTAAAGCTACCCTATTATCATCTTGTGCCTCATTGTTTGGCTTTAGTAATCCTACTTAGGGATGCCTCCCTTGAGTTGAAGGAGAGCTGACCTAAAGTGAAGAGGATAGGTTGCTTAGGTGGCAGTGGTAACCATATTAGTAGTTTTCTCTTGGGTTGCACCATGTGAATTAGGGCTTTTATCATTAAGTGCCTGCTGGGGAGGTATAGAGAGAAAAGCAAGGATTCATCAAAACTAGTTATCGTAGACTATGATGTGAAACTTGAAGATGGAGGGCACCCAAGGAGGAATGGGAAGCGACAATGACTGTTTAGTGGACGTGTATGTACAGAGTAGATATAGTGTAGGTTGTATGGAATTACAGCTTTGTGGAAGGAAAGGCAGTTGTATGGTACAATATGCTAATTGGTGGAACAGGAGTGACAATTGTATGGGCTATTCATATTGTAGAACTGCAAGTTGTGGAATTAACTCACAAATTGGTCGAATCAATGGCTTTGATACTGAATAAAATAAACTGTCCTTGCGTATTATGAGATTGATAGTGTATGTCTGCAATTATATAGTAGAATGTTAAATACTATGAATGATGTCTACAGTGAACCTGGTAACGGTGTATAAATATGAATTGACTGGTGATGAGGTAAGGAGTGTGTGGCCCTTGATGTTTCATTAAACCTTATTATTATTGTTATTATTATTATTATAATATTTACAATAATCTCTATGGACACTGGTTTATTTGCCAAGAAAGTGTTGCTAGTGTTTGAGGGCTTGGAACAAGATGTAAAATTCATTTCCATTGCCATTTCTCTTTAATTCATCTTTGGTCCAAGCGTAAAATGCACTGTCATATGTACTGTAATTCATCTTGACGTTGGAAATATTTTTGAATGATATGCTATTGGATGCCCTCCTTGCTTAAGAACAACCCATAATACACATTGAGAGGTGTCTTCTTTGACTTTACAGTGTCTTGCATATCTAGCAATGCCAATGAAAGAGCTGCACATAGTGCATCTCATAGTTATTGGAAATATTTTTTGTGCTTTGTTCCCCAATTGAGTGTTTTGGTGTTTTTCGTAAGTTGATCTAGGGTTAAGGAACATGAAAAGTAGCAAAAGAAATTTTGGCGAAGTTCATGACCCCAAAAAACTTTTTTTATTTTTATTTTTTATTCTTTATCTTTTAGCGTTGTCGTGGGGGTTATGTTCATTGTTGAGTCTTCATTATGATATTTATCAAAATTTAACATTTAATCATTTTAAAGGTACCTGTAATCAACCCTTTCTTAAGTTGATACATCGAGGGAATGCTCTCTTGATAATTTTTAAAGCATAAATGGATGGAAGAATGGTTGCATCCCTTAATAATTTTCTCTGGAGAAGATAAAAATTACAAGGCTTCAAAAAAGTTTATAGTGGAAATCCACATGTCAAAGTTATGGCTGTAATAAAGCTGAAGCTAGAGTGTGCTAATTGATTTTGTACTCCATTTTGTTTTGAGAGAGAAATCACCATTGTTGAAATATTCTAGTCAGTAAAGAAGAGATAGTCTTCTAAGGGTAGGTTATAAGAGGAACACTAAAGGTGCATAGCATTTTGATTTAACAATAATCTTTGAAGGTGGGGAGTTCATGTAAGCAATGATGTAGATAATTATTGATCCAGTGGTACTTTCTTTGATCATTTTATGTTCTTGTTGTTGCTTTAAGAATCATGATTGGTTGTAATGGTACATTTTACTCGGCTTCTGCCTCAATTTACTTCAGTTCTCTTTTATCTATTTTGAATCATGTTTATTATATATTTTTCTTAAGAGTTAATCAAGCACTCCCTCACTCTTTGCATCTTACTTGCAGATGTCTTTTGGTTTTATTTATGATTTTTTGGTCACTTGAGGACATTGATGTTATTCCAATTTCATTTTCATATGTGAGTGAACATTTTACAAAATGAGATTTAGGTGGATCAACTATGATTTTTATAGCTGTTGTTTTAGTTATTTTTCTACTTTTTACAGCTTGGAGCAGGAACTGCATTGCCAGGAATTGTAGCTGCCAAATTGGGTGCTGATGTTACTCTAACAGATAACTGCAATAGACCTCAGGTGAATGAATAAAATATCGGAGCTTATACTCACTTCTAGGATGAATCATAGAGACTTATCTATGTATCAGTTTTCAGTTCTACCTAGCTTGGAGTCCTTGTTAATTCAATTGCAAGTATTGTATGTTGTTTTATCATATATTATTTTTTAAGTTAATATTTCAAAAATTGGAAATAACTTTGTTACAAAGATTTTCAGAAACTGGAAGTGCCTGGCTGATATTTTGAAAACTGCCTAGAATTATGCAATGGTAACAGACTTGTACAGTATAAATTGCAATGCACTATTTGAGGCATGCACTTCAGTTTGATTGGATAAACTTCAAACTCTGGTTTTGAAGAATTAAGAGTTTGACGTTCATACATCTCCAGATCTAATGAGGGAAGAGGGATGCAAGCATACCAATATAATATCTGGTTTATATTCTGGATCTTTGTATTGTAATTAGTCTTTAGAAACCAGTCCAAAAATGCAATGGAAGCATTAATTCATCCTTGGTTAGCTGGCATAGTCATTATAGCCTTAATCTTAAGAAAGATGAAACTATGGATTTATTAATCCTGGTAATAAATTCCCAATACATCCACTTGATAAGTTCACAATGTGGAATTTTAAAAAATTCTGCGTTTAAAACACTGTAGAAATTTCACCTCATTTACTTGAGGTTCCCCAGCTTTATTTTATAGAACTTTCAGCCTTATGGCTAATTGTGAAATATTTATTACAGCAGCAAATAGTTAGGTTGTGTCCAACCTTTTTCAAGATGGAGTCTGAAAATATGCTTGAAGGGGTGATGAATATCACAGACCATAGGGCTCAATCTCAATCAACACAGATATGAAAATTACTTTTATCACAGCATATTTGTAACAGCCCTAAATATTTTTCTAACACTCAGGGACTTGATTGGATTTGAATCTGTGACCTATGGCCTCCTCGTCGGCACATGCCTTGGTCACATGGTTTAATTGATTGAGCTAATGGTACCCCTCAAAGGATTAACTTTCTGGAATTCTCCTCTCTTCCTTGGAATCCTAGATGGAGAGTGGTATTAATTGCCAGCATGCATGAGCTGCTAGTAACCCCAAATGTAACACCCCCAGGATAACCCCTGTGTATATTTGTACATGTTATGATTAGATTGGTGAGCCAGGATTTTGTTGGGCTTGCATGCCCATGTGTATATAAGTATTTTGGGTCTGCATGCACATTTTACATGTTTTGAGGCCAGAATGCCTATGTGATTTGAGTCCAGTGAACCTATGTGCTAAAGGCCAGTGAACCTAGCTATGTAAATATGTATTCACACTGAGATTAGTAGAAATACACCATTGCTGCATACTGAGTTAGCCAGGAGAGTTGGGGTGCTTGGACTCCATGAGGGGGAAAGGGGGCTAAGGAGTAAGTGATGGCCTTAAGCCAAGGGTCTTAGCCAAATATATAATTAAATCCTAAAGTCATTATGCATATACTTTTATCCTAAGTTTCCAAAAAAGTGGCAAGTGACTTCTTTGACTGCCACATGTCATTGTTGGAACATACACACAAAAAGTGGGGCTTTAGTGTTATTCTCGATCATTCTACTCGACCATTCTAACAATTAGGATCACTGTACTTGCTTTGAGGGGAGTGTGACCCTGTGGATTCTAGGTGGATTTGGTGTGTGTACTTCTCCTTGGGTTGCCTTGGGGAAGGTGGGAGCCTTGGAGGGAGAAGTGTGGGAATAGGTTCCTTAATGTGAGACCTAAAGGGTACTTGGAGACTCTTGGGGGTAGTTGGAACTCTTGGAACCATAGGGCTGTGAGACTCCCTAGCTGGTTTGTTCTGGAAGCCCTGGAAAAGTAGTGGCATAGCCCAAGGGATTGAGGGTGCGTTAGATTCGGTTGTGCAAGCTGATGGGGGATGAGAGGCTGCTATAGTCTAGTACCTTGGTTTGACCTGTTTTGTGCTATCTGCATGGCCATAGTTGGTTTTACGTGAGCCTTTGCCCTGGTAGAGTCATAGCCCCAGCATTGAGAATATTGGAGCAACTCTTGGAACCATAGGGCTGTGAGACTCCCTAGCTGGCTTGTTCTGGAAGCCCTGGAAAAGTAGTGGCATAGCCCGAGGGATTGAGGGTGCAGAGAAGGGGGTGCGCTACATTCGGTTGTGCAAGCTGATTGGGGATGAGAGGCTGCTATAGTGTAGTGCCTTGGTTTGACCTGTTTTGTGCTATCTGCATGGCCATAGTTGGTTTTATGTGAGCCTTTGCCCTGGTAGAGTCATAGCCCCAGTTTGGGGTGATGTACTATTGAGAATATTGGAGCAGTGTGGTCTATGGTTGGGTGGAACATCTAAGTTTTGTAGCTAGTTGGTGCCATTTTTAAAATAATAATGTTCTTATTGTATTTTTATGCTTCTGCTGTGTTTATCTTATGAAAATATGATGTTATAACTCGTGTATTCTTCATGAATAATATGTTGTTATTACCATGTTAATGCTGCATATCATGTTAGTATGCATTACTATTAGGCATGCATGAACAGGGATGAATTATGTTACCAAGGGTGATCTATTAAACTGTTACCTTGGATCTCTAGGTAATAATTGTTCGGTAACAATGTCTTTCAACAAAGGCACTTCATTGTCATCAGTTATATCATGATTCTTGTTCTGCATTGTTCTATTTACAGTTTCTGCATCAAAGAAATACAAGGATGTAGGTTCCCTCATTTGGGCCTTTTAGACTAAAGAATAATTTTGGTGGTGGTATATTTTTTGTATTTGCCTATGGTTTTGAGATGACTTATCATTTGTAACTGCCTCCAATTTCCATGTGAATTGTCTCAGAGATTTGAAGGTTTTAATGCGCTACAATGTTTCCAATACCTTGATGACTTTCTTAGTAGGTCTAACTATGGTATTGTGTATCTAGGTATTGGAAAACATGAAGAGAACATGTGACCTCAATGGGGTTGATTGCAAGGTGCTGCACCACACACAGTTTCCATCCTTTACTTTCAAAACCATTGCATGCTTATGTTACAAAATGACGTTGAATGCGTTTGTTCTGTCCTTTGCATGCTTAAGCTGGTGAGGAATTTCTTTTTCTTATTGATCCAGATTATGGGTCTAACATGGGGGGAATGGGATTCAATGTCTTTTGATCTGCACCCTCAAATAGTTTTGGGTGCCGATGTCCTGTATGAAAGTAGAGGTAAATTGTTTTCTAGTATTTCCTGTTTTTGATATCCTTGTCTTTGTTATGGAATTAATGTTCCTTTTTTTCTATCCCCAGAATAAACTAATGTCTGATTTTCTTGGTGTGCTTCTTGAAGACTTTGATGATCTCCTTGCAACTGTGAGCTTTCTTCTGCAGAATGCTCCTAATGCCATTTTCATTACTTCCTATGAGAGACGTAGGTATGTATTATGGGATAATTTTCTACGAGATGCTTTGTGTTGTATTTTGTAAAATTACCCATCCTAAAGTATTTGTTATTTAAGCAATTAGATAGATTATAGTCACTGCACATATGTTTCCATGCTGATCTTCAAGGAAATGACATACTCATTCTAACATCTGCCATATTCTTCTCAACTGAAGGTTAAAAATTCTATGTAAGGTTGGCATGGTAGTGAGCTTGGCATTTTCTTGAAGTGATCATTGGAGACCAGAACTGTTAGTTTTTGTAGCATCAGAGGTGTTCTAGTCTCGAGACTTTGTGGAAAGACTAAAACATAGGAGTTCTCCATAACCGAGAAATTGTTTATGGAAATTCCACCTAGAAGTGTCTCAATTAGAATATTAACCAATTTTTAAAATATTTTCTAAGTCTAAATTTAGGAAAAATGGTTAATCAATCAATATTAATTGAGAAAGGTGAGAATTATCTAGAAACTCACACGGATTGACTAGGAAATAATCTTAGCCATCGATTAAGATTTAATCTTGGCCGTTGGAGTCCCATAGTGAGATTATAAGAAGTCGATGGGTAGATGGAGAAATGCACTTGTGACACTTGAGATCAATTTCCTTGGACAATTTGATTTCTCCAGAGAGCAACAACAGTGGTCAGAAGAGTTTGAGCTAGAGAAGGGAAGCAAAGACAGTGAGTCCGGAGGAATTTTTCTAGTTTCGGAGAGCCAGAAAGAGGAGGCCGAGATTTCCTCGAGGAGGCTACGCAAAGGCAGCGCTGAGCCTTAAGAGGGAAATTTGATCCAATTGAAGAGGAAGACGTTTTCAGTTCCAGAGGCCGGGAAAGTTTTCCAGAGGGTTGAAGAAGCATTTTCCCAGTTAGCAGCAGGCAGGACGACTAGATTGGCAGCTGATTTAGGCATAGCGTTTGAGGGTCTGCGCTAGGGTGACGGAAGGCTTGCGCAGAGCTGGTTGGATGACTAGCTTTTTAGAGGTAGTCAGGTGTCGGGATTGCTCGGAGAGGGTAATTTCCCTCTGAGAATTTTTTTTCTTCAGTATTCCTCTTGGATAGATTCGCTAGTTTGGCGATATTTATTGTACTCACAATTTCTCACTGCTGCTTAATAATAGAAACCCTCGACCGCTGCACCAATTTTCCCAAGTTGGGTTTTTTCTGGGGACTTTTGTCCAAAAATAACTATGTCAACCTTTATGTGTGTGTGCTAGCATTTCTTAGTTTCCAGTTTATCTTCCGCAATATTTTTTATTTGTGAAGACTGCAGTGTGATTGATTCGTTGTTGTCGTAGCAATTAATTGCTAAATTATTTAACAGTTAGAAGAATTAACTCTAGTTGCTGCAATAGAAGTTCACTTGGTGAAATTTTCACATGGTATTAGAGCGATTTTGATCAAACAGGGAAGTTAAGAAGCGGAAGCAAAAATTTGCTGTTCAGCGGGAGCAGCAGGACAAACTTTTGGGGGTTGCGCAGAGCCTAAGCTAGGCAGTCTGAGTTGTTGGTAGTTCAGTTTTTCAGTGCAAGATTGGTAGAAAAATTCGGCTTGCTAGATTGAGTGATTCCAGTAGGCAGAGGGAGCAACAACTTAGTAATTTTTGCTGGGCAGATTCCTTGTTTGGGCGCAAAAGGGTTTTGCAGTGGTTTGCTAGAGCAAAATCAATGCCGGGTGGAAGAGAAAGTGCACACACAGAAGGAAATTTCTCTCAGAGGGTTTCTAGGCTAGAAATACATATTTCTAATTGCAGCTAGTAGTTGTTGCAAGCAAATTGTCTCAGTCCAAAAGGGAGTGTGAATAGCAGATTCAACAACCGAGCAGGGGGAAGAGGGAGATTTTCGTTCCAGATTCAGAGATGACCACAACTAGGCTTAGAGATTAGGATAGGTTGGAAGGAGCTTCCAACTATGTCATCTAGAAGGCTAGGATGTCCTTCCTGCTGGATGAATTCGGCCTGAAGACCTATGCAAAAAATGTTGTGGTAGTGTCAAATGATGCGGATCAGCTGAAGGAATATAGGAAAGAGACGGTGAAGGCGAAGTGGATGATCTTGGATGGAGTCCGGGACCCTATAGTCTCGCATATATTGGCCAAGAATACAACCAAGGAGATGTGGGGTGCTCTTTCTTAGCTATATTAGAATCATTCCGAGTAGTAGAAGATGTTCTTGTAAGAGAAGCTGAGAAACATTAGGATGCAGAAAGGTGAAGGCATAGATCCCTTCCTCACTAGAAAATATGGGATCAACTTGCAGCCGTTGGGGAAGTGCCTCAACCTGCAGAGCTTGTGCGTTTGGCCCTAAATAATGCCTTAGAGGAGTGGCGAGTCTTTGTCCAAAGCATCTTGGGACGAGACACATTGCCAAGGTGGGACCGATGTGGTCAGACCTGCAACAAGAGGAGATGAGGCGAGCTCTAGTAAAGAGCTCCATCAATGGAAGCAACAACAAGGGTTTAAAGGGTAAGGAGGAAGAGGAGAACGAGGCCCTTGCATTAAAGGGTCCCAGTCAGGGACATGGGGAGAAGAAGAAGAAGGACCTATCTAAGGTCAAGTGCTTCAGGTGTGGCTAGTTTGGCCACTATAATACTTAATGTCCTCTCAAGAAGAAGGACAAGTAGGAGAAGCACGACTAGGCTTTAACATCTGCAAAGATAGACAAATTTTCCTCCAAGTTGGAGGAAGAATTTGCCATGTTTGCAGCTATACCTCTAGGAGTGAGGTGGGGCGGTATGTAGCTATAGTCCTAGAGTATCATGGAGGATTGGGCAGGGTCCATTGAAGTGTCTTCATCATGGATCATTAGTTTGCTACAAGCGCCCACAGTATTTCATAGCAAGACGGATCAGTGCCAACAGACGCAGTCAGACATCCGGGTAACAATTGCAGACTAGTTGCAGTGAGTGTTGAGGAGCGCAGAGCAGTGTTGGCAACATAGTAGGAGGCTTAGTAGCAGAGTCAGTAGCAACGCAAATTTCTTAGTAGAGAGTGCAAATGCTAGTAGCAGTCAGATGCTCAGGAGACAGATGCACCATAAAGACACGATTGATTCAGTGTTTCAGATACTTCTCAGTTGTAGTAGTTGCAGTAGCAACAACAACAGTTGAGAGGGAGTTGCAGTGCAAATGTAGAGTTGGCAGCAATATAGCAGTGTCAACAACATCACAAATGCAACATTAGAGTAGCGTAGTGGTTGGTGGGCAGTCACAGTGGCCAAACATTAGCAATGTGTATGGAGCATGATGCAGAGACAGGGTGTTGTAGCAGTATGACACTAGAACACCTTCTTCGCAAAGAGGGTGTGTTAGTTTTTGTAGCATCAGAGGTGTTCTAGTCTCAAGAATTTGTGGAGAGGCTAAAACACAAGTTCTATAACATAGAAATTGTTTCTGGAAATTCCACCTAGTGTGTCTCAATTAGATTATTAACCGATTCTTTAAATATTTCCTAAGTCTAAACTTAGGAAAACTGGTTAATTAATCAATATTAATTGAGAAAGGTGAGAATTATCTAGAAACTCACATGGATCGACTAGGAAATAATCTCAACCATTGATTAAGATTTAATCTTGGCCGTTGGAGTCCCACAGTGAGATTATAAGAAGTCGATGGGTAGATGGAGAAATGCACTTGTGACACTTGAGATCAATTTCCTTGGGCAATTTGATTTCTCCAGAGAGCAACAACAGTTGTCAGAAGAGTTTGAGCTAGAGAAGAGAAGCAGAGAGGGGCAGAGACAGTGAGTCCGGAGGAATTTTCCAGTTCTGGAGAGTTAGAAAGAGGAGGCTGAGATTTTCTCCAGGAGGTTGTGGAGAGGCAACGAAAAGCCTCAAGAGGGCAATTCGATCCAACTGAAGAGGAAGGCATTTTCAGTTCCAGAGGCCAGGAAAGTTTTCTAGAGGGTCGGAGAAGTATTTTCCCAGTCAACAATAGGGAGGACGACTATATTGGTAGCTGATTCAGGTAGAGTGTACGAGGGTCTACACTAGGGTGACGTAGGGCCTGCACAGAGCTGGTTGGACGACTAGCTTTTCAGAGGTAGTCAAGTGCTGAGATCACTCGGAGAGAGTTGAATTTCCCTCCAAGCATTTTTTGCTAGTATTCCTCTTGGATAGATTCACCAGTTTGGTGATATTTATTGTACTCAGAATTTATCATTGCTGCTTAATAATAAAAACCCTCAGCTGCTACACCGGTTTTCCCAAGTTGGGTTTTTCCCGGGACTTTTGTCCAAAATTCACTGTGTCAATCTTTATGTGTGTGTGCTAGCATTTCTCAGTTTCCAGTTTATCTTCCGCAATATTTTTAATTTGTGAAGATTGCAGTGTGATTGATTCGTTGTTGCCGTAGCAATAAATTGCTAAATTATATAACGATTAGAAGAATTAACTCTAGTTGCTGCAATGGAATTTTAGTGGTGAAATTTTGACATGAACAGGGCACTGCATCAGGTTCATAGTTTGGGTAGTGAGGGGCTTGTGTAAAGAAAATGTTTACTTGCTGACTATGGTAGTGTTACCCCTCATATTGATATGAGAGGTAAAATGGGTTTTGTGTAGATTGGTGGTATCATTCTATCCTTCAAAAGGTTGGGATATTGGTGGAGGTTGCTTCAATGATGATTCTTTGTCTTTGTTATGGTGATCACATGGTCATATCCTAGTTACTTTCACTTTGTGTTGCATGGTTAGATCATAAGTTTGCTCTCATGTACTTCCCTAGCATTCAATGTTATTTCCATAATTTTACTTAGGTAATGTGTTTGCTGCAAACATATCATCACATTTTACCATGTAAATCCACTTCATATATACATTTTCACTACACAACCATTTTGCCTAGAATATTGTGTATCACATCAATTCTTGTCTTTTGCCTAGGCAAAAGTCATTTTCAATTCTACTTTTCACTTCACTCCATATCCTAGAAGGTGTGTGGTACTTTATGCCTATAAGTCCCTAAGTTCTAAAGTGTATTAATTCCTTAATTCTCATATTTCCACTATTTTCAGTGTGAACACACGTAATTGGTTACGATATTTTAATTAAGCTCTAAACCTTAGGTTGAGTGCTTAAGTAATGGCCTATTAGTACTTTATTGTTCTAATTCCTTATTGAGGTCTTTTCCCAAAGTTTCACTTGCTAATTTATCACTAAGAGTTGTAACTTAAATTCCATGTGGTACACATGGAATTAGGTGCCTTTGGTACATGCATTGGCGTAACACAAAAAAAAAACTAGTTCTCCCTAACCTACCCTTGTTTGCACGTGCTAAGTCATACATGCTTCATTCTTTAGCATGAGATTTGAGGTGTTAGCTAAGGCTTGAGTTGATTGGGAGGCTAATTAGTCATGCTCACCATGGTTTTGACTCTCCATCTCAACCATCCACCTCATAATCTACTTTATCCACTCATACACACATCCCTAGGTGGTGCGCTCCACTAAGAGGACATTCACTCCATGCATAACCTTGTTTACACCTTGCACATATGTGAAGTGACTATTGTTGGTTTGACTTGGTCAAAGGGGGTTCATTTGCACACATTTTGAGATCCCATGGATTTGATGAAGACCCATTTACACAAATACCAAGGGCACACTTCCTATGGAGAGATCTTCATGGTTGACTTGGTTAAAAGGGACACAAATGCACAAACTTCAAAGGCACACTCTCTTTCTCTTCAAGGGCACATACATATGTTATTACAACAAAATCTTGCTCCCTAGTGCAAAGCCTCACTAGGTGACTAAGACAAAGAAGAACATGGGAGAGTCACCACTACCATCCTAAGTCACTTGACACCAAGGCACAAGACACAAGACACAAAGGAAACGAAAATATGAGTATCCGACACGTGACACAACGACCGCTTGAAACATGACTTGGAGGACACGTTATATACTATATATATATATATATATATATTAAAAAAATTAATAGATATTACATAGTTTCTCATTCAATTTAGAAACTAAAACATGTACATGATGATGATACAAATTCAATCATACATTATACATACAATCATGATTCATCAATGATACAACTAGTAGTCTAGTACTTACTACTACATCAATGACGATAAATTGACAAACACAAGAAATTAACTATAAACTGCATTTTTCTCATTAAGTCATCAAAATCAAAATGTTCTTGAGCCTGTTGTCTTGCTAAAAGGATGTTTCTCTCAACATTTGAAACTGTTGTTGCAGCCCCACTTCCAACAGATGGAATACCAACATACCTTGATGAAATTGAAAGAGATGTGGGATATTATCAATGGGGCCATTCCTCCCCTTCTTTTGCCCTTTCCTGCTGCTCTTGATTGAGTAATGATTGCTATGAATATAAAGAAAAATGGACTGCTGTAAGGCTGTGCATGTAAACAAAAACATACTGTCAGATTGGTGTAGCAAAACTAAAAAAGTTTGGAAGGGAAATCCACTTGCTTGCACCTTGAATCTCCTCTAAAACATGTCCTCTTCATTTGTTGGTCATCCACACATGCCCACAACTCCAAAACAACAAATACAAGTGAGGGATTTCAACCTAAAAGCGAAGCGTACAGGGTTGATTTTTGGCGGACACATGTCACATTGTCATAGAATTGGGACACGATTTTGGCACGTGCCTAACACGAGTCAAATTTGTGTCTCTCACCTTGGACATGAGTCAAAGTCGTGCTCCTCACCTTGGACATGAGTCAAACTTGTGTATGACACGTGTCAAACTTGTGTCAGACACGTGTCATCATAGTATTGTGTTTGACACGAAAGATTTGTGACACGAGGGGGGGGGGATGTGTCAGGTGACTTAGCTACCACCTTAGCAACTACTCTTCTAGTTTTAGTGATGGATACAATCAAAAACAAGAGAGGCTTCCCTAGTAGAGGATCAAATAACCCAACCAAACTAAGGTAAGAGCCCCCTAAGTATTATACAATGATTACCACCAAGAAATAAAATTAGGCAATTAAGGTTTAAGGTGGAATTAGAGGTAATTTCCAGATTTGAGTTCAAAGCATCCTATGGCTGTTTTAGAGTCCTAAATCAACCGATACAAGCTCAGTGAAAGTCCCCAAACACACACAATCAAGAAATTGGAGTATGCTATAGCAAACTAGCTTGTATGATATGAAGTGAAAAATATAGGGGTATGATAAGAGTAAAATAGAGACTTAATTACAACAATTTTCCTGCAATAAAAGAGCATCTAACAAAAACAAAAACCTATATGCCAACCCATGAAGTGGCTGAAAAATGTACTTTTAATGACACTTTGTATTTTGTAACATATTCCAATCACTTTTAAACCCTAGGATTAAGACACTAAAGTTATTTAATGCTTAAAACTAAATATTTTTCTCTAACTAAACCCTAAATTACCCTAAAACAAAATGCCAAATGGATATTTCCATAGTCAATAAATTGCTCTTAATGAAAACTTCTTGAGAACAACGTGTTGTGTTTATATGTTTGCCCAACGTTTCAAGTGAATCCTTCACCCATCTTCAGGGACTTGAAGTCTTAACTTCAAGTTCCTAAAGATGGGTGAATGGTTCACCCGAAACGTTGGGAAAACATATGATCACAACATGTTGTTCTCCTTAAGTTCAAGCCCCTGAAGATAGGTGAAGGGTTCACTTGAAATGTTGGGCAAACATATGATCACAACACACTGTTCTCCAGAAGTCTTCATCAACAACAAAATGCCAAATGTTTTTTAAGGAAATATGGATTGGCACAAGGGAGAAGACTAGTGCCTTTCTCAATCTAGGGCATATGGAGTCAAGGATCAATATTCTTGGAAGAGGATTGGAATAGATATATGTTCAAAAGGCTATTGCAAGTACACACACCCTAAAGATTTGACGCAAGGCGTCTCAATATATTGTTGAAACCTAAGGTCCTATTGGTTCATCACACCTCTGGAGCTTTTGAAGACAATTAGTTGAAGGATTGACCTACAAAGAATCTACTAATAGGAGATAGTCAGTGGAGGGATTGACGACAGTCAAGTGGTCGACCAAAACAATCAACTAACCAACATAATAGAGTGGATTTCAAGGAAATGATTATAATTGCCAGCGCTCATTTATGCACTGAATCTTCCTCAAGTTAAGGGAGTTTGTTAGACTTGGTCACTATAAATAAAGGACCCTAGGGGTTGAATTGTAATGTATTGGATAATAATCATATCAATCATGCATTGTGATGTTTTGATCACAATGCGTTGTGCTTAAGTGTTGTACTGGTGTCTTTAGATGCTACTCATCATCTTGGAATGTGATTACTCTTTTGTTTCTTTCTTCTAGATTCTGTTATCTATTCTTTGTTTGAATTGATTCCCCAACATGGTATCAAAGCTATTAGTTTTGGCCTTGCCCCGTTGTCTTCAAATCTTGCTATGTCAGACCTTGTTGTGATTGACTCTAGGTTGATTGATTTGTCGACTGGAACCTATTTGGATAGTTCAAATCTAGTTATTTTGAATCGATAGAATTATGCTGATTGGGCACCAATATGAAAACCATATTGAAGAGCAAAGGGCTATGAAATTATACGAAGAATGCTATTCCAGATTTGAAGGATGACCGAATGTAGTTTTTCATCAATGGGAAGAAGGTCGAGGCTGTTAGGGTCATTATATTCGTTTTCATATGAGTGGGATTGATTGTCCTTATGAGATTTGGAAGAGGTTGAAGACATTTTTTGACAAGGTCGACGAAAGTCGAGTCATGTAGTTAGAGAAAGAGTTGATCTCTCTTGATCCCCATTCCTTTGAAAGGATTGAAGGCTACTTAGTTCGTGTCATGGTGTTGTAGTTAAATTGGGAGAATGTGGGAATACATTTCCGAAGAAGGATGGACAACTCATTGAATTGGTCCTGATGAATACCTTATGATGTGTTATGCTTCTCATTCCACACTAACTGGAGATTGTGCAAGGAAGATGGTAAGGGTTACAACTTTGACACCCTTTGTGATTTGTTGCTCAAGGACCAACAAAGGTTACTTGATGACGGAAAGCTGGGTGGTAAGCACTAGGCACACTTACTCAAACGAAAGACTAGGTCGAATTAGAAGGAGAGTGAATTTTGGTAGGATTTCCTTGACCAGAAAGCTGAAGAACAGGGTGATGGGTCGACCACAACTAGGAAGAATCGAAAGAAGGAGATATGTCACTACTATGGGAAGGCATGACATATGGAGAAAACCTGTTGGAAGAAGAGTGGCAAGTTGAGCAGAAGGTTAAGATGCTTGAACGAAATGTGTTAACCAAAAAATAAACTAGTTGATTTGTTGACAACTTAAGCTTCTCAGTCAGAACTCAACCATTACGTGGTCACATCGTGTAGAATGAATGGGTAGTTGATATTGGTTGCACTCATCATATGGCGAAGGATGCTTCTTCGTACTTCTCTTTAGATAAAACTGCCGAGGAAAAGATTTATCTCATAGAAAATTTTGCTCTACCCTTGTAGGAATGGGAAAATCATGAATGTCTATCATGTGCCTAGTTTGAGCACAACCTTGTTGTCAAATTTCCAATTGACATAGACTAGTACAATTTTTGAGTTTTGGTCAAATTTGTTTCTTGTCAAAAATCCGAGGAAAGATAAGTCAATTGTTGTTGAAGGTATTTTCGAACCGAAAGACTGACTGTATAAGTTTCGTGACTTGTCCTGACTAGATGTTGAATCGACTGACCACTGAAGTCGACTCTTGCATGAATGACTTGGACATTTGAATTTTCAAAGTCCGAAGACAATGACAACATAGAACATGCTTGATGGCTTACCAAAGGTCCTTCCACCTGATGGAGTCTGTAGAGATGTGTGTTGGGCAAGCATCATCAGGCACCTTTTGACTTTGGGAAAGCATGATGTGTGCAAAAATTGCTGGAGCTGGTTCATAGTAATCTTTGCTACATAAATAGGCTTTCATTGGTATGTGCCAAGTATATTTTGACCTTTATTGATGATTTATATAGGTTGGGTCTATTTCTTGAAGAATAAAAGTCATGTCTTCAAAAAATTCAAGGAATTTAAGGCCTTGGTTGATAAACAATGCAGTGAACCCATTAAATGCCTGGGATATGACCAATGGGGGAGAGTATGTAAATCGGCGATTTGAAGAATATCTTGCCTAGTCAAGTATCTCTTGGTAGAGGTTGGTCCCCCATGCCTGACAACTGAATGGTGTGGCAAAACATAAGAATCAAACCTTAGTCAAAATGGCTCAATGTCTCTTATAGGTCAAAGATTTACCGATAAAGTTTTGGGTTGATGCTATCTAATGTGCCAATTACTATGTTACCGGATTTGCCAGGCTCGGGTACTAGATTAGTGGATCCCCGAATCATATACATATTCATATCCAGATCTATTGGGATTTGCCCAAGATTCATATGGACAACAGTCAATGACATCATTGTGTTACTTGCATCAACTTGTGGACTATATGATAGACAAGACAATGAATTTTTTTTCGGGTTACCATTGATAAATGGATTACTCGACCAACAAAGGTTTTTCCAATAGTTATGGTTAATATTAAAACAAAATCGAATCCCCATCGTCTTGATGCTCATAGGAAGATGGTTTGGCACTTTGGGCCTTATCTTCCCCCCAATCTCTGCATTTTCTAGTCGAGTTGCATACTCCTATATAACTCGCTCTATGTATTTCCTTCGGGTCGACATCTCCTCATATAACTTATTAGCCACCATAGGTAAAGGATTAGGAGAGCACTCTTGCTTTTAGTTTCGTCGAGTTTAGAAATGAGGCTTTAAGCACATGTTTTTAAATATATAAAGGTAATGTTTATAAACCATGACCATTTTCCATAGCTAAATTAAATGTGAACTTTATAAACCACTCAAAAGTTAAAAGGAAAGTTTATACTAAGGAATCTTAAAGTAACGTGTTAAAGTGACATGGTTTATAAAGTAACTTATTTAATAAGAAATAAAATATTCGTATCTGAATCTGAATCTTGGTAACTTAGGCCAATTACCTTCTAAATCTTGTTTCGACTAGAGCTATTAGGTCTATGACTCTTGTCGAAAGATTGTGGGGAAAGTAGTCCTCTGCCGATCACGTCAAAGTTTTTGGTCCATTGCTTGGGCACATTTTTGACAATAGTAAAAAATTGAATGTATAGAATCATGCTTGCATCATGATGGGCTACTATGAATAGTCGAAAGCATATTGACTGTTTGATCCTAGCAAGTAGCAAATCATTATTAGGAGAAACCTGATATTTTATGAGAAGTCTTTTGGCGTTAAGTTGTTGAATTCTTTTGGACAATTGTACAATGATCCCTTCAATATTGTCCAAGACAATGGGTTGATTGACCACTTTTCCAATGTGATTGTTTTATTGGCTGGGTCAACTAACTAACAATCCTCTATGACTAAAACTATAGCCTCCCCCAATTGCCTTTTTGAAGAAAATATAAGTTCATCGACTCCTTGTTTACCTTGGTGGGCTGCTAAAACAATTGAAGTTGCTGGACCTGATGTTGGTGATATTTCCTCAAGTTGATGAACTTGTAGTTAAAAGAAACATGCTAGTATTGCATTAATGGCTCATGTTCATGAGACTTGTGATCCAGACTCCCATGACAAGTTGAATGGGAACTAGCCATGCACGTTGAACTCGATTCTCTTTTAAAGAATCACACTTGGGACTTAGTTCCTCGATCACAAGGGAAGAATGTTGTGAAGTGTCAATGGGTATATAAGACAAGGTTCACTTTTGAAGGTGTTGTTGAGCATCATAAAGCTCGGTCTCAAAATGATTTCTTAGTAGGAAGGCATCGACTACATTGAAACCTTTGCCCATGTTTGAAAGATGAAATTTATTCGACTAATCATGTCCCTAGTTGCTTGTTTGGATGGTAAATTCATTATATGGGCGTTAAGAGTGCCTTCCTTCATGGTGACTTATCCAAAGAAATCTACATGGAGCAACCCCCCCATTTTGTGATAGATTCAAATCTTGTTTGTCGACTGAGAAATTTGTTGAATGGTTTGAAGTAGGCTCCTCGAGCTTGGTATGCTAAGATTGATCGATTCTTTCTCAATCTTGGGTTCAAACACTATGAATCACATTGTAGTCTTTATGTATTACATCATAATGGTGATACTTTGATTGTTGATGTATATGTTTATGAATTGAATATCACTAGCAATAACATTGAATAAGTTCTTAGATTGAAGAGCCAAATTGTGAACACCTTTGAGATGATTGACCTTGGTCTTTTGCATTTCTTTCTTAGTCTTCAAGTTTTATCATTTTCTGATGGTCTTTTTCTCTCTCAATCAAAATATGTATTGGAATTGTTGAAATGGTTTTAGATGGACAACTGTAAGCCATGTGCTACACCTTTTTAGTCGGGAGTCAAATTGACTAAAGAATGTCAATCCTTGAAATTCCATGCTACCCTTTATCAATAGTTGGTTGGTAGCCTTATTTACTTAACTCATAGTCGACTTGATATCTCTTTTGTTAGTGTTGTTTCCTGGTTTATGCAATATCTACGAGAAAGCCACTGGGAAGTTGCAAAAGGAATTGTTTGTTACATTAAGGGCACCTCTCACTTTGGTATCAAATAATGTCAAAGTTCAGATTCATTAGTCAACTTCAATGTGTTGAAAATGTAACTAGTGTCGGTCTTCATACTGTAATATAATTTTATCATTAATGTATTTATCATATTCATTATTATTATTGTTTTCGTCAAAACATGTTCTTCATGCTCAAAGAATCAGTCAAAAGGATCTTTTATGAGTCAAAAGAATTTGTAATTGAGTCAAGTCCCATTTGGACTTTTGAAAGAAAAAGAAAAATAATTTTTATTTTGAGTCAAAATGTCATCACAAAGACCAAGTTGGCCCTCCTTGACTAGTTGGCCTATGTGGCACCTTTTCGACCCTCCTGGACAGCTATAAATACAAGTCAACTCAACCACTTGGAGAGCCAATCATCCCTCAACACATCACATTGGTTTATGTGCCAAAGAAAGAAGAAAAATAAGCCGAAGTCAAAGGAGAGAGAATTCACATTTTCTACCTAGTTTTTGCTCACACATGCAAATTTTTGAGGAATTTCAAAAGTACTATAGGGCCGAAATTTGACCTCCATTGCAGGGCCGAAAATTTTGTGATTTGACCAGATATCAGAGGTTTGGCCAGTGTTGACTTTTGTTGACTTTGACTTTGTTGGAGGAGACTTGGAGGGTTGACTTGGGATCTTTGTGACATTTTTTGGTCTTGGTCTTGGAAATATCATTTTGATCTGATTCTATAAGAGAACGATTTGTGGTTTTCCCCCTTGTGGGGTTTTTCAGTGGCTTGGATCTTAATTTCTCGTGTTCTTTGTCCCTTTGTGATCTTTGTATTTTGAACATTTGTATAATTGCTTGATGAAGAGAACATAAGAGAAGTAAGAGGACTGCTAAAATTCACAAGTAATTATCAAGAAAGAGAAATCAAGCATTAAACTACATAGCCCTTGGTTTCTCAACATGGTATAAGAGCTAAGGTGAAGGAAGGAAGCTTGAAGATCACAATCTATTGGCACCCTTGATTGAAGACTTTTTGGAGCAGCTCTCTCTCTCTCTCAATGGCAAAGTTCATGAAGGATTGTTTTAAGGCTCTAAGTATTCTCATTGAATCCATCAAAGGATGCATTATAAAGTTTTTTTCCAAGCTATCTAGAGTAGTCAAGGATGGAAGTCTTTACTCTTCCCTTACAGGTTCATTTGAAGATGACAATACTTGGGTAATCGATAGTGGAGCTTCAAGGCATATGACAGGTGAATGTGGACAACTCAATACTCTATCAAAAGGAAATTCTACTCACACAATCGAGCTTGGAGACAAGAATAGCTACTCGGTCAAAGCAATTGGCTCTACTTCTATCGAACTGGAATTTGGTGGGAACATTCATCTCAACAACATCCTCTATGTTCCAGGTTCGAATTTTTTTGACTTTCTATTTCTTGTTTAGAAGATAAAGGAGATAGAATAAAATTTAATATTTATTGATGGAAAATTATTGTTTGGGCCAAGGGATCTAGTATCGAAAATGCAAGGACTATTGGGATTCGTGAGGGGAGGTTTTATAAACTCCTAACACCTCCTCCTCAAGCTTTAGTACATTTTGACATCAATCCATGTGAATTTTGGCATAGAAGATATGGTCATCTCCATTTCAAAATATTGTCATCCTTAAATCAAATGGTTACTGGCATACCTCAATTGAAGGAAGAACATGGAGTCTGTAAAGGGTGTGCCCTAGGCAAAAATGTAAGAAAGCCTTTCCCTAGTAGTGACTCAAGATCCAAGGAAATCTTGGACCTAATCCACTCTGATGTTTGTGATCCTATGTCAGAAAAATCACTTTGTGGTCATCACTACTATGTAAATTTCATTGATGACTACTCTAAAAAGACTTGGATATATTTCCTAAAGTCTAAAGATGAAATATTTGACAAATTCCAAGAGTTCAAAGCCGAAGTTGAAAATTTGACAGAAAATAAGATCAAAATCCTAAGATTAGATAATGGAGGGGAATATACATCTAAAGAATTGGTGGCCTTTTGCAAGGAAGCTGGGATTAAGAGGGAGCTAATTGTTCCTTACAATCCTCAACATAATGGTGTAGCCAAAAGGAAGAATCAATCCATTGAAGAATTTGTTAGAGCCATGCTACATGACCAAGACCTGACCAAATTCCTATGGGGAGAAGCCTCTATGACAACAATCTACATTCAAAATAGAAGCCTCCCAAAATTCTTGGCAACATAACTCCAAAAGAAGCATTTACTGGGAAGAAGCCTAATGTTGATAACCTTAGAATTTTTGGATGTCCTGTATATATTCATATTTCGAAAGATAAAAGAAAGAAGATGGACCCTACATGTATGAAAGGAATCTTTGTTGCTATAGCACCTCATCTAAAGCATATAGAATCTACATCAAGGAACAACATTGTATTGAAGTAAGCAGAGATGTCACATTCGATGAAAGTGTTGCATACAAGAAGTCTTAAGAAGTCGCCATTGACTCTGATGAAGAGAGTCCAAGGCAAGTCGATCCTCCACAGTCTACAGTCAAACATCATGGAGAACTAGGACCATGCAAACTTGTACAACCTGTCATCATTCCAGAAACTTGTAAGAGACCTGCTTGGCTTAGAGCCACACTAGAAGGAGTTGAAGGTCATGCAACCGCAAAAGGAACTTTAAGAGAAATCAAGAAGCCCAAAAGGTATTATGATAAGTTGCACAAAACGCCGAAACATCTAGAAGTTTCTGAAACTGGGACGGCCTGAAACACGACCCTCGAAAGTGGAAACGCAGCCAAAAAGCCATATATAGATATTTTATAAACAATCAATATTAAATAACACATTATTTTGCAAGAAAAGATAGATTGAGACATATAAATGACATTTTATAAGGAAATCCAAGTTTATATTAACTCCAACAGATGATTACATGATGCAAATATCCAAAATTAGCCTTTATGGGGCTTTACATCCAAAACTCCAAAATCAACCTTTATATGTGAGGATATATGACATGTGCTAAAACTAAAATAAAACATGAGCTAAAGACAAATATGGCTAGATTAAAATATCATTACTAATAAAACTCCTCATCCTCATCAGCGAAGATAGAACAAGATGCTTGTTCAACAGAAGAGGCAACTCTGCTAGTACTTCCAATTGCACTTTACACCACCAATGGCACAAATATCAAGAGCAAAAGAGAGCTCTAAATATGGACATTCTACATCCACATCCCAATCTTTATGAGGTCCACTTGTATATTCTTCACCTGTATGGGACATAAGGCATAGATTTGAATGCACATATACAAGGTCCTCTGCCTTCTGCGATCCCAACCTGTTGCACTTCACACTATGAATGAAACTATAGGTGCTCCAATTACGTTTTGCTGATGAAGAGCTTGCCACTTGTGATAGAATACGAGTGGCAAGACTTTGCAAATGAACACCACTTTCCCCATGACAAGTCCACCACTTAACTGGGTCCATGGTCCTCCTCTCATCCAAAGCTGATATGTCTGCAAAATCCTCTAATCCAGCAGCAAAACAGGCAAATTCTTGCCTTACATCAGTTTGTAAAGAAGCTGGAAACAACCTCTGAAAGGCTTTCTTCACTCCATTGGCCACCTCCTTGCCCTTATGTGGAGCCTTCCTCTTCCCATTGCTTTTAGCAATGAATTCTTCATCATAAAATTTTGGATTCAAAGCATGTTCCAAAGTGTGTAATGGAGTGTTGAAGCTATTCCACCTGGTAACAATAATGGACCTCACTTGTTCAGCAAAATCAAAACCCACAAAAAGAAGAGTGTGAGCCTCTTGTGTAATATTTTCCACTATTTCTTCAACCATGGTATCCACGCCGTCATAAACCTCTCCTAGGAAAGGTTTCTCTACGTCTGCGTCCTGAAGAAGATCAAATATAGGTGATGTGAACTTGAGCAAGAAATCAATCTTGCTCCACCAATCTTCATCAACCAACACCCTCCTCACCATACTTCCCTTCTTTGAATCTGCCTGTCTCCACTCAACCCAAGTTGGACCCACCACCATACTCATTAATGCATTTTTAACTTCAACAAGGCGACGCAACATGATGAAGTTTGAGGCATACCTTGTCTCAACAACTTTCAACAACTCCAATTTGGAGTATTCTCGATATATTGCTTGAGATTGGTGGTGGTTGGTGATGAATTTTATAATCTCCCTAGCCTGCCCTGTGACCTCCTTAATCCATTCTATTTTTGCCTCAATCTCTTCTAAAATTAGATTCAAATTGTGGACAATGCAAGGAGTCTAAAATATGTGATTGTATGTGATTGTATCTACTCTCAACAATTAAGTTTGCAACTTTGCAAACAAGTTCATTATCTGTGATAACTTGCACCACATTTTCTGGCCCTACTTGTTCAATAGCAAAAATTAAAATATCAACAATGAACTTACTATCCTTTATCTCACCCGAACAATCTTCTGCTTTGACGAACATAGCTCCTTTTGGTGAAGATGCAATGACATTAGTCAAAGGTCTGCATCTTGTATTAGTCCAACTATTGAGATAATGGAAATCCCTGTACTACCCCATGAGTCACGAATTGGTTTCAGAGCATCATCAAGAAGTTGCCTCTCTTTCTTCAACAAAACTGTTCTGACTTTTTCATAGTTTGGCCTGTTGTAATCTTGAGGGACTTTGTTAATCGCTTTCACCAAATCCTGCCAATATGGGGATCAAACCACATTAAAAGGGATGCCACAAGCAAAGATGGCCCTTGCCACTCTTGAGCCAGTTTCTTCTCTCCCTTTACTATCAAATATTTTCAACAATCTGTTGTCTTGAGTTGCAGACAATGGCTTTGATAACTTTCCTTCTACTTCTAGTGCCCTCCTCTTTCTTTCTTCCTGAACAATCCTTGGCTCAATGCTATTAGGCATGCAAGGATTGGTAGTGCCCGTGCCGATTTTGCTTCTTTGCTCCATCAACCTTTGAGCATCATCGCTCTCTTTCTTGAATTTAGCCCTCACCTCTGGATATTTGGTGTGCACACGCATCAATACCCTTTATCTCCTCATGCAAATTGTGATCCTTCACTCTTGTGTAAGAGCCCTTGAAAGTATTTTCATTTTTGCATAAATTGCACCTCCATTCCCATGTACCACTGGTACCCTTCTGCTTCACTTTGGTAACATACTTCCATGGAGGATAATATTCTTGCTGCCTGGTTGCTTGGGTGGATTTAGGGGCATGAAACACAACTTCGAGAAGCCATGAATGCTGCAAAATTAGAAAATGAAAAACTCACCCAATTTAGGGGCGCATTTGAAACATAACTTTGAGAAGCCATGAATGCTGCAAAATTAGAAAATGAATGCCCACGCCCTTCCTCTTGCTGCCCACACTCCAAAACACAAACAAACTTCGTGCTGTTGCTATAGGAAACTCTTCTTGCAGAACAATGTGAGAAATGAGTGAATGAAGTGACTTTTTAAAGAAAAGAAGAGGCTCGTAGGGTTTCTAGAGAATTCTATTTTTTTCATCTTCTAGAGAATTCTATTTGTAATTTTTTAATTATTAAATTTAGTTAACAACCACAAAAATTGTTGTATTAGTGTATTTGGGTCTTAGATGGGGCCCATGCCCTTCTTCACCCCTTGAGCTAGTTGAAAAAGATAAAAAAAATGAAAATCGTCTTTCTGTTGCCCGAAGCACGGCCTGTAGCGATCGAAATGCCGTTGGCCATACCAGATGACATTTCGAAATCTCGAAATGTCGTACAGTACAACCAACGACGTTTTGGCCCCATTTTAAGGCCGGTTCGACATTTCAGTCCTTTTAATCTCTTCCAGCCAACAGTGCCTGAGAGCCACCTTGTAGCTGATGTGATGTGCCATTCATATCTTTGCCACCTTAGTCATATGTCTCCTTGTCCATTTGTCAAGAGCACATGTTGGAAGGTGGGTTTCTGATCAAAAGGTACTTTATTCATTTTGCAATTAGGTGCTTATGCTTGTTTGTATTTGGGAATTTTGGCATGGATTGGGGTTGTTGTCGCACAGATTGTCACGACAACCCTTAGACCGGGGGCTATCACTCTGATCCCCGATCTCTCCGTTTAAGCCTGTCTCCCGCGGCTAAGGGGGGTGGACCCTATAGGAAAATGAGTGACCAACTGTGAACCAGTTGGGTTGGGAGACACGAAGAAACGAGCACTAAATTGATTTAGTTAAATTAAGAGACCAGTGCCTTATGAAGTTAATGTTTAAGAAATTACTCACTAAATGTTGCAGAGATGTAAACCATGTAGAGCAATCATTAATCACCAATTAACTCAAACGATGCAAGATATTTTGTAAATTCACAATGTTTTAACGATGATCTAGCAACTTAAAACTTCGAAAGATAAAACTTTGAACATTAACCAGATACCATTTTCATGTAGCTAATCTTTAAAATGATCATTCATGCATGCCAACTCACATGAAATAGTAAACATTCATTCCACATAAAAAATCTAGCCTTAGCCGAAAAATAAAACGTGATAAATCCCTGAGCTGAGACTGAAATTGGCAAGATATTTCAAATTCTTTTTTATTTTTTATTTTTAGATAAAAGATTAAAACAAAAGTTAGAGCTGAATAAAAAAGGAAAAATCTAGAAATGATCTAAATGACATTAAATCAAAATCTAAATTAAAACTTAAAAGAAAAAATTACAAAATCTAATCTAAATCTGAGACTAAAGCTTTAAATCTAAAGGTTAAACAAAATATAAAACCAAAACCCTAATTAATTTTTTTTTTTAATTTATTTATTATAAAATCTAAAAAAGAAACTATTAAAATAAATCTAAAATTAAACTAAAAAAATATACCTAAATCGAATCCTAAAAAGAAACCCTTTCAAATGCTAAACTACAATCTACACAAATAAATATCATAACATCAAATTTAAAACAATAAATCTACTAAAATGCTGAACACTGATATCAAAATGAAGACGTAACCCTAGACGAATACGTAAGACTCACTCACGTTGAAACGATAAATCGATACGCAGACATTACAAAGGAAATACCTGACCCGAGAGTGAAGATGGCGGACAACTTACGATTGCAGTCATTGCCTGGCGAAACTGAAGCTTCCACGCAAAGTACTCACCGCTGGTTCACTTGAAAGCCTTTCACGTTGGACGCAGTGACAGGTAGACGGAGTGAACGCATTTTTCTTTGTCCAGCCAATGCACCGATGCATGAAATGATTGCCTAGACAACTTTAACACATGATTTGCGGCCTCAGATCAGAAGTGCGTGAGGCGCAAAGAGATGATAAAAGAGTGAGTCGTTCGTTGATGGCCCGTCTTCTTACTGCAGGTTGAAGTTTCCAACAGTCACGTAATCCCTCATTGCTCACGCCTGTATCGAAACACCAATACCAAGAAGATGATGAACTACTCCCAGATTTGCACGCAGATATATCTAGGTTGCTAATTTTATTTGCGTGACTGCTTGCGGGGTTGAATCAGGACGGCGGGATTTTGCTTGATGGCAGAAGAACAGCGATAAATGGTCTGGCCACAAATGGGAAATGCATGAAGCAGATACGGAGCGGACAGATGCAGGCAGAAGGGGGACGTGGGTAGCTTAGGAAGTTGCAGATCTGAAATCAACTGATATCTGGAACCCTTGGATAGCTGAGATAGAGATCCTGCAAAAAATAAATTATCCTCCAGATCTTATCTCAGGCCTGTAACCT
This sequence comes from Pinus tabuliformis, assembly GCA_031772625.1. Taxonomy (NCBI): domain Eukaryota; kingdom Viridiplantae; phylum Streptophyta; class Pinopsida; order Pinales; family Pinaceae; genus Pinus; species Pinus tabuliformis. The sequence continues at coordinate 230,604,766 of CM062804.1, read as the reverse complement.
GTAAATAGAAAACAAAACCCGGCAGATATATGCAAAGATAAAAACCCTTCAAAAATAATCTAAAATCGCAAAAAATTACAGCTCTAGGATAGCTAGATTTGTCAGTTACATCATAAAAAAATTTAAAACTTGAAATTTGCTGTGAAAATACTTAGAAAAATCTCTCATGCAAACCAGAGAAGTAAATTTAAATGATTAACCCAGGGTAAAAATTAGCTAGGCTCTGCAAGGAAGAGCCTGTGGGAGTTGGCTGGTTCAGCCTAGAACTTCCCCAAACGCCCACCAATCTTCTTCAGTAAGGGTTTTCTGCACAGCTTAAATCAACCATCAGTAAAGAGAGAAAAAATGATGCTAGATCTCAAAAAGCAATGGAGATACCTGCCATTACTTCAGAAACCCTAACACCATTCAAACCCTAGCAGGTGAACAAGATACCTGTGTTCACAATACTCTAAAATAAGCTGTTATTAATGGCTGAAAAATAAAATATGTAGAAAATAAAACATCTCACAGCACTTCCAGAGAGTAACACCAGCAAGATTTGAACCCCAAAGTCTTCTTTTATTAACCAGAAACAGATTACAAGAGAGCTTCTTCAGCACAAGACTCACAGATCGAATGATCTGAAATGACTCCTAGCACCCTATTTAAAGGAAAAGATCCCAACGGCTAGTTCGAGTGATCCATGTCGAAATGATCTCAACCGTCGATGAGGATCAAGACATCTCTTAATCTCATCCGTCGAATTTGTTAATTCATTAAAAAATGAAATTTTGCATGTATTTACTCAAAATATTATTATTTTATTATTTTTTAGGGTTTTTGCTTTATTTTATAATTTTTTTATAATAATTTTTTATTATTTATTATTATTATTATTATTTTTTTATTATTATTTTTTTTTATTTTTTATTTACTATTTTATGGATCCTCGAACTTAGCCTTTGGAAAAATCACCTAGGACTTAGGACTCATGAGGGGATTTAAAACATTTTCCAACCCTCAAGACACTTTACATCATGACTTTTACAATTTTACATCCCAAGGGGGGAAAACCCTTTTGACATAGACCCTCATAAACCACTCAGTTCTGCGACACAACTATAATCTAGCAGATTAACACACTAGGATTCTCCTAAGATTCTAGTGACAAAATCCATCCCGCCTTTGGGGTTAGGCTGAAGGGAAACTCTGCCGATCATGGATCGGTGAGACGAAAAACCTTCTGGGATGTAGATTATCACCTAGAAAATTAGGTCCACCTAGGCAATTGACAGACATGACTCATATCTGCTAAGATTATTTACAATTTATACATGCAGACTGGGTTTACAACATAAATTGATGAAGCTGCCGATGACTGTAGAATGGCATGGATATGTCGATCAAGCGCTACCCCTTTAAAACATTTTCCAACCCTCAAGACACTTTACATCATGACTTTTACAATTTTACATCCCAAGGGGGGAAAACCCTTTTGACATAGACCCTCATAAACCACTCAGTTCTGCGACACAACTATAATCTAGCAGATTAACACACTAGGATTCTCCTAAGATTCTAGTGACAAAATCCATCCCGCCTTTGGGGTTAGGCTGAAGGGAAACTCTGCCGATCATGGATCGGTGAGACGAAAAACCTTCTGGGATGTAGATTATCACCTAGAAAATTAGGTCCACCTAGGCAATTTACAGACATGACTCATATCTGCTAAGATTATTTACAATTTATACATGTAGACTGGGTTTACAACATAAATTGATCAAGCTCTCGATGACTGTCGAATGGCACGGACATGTCGATCAAGCGCTACCCTTTTTGCAAAGAAAAAGGGGGTGTACTGCTATGGGCGGATGACCGGTAGTGGTCAACATCTGGCTCTACTTGGGGACACGTTGCTGCACTGTAGGAATGTGAGAATCCAGAATCTGCATCCATGCAACACACAACAGAAATAAGTAGCGTCCATTCAAAAATCATCATATAACATTTAAGCACATAAAAGATAGAAGCTCTTTAACTATAAAAAGTAAATCTAATCTAAAACAGAAGTGAAATGCTGAAATGACAAGGAGTAGGGATAGAAATACAATACAAAGGATGCCCTATGGCATCAGATATCATCTTTGAAGAACAACTTGAGCATTTGGCCATTCGCTGGTAGATCAAGTGGTTCGCCATCTAGTCTGCTCAAGTGGAATGAGTTTGGTCCAGCTATATCTCGAATAATGAAAGGTCCCAGCCACAAACTGTCAAACTTCTTATGTTTTCTTGGTTTCTCATTCTTGCGGTCCCAAAGCAATACTATATCTCCCACCTGCAAAGATCTAGATCGAGAGAATTTATCAAAGCTTTTCTTAATGTTAGATTGATTTTTACATATGGCATCAAAAGCTGTCCTACGAGCTTCATCTAACTCCACAATCTGATCTATTCTATTCTGAACAACATCTTTATTAGTAGAAAAATTCTGGAGGAGCTGATAGGCTGGCAACTTGAGGTGCACAGGTAAAGTAACATCCAAGCCATAAACTAATTCAAAGGGAGATTTACCAGTAGCTTTCTTCTTAGTGATTCTATCTGCCCATAAAGCATACTTGATTTTGCTGTCCCATGATCTCTTATTATCTCCTACTATCTTCTTGATAATGGTTATGAGATTTTTGTTACTTGATTCAGCCAAACCATTACCCTGAGGATAGTAATTTGACGAATGAGATAAGACAATGCCATACTTGAAACAAAAAGATGAAAACTCTAAGGAACTAAAAGCCTTGGCATTGTCAATAGTGATCTTAGCAGGGACACCAAATCTAGTAATGATGTTATTTTCAATGAAATCCATAATAACCTTTTCAGTGACATTCTTAGCAGGAATGGCTTCAACCCATTTAGTAAAATAATCCATAGCAGTCAAAATCCATGAGTAGCCATTGTTAGAATTTTCATGGAACTTCCCTATGAAGTCCAGACCCCAATGCTGAAAAGGTGCCTCTACAATGACAGGTTGTAGAGGCAGGGCAGCAAGCTTCTGTTTCCCAGTGAATAGTTGACAGGCTTGACAGGCTCTAACAAACTTGTGCACATCAGAAAAGATTGAAGGCCAATAATAGCCAGCTCTCAGGATTTTGTGGGCGGTAGTTCTAGCAGCATAATGACCACCACAAAATCCTGAATGAAACTCAGAGATTAATTTTTTGGACTCAACGTCATCAACACACCTAAGCACTATGCCCTCAGGATTTCTCCATCCAAGGCCATCCTTCATAAGGCAATACTTAGTGGCTTTTAGTCTAAGAGCCCTTCTCTTATGAGCAACTAAATGGTTAGGACACGCAAGATTCATCAAGTAATAAACTATGTCCTTATACCACTCATGCTCCGCTAATCTTTGCAATTCTGGCGAAGATAAATCACTAAGACAGAACAAACCAAGAGTCTTTTCATTACCTTCAGTTAACATCTGAGCTAAACCTTGGCCTTTGATCAGCTTGGTGGGTCTGATCTCTAAATCATACTCTTGTATTTTAGTAACCCACCTAGCACGAGTCCCTAAACAATCGGTTTGAGTTAATATATCCTTAACAGCAGAATGTGGGACGAAAGCAATGATTTTAGAATAACCCACATAAGTTTTAAAGTGCTTAAGAGACTTGACCAGGGCATAGGCCTGCTTTTCCATGGTATTGTACTTCAATTCGGAATTTTGAAGTGCTCTACTCATGAAAGCAATAGGCTGCTCGTGACCATCTTTATTCTTTTGAAGCAGGACACCGGCAATGGTATCTTCGGAAGCGAAAGAAAAAATCATGAAATCCTTGGAATAATCAGGACTAACTAAGACAGGAGCTTTTGCGATAGCAGATTTGATTTCTTGGAAAGCCTTTTTGCCGTCTTCTTGCCAAACAAATTTTGCATCTTTCTTCAGAAGACTTTGAATAGGCTTAGCTATTTCTGCGTAATTTGGAATAAATCTTCGAATAAAATTTATCTTTCCAAGGAAAGACTGAAGGGATTTAAGATTATGAGGGAGAGGAATCTTTTGGATTGCTTCAATTCTTTCAGGATCAATCTTGATTCCTTCCTTAGAAATAATATGGCCCAGTAATTTCCCTTCCGTTACCCCAAAAACAGACTTAGCTGGATTCAAAGAAATCCCATATTCTCTACATCTATCGAAGACTTGCCTAAGATGATTTATATGACTGATACCATCTTTAGAGAAAACAGTGAGATCATCTTGGTAAATTTCAATAAACTTCCCGATTAACCCTTTGAAGGCATAATCCATAGCCCTTTGGAAAGTAGCCCCAGCGTTTGTTATTCCAAACGGCATTCTGATGTATTCAAAAGTGCCCCATGGCGTTGTGAATGTGGTTTTGTGACGATCTTCCTTTTTAACCCATACTTGATTGTACCCAGAAAAACCGTCTAGCAGCGACATCATTCCAGACCCAGTTACTCTTTGCAACAAAGTTTCCATGTTTGGCAAAGGGTAATTATCCTTTTTGCATGCTAGATTAAGGTTTCGGAAATCAACACAAAGTCTTATTGTACCGTTCTTCTTCCTAACAATCACCAAATTCGAACACCATGTCGAATGCCTAGTTTGAGCGATGATCCCTGCTGCAAGCATCTTTGCAAGTTCTTTCTGGACCAAGGGGGCTAACTTAGGATTAATTTGCCTAAGTTTCTGTCGAAAGGGTTTAGCATTTTCATCTTTTAGGGGAATAGTATGTTCCATAACATCTTCCCTATAGCCCTTTAATTCATCATAAGAAAAAGCTAAAACATCTCGATATTCGCGAAGTAAATCAGTTAACTTCTTTCTTTCCTCCAAACTAGTACCTCTACCAATTTTAACCATTTTCGGATTTTCAGAAGTACCAATGTTAATCTCAAGATATTCGCTTGGGTCCATCTTGTTTTCTTCTTTCAGCTTCGTAGCATCATGCCGATCAAAATGTTGCTCTAGAGCAACCACATTCCTAGGAGTAGGATTTATGATATGCTCACGATTTAAAACTCCATCCTCCTCAGAAATTATCTGGAAATCCTCAAACTCATCCAAACTATTAAGGAAACGAATGACTTGTTTTTCGTCATTAAAAACCTACCAATGCTCTGAGTTGTCTAGAATAGATGGTCTGAATATTACTTCCATTTTAATCTTATCGTTAATTAGTTCATCCGACAACTGGAAAGTAGTAGCAGCTACGGCAAGTTCATCTGCCAAACTATTTTGCTCTCTTGGAATTGCTTCGAGGTCAAGGGCATCAAAATGCTCCATAGTATCCCACACAACATTTCTATAGTTTCTTAATCTTTGATTTCTGCATGTGAATTTATTCTTAAGCTGCATGATAACCAAATCAGAATCTCCTTTAATGCTAAGCAATCTAACCTTCAAGGACTTGGCCAACTCAAGACCCAACAATATAGCCTCATATTCAGCGACATTGTTGGTTGCCTCAAATTCTAATCGATAGGCAAACTTGAAGATGTGACCAAGGGGAGATTTAAGCACTATTCCCGCACCTTTACCAATCCTAGATGATGCACCATCGAAGTACATATACCAAACTTTATCCTTGAGACACCTAATCTTATCATCGGGAGGAATTATAAAATTAGACATGATGGCATAGTTCCCAATGTCAGATTGCTCTTTGATTATTTCGTTATGAGGTCTCTTAGGATCTTCAACATGAAATTTTCTTTCGGGTTCTCTAGTTAGTCTTACAAAACCATCACCACTAGGAGAAGGAATCATGGCATATGACCAATTCATTTGAATACTTCCTCCTAGATCAGAGGCCCACTTTCTAGATAACAACATACCCCAGGCATCAGGCACATCCACAACAACAATATCCATGACAACCATGATGTCTGGGTAAACTGAAAGATGAACTTGCAAATCTTTGATTAAACCATGCACTTCGATTTTCTTAGAATCCATGGCGCATATGTTATAATAGGGTCTAGAAACTCTTAAGTTAAGCTGTTCCATGACCCTTTTAGTCATTACACAAGCGGATGCACCAGAATCCAACATGCAATTATTCAATTTATACCCATTAACTAATAAGGTGATAAAGAAAGGATGGTGATCTTTGTTATCAGCATCTAAGCTTTGCAGATATATGGGAGCATCATGATAGTCAACTTCCCGAGTCTTCTGTTGAGAAGTATTGACTTGAGGACCTTGAATCGCTTTTAGTAACTTGTCTCTTTGGGAAGGAATTTTAGCAATCTCGGAGACAGGAACCCAGATTTTAGCATTGTTATACCAACTTCCCAAATCGACATCTATTCCAGAGTTTACACCAGGGTTAATAGTTCGAAGGGGAATTTGATTTCCGCTTTGATCTTTATCCCTTCTCTGATAGGTCAGACCCTTATCTCTAGCAATTTCTAAGATTTGCTCGGGAGAGGGTTTTTCACCATATAACCTAGCCAAAATATCATCTTCATTTTCAAGGTTATTTATACTAAAAGCTGATGAAAGATTCACGACATCACGACTCTTTTCCTTGACCTCTATCCAATCATCCATAGACAAAGGAAACTTGCTGCCTACTACATTTATTTGATCACCTGTTCCAAACATTCCATTATCTAAAATTCTTCTAACAATGGGACAAGTGGCCTCTTCATGAAGAGCATCACAAACCCGATAGTAAGGAGGAGTATTATCAACCAAATTAGTCAGCAGATTAGGAGGTCTCTGCTCACTAGTTTGACCCTTCCTTTGCCAATTGTTATTTCTATTATTATTGTTTCGAGGTTGAAAATTCTGCGTTTGCGATCTTTCCATTTGAATCAACCTATTCTGCAAAGTGGTTATCTCCTTATTATGATTAATTTCCATAGTTTCAATTTTTTGAAGCAATTTGAGAGCAAGCTCACTTTCAGGTTCTTGCACTGCTTTTCCCTTAGGTTCTTTTAGTTTCGTAGCAGCCCTATCGAAACCTGGGATCTCAGACTTTCCAGATGCGGCCTTGTCCTTTTCGAGCTCTATAGCTAAGGATTGGCAATCTCTATAATCATTAAGTTTAGCACGCCTTAATTCATAAGATGGTTCAGGACTAAAGACATCAATGTAAAAATCTTGTAGAGTTTTATCTGTAGGTTTATATTCTTGAGGTAATTCTCTAACAATACCGTTAAACCTTTTATTAAATTCTTCAACATTTTCATCCTCTCTCTTTTTTATTAGGCTAAGAGCTTTTACTATGTGTCTTCCTTCTCTCTTATCGCCATATTTTTATTTAAATGCATTAATGATCGACTGTAAAGAGTTAAATGAATTCTGAGGTTTTTCTGCAAACCAATCATAAGCATCGCCTCCTAGAGTTAAGATGAAAAGAGTCATTCTGACATCCTCATGATCAAAATCAGCAGATCTTGCGTACTTAGCCATCCATATGCTAAAATCTCGCAAATGAGAGTTAGCACTAATCACATTATTTCCTTGAAAATTAGGCAATTTATCGATCCCAACAGATGGAATATCGTTGGGATATCCTGGAATATTAGAAAAATCACAAGGGGCATACATATCCATGATGTTGTGCCTAGCTTGACCTTTAAATAGCAAATGAATATCAGAGAGGGCTTCTTGTCCAAGGTCTACAAGAAGTGTACGAGAAGCGAGTTTGTGTAATCATACCATGAGGACCTTTTCAGGATCAGGAGTAGGGTTGCACAGACTGCTTGGATGTCTTCTAGTGTACACTCTTGAAGATAATATATGAAGTGGAGTCGCCACTTGAACAAGAAGTAAAACACGAAATAGCTTGAGATGAAAGAACCAAGGACAGAAAAACTCTATCCCCGGCAACGACGCCAAAAAAATGTTGTCGCATAGATTGTCACGACAACCCTCAGACTGGGGGCTGTCACTCTGATCCCCGATCTCTCCGTTTAAGCCTGTCTCCCGCGGCTAAGGGGGGTGGACCCTATAGGAAAATGAGTGACCAACTGTGAACCAGTTGGGTTGGGAAACACGAAGAAACGAGCACTAAATTGATTTAGTTAATTTAAGAGACCAGTGCCTTATGAAGTTAATGTTTAAGAAATTACTCACTAAATGCTGCAGAGATGTAAACCATGTAGAGCAATCATTAATCATCAATTAACTCAAACGATGCAAGATATTCAGTAAATTCACAATGTTTTAACGATGATCTAGCAACTTAAAACTTTAAAAGATAAAACTTTGAACATTAACCAGATATCATTTTCATGTAGCTAATCTTTAAAATGATCATTTATGCATGCCAACTCACATGAAATAGTAAACATTCATTCCACATCAAAATTCTAGCCTTAGCCGAAAAATAAAACGTGATAAATCCCTGAGCTGAGACTGAAATTGGCAAGATATTTCAATTTTTTTTTTTTTTTAGATAAAAGATTAAAACAAAAGTTAGAGCTGAATACAAAAGGAAAAATCTAGAAATGATCTAAATGACATTAAATCAAAATCTAAATTAAAACTTAAAAGAAAAAATTACAAAATCTAATCTAAATCTGAGACTAAAGCTTTAAATCTAAAGGTTAAACAAAATATAAAACCAAAACCCTAATTAATTTTTTTTTTTAATTTTTAATTTTTATTTATTATAAAATCTAAAAAAGAAACTATTAAAATAAATCTAAAATTAAACTAAAAAAATATACCTAAATCGAATCCTAAAAAGAAACCCTTTCAAATGCTAAACTACAATCTACACAAATAAATATCATAACATCAAATTTAAAACAATAAATCTACTAAAATGCTGAACACTGATATCAAAATGAAGACGTAACCCTAGACGAATACTTAAGACTCACTCACGCTGAAACGATAAATCGATACGCAGACATTACAAAGGAAATACCTGACCCGAGAGTGAAGATGGCGGACAGCTTACGATTGCAGTCATTGCCTGGTGAAACTGAAGCTTCCACGCAAAGTACCCACCGCTGGTTCACTTGAAAGCCTTTCACACTGGACGCAGTGACAGGTAGACGGAGTGAACGCGTTTTCCTTTGTCCAGCCAATGCACCGATGCATGAAATGATTGCCTAGACAACTTTAACACATGATTTGCGGCCTCAGATCAGAAGTGCGTGAGGCGCAAAGAGATGATAAAAGAGTGAGTCGTTCGTTGATGGCCCGTCTTCTTACTGCAGGTTGAAGTTTCCAACAGTCACGTAATCCCTCATTGCTCACGCCTGTATCGAAACACCAATACCAAGAAGATGATGAACTGCTCCCAGATTTGCACGCAGATATATTTAGGTTGCCAATTTTATTTGCGTGACTGCTTGCGGGGTTGAATCAGGACGGCGGGATTTCGCTTGATGGCAGAAGAACAACGGTAAATGGTCTGGCCACGAATGGGAAATGCATGAAGCAGATATGGAGCGGACAGATGCAGGCAGAAGGGGGACGTGGGTAGCTTAGGAAGTTGCAGATCTGAAATCAACTGATATCTGGAACCCTTGGATAGCTAAGACAGAGATCCTGCAAAAAATAAATTATCCTCCAGATCTTATCTCAGGCCTGTAACCTGTAAATAGAAAACAGAACCCGACAGATATATGCAAAGATAAAAAACCTTTAAAATAATCTAAAATCGCAAAAAATTACAGCTCTAGGATAGCTAGTTTTGTCAGTTACATCATAAAAAAAATTTAAAACTTGAAATTTGCTGTGAAAATACTTAGAAAAATCTCTCATGCAAACCAGAGAAGTAAATTTAAATGATTAACCTAGGGTAAAATTTAGCTAGGCTCTGCAAGGAAGAGCCTGTGGGAGTTGGTTGGTTCAGCCTAGAACTTCCCCAAACGCTCACCAATCTTCTTCAGTAAGGGTTTTCTGCACAGCTTAAATCAACCATCAGTAAAGAGAGAAAAAATGATGCTAGATCTCAAAAAGCAATGGCGATACCTGCCATTACTTCAGAAACCCTAACATCATTCAAACCCTAGCAGGTGAACAAGATACCTGTGTTCACAATACTCTAAAATAAGCTGTTATTAATGGCTGAAAAATAAAATATGCAGAAAATAGAACATCTCACAACACTTCCAGAGAGTAACACCAGCAAGATTTGAACCCCAAAGTCTTCTTTTATTAACCAGAAACAGATTACAAGAGAGCTTCTTCAACACAAGACTCACAGATCGAATGATCTCAAATGACTCCTAGCACCCTATTTAAAGGAAAAGATCCCAACGGCTAGTTCGAGTGATCCATGTCGAAATGATCTCGACCGTCGATGAGGATCAAGACATCTCTTAATCTCATCCGTCGAATTTGTTAATTCATTAAAAAATGAAATTTTGCATGTATTTACTCAAAATATTATTATTTTATTTTTTTTTAGGGTTTTTGCTTTATTTTATAATTTTTTTATAATAATTTTTATTTATTTATTATTATTATTATTATTTTTTATTTTTATTATTTTTTTATTTTTATTTTTTATTTACTATTTTATGGATCCTCGAACTTAGCCTTTGGAAAAATCACCTAGGACCTAGGACTTAGGACTCATGAGGGGATTTAAAACATTTTCCAACCCTCAAGACACTTTACATCATGACTTTTACAATTTTACATCCCAAGGGGGGAAAACCCTTTTGACATAGACCCTCATAAACCACCCAGTTCTGCGACACAACTATAATCTAGCAGATTAACACACTAGGATTCTCCTAAGATTCTAGTGACAAAATCCATCCCGGCTTTGGGGTTAGGCTGAAGGAAAACTCTGCCGATCATGGATCGGTGAGATGAAAAACCTTCCGGGACATAGATTATCACCTAGAAAATTAGGTCCACCTAGGCAATTGACAGACATGACTCATATCTGCTAAGATTATTTACAATTTATACATGCAGACTGGGTTTACAACATAAATTGATGAAGTTGCCGATGACTGTAGAATGGCATGGATATGTCGATCAAGCGCTACCCCTTTTGTAGAGAAAAAAAGGGGGTGTACTGCTATGGGCGGTTGACCGGTAGTGGTCAACAGGGGTAACTTGGAGAAAAAAGGGTTTTGGCTATTATGATCTTGTTCCCTCACCTTAAATGGGGGTTTAATTTTCAATCCTAGTCCAATGGGACGTCCCCTAATTGCCCATGGATTTTGGAAGGGGCACTACTTGGGAAGCCATGATTGAGATAGCGTAGCCCCATCTATCCCTATCCCATACCACTTTCCATCTTACATTATGAGCCCATAGTCCACCTTCCTTCTTCGGGTTCAATTGACCACTGGTTCTCTGGGATTTTGCACCCACACTTCCTCATAACTGGGTAGGGCCTAGTAATGCACCCTGGGAGGTTGATGGAGCTAAAAGAAAAAGAAAGAGCATATGATGGCCACAAGAAAAAAAAAATCAAAATGCAAAAGATGGCTAGGGCTTACAAATTATCACGTGGGCAAAAGCCAAACATGAGCTCTACCTCTATCATATGGCCATCACTCGGTTTTTGAGCTAGTGTTTCCCTATCTCATAGAAGACAAGGAACCCTTGCATGTTCCAACCCTTGATGGGCGATGAACTACCCCATCCCAAAGGTGGTAATATCTATACACAAATCAAACTCCTATTCCTTGAGCTACAAGTAGTAATACAATGAAGAATCAAGAAAAAGTAAAAGGCATATAGAGAGGTGGAAAAATAAATGTTGAGGTAACTCCTGCAACTGCAATTTCTCCCTCTTCACATATATACACCCAAGATGAGGTACTCCATCATAGCTGGCTCCTTTGACCATGGCACTTGGCCATGGAGTTTTTTCCCCTTCGTTCCATCATTAGTCACATGGCACCCATTGATTGAAGTGTGGACCAAGGACATGTCACTTCCCTTTGGGGGTTGGGAACACCTAATAGGATAGTTTGTTAACCACTCCTACCTAGGGAGATAACAGCATTATGTGACTAAGGCCCCAATTTTGAAAGAGAAGCCTCATAGGGAGTGTTGTTTTGCCCATTTCTTTCTAGCTTGGTTCACTTAGATGCAATAATGATTAATGTACCTAATGGTGAAAGTTGCAGCACTGGATATTGTGTGTGATTGGCAAATGGTTTCATCTATAGGTCTAGGCAACTTAATCGGGGTCCAAGTCCTCCAGAGGGATATATTGACATCCACAAGTGATGTGTTGAGAGCCATGGGACTCTGGACATTTGAAGAGCATCATTCATAGCCATGGGTGCCTTTGACACCCATAATGTTCTTGCATTTGCTTTATCATTCATGGAATGATGCACTTGGACCAGCTTGCCCCCAACCGACTTAGCAATTATCACATGGTTTAACAGTTGATCCAGGGCCCATATGAGAGTTGTCTCATGCCTTGAGACATTGGAGGGCTAGCACTATCTTCAACGCCCTCAACGTTCGAGCAGAATCAGGCTTATTCACCAGTTGGAGACCCATGAGACTCAATTTTGTGCCTTAGACCCACATTAGGGCTTTACAAGATGATTTTTAGAGAGCTTTAGGGGCGAACCCCTAGATTATGATTTTAGAGCCCCTTTACAATTGTCATGGCACTTGAGGAGCTCAACGCTTGCCCTAAGAAAGCCTACGCTAGCATGATGTCCTCATTTCGTTTTGCATTTATGGAGATAAATCTGATTTCACAAAGGCTACTAGGTCGACTTGTGACCTAGGCTTATGTTGCACATTATTTTATGATTATTTAGGGTCTTATAGGCTAAATAACATTTGACCTCCTCATATAAGTAGAGGAGAGTCTCATTTGAGTCAAATCATCTCATCACTTGAATTTTTTGGCCCTCTTGAGCAATTCACACTTTTCTCTTGTGGAGGATTTGGAGTAATCTTAATGCACTTTGACATTTGGATCTTATTTGTCTATCTTTGGAGCTATTCTTTGGATGAATGGAATGGATTCTTTGCATGTTATCTTGTAAGTGTATCTAGATGTTGAAAATTTATTTCTTACATGTATAGTGTATGGAATTTTGTTGATTCTAGCAATTGTAATTGTGCCATAATTTGTTAAATATCTATTGAATGCCAATCTAGATGATCTTTTGCATGCATTACTCATAAATAATGTGTAAATGAATGCCCTTAGTGGTGAACTCTTGATAGCTCTCCCATGAAAAGTCCATCTTCCATTTAATTGTTGGAATTTTGCTTGCCAGGGCATCAAAATTTTGGCCTCCTTAGAAGCTCTTTGGCCAATCCAATACATTAAGGAATCCATACTCCCAAGGAACAAGGGACTTGTCCATTTTGTTGGTGATCACATCTTAATTTTATCCATATTTTGTTATGAATAAAATATAGATATAAATAATAATAACACATCATAAATAATGATTAATTAGTAATTAGTTAATGAAGAGGTATGTCTCTAAGGACATGACCTTCCATGAAGAGACACCTGCCTAGGGTATATAAGCAGGCCCTCACTCTCATTTGTATCATTCTCATTGATACATTTTAATATATATTCTTGTATCCTTAATGGTGATCTTCATATTCCAAGTCTTTTGGGGTATTTAACTTCTGAGTATACAATCTTTTTTCATTACATTGATATTAGAGTATTCCTTTGAGTATACGAACTCTGTTCATTACATATTTTCTCTCTCTCACCTCGACCCTTTAAAGGCTAAGTTAGGAAACTAGGGCTTGGTGTGAATCCCTAGGCAAGAGGAATTTTGGTGGTTGGAGAGCCTAAACATCAAGAGGGTAGTATTTGCCACAAATTCTATCCTATTGGTGGGAATCCAATTCAATTTCATCCATAAATTTCCTTTCCCTAGTTACTTGCCCAAGAGAGAAACCCTAGTTATCCTTCCTTCAACTTAAGGGATTTCTTGAAGGTTTCATGAGCCTTGGCTTAGCTGATATACATTGTAAGAAACCTTTTCTCCTAGCCTTGACCTTTGGTTTCTCCAACACTCGTCAAATTTATCAAGCCCTAGGTCTTGTGCCCTTGTTTCTAGGTTCCTTCATTGAAAGCAAATTGCTTCCTTGTAAAGCCTTGAACCTATGTTAGGATATTTCGACACATAGGAAATAGTTAAGTATAACTTCGTCTAGTGTATAGTTAGGTAAAGTGTGTTTCTTTAGTATGTACTTTTTGTAACTTACAATTCGACGGTCACGATATGTTCTAGACATGAAGTGATTCGACTATTCATTCTCTCCTCGGTATTACCGACACTTGATCCATGGCTTAACACCTGATTGGTCCATGATCTCTATTTAAAGAGCATGGAGGGTCATTTGTAAGGTGACTGTTTATGAGAGAAGCTTATGTAAATTTTCTTTCTTTTACATTAATAAATTGCCTGAAGTGGTTGCGTTGACTCAGGTTGTGGATTGTTTCCCGCTTTGAGGGTTTTAACCACGTCAAGAATACTGGTGTACTGATCTGTGATCTGTTTGTGAGCGGTGTCCTTTGGTGTTCTATCTGAGGAACTTACCCTGTAAATTTCTACATGGTATTAGAGCTATTTGAGGGCCGCATTCGTTGGTGATCCAAATCTGAAGCGGTACAACTACATCCGACTGTCGTTTCCTAGATCTATTGTTTCTGACCACTTTTGGGTTGAGAGGACTGCTCTATTGTGTTAGGAGCATCTCTGTTCTAGTGAGGAATCCCTTTTGTTTCACGCGAAAAGGTTTCCGGTAGCCCTAGCTACGTCATTTTTAAGATCTGGAGGTATACAGTCTTTATTTGCAGTTTTAGTTTTTTATCTCTCTGTTTATTTCGGTTTATTTTTCTCTATTTTTTATTACCGGATCCATACCTTTCATTTCTGCGTATGCTCTTTGCCTCGTGACTCTGTGTGATCGGGGCAAATCAGAAACAGAAAGGAAGGATTTTTATCATGCATATGCTCTTTTCTGCTGCGCCTTAGTGTGATCTTGGAAAATCAGAAACATTGAGGAAAATATTTAGTTTCCGGTGAAATCTAACTTGAAACCGTAAGGGTTGGTTTTTTTGTGCATGTGTGTTTTGGGTTGTGTGGTTTTTTGTTTTGTAGGCAAAAAGGGCTTTCTCAAGTAAGCATGCACTCCTAAGCTTCAGTGACTAAAAGAAAAACCCCCCCCTTCCTCTTTTCCAAAAATTACTAACCTTTTAAACTAGCTCACTTGGTCCAAAATTACTTTATGAGAATAGAGGTCTTGGGTTCAAGTCTTCCTTTTGTTGGGTTACTTTTTCAAAAACACATGTAATTTATGTTTTAAAGTTACTTTATTTTTTTCCCCTTGGAAAAATCGTAATTTTCATTATTAAAGGAAAATTACATGTTGTAGATGCTGTTCGCATATGCAGTATGTGAGGCTGTGTGCCTGTCAAGTAAGAAAAAAAACAAAATATAAGCTCTCTGCGCAGGGAGGCTCTGCCTTCAATAGTGTTCATAATAAAGTTATCAAAATAATACTCTACGCAGAGAGTATGTATGTCTGTAAATACAACTGGTAATATATAAACATGAAAATATTAACAAAAAGCAAAAAAACAGGCTCCTGCTGAGCCTAAACTGTAAAGTCCATGAATGGGCGATGGTAAAACTGGTAGTGTGCTCCATCCCTCTGCTCCTGAATCAGCCATGAGCCACGAGGCCTGACCGCTGCCTCCTTGGATAGCTGATCGGCAAGTGAGTTGCGTTGCCTGTAGATATGACGACAAGCAAAGTTGTCAAAAAAAGAGATGAGTCTATGGGCCTCGTCCAAGATGGGCCTCAAAGTGTAAGCATAATAATTTGATGTTTTGTTAATCCAATTGCATACAATTTTTGAGTCCCCAAATAGTTGTAGATTTCTGCAATGTTTTTCTAATGCATATTGAATGAGATGTTTGGCAGTAATAAGCTCTGCAAAATTGTTTGTGCCCCCTCCTAGCCCCATTTGGATTTGGAAGTGATGGGTATCCAAAAGATATAGGATGGCACCACCCCCACACCCATCTTCTTGTGCAGAACCATCAAAGTATGCCCATGGCTGGGAGTGGTCAATGATTTTTGGGACAATATACCCGGGGGGAGGATTGTCATCGTCTTCAAGAATGTTACTATAGTCTGCTAGAAGTCGGGCAAAGATGGAGGGTCAGTGAGGAATGAAATCCTGAAAAATGAGACGGTTATGAGCAATCCAGATTTCCTAGCATATAAGGAGGGGAAGGTTCCTAGCCTTTGTCGGGGTTGCGGAAGTCCACCATGTGGTCCAAGCTTCTCTGGCTGACAGGCCCCACCATGTGCACTGGGAGGGGATGATCGAGAGGACAAAATTCCATAGGTCTATGGTGATAGGGCAAGCGAGGAAGAGGTGGTCTGCAGATTCTGAGCTGTCTTTACATACACTGCACCAAAAAGGTCCATGCTAGCCTCTCTTGATAAGATTGTCTCCAGTGGGAGTCTTGTTTTTCAGAATTGACCACATGAGTAATCTGGTTTTGGTGGGTGCTTTGAGTTTCCACATGCTTTTCCACCATTGTTCTATAGTCCTTGGTCTATGATTGCTTGCTAAACAGAGATATCCCTCTTTGGGGGAGTATCGCCCGTTTTTTGCATGCGCCCAAATAATCTCGTCCTCCCCTTCTAAGATTCTGATGTGTGATTCAGTTAAGGTAGTTGTGTAGTCCGCCCAATATTGATGCCACTGTTGAGGGATGTATAGACTGCGGGCGGATTTCCAGGCCTGGTGAAGAAAGGTGGAGTGATCCATATCTGCAATGTGGCTGATATGAGTGATGCCAGAGTTGGCAAGGAGCAACTTAAGTTCTTCTAGCAGCTTGTGGGCGTTACCACACCCAATCCATGGGTCTAGCCCAATGCGTACAAATGTGTCTGCTTGTATTCTCCAGGTGAGTTCCTCTCGGATGAGTGGCAAACAGTTAAGCACCGCTTTCCAGATGACCGAGATCCCTATTTTATTCCAGCTTGTTTGTCTGAGCCAGTTCATCAGATTTAGTGGAGCTATGTATTTAGAGGAAGCCACCATAGTCCAGAGGATGTTTGATGTGATCAATTGCTATCCTAACTTGGCCGCCAGAGCGGAGGAGAAATCTTCCAGTTTTTTAATACCCCACCCTCCCCATTTCTTTGGGAGGGTAAGCAATTGCCATTTTGCCCATGCAAATATCCTCCCTGTTTGTTTGCCTTTCCAGAGGAACCTGCAACAGAGGTTTTGTATTCCAGTAAGGATTCCTCTAGGTATCCATGCTAGGGACATCCAATACACTAGGGTGTTTTCAAGGACAACTTTGATGAGTACTAGTCTTCCGGCCCTGGAGAGATACTTATGGTACCAGATGTTGAGTCTTCGTTCTAGCTTTGAGATTAACCATGTCCAGTTTGCAATTTTGTAGCCATGGGGCTTCAGCCTGTAACCCAGATATCTATGTCTGTCCTCCAACTGTAGAAGGGTGAAGGGGAACCGGTGAAGAGAAAACTGTATCTCATGAGGGGTGCAACCTGTAGCTGTAATGGTGGATTTAGAGTTATTGATGACCATGCCTGTAGCAGTTTGAAAAAGGGAGATGGTGTTCTGTAAGGTAGTCAAGTCCCCTATTCCACCATTGAGGAAGATCAACACATCATCCACGAAAAGTAAATGAGTTATTATGCATCTATCAGTGATCCTGATTCCCATGAGTCTTCCCCCGCAATGCATATCTTTTATAAGTCTACTGAGCCCCTCCATATCCAGCAAAAAGAGTAAGGGGGACAGGGGGCATACCTGCCTGAGGCCTCTTTTAGAGTGAAAGAAAGGCGATGCCGCTCCATTGAACAAGACACTAAAAGAAATGTTAGTAATGTAGCACATGATCCATTTTATAAACTGTTGATTTTGGGTAGCATTGGATGTGCTCTAGCCATGAAATTTGGTGGAGAGTTTGGGGCAAATGAGATCTCCAATACCCAGAAAGGGTTTGTGCAGATTCTAAACAGAACATGAGATATTAAAATAATTAATATTTTTAATGGAGTCCCTAAGTCTAAACTTAGGGAAAATAAAATATTAATGTGTATTAATATGAATCTGTGTTAGAGTGGTTCAAAAGACATGGATCAAGCCAAATCTAATCTTAGCCGTTGATTAGGGACTTAATCTCGGCCGTTGAGATGTCAACAGGAAAAGTATAAGAGGAGGCTTGAGGGTCACTCGAAGAGTACACGAGATGATTAGTCATTCTATTCTCTAGAGCGGGGTTTGCTAAGAGAGATATAATCAATGATCGAGAGAGCAGCTGAGGGGCATTAAGTACAGAGAAACAGAGAAGGCAAAGATTGTGTCGGGAGAGCAGCGCAACAGCCAAGGAGGGTGACACAGAGCCAGCAAGGGCTCACGCAGGGCCACACAGAGGCAACCAAGTGTTGCGCAAAGCATCAGAGGGGCCAGCGCAGCTGACGCAGGGCCTCCTGGGGCTAACGCAGGGCTAGCGTGAGACAAAGAGGGGCTGACGCAGTCCAGATTGGGCAGACACTGGGGTTGCAGGAGCAGTTTTGTGCTGAAGAGCTGTCGGAAGGAATTTCCGTGGTTTCAACCAGGAGATTTCTCTCAAACTGTGAGGTATAGCTACTAAGGAAATTCTCTGTTGGGTAGGCTAGTTTTGGCACCCAAATTGTACTCTGATATTGCTTAATAAGAAAACTCTCAGATAGCTGCACCGGTTTTCTCGCATTGGGTTTTTCTAGGGACATTGGTCCAAAAATAATGGTGTCATGTGGTGTGTTTGTTCTTGTTTCTTTTAGTTGCTGATTTGTAATATTTTGAGCATGCACTGGTGTTTATTTTCAATATTTACTTTGTAAATAACTTGTTAAAGAAAAAATAACAAGTAGGTAGGAATAAATCAGAAAAGTGCATGAAGGGTTTCTAACTAAGGAAAATTAGAAACTTAAACATGGTATCAGAGCGTGATTGCAGATCACAGGAGGACTAAAAGACATCAATCGAGTGGAGCAATAGCAGCAGAAAACAGTTGTCCCGAGGTGACAGACGCTGTTTCTAACAGCGTAGAAGCCAAGAAGTGTGATGCAGAGCTAGCCAGAGCCATACAGAAGAAGTCGGGAGCCGCGCAGAGCCTCAGAGAGGCCAGTGTTGTTGACGCAAAGAGCCAGAGGGCTGATGTAAGGCATCCCAGGGCTGACATAGACCCATCTAGGGTGACACAGAGCCAGCGTGAGGCAGAGAGGGGCTGACACAGTTCACAGAGAGGCAGTTGCTGGAGTCTAGAAGGCTGCAGAAATATTGCAGAGTGGAGTTGGTGAGGCACTGTAGTCAGAACAGTACCTGACAGAGCAGGGCCAGAGGAGTTGTTACTGAGGGTTTCTAGCCGAGGAACCTAGATCAACAATGCAGTTGCACAAGACGATCAGAGTAGGGGGCATCTCGACAAGCGGCAGAAGGATTTCCAGGAGGGAAATCAGGACTCAAAGGGAGTCCAGAAGAGAACTTCCAGATGGGAAGTAGAGACTTAGAGGAGTCGAACAAATAACTTCTAGGAGGGAAGTAGAGGAGCGTCATGGCACTACACGAGGTAAGAGACTAGGATAGACTGGACGGAGCATCGAACTTCGCAGTCTGGAAGGCCAAAATCTTATCAGTGCTTGACAGTTATCATGTCAAGAACTTCGCCTTGAAGGTTATAGCTATCGCAGTTGACCCCAATGTACGAAGAGGCGATGGCGAGGGCCAAGTGCATTATCCTTGATGGGGTCAAGGATCATGTGGTACCACATATAGCCAAGAAGGAAACGACAGTTGAGATGTGGGAGGCTCTCAAGAACCTGTACTAGCATATTGCTGTGTAGAGAAGAATGCTGCTCGAGAACCAGATGAGGTCATATCAGATGAAGAAGGGTTAATCGATTGATACCTTCCTCGGAGGATTGAATGAGATTCGAGACCAGTTGATTGCTATAGGAGCGACACCGAATCAAGAGCTTATGGTGAGGACAACCCTGAATGCTATCTCAGAAGATTGGGAAGTGTTTGTCCAGAGTATCCTGGGCAGAGGGACTCTCCAACCTTGGGACGAGATGTGGGCAACTCTTCGCCAGGAAGAGATCAAACAACAGTTGAAGACAGGTAGCAGCAACAAAGGGATCAAAGTTCAACAGGAGGAGGAGGATGTGGCCCTAGCATCTGAGGGAAAGTAGGAGAAGCGGAAGAAGAAAGATCTCTCCAAGATCAAGTGCTTCCACTGTGGGGAGATGGGTCATTATGCGACCTAGTGCCCAAGGAAGAAGAGTAAGGGAGAGTCTTCTAAGGCTAAGGTAGTGCCAGCACGGGCAGAGAAGGAAGTTTTGACAGACGATGACTGTGCCATGAGTGCACACGCACCACTTGAGTGGAAGTGGGGAGACATCGAGTTGTAGTCAGGTGGACTACATGCAATGAGGGGTAGGATCCTCGAGGTACCCATCATCTTGGATTAGACCTTGCTACAGGAGCCTCGTTGAGGAGTAGCACGATTGGCTGAGTGGGTAGAGACGGATGCGGATGGAGCGGCAGAGAGAGCTACATTGGAGGAGTCCTGAGACAGCGCGAGGCTAGCAGGTTGCAACAATGCAAGAGCAATGACAGTGTTGCACCAGTGCAGGATGGCACAGAGAGGTGTGCAACGGTGTGAGATGTAGGGAGTTGTTGCAGCAGCGCAGAGGTCAGAGAGGGAGCACTTGTCAGCGGCAAAGGGAGCTTTAGCATCAGTGAGTGTTTTTTGCCCAACAGGGAGGTCAGTTGGGAGATCAGTTACTTACTTCTTAGTAACTGAGTTGCAGTGCAGCAGTGCGCAGCACGATGCAGCATGATGAGAGGAGGTGCAGTGCTGGGAGAAAGGACCAGCAACAACACGGATGTAGAGGGAGCTGTCGTACAGATGCAGCATTGGCAGTGGCAGAACCATGGGCAACAATACAGGAGGCAACAGTGTAGAGGATGGTGCGCAGGAAGGCCTAGCATCAACACAGGTACCGATGCCGGATGATCAGAGTAATACTCAGTGAGGAGTATTGCTAAAGCACAGTCTTTGCTAAGAGGAAGTGTTGATTTGAGGTAGCATCGGATGTGCTCTAGCCACGAAATTTGGTGGAGAGATTGGGGCACATGAGATCTCCAATACCCAGAAAGGGTTTGGGCAGATTCTAAACAGATAAGGAGATATTAAAATAATTAATATTTTTAATGGAGTCCCTATGTCTAAACTTAGGGAAAATAAATATTAATGTGTGTTAATATGAACCTGTGTTAGAGTGGTCCAAAAGACATGGATCAAGCCAGATCTAATCTTAGCCGTTGATTAGGGACTTTATCTTGGCCGTTGAGATGTCACGAGGAAAAGTATAAAAGGAGGCTTGAGGGTCACTTGGAGAGTACACCAGATGATCAGTAATTCTATTCTCTAGAGCGGGGTTTGCTAAGAGAGATAGAATCAGTGATCGGGAGAGCGACTGAGGGGCATTAAGTACAGAGAAACAGAGAAGGCAAAGATTGTGCTGAGAGAGCAGCGCAATAGCTAAGGAGGGTGACGCAGAGCCAGCAAGGGTTCACGCAGGGGCAGCCAAGTGCTGCTCAAAGCACCAGAGGGGCCAGCGCAGCTGATGCAAAGGCTCCCAGAGCTGACGCAGGGCCAGCGTGAGACAGAGGTGCTGACGCAGTCCAGATTGGACAGATGCTAGGGTTGCAGGAGCAGTTTTGTGCTGAAGAGCTGCCAGAAGGAATTTCCGTGGTTTTAGCTAGGAGATTTCTCTCAAACTGTGAGGTATAGTTGTTAAGGAAATTCTCTGTTGGGTAGGCTAGTTTTGGCACCCAGATTGTACTCTGATATTTCTTAATAAGAAAACCCTCAGATAACTGCACTGGTTTTCCCACATTGGGTTTTTCTTGGGACATTGGTCCAAAAATAATGCTGTCATGTGGTGTGTTTGTTCTTGTTTCTTTTAGTTGTTGATCTGTAATATATTGAGCATGCACTGGTGTATATTTTCGGTATTTACTTTGTAAATAACTTGTTAAAGAAAAATAACAAGTAGGTAGGAATAAATAAGAAAAAGTGCATGAAGGGTTTCTAACTATGGAAAATTAGAAACTTCAACATAAACTCATATGGGAACCCTAAATGAGTTAGAAGCATTCAGAGGTATAACCAACTTACTCAATCAAAGGCCTTTGAGAGGTCTGTCTTTAGGATCATACCTTTAATCTTCTTCATCTGTATGGAGTGCATCACTTCTTGTGCAGTACCAACTGCTTCATGAATTTGTCGATCCTGGAGGAAGGAAAATTGTTCAGAGGAGATGTGGGTGGAAAGAATGGGTTGGAGGCGGTTTGCTATGATTTTAGCAATGATTTTATAAATGTAGTTGCACAGGGAGATGGGGTGGAAGTCATCAAAGGAGGCCGGGTTATCTGATTTGGGGATGAGGGCGATGAAAGTGGAATTGATGGCCCCATACATTCGACCAGTGGTCCGGCAGTCTTTAATGACCTTAAGTAGATCATCTCCAAGGATGTCGAAAAAAGTTGTATAGAACTCCACCGACCAACCATCTGGTCCAGGACTCTTGTCGCGCTTAAACCATTTCAAGGTAGCCTCCAGTTCCCCCATAGAGACCTCCCTGTTTAGCTCCATAACATTCTCCTGATCTACAAACCGAGGAAAGAGTTGTGCTACTCTGATGACTTCAGCAAGAGTGGCATTGGGAGGTGCCTGGTAGATCTGCTTGAAGTGAGTTGTGGCCAGAGAGGCTAGTTGCTGGAAGGTATGCACAACATTCCCCTGCTCATTTGTCAATTGCCATATGGTATTGATTGCTTTTCGGCCATTTGCAAAATTGTGGAAAAATTTTGTGTTGTCATCTCCCTCCATCAACCATATTGCTCTACTTCTCAATCTCCAGGTTTCTTCTCGATCTTTTAGGATTTTGCCTCTCTTCAATATTAATGCAGTGAGCTTATCCTTTTGATCGTTTGAGGTGAAAACCCCTCCTTGCTTGTCCTCCAAAGCAACAATCTCTGATTCAGTGTCCCTTAGGGTTTGTTCTTCCTGTTCTCTCTTATTATGTGCCCAGATTTTAGATAGCCTTTTCAGCTCTTTTAAGTTGTTGACAAAGCCTTATGTTATGTTCCCACCAGCAGCAGGGGGGTGGGTCTTCCAGAAGTCAGTTACCAATCGAGTATAGGCGAAATCCTTCAACCAAGTGGAGTTGAATTTGAAAGGGGTTCTAGGTTTGCTGAGTCCTCCCCTTATGTCAAGGAATATCGACGAATGGTCAGATATACCACTTGATCCAACCCCTTGCCTGTATATGAAGCCCAAACCCAGTAATCGTTCCTTGATGAGAAAACGATCAAGCCTCCTTGTGAGGCTATCCTCTCCAATCCTTCTGTTCCTCCATGTAGGTAGGATTTTAGCAGAGGGGATATCAATAAGGCTGTGGTTCTCCAGGATATTTTCAAAGAAAGTAGATAGGGGGTCGACCTGGGCACGATGTACCCAAGATTCCGAGAACACCATACAGAAGTTTAGGTCCCCTCCCAGGATGATATTGTCTGATTGCAGGAGATTACAGGTCAATAATTGTTCCTAGAATACTTCATGGTGTTGACAAGGCCCATACACATTAACAAGTCTGATATCTGTGCCTAGTTCAAATGAGAAAATGTCTGCTCCTATGTGTCCAATGCCTCCCCAAATGTTACACATCTTGATAGAGCGGGAATTGTATCCCAAGGCTATGCCACCCGAACGACCATTTACATTGAGGGCTTGGAAGGACCAACCGGGGAGCATGGATTCGAGGAGGCGACAAATAGCTTCAGCAAGGCCCAGGGTTTCTTGTAAAAAAAACAACATCTATATGTTCGGTCTTAAGAAGTCTTCGCAGAGTTAGTTTTTTCTCAGGGCTAGCTAACCCCGAAGTCTTCGCAGAGTTAGTTTTTTCTGAGGGCTAGCTAACCCTTGACAATTGAATGAAAGCAACTTCATGGGGGAGACGAGCCCAGGGTGTTCTGTGCTTTAAGAACCCGGTCTATTGTAAGTTGTCGCCCCGCGACAATCTCCTCCCCTGCTTGCAGCTTGGCTTTGGATAGGGAGGATGGCCGACCTCTAGGGGGTTTCGGGGGAATGGGGGAAGATACCAGACCAATACCAATGGAGTCAGGGGCCTGTGATCGGGATAGGGATCGTAGCGGATATCTGTGGGGAAGGGAACCTTGATCAGAGTCAGAGGATGCAAATGGGTTCGCCTCCGGGAAGGATGGGGGGGTACAGGAGTATATAGGGGGAGGGGGATGTAGAGAGCAGGCCAGAGTAATGGGCAGTGATGGCATGAAAGTAGAGCTCTGATGTAATCCCAATGAGACATCTATGCATTCAGATAAAAAAGTGTATTGAACAGAGCAGGGTTCAGAAGAGGACATACCCGAAGATAGTGCAGCTTCCGCAACTGCCCTTGACCTAGTCAGAGGAGGAGAGGGTGGCCGTTGTGATGCTTTGCCGTGCTTCTTCGGAGCCTCCACGACCGGGGAATTCTCTGCTGCTTCAGGGGCAGAGTGTTCCATTGCTGCATCTGTAGAGGTGTGCCTTGCTGATGCTTGAGGATCCTTCGTAGGTATTGTCCTTCCCTTATTCCCATTCCTCGCTTTATCGGTCGGGGGGAAGTCCCTGAAGAGGTGACCAACCTTATGGCAGTGCCTACACGTAAATGGAACCCCCTCGTAATCAAGAATTTGCATTCGCGTGAAATTCCTCTAACGCAGAGTAATTTGTTCCTGTAGCCCCTCTCTGATGTCCAAATGGATTAAAATCCTCGCGTATGCCATGATTCCAGTGGAAAGGTATGATTTGTCATACTCCAGATAGGTGCCTAGAGAGTTCCCAATGTGTCTGAAAATGTCCTCAGACCAGAATTGTAGCGGCAAGCCGAGAAGGCGAACCCATAGAGGCCCAACGCCTAACTGTTCCCTCTCTGGATCGAAGAGGGGGTTCCATCTCCTCAGCAGCATAGGGGCCTGTTCAATATGCCAGAAGGATGACAATACCCAATTTGTATGCTTGACCCGAGCGAATCGCAACGCAAACCAACCGCGAACAAAAGTTTGAACGAAAGGTAGCTCGGCCAGGTGTTGTCCCCATACTTCTGCAGTCCATTGTTTTAACCGTGCCGTCGTGTAGTTCTTGCCCGGAACCCTTCCAACCAAAACTTGTTTGGCAGTGTCCATGGTTTCGTCCCACTATATGTCTTCTCCCAAACTGATGATAATGTCTTGTGCCCTAGATTTTCACACTTCTGCCTTTTTCTTGGCCTATGGCCCACGTCGGTGGTGTCCTCTTGTGGTTCGCTGCGAGGAGGGTTTGAAGGGTTAGGGTTGGGGGGGTTCAGTGTTGATTTGGGGTAGCATCGGATGTGATCTAGCCACGAAATTTGGTGGAGAGGTTGGGGCACATGAGATCTCCAATACCTAGAAAGGGTTTGGGCAGATTCTAAACAGATCAGGAGATATTAAAATAATTAATATTTTTAATGGAGTCCCTAAGTCTAAACTTAGGTAAAATAAAATATTAATGTGTATTAATATGAATCTGTGTTAGAATGGTCCAAAAGACATGGATCAAGCCAGATTTAATCTTAGCCGTTGATTAGAGACTTAATCTCGACTGTTGATGTGTTAACGAGAAAAGTATAAGAGGAGGCTTGAGGGTAACATGGAGAGTGTTAGCTCTGCTACATGTTGCTGATGTCCGAGGAGCAGAAGTAAGCTTGGTCCTTAGTTTTTGCTCAGAGAAGGTCTACACCGGTTCTCCTCGCCTTTCTTTGTTCCCTCGCCCATTCCCCTCTCACCTCCTTTACACATGCTTCTGTCTAAAATCGCATAAAGTGCTTTTCCTTAAGCCCTGGGCATTAAAACTCTGAAACCCATATAACCGCGCGCCTTTGCAAAATTCCTAATACATCGTTTCCCTGTCACATCAGTCGAAAATCTGTGCGATCACATCTACGCCGTCCGATCAATCCCCGCCGTGATCGGACGATAGTCGGTCCTCCCGCGCCTTCGAATTGCCCGCGCGTTAACTCGCGATCAAGCAGTTTTCGTCATGTCCTGTCTGCCACGCGTCGCCCGATGATAGGTATCGCTCCCCCGCGTACGATTACCGCCCGACCCCCAATAGCGGTGTGAGCAATACTGCTTACCGCTCAAACCCGCTCTCCTCGCCCGATAAACTCTGTGCAGCTTCCGCGCCCGACGACCGTTGGATCTGCCCGCCTGAGATCCAATGGCCTGTGATCATCCTGCCTCCTCCGATCTCCCAGTTGACTCATCTCCGCTGTCTATCCGTCCGATCCAACAGTTGATATTGCTCCGCCATTTGACCACTCTGCCCACTGTACAATCCATGTACTGTAACCATTCTACGCTCCAGAAAGGACGAAGGTAGTCAATTTCCGGTACCAGGTGCATTTCCTCCTCAACAACTTCGCTCTACGAACAATATGGCCGAGGAGAAAAGGACAGAGTCCGAGCAGGTGAACGCATTTAACAGTGACAGAATTTTATCCTCCACAACACTCCACCTACCCGAGAAGGACAACAGAGCATCCAAGAAGATCAATTTTGTTCATTAAAGCAGGAAGATTGCATCAAAAACTCTATTAGACAGTTAAAGCGGTTGGTGGTCCATTATGACCCCTCCACGCATAGAATAGCAGAAGCATTTTTGTAATCAAACTCTATATATACCCAAAAAACAGATGTAATCAGGGTTGATGATTGTTGTTTTGATGTAAGGTTCAACTTCTGGAGATTGTAACTGCTTTGATACTTGCAGCGTCTCGTCGGCATTTTCAGCTAATACAAGCTTCTTTTTCTATTAATTGCTCACTTTCGACCTCTTTTCTGTTCTAAGTCGTGCTTGATTTGCATTCTCTCTAAACTCCTAATGTTTAGCATTAGAGGGGCTGTCATCCCACCTCTACGTTTATATCTTGCATGTATCAGTGAATGTATTGATCAGGTTTCTTTTCACTCAGTGGCAGAGAGCTGTCATCTTGTCTGTTCACTAGGGAATTAGATTTGCAGACATTTTTACTGGTTGCAACTGGCCATCATAGGGTCCTGTGCATCTGTTGGTGTGGTCAGTATTCTCCATATTCACCCACTCCTTAAACTGTGAGTAATTGGTGGTCTAAAGCTTTGTAGTCTGGGGGTGTTCACGCATGTCTGGAGTCAAGCAAAGCAGGGGTGGTTATCTGGCTTGAATATGCATCATTCCTTCCATTCATCTGTTTCCAACATCAAGTTGAGTTTGTGATGTCCCGAGCATCTCCGAGCTGCAACCTAGGAGAGTTTCTTGGGGTGATAACATCGATTGGCGCTGTTGTCGGGGAGAGGAGATTGAAGCTCAGCTTCCCTAGGAGAACGACACAGTTCCATGCTTTGATGATAGACAAAGTTTGGACACATTTCTGGTTGTAATCATCTATCTGGCGACTCTACTGGAGAACCTACCTGGTGGCGACTCCACATTTCAGTTCTGGCTCAGTTTGTGAGGCATACCCAGAGAAATCCTCAGAAATCACCAATTGCACCAGTGCCTGACCCTGAGAAAATTGCTAAGTAGAAGAAAACATCGCAGAAAGGAGCATCAGGATCAGGTAAGCCCAAGAAAACTTATGCATCTCTGAAAGATAAGGTTATAGCTGAGGATATACAGTTTGAAGATTTAGAGCCCAGCATTGTTAGTCAAGAAATTCCTTCAGAGATTAATAGAGCTCCTTGTTTAGTCAGTTCCCCTTTGGATCTCAGTCCAAAGAAAGCCTCCCATACAGTCCATCAATTTCCTTCATTTCTGTCATCTATTTCATTACTTCCTACCATTCAATCTGCCAGTATCCTTCCACATATCCCAGTCATGGCAGGCCAGCAAGCTCCCACGAAGATGGAAAGAATTATAGCTGCTAGGTATGGACCCCTGGTCTTGCTTGTTCCTTTGAATGCCATGCCTGCAGGAGAATATCAGAAATATATGCCCAAATTCACTGGTACAGAGGGGGTAACAGCTGAAGAACACCTTGAGTCTTTTTATAGTTATGCTGATAACTTAGATATCAGTGAGGATGATGTGTGGATGAGAGTGTTTGTTCAGAGCCTTGATGGAGAGGCTAGGAAGTGGTTCAGAGAATTGCCCTATAGGTCCATAACAAACATTGAGACATTGGATGATGCATTCTTGAAGCAATGGGGAGATAGAAAAGACCTCCTCTACTACCATATAGAGTTTGGAAACTTAAAGAGGGAGAATGGGGAATCTTTGCCTGATTTTAATTAAAGATTTAACTGTATGTATAGTAAGATACCAGCTGAAGTAAAACCTACCCCCACCTCTGCCAAACTCACTTATGCCAATGCTTTTGACTTGAAATTCTGCTTGCTTTTGAGAGAAAGAAGATGTGCCACTCTAGCTGATATGCAGGATGCATCACTGGAGGTAGAATAAAATATTATGGCTGCAGAAAAGCTTAAAAGTCATGTTGACAGAAGAAGGCAGAGAAGTGAGGCTTCTTCTTCCTCTGCTTCATCTGCAGATCCTAAATTGGATAAAATGACTAAAATGATAGAGTCATTGGCTGCTGAGATATCTAAGCTGAAAGTAGAGCAGAGTTCTGGGAAAACAAGGTTCTAAAGCACATTTGCTCCAAAAAACCCAAATCCATTTAGAAGATCAAATGACGAGTTGCAAATCATTCAAAGGGGTAAAGAAGCAAATGAAGAACAGAAGGTCAAGGCTCCTTTCCAAAATGTAGTCATGGAGGAGGAGCAGTTTGAAGAGGAGGATGAAATTCATTGCATGGAAGATAAAGGTAGTGCTACATTTTTGACATTGGCTGCATATGAAGAGTCACTACTGCAGGACCAAATCAGTCAAGAGTGGGACAGAGAGGCTGTTTTGCAGACTGGTGAACAACAAAGATATAATCTGAGGTCAAAAGCAAACAATGTCAGGGAGAGTCCTGCCTAAAAAGCTGCTGTCCGACAGAGTCACAGAATATCAGACAGAAAAGACCAGCAACTGATCCAGTCATCGTCAGAGCACCAGATCAAGAGGTAAGAGGTCCTGATAAGTCCCCTTCCCCTTTCAATTTTGAGTCAAAAGTCCAGAAGTTAAAAATATTTGTGCCTCTGTTAGAACTTGTAAAGAGTGAAGTTTTTAGAAAGCCTATCCTTGAGGCTCTTGAGCTGAAAGCCACACAAACCTCCACTGACTATGTCAATTTGCAAGATGACAAGCTTGCAGTTGTGCTTAGCCCTATGATCGAACCTGCTGATAATAATTCTCCATCATTTTATGTCTCCTTGACCATTCATGACAAAATCCTCCACAATTGCTTGCTAGACACGGGGGCCAGCCACAATTTGATGCCTAAAGCTGTCATGGAAGAGTTAGGCCTTGATATCACTAGAACTTGTCACGACTTATTCTCATTTGATTCAAGAAAAGTGAAATGTCTAGGGTTGATCAAAGATCTAGCCATTACCCTAACTCAGCTGCCCATGAAGAGTATGATGATGGATATTGTGGTAGCAGATGTCCCTCCCAAGTTTGGCATGTTGTTGTGCAGAGGGTGGATTAAGAGACTAGGTGGGACATTACAGAATGATCTATCTTATGCCACTGTCTCAGTTTTTGGAGGAGAAATCAGGAGATTGTACAGAGAAGCACAGCTGGCCTATATCATCAGTGATGAGAAGAATCTTTTTAATCATCCCATTTATGCTGTGGACACTGACTTTGGAGCTTGTATTCTCCAAATTGAAGAATCCCAGAAGGCCTCATTGCAGATCAAGAAACCAGTCAATCAGGCTGAGGTTGAGCAAGGGAGTCAAGTTTGAGAGATGCTCTTTGATGGAGCATGTTCCAGGGAGACTGCAGGAGCAGGGGTGGCGCTGATATCTCCAAAACAAGAAATCACCCATTTGCCTTTCAAGCTAGCTTTTCAAGTCACAAACAATATAGCAGAGTATGAGGCTCTGCTATTGGGCCTTAATGCAGCTAAAGACAGAGGAATCAAGAATATAAAGGTGGTTGGAGATGCTGACCTTATCATTCAGCAAGTAAACAGAACATTTCAAGCAAAGCACCCAAGGCTGAAAGCATACAGAGATGAGGTATGGAGACTTAGAGATTCCTTTGATAATTTTTGTATCTCATATGTCCCTAGAGCCAAAAATTAGCTTGTTGATTCCCTTTTTGTGTCTGCTAGCATGTTTATTCCTCCCATGCCTCCTAGACTTGTTTATGAAGTCCAAATGAAATATAGACCGTCATTGCCTGATAATGTCCAGCATTGGAAAGTTTTTGAGGATGATGCTGAAGTAAATAGATTCCTGCAAGTCATTGATGAATTTTTTGAAATGCAAATTGACCAAGAAAATGAAGCCTTGGAGGAAAGTCCCCAGTCACAGCTTGGAAACAAAATTGGCAAAGATAGCATTGTCCAACTGCCCAGCAATCATATACCTAAGGGCCTAGTTCCATTAGAAAAGATGTTTGACCAGAATGATGTGCCCTACAAGGCTGCCCAAAAAGAAGACCAATCTGCGGCCTGTAAACATAATATAGGGAGTCCAGATCAGCCAAGATACATAAGTCTGTCCACCTGCCTACCTGTCGACCAAAATGCTGAATAGTGCAATTTAATGAAGCAATTTGCTGATGTTTTTCCTTGGGAATATAGTGACCTGAAAACATATGACAAAAATATTATCCAGCATAAAATCCCTTTAGAGAAAGACACCATCCCTTTTAAGCAGAAGCTGAGACCGATAAATCCTTTGCTCCTTCCTTTGATTGAAAAAGAAATAAAAAAGTAACTGGCTGCCAAAATCATAGTCTCTCTCAGATACTCAAAATGGGTAGCCAACTTAGTGGTGGTGAGGAAGAAAAGTGGAGAAATCAGAATTTGTGTTGATTTCAGAAACTTGAACAAGTGCTCTAAAAAAGACAACTATCCCCTGCCCAAGATGGAGCATTTGCTGTAGAAGGTCTCAGGAGCCAAAGTGAGGTCTTTCCTAGATGGATTTTCAGGGTATAACCAGATTGCTGTACATTCAGATGACCAAGAGAAGACTGCATTCACCACTCCTCGTGGCACTTTTATGTATTCCAAGATGCCTTTTGGGTTGATGAATGTTGGAGCCACCTTTCAGAGAGCTATGTATATGGCATTTGTAGGAGAGAAGGATAAGTTTGTCCTTATCTACCTCGATGATATAACAGTATATTCCAGCAGCCATCATGACCATTTGCAGCATTTGAAGAAAGTGTTTCTGAAGTGTAGAAGGTTTGGGATTTCAGTCAATCCTAAAAAGTCACAGTTTGCTTTAGAGGAGGGCAAGCTGTTGGGACATGTTGTTTCTGCTGCAGGTGTTAAAATTGACCCAGAAAGAGTAAGAGCAATACAGACTTTGTCTGTCCCAAGATCAAAGAAAGACATCCAGTCCTTTCTGGGCAAAATAAATTTTGTGAGGAGGTTTATCCCAAATTTTGCAGAACTTGTAAAGCACATTACCTCCATGTTGAAAAAGGGGTCAGAGATTAAATGGACTGATTCAGCAAGAAAATCCTTTGAGTCCATTAAGAAGGCTATTATGGAAGCTCCCACTTTAAGAAGTCCAGATTACAGCAAGGAGTTCCACATATTTTCTTTTGCCTTTGAAGACACCCTTGTAGCAGTTTTATTGCAAGCAGATGAAGAAGGCTCAGAGCATCCAGTGGCATTTTTCAGCAAAATATTAAGGGATGCTGAGCTGAGGTATGATATTATGGAGAAACAGGCATATGCTCTTATCAAGTCTTTAAAAGCTTTCAGAGTTTATATTCTGCATTCCAAGATAATTGCATATGTACCCTCTGCTTCAATAAAAGATGTCTTAACACAGCCTGATGCTGATGGAAGAAGGGCTAAATGGATTGCAAAGTTAATTGAATTTAATATAGAATTGAAGCCCACCAAGCTTGTTAGAGGTCAGGGCCTTGCCAGACTATTGGCTGAAGAAAATTGCAGAACGCTGGACATAGATTTCATGGGCACAATTGCAGAAAATGGTCAAACAGAAGAAGAGGAAGCAGCTGAACCAGGGAAAGAACAGTCATTAGCAGAAAATCTAGCTTCTTGTGATTGGTACTCTGCAATAGCTAAATTCTTGTTGAAGCTAGAAATTCCTCCAGACCTTACTCAAAGTCAAGCCAGAACTGTTAAGCTCAGGGCAGCAAAATATTGCATTCATGAAAATCTGCTCTATTAGAGGGACCCCTCTGGAATTCTTTTGAGGTGCCTGGATAAAGAACAGTTAATGGAGGCTATGCAGCAATTTCATTCCAGCATGTGTGGAGGACACCATTATTGGAAAACCACAGCCCACAAAATTCTCAGAGCTGGGTATTATTGGCCCACCTTGTTTTCTAATGTCTTTTCATTTGTTAAATCATGTGACAGGTGCCAAATATTTGAAGGAAAACAACAATTGAAGCCCCTGCCCTTGAAATCAATACAGACAAATGGTCCTTTTTAGAAGTGGGGCTTGGATTTCATTGGAGAAATCAATCCACATTCTAGTGGCCAACACAGATGGATCTTAGTAGCCACTGATTATTTCAATAAATGGATTGAAGCAATCCCTACCAGGAAGGCTGATCATAATGTGGTCATCAAGTTTTTAACAAAGAATATCTTCACCAGATTTGGTTGCCCACATAAATTAGTCACAGACAACGCAACAACCTTTAGGGCAAAGGAGTTGGTGGACATGTGTGACTCAATGGGCATTAAACTGGTTCATTCCACCTCATATTATCCCCAAGGCAATGGTCTAGCAGAATCTTCAAATAAAAGCCTGATAAGGATAATTAAAAAGCTGCTAGAAGACAACAAAAAGAATTGGGATTCTAAGCTCAAATATGCACTGTGGGCTGACAGAGTGACCGTTAAGAAATC
The DNA here is from genome assembly GCA_031772625.1 of Pinus tabuliformis. Lineage (NCBI taxonomy): Eukaryota > Viridiplantae > Streptophyta > Pinopsida > Pinales > Pinaceae > Pinus > Pinus tabuliformis. Next base: position 230,571,757 of record CM062804.1, on the reverse strand, counting down.
CACAAGCAATTCTCCATTCAAGTTGGTATATGGCATTGAGGCTGTGTTTCCAATTCAGTTAACTCTCCCTGTGGAAAAATTCCTACAAGGAGAACAGAACGAGGAAGAAGACATGGCAAAAAGAATCACTGATCTAGTAGAGGTACACCAAATCAGAGAATAGCTGGTTGAAAGGTCTGCAACATATTAGAAGAAGATCAAGGAAGCTTTCGACAGGAGGACAAAATCAGATAATTTTCATGTTGGAGACTTGGTTCTTAAGTGGGATGCATTGAAAGAAGAGAAAGGCAACCATGGGAAGTTTGATGCTTTTTGGACAGGGCCTTTCATTATTTCTCAGATCCAAGGGAACAACATTTTCATAATGCAAAGTATGAGAGGAGAAGCAGTTTTTGATGGCCTAGTTAATGGGCGTTTTCTGAAAATTTATGTGGTTTAAGGTCTTTTGGCCATAAAGTTGTAAATATGTTGCTTTATTAATTTCAGTATAGGATCAGTTAGACTCCATGCCCAATGGAGCACTAGGAAATTTTGCTATTTTGTTTTCGCAGGGAAGGAATTGATCTGCGAGTTCTTGAGACCTCACAGGGAGGATCTCATCCCCAAAAGGAGCCAGTGTTAGCTCTGCTACATGTTGCTGATGTCCGAGGAGCAGAAGTAAGTTTGGTCCTTAGTTTTTGCTCAGAGAAGGTCTACACCGGTTCTCCTCGCCTTTCTCCGTTCCCTCGCCCATTCCCCTCTCACCTCCTTTACACATGCTTCTGTCTAAAATCGCATAAAGCGCTTTTCCTTAAGCCTCGGGCATTAAAACTTTGAAACCCATATAACCGCGCGCCTTCGCAAAATTCCTAATACACCGTTTCCCTGTCACATCAGTTGAAAATCCGTGTGATCACATCTGCGCCATCTGATCAATCCCTGCTGCGATTGGACGGCAGTCGCTCCTCCCATGCCTTCAAACCACCCACGCGTTAACTCGTGATCAAGCGGTTTTCGTCACGTCCTGTCTGCCACGCGTCGCCCGATGATAGGTATCGCTCTCTCGCATACAATTACCGCCCAACCATTGATAGCGGTGCGAGCAATACCGCTTACCGCTCAAACCCGCTCTCCCCGCCTGATAAACTTCGTGCAGCTTCCGCGCCCGACGACCGTTGGATTTGCCCACCTGAGATCCAACGGCCTGTGATCATCCCACCTCCTCCGATCTCCTGGTTGACTCATCTCTGTCGTCTATCTGTCCGATCCAACGACCGATATTGCTCCGCCATCCGACCACTCCGCCCACTGTACAATCCATGTACTGTAACCATTCTACGCTCCCGAAAGGACGAAGGTAGTCAATTTCTAGTACCAGGTGCATTTCCTCCTCAACAACTTCGCTCCACGAACAGTATGGCTGAGGAGAAAAGGACAGAGTCCGAGCAGGTGAACGCATTTAACAGTCATGGAATTTTATCCTCCACAACACTCCACCTGCCCGAGAAGGACAACAGAGCATCCAAGAAGATCAATTTTGTTCATTAAAGCAGGAAGATTGCATCAGAAACTCTATCAGACAGTTAAAGCGGTTGGTGGTCCATTATGACCCCTCCACGCATAGAATAGCAGAAGCATTTTTGTAATCAAACTCTATATATACCCAAAAAACAGATGTAATCAGGGTTGATGGTTGTTGTTTTGATGTAAGGTTCAACTTCTGGAGACTATAACTGCTTTGATACTTGCAGCGTCTCGTCGGCATTTTCAGCTAATACAAGCTTCTTTTGCTGTTAATTGCTCACTTTCCACCTCTTTTCTGTTCTAGGCTGTGCTTGATTTGCATTCTTCCTGAACTCTTGATGTTTAGCATTAGAGGGGCTGTCATCCCACCTCTGTGTTTGAATCTTGCATGTATCAGTGAATGTATTGATCAGGTTTCTTTTCACTTAGTGGTAGAGAGCTGTCATCCTGTCTGTTCACTAGGGAATTAGATTTGCAGACCTTTTTACTGGTTGCAGCCGGCCATCACAGGGTCCTGTGCATCTGCTGGTGTGGTCAGTGTTCTCCATATTCACCCAATCCTTAAACTGTGAGTAATTGGTGGTCTAAAGCCTTGTAGTCTGGGGGTGTTCACGCATGTCTCGGCTCTCGAGTCAAGCAAAATAGGAGTGGTTATCTGGCTTGAATATGCATCATTCCTTCCATTCATCCGTTTCCAACATCAAGTTGAGTTTGTGATGTCCCGAGCATCTCCGAGTTACAACCTAGGAGAGTTTCTTGGGGTGATAATAGAGAGTACACCAGATGATCAGTCATTCTATTCTCTATAATGGGGTTTACTAAGAGAGATAGAATCAATGATCGGGAATGCAACTAAGGGGCATTGATACAAAGAAACAGAGAAGGCAAAGATTGTGCCAAGAGAGCAGCGCAACAACCAAGGAGGGTGACGCAGAGCCAGCAAGGGCTCATGCAGGGCCACGCAAAGGCAGCCAAGTGCTGTGCAGAGCACCAGAGGGGCCAGCGCAGCTGACGCAAAGGCTCCCAGAGTTGACACAGGCCTACAGAGGCTGACGCAGGGCCAACGTGGGATAGAGAGGGGCTGACGCAGGGCCAACGTGGGATAGAGAGGGGCTGACGCAGTGCAGATTGGGCAGACGCTGGGGTTGCAGGAGTAGTTTTGTGTTGAGGAATTGCCGGAAGGATTTTCCGGGGTTCCAGCCAGGAGATTTCTCTCAAACTATGAGGTATTGCTGCTAAGGAAATTTTCTGTTGGGTAGGCCAGTTTCGGCGCCTAGATTGTACTATGATATTTCTTAATAAGAAAACCCTTAGATAGCTGCACCAGTTTTCCCGCATTGGGTTTTTGCAGGGACATTGGTCCAAAAATAATGGTGTCATGTGGTGTGATGTTCTTGTTTCTTTTAGTTGTTGATCTGTAATATGTTGAGCATGCACTGGTGTTTATTTTCAATATTTACTTTGTAAATAACTTGTTAAAGAAAAATAACAAGTAGGTAGGAATAAATCAGAAAAAGTGCATAAAGAGTTTCTCAACTAAGTAAACTTAGAAACTTCAACATGGTATCAGAGCATGATTGCAGATCACAGGAGAACTAAAAGACATCAACCGAGCGGAGCAATAGCAGCAGAAAACAGTTGTCCCGAGGTGACAGAAGCTATTTCTAGCAGCACAGAAGCCAAGGAAGTGTGACGCAGAGCCAGCCAGAGCCACGCAAAAGAAGCCGGGAACTGCCCAGAGCTTCAGAGAGGCCAGCGTTGCTGACGTAGAGGGCCAGAGGGCTGACGTAGGGCATCCCAGGGTTGACGCAGGGCATCCCAGGGCTGACGCAGAGCTAGCGTGAGGTAGAGAGGGGCTGACGCAGTTCACAAAGAGGCAGTTGCTGGAGTCTAGAAGGCTGCAGAAATATTGCAAAGTGGAGTTGGTGAGGTACTGCAGTTAGAACAATACTTAACAGAGCAGGGCCAGAGGAGTTGTTACTGAGGGTTTCTAGCCGAGGAACCTGGATCAGCAGTGCAGTTGCACAAGACGATCAGAGTAGGGGGCATCTCGACAAGCGGCGGAAGGATTTCCAGGAGGGAAATCAAGCCTTAGAGGGAGTCTAGAAAAGAACTTCCAGACAGGAAGTAGAGACTCAGAGGAGTCGAACAGAGAACTTCCAGGAGGGAAGTAGAGGAGCGTCATGGCACTTCATGGGGTAGGAGACTAGGATAGACTGGATGGAGCATCGAACTTTGCAGTCTGGAAGGCCAGAATCTTATCTGTGCTTGACAGGAATCGTGTCAAGAACTTCGCCTTGAAGGTTATAACTATCCCAATCAACCCCAATGATAACAACAAGTACGAAGAGGTGATGGTGAGGGCCAAGTGCATTATCCTTGATAGGGTCAAGGATCATGTGGTACCACATATAGCCGAGAGGGAAATGATAGTTGAGATGTGGGAGGCTCTCAAGAACCTGTACCAGCATACTTATGTGCAGAGAAGAATGCCGCTCGAGAACCAGATGAGGTCGTATCAGATGAAGAAGGGTCAATCGATTGACACCTTCCTTGGAGGATTGAATGAGATCCGAGACTAGTTGACTGCTATAGGAGCGACACCGGATCAGGAGCTTATGGTGAGGACAACCTTGAATGTTGTCTCAGAAGATTGGGAAGTGTTTGTCCAGAGTATCCTGGGCAGAGGGACTCTCCTACCTTGGGATGAGATGTGGGCAGCTCTTTGCTAGGAAGAGATCAGATGACAGTCGAAGACAGGTAGCAGCAGTAAAGGGATCAAAGTTTAGCAGGAGGAGGAGGATGTGGCCCTAGCATCTGAGGGAAAGCAGGAGAAGTGGAAGAAGAAAGATCTTTCCAAGATCAAGTGCTTCCACTGTGGGGAGATGGGTCATTATGCGACCCAGTGCCCAAGGAAGAAGAGTAAGGGAGAGTCTTCCGAGACTAAGGCAGCGCCAATGCGGGTAGAGAAGAAAGTTTTGACAGACGATGAATGTGCCATGAGTGCACACGCGCCACTTGAGCGGAAGTGGTGAGACATCAAGCTGTAGTCAGGAGGACTACAGGCGATGAGGGGTAGGATCCTTGAGGTACCCAACCTCTTGGATTAGACCTTGCTATGGGAGCCCCAACGAGAAGTAACAGGACTAGCTGAGTGGGTAGAGATGGATGCAGATGTAGTGGCAGAGAGAGCTACAATGCAGGAGTCCCGACACAGTGCAGAGCTAGTAGGCTGCAACAGTGCGAGAGGCACAGGAGTGTTGCACTAGTGTAGGAAGGCACAGAGAAGTGTGCAGTGGTGCGAGATGCAGGGAGTTGTTGCAGCAACATAGAGGTCAGAGATAGGGAGCACTTATCAGCGATAGAGAGAGCTTCAGCATCAGTGGGTGTTTCTAGTCCAACAAGGAGGTCAGTCGGGAGATCAATTACTTACTTCTCAGTAACTGAGTTACAATGCAGTAGTGGGCAGCACGATGCAGCGTGATGAGAGGAGGTGCAGTGCGGATGCAGTGCTGGGAGAAAGGACCAGCAACAACACGGATGTAGAGGGAGCTGTCGTACAGATGCAACAATGGGAGTGGTAGAACCATGGGCAACAATACAAGAGGCAATAGTGCAGAGGATGTTGGGCAGGAAGGCGTAGCATCAGCACAGGTACCGACGCTGGATGATCAGAGTAATACTCAGTGAGGAGCATTGCTAGAGCACAGTCCTTGGTAAGAGGGAGTGTTGATTTGGGGTAGCATCGGATGTGCTCTAGCCACGAAATTTGGTGGAGAGGTTGGGGCACATGAGATCTCCAAATCCCAGAAAGGGTTTGGGCATATTCTAAACAGATCAGGAGATATTAAAATAATTAATATTTTTAATGGAGTCCCTAAGTCTAAACTTAGGGAAAATAAAATATTAATGTGTATTAATATGATTCTGTGTTAGAATGGTCCAAAAGACATGGATCAAGCCAGATCTAATCTTAGTTGTTGATTAGGGACTTAATTTCGGCCGTTGATGTGTCAACGAGAAAAGTATAAGAGGAGGCTTGAGGGACACTTGGAGAGTACACCAGATGATCAATCATTCTATTCTCTAGAGCGGGGTTTGCTCTGAGAGATAGAATCAGTGAGCGGGAGAGCAGCTGAGGGCATTGAGTACAGAGAAACAGAGAAGACAAAGATTGTGCCGGGAGAGCATCGCGACTACCAATGAGGGTGACACAGAGCCAGCAAGGGCTCACGCAAGGCCATGCAAACGCAGCCAAGTGTTGTGCAAAGCACCAGAGGGGCCAGCGCAACTGACGCAGAGGCTCCCAGAGTTGAAGCAGGGCCTCTTGGGACTAACGCATGCCTAGAAAGGCTGACGCAGGGCCAGCGTGGGACAGAGAGGGGCTGATGTAGTCTAGATTGGGCAGACGCTGGGGTTGCAGGAGCAGTTTTGTGCTGAGGAATTGCCGGAAGGATTTTCCGGGGTTACAACTAGGAGATTTCTCTCAAACTTTGAGGTATAATTGCTAAGAAAATTCTCTGTTGGGTAGGCCAGTTTCGACACCCAGATTGTACTCTGATATTGCTTAATAAGAAAACCCTCAGATAGTTGCACCGATTTTCCGGCATTGGGTTTTTCTGGGGACATTGGTACAAAAATAATGGTGCCAGGTGGTGTGTTTGTTCTTGTTTCTTTTAGTTGTTGATCTGTAATATGTTGAGCGTGCACTGGTGTTTATTTTCAATATTTACTTTGTAAATAACTTGTTAAAGAAAAATAACAAGTAGGTGGGAATAAATCAGAAAAAGTGCATGAAGGGTTTCTAAACTAAGTAAACTTAGAAACTTCAACATTCAGTCCAGGCCCAGAGGGGAAGGATTTCGAAAGAGGAGGGATATTTGTAAAGCTGCCAGAGAGAGGGAACGATATCGGGGCCGAGTGAGGGAGACCTTGGGCGGAAAGCGGAGGCTCGTCGAGGGAAGAAGTTGAGGGAAAATGGGATCTTGCGGATGGCGGGAAGGGTGGACAGCCCGAAGAGCAGGCAACGAGGTCTGGGCCTATGCAGTGGGCCACAAATTGGAGGGAGGTCGGCGACAGAGGAGGTGTAGCGAAAGGCGGCCAGGAGGGGGAGCTGCGGGTAGGGTGATAATTGAACAGGAGGGCCTCGAGATTGAGGGTAAGGAAGCAATAACCTCTGTCAATTCTTTGCTGTAAGGGAGAAAATCTTCCGTGCTTGAGTGTGGGGTAGTCTAGATGGAAGCATCCTTGAGAGGGTCTTCTGAATAATCAACTATATCCAAGTCCATAAGTACTCTGGGTGTTACGCGCCAACTGCCGCCATAAGTGGGAAACCATCGCTATAGGAGAGACCAACTGCAGAAAGGGAAAGACGGTGAGGGCACGACGCGGTCACGGGGGGAATATGCTCGAGGCTGTGAACGGGAAAAGAGAGGAGCTCAGAAATGATGTTCCAGAGGTGTGGTACCAGATGGATGACGATGCTAAGCTAGGTCTCAGGGGAGGGAACTACAGAGGTCTACATACAAACCCTAGCCCATGTCGGGGTTAGGTTGCCATCTCTAAAGTTACTTTATGTAAAAGTGTTCTCACCCATTATAAAAAAGTGAGTCACTTATAATTCTAAAGTCTCTTTATCTTTTATTTAAGTTACAATTTAGTGGGTAGCTCATAAAGTACCATTGTAAAAGTGACTTTCACTTATTTATAAAAGTGGGTCACATATTTTTTTTTTTTTTAAGAGTGAGCTAATTATATTAAGTTTGGAGGGGGGGATTTTTCTTTTAAATATAAGATTGTGATTCACTTCCGCACATTCATGTACTTCGTCGACATCTTCAACAACTTTTCTTCAAAAGGCCATAACTTCTTCATCCGAAAGCCGTTTTCAAAGCCGTTTTTTTTGAATCGGCCTACTTTTTCGAGATCTTTCCATTGGAACACTTAGTTTTAGTATCTACAACTTCAGCTTTTGTTAAAATGGAAATTTCATGCCAAGTTATTCTTGACAGCACCAACTACTTCCAATGGTTGTCCTACATCGAGGATTTACTTAGAAGTAAAGGTCTTTATAGAATAGCCTTAGGCCAAGAGGCTAAACCTAAAGATGAAGATAAACAAGCCAAATGGGAAAATAGGCAAGATCAAGCACGTGGGTTGAATGGGATGTCTATTTCTCCAGACCTTAGATTCCATATCGCAGAACTTGATACCCCTGACGAAGCAATGAAACAACTTAATAAAGTTTTTGGAATTAAAAATGAAATTAGAACCCATCAACTCGAAAATGAGTTGCTTACGTTGGACCCCAATAATTTTTCTTCTATTGAAGATTTTTTGTCCAAGTTCAAGACCCTTAGACTTCTCTTGGAAGGTGTTAAGTTTAAAAAAGAAGATGGTAGCCTTATCTATTCCATTCTTACTAAGTTGGGATCAACCTACTCTGTGTTTGTTTCCACCTTCCATTTTACAAGAGAAGCCTTTATTTCTCAAGGAAAAGACTACAAGACCCCCTCTTTTGATGCCTTTTGTGATTTTTTACTAAGAGAACAAGAAAACTCTTATATCTTGGTCTGCTTAATATTGTAAACTCTTCTAAGAAAGCCTTAGCAGCCCAGCAACAACCAAATTCAAAGAATCCTAAGAAGTAGCATCCTAAAAAGAATGGTCCTAAACCAAACAAGGGTCCTAAGCAATTTCAGTCTCAAAATGAAAAATCAATTCAACAAAAAGATAAGGCAAATAAAAACAAATGGAAGAAGACTGATAGACATTGCAAGTTTTGTAATCGTGATGGCTACTTAGAATCCAAATGTTTTAAAAAGATGGAAGCCTTGAAAGCAACAATGAAGAAGCATAACATCCATTTGGAGCACTCTTCAACTTCAACTTCATTTTCAGGAATAACACTTTCTGCATGTGGTTGTTAAGCATCTCGGTTTGGTTATGCACTAAATGTATCTTCTTCTTCTCATTCTCATGAGTGGCTCATTGATTTTGGAGCTTCTTATCACATGGCCAAAAATAAAGCCATGTTTTCTTCTTTAAATGATTGTAACACCAAAAATATATATGTTGGTGATGATAGATCTCTTAGTGTTGTAGGGACTGGAATTATTCATCTAGACAAGGTCAATTTAATGATGCATTATGTGTTCCTACCTTATCCTGCAACCTTCTATCTGTATATCAAATAACTCATTCAGGTAAAGGTAAAACCGTTGAATTTTCACCTCATGATGTTGTAATTAAGGACCTAAGAGATCCTAGACAAATTTTAGCTACTGGCATTACTGATGATTCTACAAGGTTGTATAAGTTTAACAACTTTGGATCATCAACTCTTCCCTCAGTATTTGTTGCTCATAATGATGAAGTGAGCAAACTTTGGCATGAGCGATTTGGTCACTTAAACTATTGCTCCCTTCAAAATCTATGTAAGGAAAATATGGTCACAGGTCTTCCTATGGTATCTTGTAGAGATGGTGTTTGTTCCGGATGTGTACTTGGAAAACATCATCAGGATAGTTTTGAAAAACGTGCCTCTTGGCATGCCTCAGCCTCTTTACAACTTGTGCATAGTGATTTATGTGGTCCACTTCCAGTTGTTTCATTCTCTGGCTATAAGTATTTCTTAACTTTCATTGATGATTTCTCCAAATGCACTTGCGTATACTTCTTAAAACTCAAGAGTGAAGTTTGTAACATGTTCTTGGCCTTTAAGGCCTATGTTGAGAAACAATCTGGACATCAAATTCTTAAGCTAAGATCTGATAATGGCGGAGAATATGTTAACAACAAATTCATCAACTTTTGCACTGAGCATGGAATTCAAATGCAGCATACAATTCCATATACTCCACAACAAAATGGTGTAGCTGAAAGGAAGAATCGCACCTTAAAGGAAATGGCTAATTGTATGCTTCAATCTAAAGGACTTAGTCTTAATTTTTGAGCAGAAGCAATTAACTGTGCAAATTACATAGTAAATCGCACTCCTACTAAGGTTTTAAAGAATATCACTCCAGAGGAAGCAAGTAGCTCAATTAAACCAGATGTAAGTCACTTTCGTGTTTTTGGAAGTGAAGCATGGGCTCATATTCCAGATGAGAAACATAAAGCCTTAGAACCTAAGAGTGAAAAATGTATTTTTGTTGGATATTTTGAAGATGTCAAAGGATATACACTTCTTCCACCTAAATCCAAAAATGTTATCATTAGAAGAGATGTAAAGTTTGTTGAAAATATATCGGCCTACGAGCCTACTTCGGCGGATGTGCCACCTCTCTCTATCCCTTCTACTTCTGAAAATATTTCTTCTTCAGATGATAACAACGAGAATGATAATCCTCCCCCACCTTCTTGGGATCCTCCTTCAGCTCCTCAGCTTCCAAAATGGGTCCGCGCTACTCGGGATGCAACAGGTGCTCTTGCAAATGATCCTATAGATCAGCGTCGCACATGTTCTCAATTTGATAGAGCCTCTTCTTTATTGGCTTAAGCTTCAACGAATTATGATCCTGACACCTTTGTAGAAGCTTCAGGCCATCTAGATTGGGACGCAACTATGAATGAAGAATATCGTTCATTATTGGCAAATGATACATGGGATCTTGTTCCTCTTCCAAAGGGACGAAAACTTGTGAGATGCAAATGGGTTTACAGAACCAAGTTTGGAGCAAATGGAAAAGTTGATAAACATAAAGCTTGTCTTGTTTCTAAGGGTTTTTCACAAGTTGAAGACATTGACTATACTAAAACCTTCTCCCCTGTTGCCAAAATGAACTCTATCCGCCTTGTTCTTTCCCTTGCTGCCTCTTTCAAATGGGAAGTCCATCAGATGGATGTTAAATTTGCCTTCTTACATGGGGACTTGCATGAAGAAATCTATATGGAACAACCTCCCGGCTTTATATAAACAGACTCCAACCTTGTATGTCGATTTAAGAAATCCCTTTATGGTCTCAAGCAAGCCCCTTGGGCTTGGTATGCCAAAATGAATAGCTTTCTTTTAGATACTGGCTTTTCTAGGAGTCATTCTAATAATACCATCTACACCAAGAAAGTGGGTAAGTCTCTTATCATTCTTGTTCTTTATGTTGATGATCTTATCCTTACTGGTAGTGATCCCAACCTTATAAACCATGTGAAGTCTAGCTTGAAAAAGCAGTTTGAAATGACAGACTTAGGACACTTGCATTATTTTCTTGGTCTTCAAGTCTTGCAATCCAAGGAAGGTATTTCCCTTTCCTAGTCCAAGTATGCCTGTGATCTTCTACGCCACTTTCACATGGAATACTGTAAGCCAAACCCTTCTCCCTTTCAGTTTGGAGCCAAACTTTCAGTCACTTGTACTTCCCCTAAAGTTGATGCTACCTTATACCGTCAACTTGTAGGAAAACTTTTGTATCTGACCCATACCCGTCCTGACCTTTCCTTTGCTATTGGCCTTATTGCTCGATTTATGCAAAACCGACATGAAAGTCATTAGAAAGCAGCTAAAAGAATACTTCGTTATGTTTGAGGTAGAGTTCAGTTTGGGATTCATTACAGTGCAGAAGCATCTCCTTTTATTGGTTGGTTTCACTAATTCCGATTGGGCTGGTGACCTTGATGATCGGAAGTCTACTGCAAGTTATGTCTTCACTCTTGGTTCTGGACCTATTTCATGGGTTTGCAAGAAACAAAGTGCCATTTCTCTTTCTTCAGCAGAAGCAGGGTATCGTGGCGCCGTAGAAGCTAGTAAGGAAGCCCTGTGGCTTTGTCAGATCCTGTCAGAGTTTGGCTTTCAGCAGCATCATCCGACTACACTTTGGTGTGATAATCAAAGTGCCATTCAACTATGCAAAGATCTAGTCCAACATCAACGTAGCAAACAAATTGAACTACACATGCACTTCATCAGAAAGCTCATTCATGACCATGTTCTTGAAGTGCAATATTGTTCAATCGATGATAAAGTTGCAGACATCTTTACAAAGGCTTTCACAGAGGGGAAGTTTACTAAACTTCGATTTATGGTTGGAGTTCAAGAAGTTGTCACTAAGGGGGGATAGGATCTAATGCCTCCTTCTTTCTCCTATTGTGTCATATTTGTACATCCTTCAATCCTATCCCAAGTTGTTCTTAAAGGGGGATGTTAGGATATTCCGACACATAGGAAATAGTTAAGCATAACTTGGTCTAGTGTATAGTTAGGTAAAGTATGTTTCTTTAGTATGTACTTTTTGTAACTTACAATCTGACGGTGACGATATGTTCTAGACATGAAGTGATCCGACTGTTCATTCTCTCCTCGGTATTACCGACACTTGATTCGTGGCTTAACACCCGATTGGTCCATGATCTCTCTTTAAAGAGCATGGAGGGTCATTTGTAAGGTGACCGTTCATGAGAGAAGCTTATGTAGATTGTCTTTCTTTTACATTAATAAATTTCCTGAAGTGGCTGTGTTGGCTCAAGCCGTGTACTGTTTCCCTCTTTGAGGGTTTTAACCACGTCAACAATACTAGTGTACTGATCTATGATCTGTTTGTGAGCGGTGTCCTTTGGTGTTCTATTTGAGGAACTTACCTTGTAAATTCCTACAACCTAAATTGTGTATTTCTTGAAGAGTTCTTGGTGAAATTATTTGACATAGTAACCCTAGAATACCTATTATAAGTGATCTCTCTCCTACTGGGACTCCTCTCATTGGTGAAAGTCCGTAGAGAGCAGGGGGTTTTTATTTTGGTGACAGTGGGCCACTACCCATTGTTGCTTCATGGTCTAGTTTACACCTTGTAGGGTTTCCCTCTCCAAGGCTTGCTAGATGTTGTGACAACAAGGCTTAAGTCTTCGACGATATAATGTTATAGTGCTTGGTCTTGTAGTGAATGCTTGGACATAACGTTGGGCGCGTGGGGATATAATTATTCAATGAGATCGCATTAGTGTTGGTTATTGCAATTGATCATGTGGACTATGGATGTTTAGGAGCTGATCAACTGGTCATTGAGAAACAAAGAAATTTTATGGTTGAATTCGAAGAAGTATCACGAAAAGGGAGTATTAATCTAGATCTGTCATCAGGATCACTTATTTCTTCCTTCTTGTTTAGCTAGCTTAGGGAAACAAGTGATAGATAAAAGGCCACACTTATTCATGTGTTAGGTTACAGAGACCTTGGATCTCTTCTTGACTCCCTAACCCCCCTCTTAACATGTTGTCCCACCTTCACAAGGCTTCTTAATAGATGTCATCGTAGACCTTTGGCTAGGCCTCACAATATTGGTAGTAAGAGCAGTTCTAGGATGGCCAAGAGAAAAAGGTAGATTCTTTTTGCACAATGTACTACTCTCTAGGCTTTGTTGAGCAACTTGTTGCCCATTTGAAGATTTTTTCTCTTGGCGTTTACTATTAAGAGTGATGGGCCTCCTCGATGTAGGGCTCCCCCTTGGATCCCTCCTAAAATACACAGTTGGCCTATCTTAGCCTTGGGTACTCTGTGTATCGATGCCTGTGCGATGATCGAGGACTCAAATTTGGAGACTTCCTCCTCTTCTCCCCCCATTTTTGGCCTCAACTTCTAGTTCTAGCTCCTCTTGATATGCTCTAAATGAGTTTTCGATCACATAATCATGTATTTATTATGTTTATGTTGAAATCATGATGTTCTATGTTGTAACAGTCACTTATTACAAAACTTATGTTGCAATATTAGATAAGAAATTGTAGATAGAACATAAATCAAATGCACAATAGAAGACAACCAAGAATACAATGAGACATAGAGAGTTTAGGTTCAATGACCATGGAAAAACCCACAGGGGGAAAACCCAACCAAATTCTTCTTCTATTAGAAATCAATTGTTTAATAGAGATACAAAATACAATGAGAGATCAAGAGAATGAGTAAGTTCACCCAAATCTAAACAAGTTGTAGCATGAAGATCACTGGTAGCAAGAATAGATAAACACACTAAATCAACCTTCCCTTCAACTAAATCAACACTGGAACTCTGAAGCACTGAATCAACCTTGGCTCACCATGTTTTGCTCTTACTCTCCAAGTCTCTCTCTCACAATCTTCTGCCTTTCTCCAACTCTCTCTCAAGTTCAAATTCTTATTTCACAATGCACAAGTAATGAGGAGAGAATGAATGAGGCACATATATATAGGATGAGCAACGAATCCATGCCATAAAGGAGGAGTAACTCACATGCCAAGAGAGAGAGTAACTCATGCCATTAAGGAGGTATGCATGCCTTTGTAACTTATGCTTTTAAGAGAGAGTGTAACTTATGCATTAAAGAGTGTGTAAGAGGAATCTTTTATGACATGCTTTTACTGAGTGTAAGAGCATTAATGAGAGTGTAAGGAATATGCCATGCCAATAATGACTGTAAGAGAACATTATTGAGAGCCATGATTGAGTGACTTGAATAATAATATAATAGTATCATAAGAATACTAATAATAATTTTAATGATAAAATATTAAGTCGAGTGATTGACCATCATCCCATCCATCCACAACCATGTCATTCAACAACCGGATTGAACTATTAGGATTGATTAATGATAAGAAGTGATTTTTCATCAATAATACTTGATTACCAATTGATGCAAGGTGATTTACTATCTTGAGGCTTTCTAATTTTAGATTTTCCATTTTTAGACTTTCTATTTTTTTAATTTTTTTTTAATTTTTTTTTATAGATTTTCTAATTTTAGAAATTCTATTTTTAGGCTTTCTATTTTTTTTAAAGAAATTCATCCCTGAGCTGCTAATTTTCAACAGTTTCTGTCTCTTTCTTTATTTTAGCTAGGAGTTAAGATTTATTCTTAGAATTTTATTATTGTTGTTAGTGTAAGTATTGGAGCTGCATTTGCACTCATAGTTTTTATATTACAATAGGTGTAATATTATAGTTTGGTTGACCCTTTTTTATGGCCATTCATTGAACATTAATAAAATTATCTTATCCTATCTTATATCTTTGGCCTTAGTTTTTAGGATAGATTATTTTGATAGCATTTGAGTGTTGCCTAGGGATATCTATCTTGGTCTTCTTAGTCCCAAACATTTTGTAGATATCATTATTAAACTTTGCATTGATACCTTCATGGTGATTGATAATGGCCAAGACAATTCTTCTACCTCTATTTCTACTTCTGGTTTAGAGATTGGTTTCATTATTTTCTTCTCCTTTTTCATATTGGTGTATTCATCTTTAGCTATCACTAGTGTTTTTCTTTGTGTTTATCCCTAACTTTCCATGGTAGGTGTATCGATATGACACATTTAACTTTGAGCAAATGATTAGATAATCTGTAATTTGGTAACTTTTTCATTGATATGAATTTGAAAAAACAATAACTATAGTTATGATTTTTCATTTTTAAACTAAGCACATACAAAACTTGCTTAATGGCATTCCAAAATTTTAAAAAGCAAGTACAACACAATGTTACGGTACAAAGGCTCCATGTCTTCTGCATCTTTTGCATTTTCATTATTAGCTAGGCTTAAGTCTCAGTAGGCTTTGTAGGAAAACATTGATTTCGAGCATTGAGTCATTTGCATCATCTGAAGTTGTAGTTGGAGGCGGCTCAACAATGGCATTTGGTTTTGGCATCTTGTTATAACTTACTTTGCCCTTTGAGATAATTGAGAAAATTGATTTAGAGGTCATATGCTTCTTTTGTAGGTCCATAAATCTTCCTAACTGCGGTCAGGATACCTTTTATCACCTCTCTATATTGGGAAGGGCCCCTTTTTTTTGTTCTCTTGGTGTCATACCATTGTTGGATGAAGGACAATGGACATATGCTGCCATGTGAAGTGGCATATTTGGTTTATTCCACAACCCATGTATCAATTTTTACAGTTGTGGCCATAGGGTGGGATCTCTCCTATTCATGATGGATTGAATCTTGCCACACATAGAACCGATATTCTCATAAATCTCTCCCAAAATGGATATCAACATAATGAATCACAATTCAAGAGTAAATCTAACATCTGCCCAAAATTGTCATCCAAAACAATATGCTTTATCTCAATCGCTCCCTCCATGGTAGATTGCTTCCACATTTCGCACATCTCAATGAAAACTATGAAAGCTAAGGCCCCCTTCACCTCCAATAACCATTGAAGAAGAATGTAGTAGCTGTCAAATTTCATATAATCTGGTTCAAGCAACTCCTTTTGGCAAACTTTTGGTGGATGGCTTAGTACAAGCCTGAATTTTGCACCCATTGTGAATGAACTTGGAAACCCAATCAAGTTCACGATTGTCTTTCAATGCATTATTCATAGAATGCACTAAATATCGTGTCCAAAAAATATGCTTTGTTTATTTGGATTATTGCCTCAAAATCTAGCAGGAAGGGCCAAACCTTGTTGCAACAATGAGGGAGATTGCCATTGTCACCTCGACAATCTTCCTCTTGCTCTTTAGTGGAATTACACCACAAGGGAGGACACCCAGTGATCACCTAAAAGATATTTTATGTTATATGGCTTAATGTGATATAGATATAGACTAGGTAAAGATACTCTTCAATGGACAAAGGCATAATTATGTTTGTATAGGAGCAACGTATCATATACCAAGCCCTAAAAAGAGACACGTGACCTAGGGTTTCAAGATATAGATCAACAAAGGAATATCTAGGTATACAAGCAGTAAGGGTTTGCAAATGATGTAATCAACAAAGGAGAAGGAAAACCCTCAAGTTAAGCCCTAGCTAGGATTATGGTTATTCTAGGGAAAAAATTGCTTAGGGAGGTTGATGTCAGCCCTTCTAGGGCAAATTCAACCATGTAAAATCTGGATTTTGAGTTAAAAGAATCAATAAAGTGAACTTTAAGCCAATTAAGCTCCACACCTATCCAAGAATTGCCCTAATTGAATTCGGCCTTAGCAACTAACCTTAGTAGCTTGCGTTGAGGGACTAAGAAAAATAGAAGAGAAGAAAATATTTAAGTTTTTGTATTTTTTGACCAACACAGGGATTCCTAGTGCCTTTTCCCATTTGGGTGATGGAGTCTTTAGGGCTAAATTTAAGAGAATATGAATTAATGCTTGGAGTAAGGAGGAAAACCCTAGTTTTCACTTGATAAACCCTAGCTATCTTTTTCTGTGAGGGGAGAAATTAAATAGAGGAAGCTCTGTAGGAGGTCCCCTATGGATTTCAAGGAAGACAAATTTAACATGCAATAATCAACCAAGATATTCCATAAATAATATGCATTTAGGCGTGGAATAAGAAAAACCCTAGCATTAATTTATCACATGAAAAAAAATAAAATTATGCAATTAAACATACAATTCTTCCATGAAATAGCCTTCTTTCAATCCCAAAAAGACATCTCCAAGGAAAAATTCAATCTCTAATAGCAATTGCTCAAAAAAGACCACATTTTCACAAGTAGCTAGTTACAACTAGGCTAAGTCGAGCTCTAAGGAGGCCAAAATATAGGGGTGCTTTGAGGTGTCAGTTAGTTGTTGGAATCATCGAAGTGCCCAATGCTCTATTGTGGGGGGAAATGCTACATATGCAAGGTAATCACTGCTCTCCGTAAGTGTAGTATGGCTTGGGCATCATGTGGAGTAGGCATGGAGTGGGTGTGCCCTAAAGGTCTTTGTTGCTCTATGAAGGACCACTTGACAAAACCATCTCAAACTCAAGTGAAAGCAACCACTCATTAGAGAGAATGACCATAAATGGATCATAGTAGATCGTACATAATTGTTAAGGGTGTAGTATTACTTCAAACCAGGATCACCTTCAAATATCTAAGTAGACCAAGTCCTGTAAAAGTGTTCCCTACCTTATTAGGCTTGGCTAGATGGTCAACTGTATTAGGTGCTTCCAACCCCTAAGGGGAGGTGACATGTCCAATGTCAACCTTTCAATTCATAGGTGTTTATGATAATAGTGGCAACAGAGGGGAAAGGCTTCATGGCTTGGTGCCATGGTCATGGGACTAGCAGATAGAGGTCCATCATCCTAAGTGTATAGATGTATGGAGGGAGCAATCATCCCCTTTTCCTCAGCGTGCTTTTTCCACCCTCTAGTGCGCCTTTTACTTCTTTTTGATGATGCTTTAGTAAGGAGCATAACTTAGGTGTCCACGCTTGCTTTTAATGATGTGGCTTTTATTTACTCCTTAAGGATGAATTGGTTTCTCACTCATTAGGGTTGGGACATGCAACAGTTCCTTATTATATGGTGGTGCATTTAGTGCTTAGGAATCGGGGAATGGCTAATGAGCTGTGTAGAGCTCATGCTCGGTTTTTTCACACAAGCTAATTATTGTCCCAACCATCTTTTGCATTTTAACTTTTCTTTTTCTTTCATTGTAGCCATCTTATGCTTTTATCTTTCATTTAGCTGCATTGACCTCCAGAGCAAAGTTTTCCAGCCTTCACTCAAGGATGTGGATGTGAGGGTGCCAAATCTTAGAGGACCAATGACAACAAACCCAAAAGATGGATGTGACATCAAGGAATGATGAAAGGTGTTAATTATGAAAATATCATAGACACGCTAGTTCAATGCAAGTTTTCCAAGTATTGTCCCTCCTATAACCCTAAGGCCTTAAGGGAGGTTCCATTGGACTAGGGCTGGAGACCCCCTAGTAAGGTGAGAGAACAAGTTTATAGTAAAAATTGGTCAATCATCCAGATCACCCGTTTATCCATGTTAGAATGCCCAAAATATTAAGTAAAAACATATGACTGGAAAATGGATAAAGTACCTACTTAGTGGTGACCCACCTTCCATCAAGAGGAATGTCGGATGGTGAGAGGTGTATGACTGGAGCAAATGGTGGAGGAATGTGGCATATCATCATAACTGAGTGATGTATAGGGCTGCTGATTGGCTGGTTGTCCAAGATAGGAGAAAAAAATTCTCCTATGGGTTTACACACTTTTGGTTTGTAACATGGAACATTAACCCTGCTGCAAACCAGAGCTACATCTGGGATAACCCAGATAATATTAGATAGCTCTACCTCCTCAATTATCTCACATAATTGGTCCTTGAAGAAGAACATGTTATTTTGTTGCCAAGAACAATATATTTCCCTTCAGAAATAGTGAACTGCTGTTTTGGGACTTGTGCTGGTAGTGGCCCAACTGCAGGTTTGACAGCCAAAAATTCGAAAAAAAGTAAAATAAATAAAAAACAAGAACATTAAGGCCCCAAAACTCTAATCCCTTCTTTATAAATACATCCTCACCCTTTTTCCTCATTCACTCGATGAAAGTTTGGAAATGGAAGTTTCATTGCCTGGCTGATAAGGACAATCATATTTGTATTTGCAGATTTCTTTTTTATTGCCTAAGACAATATCCCATGGCTTCGAGGAAGGAGGACCTTGCATGGCCATGTTCACAAGGAAATACATGCATCTATTGTGGGAAAATAATAAATGGGGGATACAAATGCTGAAATGCCACATAGGCCATCTTTCTGGGAATGTTATAGGCTTCCTAATGATGACAACTGATTTAGAACATTAAGTGGAAGTAGTTGTTGAAGTCATTCAGCAAGAGAGTAAAATTCAAATTGCTGGACTCAGCCAAGTCCGTGTAATGAGTCAGATTTTAGATTAAATTCTTCAAAATCATTTTGACCCAATGCTGTCCCCAAGGATCTCAGTATTTGCTCACGAGATTGGAATTTCAAGATTTTTGTCCTCTGGAGGTCATTTAGAGGTTCCTTGTTTATTTATTTTGTCTCAGAACCTTAAGTTCATCTATCTCAAAATATATAGATTATGTGTCTCGGTATAATTTTTCCTATTAACACCCTTACATGAAACAAAAACTTGTATATTTAGTGTCTGATCGTATGTATTTACATTGATGCACGAGTCTAAACTTTTCTAATAAAATCTTGAATATTTTCAGTGTTTTTTATTCGGCCGAGCCATTCACTGAGTTGAAGACCGAATTTGACTTTTCATGTAGTTTTTGTCTTCACCGAATCCGAGTCTGATAACTTTAATTAAAGCTTAGTGATGTGCAGAAGCAAGTTCCTTGCAGAGCTTACCTGTAAATTTGTAACTTAAAAATACTTAAAGGGACAGTAAGCAAGATGGTTAAATTGTTGAGTTGACATTTCATTGTTTGATTTGCAGTGGCCATCGATTGCTTGAATATTTGATGATGAAATGGAACTTGAAATGTGTGAAGCTTTTGGATGCATATGAATTCATCCCTTCATTTAAGGCATCTATGATCTCTTCCTCTATTGAAGTAGCAGAAATCAAGATAAAATGCTAAGTTACCAGTAATGCTCATGTAATGACAAGCGACGTCCGGTTGAAATCTATTTCTTTGTTTTAGATGATAACCCGTGAAATCGCATAGGTTCAATGTACTATAAACTATTGTCAAAAAGTTTTTTATTTTATGTTGAGGCATCATTATTTTGAGTTGTTTTAGATTCTGGAGTATTACAAAAAATTTACTTTGCAATGCAGTGCCTCATGGTTATATGCTATTGTTACTTCAGTTATATTCAACTGTTGATTAGTTATGGTGGGACGGTTGATTTACTTTAATTAAGCATGGAGATAAAACATTAGAGAACACTTTTATAGGATGAGAATATAACATAGGACAACAGATTTATTGGAGATTAATAATATAACATAGGACAACAGATTTATTGGAGATTAATATACATAAATATGCAAATTTTGAAAAAAAAACATATATTTTCATGTGCATCTATATGAATCCAAACCATTATATACAAATATGCAAAATTTCTCAAATATATAGCAAGGGTGCATATAACCAAAATAACACTGAGTGCAATTCATCTTTGAACTAAAATATATGAATAAAGAGCCCCTAGATGGGCTCTATCCAAAAAAATTCATGCTGCATGTCAAATCGAGATTTTCTTTGAGTGATGGTTACATTTATATTAGGGTCATGAAAGAGGAGTTCAACAATCAATGCCACCTGTTGATTTTGGGTAGCATTGGATGTGCTCTAGCTCCGAAATTTTGTCGAGGGGCTAGAACACATGAGATCTCCAAGACCTAGAAATCGTTTGGAGAAATTCCATCCGGATTGTATTTTATTAAAATAATTAATATTTTTAATGGGGTTCCTAAGTCTAAACTTAGGAAAATAAAAATATGAATGGGTATTAATGAAAGTATGGGTGAGAAGCTTCTAAGAGATGAGGATCAAGTCTAATTTAATCTTAGCCATTGATTAGGGACTTAATCTCGGCCGTTGATTCATCAACAAGAAAAGTATAAGAGAAGACTTAAGAGTCATTTGGAGACATCGGGCAAATCCTCAGTAACCCAAGGGAAATCGATTCTCGAGGAGTAGTTCGATTTCAGAGGGAGAGTTGCAGGGTGAAAGAAGAGGGGGGCATCAACATTAGTCGGAGATTGAAGAGGAGGTGACGCAGAGCATCAAAGGGACAATGCAAAGGGAAGATCAGAGAGACATCGCAACAAGGGATGCAGTCCTCACCTAGGCCTGACACAGAAGTGACGCAAAGGTGACACAATGAAGGTTGGAGGGTCTCTGGGGTGTCAAAATTTCTCAAGAGCAAGGAGGAAAATTGTCTCAAGTGTTTCTATATTATGTAAAATCATTCCTTGTAAAGAGATTGTTGCTAAAGAATAATATATAAACCCTCATTTGCTGCACCGATTTTCCCGCATTGAGTTTTTCTGGGGACTATTGTCCAAAAATAACTGTGTTGATGTGATTGATTCTTGTGCTTGTATATCACTGTTATTTTCTCTATGCTATATGTGACAACTGCAATAGAATTTATTTTGATGTTTATTGAAGGGTTTTGTAAATAACTTATTGTGAAAAATAAGTAGGAGAAATAAATCAGTTACTGCAGTGGAATTTCATGTTAGAAATTTTCACACCACCAACATCAAGGTACATAGAGGGCTTGGTGCTCTTGATTAACTGCTAGTTTTGTACCCTCGTATATGACAAACTATAATGGAAATGTTGCAATTTCCCCAATCCTGAAATCCTGAAAACTATTAAGTTTGCTAGATTTTTGAGTGAGATCTAAAACTCTACTTTCTCCATATGAAATCCAATGAGGTTGGAACCACTTTCAAACATTCTAAAACAAGTAATGGTAATGTAAAAAAGTTAAGTAAAAGGATCTCATCCTTTTACTTTAAGAATTTAACATTACCATTAATTAAATTAATAGGGCAATATGGTCAAATACTAGGCTCCCCCACTCATAAATTAAAAAAAATCATGTTCAAAGGGTCATAGGTGGCATTGTACAGAACCGGATGTTTCGTATATAACCCATTGGTTTGGTGAAAAAATGTCATTTCAGTACTGAATCGACTGGTTTCGTACAAGAGCTAGTTAATTCGGTATTGAACGATCCTTTCTAGTCCATGACAATGGTTTGGATTGGTTTTCCCTTGAAAACGGTTACACTGACTAGTTAGGTATGATCTAGTTTGGTTCTTATAACATTGTATATTGCTCCTTAGATGCCATTGCCATTGTATTAACTGGTTCCTCTCAGCGAGCTCATTGTATATTTGCTAAGGTTTCATGCCTATTATAGTTAGTAGGCATCTTGATGAATAGACTCCCCTCATTCAGGTACTCCTTTGATGCCCTTGTCCATCTCCTACTAAACTAGTAGTAGTTGGACATGATCATCAGGGAGGACAATTACAAGCAATAAATTTAGATCAACTAGGTAGATCCACTAGTGGGCTCAAACCCAAGATAGTCTTCTATCTAGAGCATATCATGGAGACGAGGGATGACCTCGTTGTCAAACTAGCCTATATACTTCACCACTAGATGCATTCCTTTAAGATCCCCCTTAGCCAATTTTAGGTTGGTTCTCATTGCTTTGGGTGGAAGTCGATCACCATATTCCCCAAGCAGATGGGGCTTGTTGACTCAACAACCTACATGAATCCATGACCAAAGAACATTTCATTTTCAATGCACCATATATTGTGAGATCCAAAATCAATACCGTTGCCTTTTCAAGGAGTCCCAAAACTTCCTCTCCATCTTCTCCAAGTATTTAGGAAACCAATGCTTGGATTTATAAACGAGCGAGGCTTTATGCTTAGACCAACCCCATCATTAGACACTACTAAGATTATCACCTTCTTCTCAGTGTTCACATACATAGTCACCAAGAGGTAGGTGAGATCTTGAGGAGACTCTAACTTTTCCCTTCTCTTTGTTCCTTCCATCTTTATCATTCACTCTCATTTCTCAATCATTTCATACTCTACGAGAGTGGATGAGCAAGATTATAATATAAGCTTTGATAGGTTTGTTATCCTCATTATTGTTATAAAAGTAAGAAAATGCATAATTCATCATATTTTGATGCCCCATAAAAGGAAGTAACAGTTAGAAATGAATCTTGTTATGATCTTCAAATCTCAATTTAAAAATTAAAACTTTGATTATGTTCTTCATTTTGGAAAGTGAATTTCAAATACTAATTCCTATATGCAAAATGACGTGTATAAAAGCTAATTCAAGACTTAGCATAAAATAGTTTCCCAATACATATGAGGCTTAGTGGCCAACCTATTAATAGCTTAAAATAGTTTCCCTTGAATTGATACCAATACATATGAGGCTTAGTGGCCAACTTATTAAAACACAATGATATGTGCAAATTTATAACTTTGACTGAAATTTCCATATGCAATCTAAAATCGCTCCCCGTAAACTTGTTTTGGTATGTGGTAAAGGTTTATATACCATCATTCATCACTTTTCTTAACTATTTCAACTCACTTTCATTTCAGATCCTTTTTTCCTTGCACAATTTGCCCTTCATCCTCCTACTTAGCTTTCCTTGTTTATTAGGTTGGATTTATTGAGCTTGGTTGTTTTTTGGTGCAAGGAGGAGGATTCTGTCTAGTGTTATTTCATATTTATTGCATTTCCTTTAACTCATGAAATTCTTAATATTTTGCCATGAAAATTTTAAGAATTATGAGTTAATAATCAATCAAATCCTTATTCTTCGATAACATGATTTTTCTTAATGAGTGAAAATATTATTGACCTCATTTTCCAAAGCTTTTATCCATGTTACAATCTCACCATACTTTTATGCACTTTTGAGTTAATTTTTATGTGAACCTTTTGTATTTTATGCATGTTACAATCTCACCATACTTTTTGTTCTTTTGAGTTAATTTTTATGTGAACCCTTTGTTTTTTCTAATCTATTTTGTATGTTATTTTTATGCACTAGTCTCCAAATCCGGTAGAAAATGTCCTAGAAATATATGGGCTGCACATACTATATGTCCCATCTACTATATTTATATCCCAGATTTATGTGAAGACATGCAAATTAGTGAGCATTATGCAAAATGTTTCTGCTCTTGCAATAAGTCATTAAGTTCAAGCCTATGTTGCATGAAATGTGAAAACATGTATTATTTTTGAAATGAGTACATGGAAACATGTGCATCAAAACTTTGGAAATAAAAACACAATTAAAAAATACGAACAATATAAATATTTCAAAAATATTATTTATTTATATATTAGATTATATTGAAAATTTAAGTAAAATGATAGACAAATGATAATTTAGCAAGAAACCAATGTCTATATTATCTCCCATAGATGAAATATTATGCAAAATCGAAAAGAAACTTTTATGTATGATGTTATATGTGACAAAATACATAATGAGGTAATATCTAGCAGTCTCATCTTCATCTTTGTCTTCAATCTTCATAAAAATAAAATTGAGCATGATGTATGTGGATCAATAAATTGTGGAATATTTAGTGCAATAAGGGAGGTCCAAGTCCAAGGATTGAAAATCCTCATCTCACTCTTTATGAGGTTAATTTGTATATTCTTCAACCCTTATGAGATAAAGGGTGAGCATTCAAATTCACATTGGCAAGATCCTTGGCCTTTTATAATGCAAATTTGTTATTCTTCACAAAATGAATAGAACCATAGGTGTTACAATGTTTTTATGTGAATGAAGATTTTGCCACTTGTAAAAGAATATGAATGATATAGGCATGTGAATGTATACAATTTTCTTTGTGAAATGTCCACCATTTCGTTGAGCTAGGTTCATAGTGCTCATCTCATCTAATGCTGATAATGTTTGAATAGTTATCCAATCTAGAAGCAAGGGAAACACCACTTCAAAAAGCCATTGATTTTTTGAACATAATAAAGAAAGCTGCTTTCCAAATAAAAAGAAGCCCACAATGGTGTCTTGTTGCCCAAAAATGTCTTCTTGTTGGGACCACTAAAATTTGCTCCGAATGCTCCAAAGCATGGTAAAAATTCTTGCTATTAATGTAGGAAATCCTTATTGTTAAATAAAGGGGGAGGAATGAGTGAGAATAGGGTACAGCCCCTAATTTCCTATGAGAAAGACCATATATATATATAATTTTATTTATTAACTATTAATTTAATTTATTGATTTTTTCTTTTCAATTAATGTAGAAGAATTAATTCTTTTTAAAAACGAGATTTCTGTTAATTCATCATTGCTTACAAGTTAAATGGTGTGCTTGTGCATGTTGTGGATCCTACACATCTTTTGAGAGCTTTTGTGGGCTCAAAACATGCCTGTTTTGCAAAAAACATGTTCAAAATGCGAGCTTGCGTTTCAAGTGACACTTTTAGTGTTGGTTAAAGTTGTCATTGATGTCAATATGGCATTGTTGAAGATGCCCTAAAAACTTGACCAAACCTCTCATAGCAAATTGTCCTCTAATGAAACGCTACCAAATCCTAAATGACCAAATCCTAAAAAGCCCTAATGATTGAAAACATTCTTGATTATAAAACCCTACCCTTGCCCTAATTGTTAACAATCATTAGATGTAAAATAAATGCATTAATATCACTAAAACTCTACATATCCTTGGCTTTCAATATGTTTTGAAACAATATTAAAAATTCCTTATTAACAACAATAGAATGACTTTGATTAATGGCAGACGAACATGGCATACATGTTCCCTATTACCATAGATGATGTGATACATGTTTGAAGGGATGGCAGATGGGACAAAACACTCACATGACAAACAAAGTTTTTTTTTGCAAGGTGTTTTATATGGTCCATCTTTCACATGGCAGACATATGTAATGCATACATCAGAGCGCAAACCATATAAAATTTGATGCTCTATTGAAATATACATGGTGTGCTAAACATTCGTATAACCTTAGTGCAATAATTGATTATAATGTAATGCATATAGCACATGGCAGACCATCTAAATTTGATGCTATATTGAAATACACATGATGTGCTAAACGTTCGTATAACCTTAGTGCAATAATTGATTATATTACTGTATATCCCCTTTGTAACATGGAAATCCCTTTGAGAACAAGTTAAGGTTGTATGCCATACACAATAAAGTTGTCTACAATATATGAATTAAAGGTACATGCCATATACGAATTAAAGTTGTTTGCTACAAATTAATTAATATAAGGTCGAATGCACAAAAAAAGGAAACTCAAGTCGGCTCCCCAATAGTCGTGTCTCTTGGAATGAGGCAAAACACTGTAAATACAAGCCTATGCTTCTGAAATTCGATTATCCAACTCGACTTACAGGAGAGAAGATACAAAAAAGAGCGAGGAGGCTAGAAGGATTAGAAAGGCTGAAACTCAATAAAAATATCTTGCATACTAATGGCAACAAATAACTTGGACCTGTAAAGATCTATTTATTATGCCCTGTGGAGGAAATCTATGAAGACTGAATTTCAGATCTAAGATTTGTGGAGATACATTGTTAGACATTAGTGCAAACCTGTAGTGGATTCCATTCCACTTGTGATTACAAGATTGTGAAAAAACTAATCTTTTGCATACCTGTGAAGGTTTCTTTTGATAATAGACCTAAATTCTGATCTATGTTATTGTTGCAGATCTGTGAGAGAGTTCTGTGTAGACTTAAGAAACACTTATTTTCAGACCAGTGATCTCTTGAAATATAGTTTTGGACCTGTGAAGATTATACTTCAGACTTGTTAGATTGTTGCAGATCTTCATTGGAGTCACAATTTTGGATTTGTCTTGTAACTACAAGCACAACATTTTTGGAGACTGCTCTTGTACCCTCTATTTGTGAATAAGTGTTGAGAGTAATCTTGAAGCAGGGTTAAAGAAAATTTGGAGAGTTCTCTAAGCAAGTCTTGGTCAGCAGTTAAAGTAGACTTGAAGGTATTCTTGAAAGGGCTTTGTTTGGACATAATTGATACACACATTGACCGAAACTTGGAGACCTTTGAAAACTTGGTGACATTATTGAGCAACTTAGTTAATACTTGGAAACAACCTCTTTGAAGAGATTTTGTAGCAACAATATTAAAGCATTACCAAGGAATTTGTGTTGAGAACATCTTGTTGGAGCAAGCATGGTTGAAGAACCTTTTTTTAGAAGCTGAATTGGAGGCATTAGTTGAGACCTTAATGCATGACTGAAGCCCTCATGGTGTAAAGTAACCTAGAAGAAATTGCTTGGTATCATGAAGAATATTGGCGACACCTTTTATGGTTGCTAAAGTTGTCATTGATAAAAGAAGGATTCTTGAAGATTGACTGAGAGTGGTATTGAAGATTGTCAAGGCTTGTTACGGAAGGTATTGAGGAAGCCTTGAAAAACCATTGTACTTGTCTTGAAGAGTTGAAGCAAAGGGTTGGATCCCTAGAGTATAGGAGTCCTAAAGAAGATCAGGTTGGAGCCTATGCTAGTGGAGAGGGTTGGAACCTTGTGGAAGATAAGGTTGGAGCCTCATAAAGACCAAGTTGGAGATTAGCACCATACAGGTCAGACCCTGGTTGATTAAAGACTGGAGTCATCATCTAAGGTTGGAGCCTTGAAGCATTATTGTACTTGATTTGTTGTAAAGAGGATTGGAGTCCTTGTCAATCTTATTAATAAAATTATTTATTTTGTTCTTGTTCATTTTGTGTTCTGTTCATAAGTGATCTTAATTGGCATAAAAATAACAGTTGTAAAAGAAACACTGATTCACCCCCCCCAGTATTTCCAACAATTGGTATCAGAGCCAGTACCTTCGAGCCTTATCCTAACAAGCTAGAAGGTAGATCAAACAAGAAGGATGTGGGAAGCTTGGAAGAATTGTTGATGGCCCTAGTTTTAGCAAAAGCAAGGAAATTAATCAAGATAACCTTAAAAGAAACCCTACTCCAAGAAAGTGTGTAGAAGGTGTCAAGAATCCAAGAGGTAATGGATAACATCAAAGGATCTCAAGGCAGCAATACTTCATAAGTTCATTAAGGAAAGCTTCATCCTCTAGGTACCAAAGTATATATTTTTGGTTATTTCTATTCTTGTACAAATTTTGGGCACATGGCAAAGGATTGTAGGGCATACAATAACGACAAATATAATCGCCCCCATCAACCTCCTAATAGCAATTTTGCAAGAAGTTATGTCTCCTCATTAATGAACAAGATGGAATGCTTCAAATGTCAAAATATTGGTCATATGGCTTGTGATTGTAACTTGATTTTGGTTCCTAAACAAGCTAAAATCACGACAATTGGTATCAGAGCCAGTACCTTCGAGCCTTATCCTAACAAGCTAGAAGGTAGATCAAACAACAAGGATGTGGGAAGCTTGGAATAATTGTTGATGGCCCTAGTTTTAGCAAAAGCAAGGAAATTAATCAAGATAACCTTAAAAGAAACCCTACTCCAAGAAAGTGTGTAGAAGGTGTCAAGAATGCAAGAGGTAATGGATATCATCAAAGGATCTCAAGGCAGAAATACTTCATAAGTTCATTAAGGAAAGCTTCATCCTCTAGGTACCAAAGTATATATTTTTGGCTATTTCTATTCTTGTACAAATTTTGGGCACATGGCAAAGGATCGTAGGGCATACAATAACAACAAATATAATGGCCCCCATCAACCTCCTAATAGCAATTTTGTAAGAAGTTATGCCTCCTCATTAATGAACAAGATGGAATGCTTCAAATGTCACAATATTGGTCATATGGCTTGTGATTGTAACTTGATTTTGGTTCCTAAACAAGCTAAAACCATGACAATTGGTATCAGAGCTAGTGCCTTCGAGCCTTATCCTAACAAGCTAGAAGGTAGATCAATCAACAAGGATGTGGGAAGCTTGGAAGAATTGTTGATGGCCCTAGTTTTAGCAAAAGCAAGGAAATTAATCAAGATAACCTTAAAAGAAACCCTACTCCAAGAAAGTGTGTAGAAGGTGTCAAGAATGCAAGAGGTAATGGATATCATCAAAGGATATCAAGGCAAAAATACTTCATAAGTTCATTAAGGAAAGCTTCATCCTCTAGGTACCAAAGTATATATTTTTGGTTATTTCTATTCTTGTACAAATTTTGGGCACATGGCAAAGGATTGTAGGGCATACAATAACGACAAATATAATGGCCCCATCAACCTCCTAATAGCAATTTTGCAAGAAGTTATGCCTCCTCATTAATGAACAAGATGGAATGCTTCAAATGTCACAATATTGGTCATATGGCTTGTGATTGTAACTTGATTCTGGTTCCTAAACAAGCTAAAATCACGACAATTGGTATTAGAGCCAGTACCTTCGAGCCTTATCCTAACAAGCTAGAAGGTAGATCAAACAACAAGGATGTGGGAAGCTTGGAAGAATTGTTGATGACCCTAGTTTTAACAAAAGAAAGGAAATTAATCAAGATAACCTTAAAAGAAACCCTACTCCAAGAAAGTGTGTAGAAGGTGTCAAGAATGCAAGAGGTAATGGATATCGTCAAAGGATCTCAAGGCAGAAATACTTCATAAGTTCATTAAGGAAAGCTTCATCCTCTAGGTACCAAAGTATAGATTTTTGGTTATTTCTATTCTTGTACAAATTTTGGGCACATGGAAAAGGATCGTAGGGCATACAATAACGACAAATATAATGGCCCCCATCAACCTCCTAATAGCAATTTTGCAAGAAGTTATGCCTCCCCATTAATGAACAAGATGGAACGCTTCAAATGTCACAATATTGGTCATATGGCTTGTGATTGTAACTTGATTTTGGTTCCTAAACACGCTAAAATCACGACAATTGGTATCAAAGCTAGTGCCTTCGAGCCTTATCCTAACAAGCTAGAAGGTAGATCAAACAACAAGGATGTGGGAAGCTTGGAAGAATTGTTGATGGCCCTAGTTTTAGCAAAAGCAAGGAAATTAATCAAGATAACCTTAAAAGAAACCCTACTCCAAGAAAGTGTGTAGAAGGTGTTAAGAATGCAAGAGGTAATGGATATCATCAAAGGATCTCAAGGCAGAAATACTTCATAAGTTCATTAAGGAAAGCTTCATCCTCTAGGTACCGAAGTATATATTTTTGGTTATTTCTATTATTGTATAAATTTTGGGCACATGGCAAAGGATAGTAGGGCATACAATAACGACAAATATAATGGACCCCATCAACCTCCTAATAGCAATTTTGCAAGAAGTTATGCCTCCTCATTAATGAACAAGATGGAATGCTTCAAATGTCACAATATTGGTCATATGGCTTGTGATTGTAACTTGATTTGGGTTCCTAAACAAGCTAAAACCATGACAACCAAGCATGAAAGGAAAGTTACACAAGTTTGGAGAAGGAAGCAAACTGAATCACAAGGAGACCATGTGGGAAGTGTCTTGGACACTCAAGGTGTCAACACGTATTGTTGATCCGATGAATGCATCATTGGCAGAGATAATATTCCAAGTTTTGATGATGAGATTTTGCCAATTAAGAAAAAGCCCATGCAAACTGTTAGGGGGAGCTTGTGACATTTGAATATTCTTGATCCAATCCTTGATGAGTCACATATGGATAATGATTCCATGAGACACATAGATATCTTTCTCTTGATGACTATGATGAATCATCTCTCAGAATTTCTGAAGAAAAAATTGACAAGTTGGTCTCTTCCACTGTCATCTATCTCAAGGAGCATGCAAAGCTTAGGGGAAGAAAAGAATGATATTTTTTCTCCACCACACATCCATTATTGAATATGCCTTCCACTCAAAACATTAATCTTTCTTATCTTGGGACATCAAGAGGAGTTTATGCACGCAAGGGGAGCTAGTTGATCACATGAAGAAATGCAAACTAAGACATATTTCTTGTACCACATTGCCAGAAGAAGGAAAGAAGATAACAGGGGGAACAACATGGTAAGAAGAATCACGATAGGGGGGGCACTTGATGGAAAAAACCACTGTCAGGACACCCCATTTTGCCATGGGGAGAGAATGTTGAAAGGGTGAGAATATTGCCATCAATGACAAAGGGGGAGATTGTTGGTTAAAGTTGTCATTGATGTCAATATGGCATTGTTGGAGATGCCCTAAAAACTTGACCGAACCTCTCATTGCAAACCTTCCTTCTATGAAACCCTATGAGATCCTAAATGACCAAATCCTAAAAAACCCTAATGATTGAAAACATTCATGATTAGTAAACCCTACCCTTGTAAAATAAATGCATTAATGCATTAATATCCCTAAAACTCTACATATCCTTGGCATCAAATATGTTTTGAAACAATATAAAAATTCCTTATTAACAACAATAAAATGACTTTGATTAATGGCAGACAAACATGGCATACATTTTCCCTATGACCATACATAATGTATAAGTGCAACATGATGTGATACATGGATGATGGGATACAACACTTGTATGGTAGACAGGGATGGTAGATGGGATACAACACTCCCATGGTAGACAAAGTTTTTTTTTGCTAGTTATTTTCATGGTCCATCTTTCACATGGCAGACATATGTAATGCATATTGTTGTCACTCACTACATTATGAATTCTCAGTTGGTCAAAGTTGTCAAAGAACAGTGAATTTTGAAGCCATCTTCCAGGCCACAAAAGCACTAAAAGCCAAATCAGACCCTCTCTATTGCATAATGCTTGGAACGATCTTTCCAACAGTATATGGAAGTCTGAAAATGGACTTTTGGATTTGAAGATATGGCCTGTTGAAGTTCACGGGTTTTGTTGCCTATGAAATGAAGGAAAAAAGCTTATCGGAGGTCCGGGAGCAGATCACAAATCGCAATTGCAGTTTCCTAGCAGCAGCAGTGGGGAAGGACACAACAAACCTGCGATAGAGGGATCGCTGATATCGACGATCAGAGGGATCTCAAAGTGTGGTACAAAGGGGAAGACCTATGATATCGACAAATTAGCGATTAGTGGGTCCAACGGAACATCCTTAAGGAATTGCGGGGAAATACACCGATAGTGTTAAAACATCAGGGGAGGGCCGATGCCGATTTACAAAGGAAATCAGTTGCAAAACCAGAGGCAGGCGCGCCTTTTCTCTCTCCTCCAGGGGGGCCATGCGACATAATCCTATTGGTCCTAAGTATCCACAAGGGCAGCTGACGTCAGCATGACGTGGTAGTACAGAGGACACGTGGCACGTAGATTCGACATTTTCAGGGGTCCTATGGGGGCGTATCCGGGTGACACGTGTCACCACTTAGGAGGTGCCACGTGGCACCGATGATGTCATCAATCTCGGGGTCCCTCCTCCGCCATCAAATAAACAACCCCCATCTTCGGACGGCCCAGATTGACTCCGCCAGATCAACGGCTCCTAGGTCTTTTCGCCCCCCCGCCATGTTTCCCTTTATCTCTGGGGGGGGGGGTTTGAAAAGTGGTTTCCCCGCTGGGCCCCTTCGCTATATGTCTCTCTCATATCATTTCGCACCCCCCTCCTCACTTACCACTTACCGCTCATGCCCCCGTCTGAAAACCACTCGTCCTCAACACTCTCCCATAGTGCGATTGCGATATCCTGGGTGGGCCCGATCCCGCAGATCGACGATCGCAAGTATCAAGGGGAAATGCCAAAGGTAAAGTGTTATGAATCGCCAATATGTAGGATTCCAAGTAACAAAGGAAAAAGTCCCCCGGACAAGAGTCTAAAGGCCCTAGCGTCCAAGGGACTAAGCACTTGGTCATAGCCCCGGTCACATGAAGCTAAAGGGGCTAAAGCGGATATGGAGGCCCCGTCCTATAAAAGCTTTTTAGTGAGAAATCCCGATATGAGAACTCCACGACTAGACAGTACAAAACTTTAAAGGTGTGGTGGGTCGACAACTTTGGCATTTAATAAGGAAGATGAAGCATTCAAGCTCGACATGGGCTGATCCAGAAAGGTCCTCTGTGACACGGAACCAGGGTCGACATTGACAAAAGTGAACAAGGACTTGGTAGCTCGGGAAGACTTGATGATCCAACATGGTGCCTCCATACAGAGGGAAAACGAAGTACCGCCTAGGGGTCCTCTTCTTCAGTACTGCGGCATGAAACTGATAGTGCCCACTCCCAACTTTGAAGGATGAATGGTTCAAGCAGTAAAGGCAGAAATGATGGGAGTCGGCTGAGCAACACAGGAGGCCATACCGTGAGAAAACTACAACCTGAAGAAGAAGCAATCATAGGGATGGGCATGAAGATATTTTGTTAACATTGTTCATCTGATTGATTGACTGATTTGTTATCCTATAAATGTGTCACCCTTTAATGAGGCAATTAATATTTTGTAATTCTTTTGGGCCACATATCCATCCCTGGCCAAGACAACTAGTCAACCTAACAGCTGAGACTCGCCGGATAATTTTGATGTAATGAATGTTCAACGCTCCCCCTCTCCAGATAAATAGGGGGAAACAACACTTCACAAAGGTTCAAAAATCCTAAAGAAAACATTATATGTTATTTTAAGACTGTATACCTTTATAATACAGATCTTTCAGAATATCAAGGAAATGGTGGTGATTCCCCCTTCAAGTATTACAGTATGTTATCCCTTTGTTAAAACCCATTATGTTCATGTTTCTTCTCTAAATTCATGCAATCATAGTTGCTAGAAATATTTCACACTACTTCACAGATTCATTTGTATTGACTTATTAATGCATGCGCCTGTATGGATCATTGAAATTATATCTTTAAATTTGAGCTACATGAATCATAGCATTCAACTTCTCTTTTGTCCATTATTTCTACCCATAACTCAAATAAGTGTAGAAATCCTTAATGCTTCAAGCTCTATGTGTTAATGGTAGAATTCTTGATGCTTTAAGCTCTATGTGATGAGTTATTCCTTCTCCTTATCCTCTCTCATTACTCTGCAAAATCTTATTAAACTGTAAGTCCTTGAACTACTCGACCTCCATTGTTTTATGCATATATTATTGTGATTTGTATATGTGAAGGAATGCCAAAAATCCATGGCTTTCTCCTTTAGATGAATGAACCAACCCATTTCACTTATATATATACATTTATAAAGTATATGTGATGTCTTCAATCTCTTGAGAATCTTTAGAGACACACAAAATCTAGATGTGCCCAGGCACTGGTCTTGTTAGCAATCCGAGGCTCTCTCTGGGAGTGACAACATCATTTGGCACCATTGCGGGGGAACTTATTCAAGGATTTTTCCCCTGGGATACGACAGGTTGAGTACTCTTTGTATAGGTGAGCAAAGGCATTCTGATTGCAACCATATCACCTTGGCGACTCCACTGCCCCCATTATCCTTTATCATCCTAGCTTTTACGAAGCCCCACACTTGCTCATATACCTCTCAGCATAAAGCTCCATTTTCCTCTGACCCCGAGAAATTAATTTTCAGGAAAGTCTGGAAGGAGAAAACTCCTACTACCTGCGCTATTGTCCCATCAGTCCTCATCCAACGCTCAACCCGCTGTTACTCACTACTCATGAATTACTCCTAAAACCTTTACATACCCTGCTTTTAGTCTAGCCACTCCTACCACTATGTTTTTAGCCCAAGTTCCTCAGGCAAGTCTCAATCCCCCTCCATTAATCTAGATGGCTCTTCCGAGTTTTTTTTCTAAATAAATATGCCTCTCTTAATTTATGTCAGCCCCTAAGCGCTATGCCCCAGGACTACGTTAATATTCTGCCTAGGTTCAATGGGGAGGATGATAAGCTTGCACAAAGACACGTCGAAACCTTCTATGCTTTTTTGGAGAATCTTAATGTGAAACAACTAGATGTGGTCATGAGACTTTTTGTACAATTCCTAGATGGTTTAAAGCCCTACCCAATGCCTCCATCACTACCTGGGAGGAACTTGAAAACTCTTTCACACAAAAATGGGGTGAAAAGAGAAATCATGAGTACCTCCTCACAAAGTTTAATGCTATAAGAAAGAAGCCAAAAGAGGATATCTCAAAATTTATCAAAAGGTTCAATAAGCAGTACAATAACCTGTCGGGTGAGATAAAGCCTCCTCCAGTTGCTGCTCGAGTAGCTTTTTTGGGAGCCTTTGAACCCGAATTTGGTTTTACTCTAAGGGAAAGGAAGTCCCTCACTTTAGATGAACTCCAAATCAATGCTCTTGAGGTGGAAGCAAATTTCACCTCAGTCGGGAAGTTAAGAGGAAAGAAGGAACCTACTGAAAATGAAAGAGGGAAAGAAGAGGCATCCTCCTCTGGTCAAGCTAGAGAATCACCAGACCTGATGCAGGAGCATTCAACCTAATAATGTCATTGTATTTTAGTAGACATAGGGGTATTGTGTTTTCAAAGGAGTTGGTCTCCTAAGTGTGAATTAATGTAATTATTTAGGCTTTTGAGTGATTTTAATGAGAATATGATTTAATTGAATATTGTGAGGCATAATTGTAAATGTTCCCGAATGTAGGAGAACATGAGGGATTTAGGATAGTTGAGAGATTGAGGGATTGAGAATTAATTGAAAAACTCAGATTAAGAGTTATTTCATGATTTTATGGATTAGAGAGGATCCTTAGGGATGAGAAAGAGATTTTAGGATTCTTTTGAGGAACCTATGGATCTAAACCAGGAATTGGTTTTAGAATCCCTTTGTATAAATGTAAGCCAAAAAGGCAAAGTCAGAGGTTAGAGAGTTAGATAATTAGTTGGTCAAGCTAGTTAGAGTGGGATTTAAGCCTACGGGCAGATTGTAAATAGAGGCCATTGTAATTAGAAGATCAGGCCAGAGAGACAGAGACTCGATATGTAATCATTGTTATGTGTTTATATATATACATGGATTGATTCGAACTTGTATAAATGTGTGATTGAATATCGAATGATAAATTACAATGAATCAGAGATTTGCATAATCTATATATGTAGGCAGAGTTCAGCGAATGCATAAAAAGAAAGAGAGTGAGACAGAGGAGCGTAATGGATATTTGAATCCAATTGAAGGATCAAAGTAAGACTATGGAATGATCATGATATAGAAATCACAGAGTTAAGCTCAAGCAGAAGCGAATTGAGTAGTGGAAGAGCAAAAGGCAAAACCTTTGGAAAACCCGGAAACCACAACAAACACTTAAAACAACGTAAAATCTAAGTAAAAAGGAAGAGCGGAGAAGTGAAGTATCGATGCACAGTAGCTGTTAGATATTTAAGATC
This sequence comes from Pinus tabuliformis, assembly GCA_031772625.1. Lineage (NCBI taxonomy): Eukaryota > Viridiplantae > Streptophyta > Pinopsida > Pinales > Pinaceae > Pinus > Pinus tabuliformis. The sequence goes on along the minus strand of CM062804.1, from coordinate 230,535,752 downwards.
AATGGTCAGGATTAAATCGCATTGGCGAAAGCCTTATGGATAGATCGGAATCGGGCTTTGGAGAGTTGCGATGAGTGACTACCGATTGATCGTGAACCATTGGATCAGGACCAGATCAACAGTCACGATCTAATCTCAAATTGGATATTGGAGAGGTCAAGGGATAATGAAAATAGAAATTGCGATAGCGATGTGGCCGATATGCCGATAACAATAAAGCGTTGATCGACGATCGAAGGTATCGGTGATCAGGGCTTCGGAGATCGGAGTGGTGCAGTGGAAAGGTGATATGGCAGACCCGATAAGTTATATGGGTGCAGTTAATAGAGTTTGAAATCCGATATTGCGTCATCGCATATCAGATGTGATAGAGGCCTGTGTTAAGAAACGACAGAGGATGCGATTGTGATTAGCGATAAAGGTGTATCTCGATAACTCTGAAGAGGCTGTATAAAGGCGGAAAAGGTATGTTTATGCATATTTCTTTTGTAAATGGTGTATAATGGAATTAAGCGTGGATAAACGGTTTATGTGTTAAACTATATGTAAGTCCAACATTATCAAAGGATATAAAGGTTTTATGTGGTTAAATTATATATAACCAATGCATAAAGAGGGGAAAGCTTATATATATGCGGCAAAGGTTTAATAAGGGTTAATGAGTCCCGATAGGATGGATTATAATGAAAGGTTAAATAAAGTCATATTTGAAGGCTTGAGGGGTGATTAAGACCCGATAAGTGTATATTGCTTAAGGGTTAGCCTATGTTGGCATTGGTAAATCATTCAACATAGGAATTGATTAATGGGGCCTTAACCTTAAGAATTGAAGATTTGACTCGTTAGTGAGTTAAAATTCCTTATGCATAAGACATGCATACTATGGGTAAAGCAGGGGTAACCTTGCGTTATTTAGTGTCAGAGCATAATTGTTATTGGAACAATTGATAGCAGAATAGAATAAGGGAATTTTGTAGAAAAGGACTTAAAACATAGGTGTTTTAAGATGTGTATGCAGGCAAGGGAGATCAGATTTTAATATGATAAATAGTAAGGACATAGAGATAAAGTGCAACAGAACTTGCAGATACAAGAAAAGAAGAACTATCCATTCAAAGTACAGGTGGAATGGTGGAACAAGATCATGTAGAGATCTTGAAGGTGAGATGGCATGTTTTGTTTTGATTTGAATATTGGAGAATATGTGGTTGTTATATTGATATACAGGTGATAGCATAAGGAGGTGAGAAGATTGCAGCAATAGCCTAAGAGTAAAGAGTGCTCAAGAGAAACTGAAAATAACTTGCAACTGTGGTTGGGTAGAAGTTGTTGAGGCATCTCCACAGTTGCGATTGTGGGTAGAGTTGTCTTAGAGATAACAATTGCAGCGAAAGAAGTGTTGGGTAGAATTGTTAGTCAGTAAGAGGTTTGAGGAAAGAACCAGAGAGATGCTGAACGACTGAGTTCAAAGGAGAGAAACTTAGTGAGGCATATGTAGAAAGGAGAAGACTTGTTACTACAGAGGTATTGTTGCAGATCACAAAGGTAATTCCACAAAGGATGTGGGTAGAATTTCCAAGGTAATGAAGGAAGCTGGTAAGACTTTCTAAGTGAAAGAAGAAGTGGTCAGAACCAAGTATTTCATGGTGATTGAAATACAAGAGGACAATTGTGTTCTTGAGAGATGTAGATGAGTGAAGCCTAGAAGGAGCAAAAAAGAGTGCTCAAAGGAGGTTCCAGAGATAGAGAACCAATTGCTTGCCAAAAGACCAAGTACAAAGGAAAGCTTGGTGAGGTAAGTTGCAACAAGGAGGACTTGTTGTTGCAGAGGCTTTAGTGTAGCTCATAGTGAATGAATGAGGAACTCATAGAAAGAGGAAAATGGCTACTGATAGTCATAGCAAAGGTTCTGAGGAAGACCACAACAAAAAAAAGATGAAAGAAAATGCCAAGACAAATGGCAAGATGATGAGTCAAGAGGAAATTGACAAAGAGATTGCAGAGTTGAAAGGACAACTTGATGTATTGATGATGATATTAGAGGAAAGCCAGAGACAAGGTTGGGTATTAAAGAAGAAGCCAGTGAAGTGGCATAAGTTACAGAGAAGGCTACAACAAAGGAAAGTAAGGTGGCTAATGGAAAAACTCAGAGAAGCTGAGTTGGAAATGGAAGTGTCCATTTGTGAACCAGAGCAGGGTGAAGTTCTGGGTGAAGATGAAGACTTGAAGACTGAAACTTCAAGTGAGGGCAAAAGGTCTGAAGATTTTAAATCTGATAATTTGTGTATGTTTGTAGGTGAAACATGTAAAGAAGGACAATTTGCTGATATTGTCATAAAAAGGGAAGAAAACAGGCAGAATCTAAATTCTATTTTAAAAGAGGAAGTAGGGAAGGATATCAAGCAATCAAGTAAAGGACTTGATGAGATTGAGGAGAAGACCATCGAAATATTTCTAAGTCATGTAAATGACTTGGAACAACTGGAGGAATTGGTGATTGAATCATCAGATGCGATGATGGGGTCTCGTGGTTTTACAACTGATAGTTTGTGTGTGAATGCAGGTATTGCAGAAGATAAACCATTTTATGGAAATGTCTTGAATTGAAGCTGAAAATTGCCAGGTAAAGTATGATGATGACTGCCTTTCAAATGAAGATCAAGTTGAGTTATTACAGCAAAAGGAGTTCATAAATTCCATACTTAATGGAGGAAATATCTTCAGTAGAGATGAGACAGTTGTGTCCTATGATAAGAAATTTTCTATTGAAGAGAATAGCAAGGAATTAATTTTCTTAAATGATCAAAGGGAAAGTGATGGACATACATCTAAAGTTATCAAAGGGATAGAGGATCAGAATTTTATTCTAATCGAGAATGAAGAAATAGTGTCAATAAGTTATGCTTGTGACTGTAACAACCTCGAAATTAAAACATGCAACTAATTAGATCAATTATGTGGTTTACAATCAAGACACCTATCTTCAACTAATTAGCATAGAATTTTTAAGAAATATGAGCAAAAACAACTTACCTGTAGCAATGATATTCCTTACTTATAATTTCGGAGTTGAACGTTATTTGAATCCTGCTAACCGCAACAAAGTTTTGGGGACGACTCTCCACCCAACCGTAGGCTCAGTTGCAAAAAATCTTTCTACCACTGGCCACCACCGAGCCCTCAATCAACGTACTACTGCCAGGGAATCCTTTGTCTCACAACACTTCTCTCCCAAGAGAATGGATGATGGAATGCCTCTCATTTTCCTCACCATCTATTAAATAGAGCAAACATTGGAAGGGGAACCACATGCACACACTCCATGTGTCCACATGCAACTTTACTGCTTTCTTGTTTTATTTCTTTTGTTTTTACTTTTTGATAGCTTTACTGATTTTTACTGCTTTCTTGTTTTATTTCTTTTGTTTTTACTTTTTGATAGCTTTACTGATTTTTACTATTTTTTGTTTATTTTTATTTATATTTATTTAGAGCTTTAGTATTGTTATTTATTATTTTATTATTATTTATTATTTATTTACTATTACTATTTTTTATTTATTGTTTATTATTTATTTTCTTGTATTTTAATATTATATTATTTATTATTTATTATTTTTATTATTATTTATTATTAAAGGAAATTACATACTCCCCCACTTTAAGGAACTTCGTCCCGAAGTTAAGTTGAATTATTTAACATTTTATTGAGTTAGTTATTTATTACTTCATGTTTTCCTTACACCCTTTGCTGAACTATTATAGCCAGCAGGCATTGAAAGTTTCCACAACACCTGGGAAATTTCAAGGAATCTCTATCCTTTTTCCTACTTTCGGAACCAGGCATAAGCCTCCTCGGTCTGTATCCTAGTCCAAGGCTGGCCCCAAGGCTCGCGCCTGACTCAGACCTCATCTGCCCCAAGGCAGGCATCCGGTACGATACTCAATGACTCCGGGCATCTCGCAAGGTTGGCCCACTCCCTCCACAACTACTAAGGCGCACAACCCTAGGCATCGAAGTCCTTACACCCCTACCAGAATTCGACATCCCAATACAATACTAGGCACCTAGCCTTCAATATCAGGCACTTGGCCTCCTCAAGATGGTCCCATAGCCCTCAAGAGCTATCCATCAAGAGCTATACAAGACAAAGGAACCACTGGCATATGTAGTGTTGATTGAGTTTGTCCCCAGCCCATATGGTGTTACTTATTCTCTCTCGTGTGTATAGGCTCGCACGAGATAATCAAATAAACTGGCCCTTTCGGCCCATTTGAGGAGTCCTGTCAATCATCACACCTCAACATGAACCAATGCATTAGCTATATCATCATAGTATCATAGAAAATAATCCACATGCCAAGTCTTGCATGTCATCATGAGAACATTCATTATTGTTAATCGCAATATTATGAATAATAACGAACTACATGCTCATGCATGTCATAAATTTATACGCAACTATCACATGCTTCACCTCATGAAATACCATCATAAGTTATAACATCAACATATTTGCATCAAAGACATATCATGACTTCACATAATAAATGAACCACATGTCAATAAACCTCATATTATAGCATCATAATTCCTATGCCACGTTATGCATATCATATCCATCATGAGTATTCAACATTAAATACCTATCATCACGTAGTAAATGAATATGTCAATATACCTCGACATAACATCATAATGCCTATGCATATCATCATCATCATAAGGATACATCATCACTATAAGAACCACATGTGCATTGTTTTCCTCCTACCATTATATCACGAAACCTCATGTAACATTATAATCAACATCATAACAGTTAATTAAACTAAACTGAAATCATAGTGTATGATTTAGATGTATCATAAAGTTTAAACAATAAAACATGATTTAGATGCTCCAAGAAATGGAAGAACAAATGGCCACAATGAAACAGAGACTAAAAGAAGCCAGGGATCGCCAGAAAAGTTATGTTGATGCAAAGAGAGTTGATAGAAACTTTGAGGAAGAAAGCCAAGTTTTTATTAGAATCAAACCCTTTAAAAGTCCCTTTAGGATTGGTAAGGGAACAAAGTTATCCCCTATATTTGTTGGGCCATTAATGATCCTAGAGAGGATTAGACCAGTTGCTTGTAAGCTCGAGCTGCCATTCCATCTAAGGATGCATAATGTGTTTCATGTTTCTATGCATAGAAGATATGTAACAACCTTGAAATTAGAACATGCAACTAATTAGATCAATTATGTGATTTACAATCAAGACACCTATCTTCAACTAATTAGCATAGAATTTTTAAGAAATATGAGCAAAAACAACTTACCTGTAGCAATGAAATTCCTTACTTCTGATTTCGAAGTTGAACGTTATTTGAATCCTGCTAATCGCAAAAAAGTTTTGGGGACGACTCTCCACCCAATTGTAGGCTCAGTTGCACAAAATCTTGCTACCACTGGCCACCCCTGAGCCCTCAATCAACGAACTACTTCCAGAGAATCCTTTGTCTCACAACACTTCTCTCCCAAGAGAATGGATGATGGAATCATGGAATGATGGAATGCCTCTCATCTTCCTCACCATCTATTAAATAGAGCAAACATTGGAAGGGGAACCACATGTACACACTCCATGTGTCTACATGCAACTTTACTGCTTTCTTGTTTTATTTCTTTTGTTTTTATTTTTTGATAGCTTTATTGATTTTTACTGCTTTCTTGTTTTATTTCTTTTGTTTTTACTTTTTGATAGCTTTACTGATTTTTACTATTTTTTTGTTTATTTTTATTTTTATTTATTTAGATCTTCAATATTGTTATTTATTATTTTATTATTATTTATTATTTATTTACTATTACTATTTTTTATTTATTGTTTATTATTTATTTTCTTGTATTTTAATATTATATTATATTATTTGTTATTTGTTATTATTATTATTATTATTATTATTTATTATTTATTATTAAGGGACATTACAGTGACAAAGAAGAAGATAGTGATGATTGTACAGAACTTTTGGGAGAAATTCCAAGTGAGATGGCAAATTTGACATGAGTTAAGTCTTTTGGGAAAAAAGCTAGAAGACCAAAAAGTAAGTGTTCAGGTAGTAAAATCAGAATTGAACAAGAATGAAGAAGTTCACTACAGTGAACAGGGACAGGAAGACATCATTAGAACAGATGGTGTGGAGGAGAGACTAGTTGACAGTCTCATGAATTCTTTTGAGAATTCAAATCAGCATACTGATGTGTTGATAGAGGAGGAGAAAACAGAGCAGCAAGCTAAATTGTTGCAGGTTTAGTTGCAGATGCTGGAAGAATTATGGCAGATGATGATGAAACAATCCATATGGAGGAGATTAACAGTAGCAGAAAGCATGATCAATCAGAGTATGAACCTGACTGACAAGGAGAGGAAGCTGAAACAGAAGACATCAGACATACAACAACAACAAAGGAGCAAATCATTTGGGCAGCTACAAACTAAAGTTTGGGACCTTGGAGGTTTTCTAATCAGGAGATCATGAAAATTTTCTACTTTGGGAGTTTGATGCTGGAGCATTCAGCCCAATAATGTCATTGTATTTTAGTAGACATAGGGGTATTGTGTTTTCAAGAGAGTTGGTCTCCTAAGTGTGAATTAATGTAATTATTTAGGTTTTTGAGTGATTTTAATGAGAATAGGATTTAATTGAATATTGTGAGGCATAATTGTAAATGTTCCCGAATGTAGGAGAAGATGAGGGATTTAGGATAGTTGAGAGATTGAGGGATTGAGAATTAATTGAAAAACTCAAATTAGGAGTTAGTTCATGATTTTATGGATTAGAGAGGATCCTTAGGGATGAAGAAGAGATTTTAGGATTTTGTTGAGGAACCTATGGATCTAAATCGGGAATTGGTTTTAAATCCCTTTGTATAAATGTAAGCCAAAAGGGCAAGGTCAGAGGTTAGAGAGTTAGATAATTAGCTGGTCAAGCTAGTTAGAGTGCGATTTAAGCCTACGGGCAGATTGTAAATAGAGGCCATTGTAATCAGAAGATCAGGCCAGAGAGACAGAGTCTCGATATGTAATCATTGTTATGTGTTTATATATATATATATAGGGATTGATTCGAACCTGTATAAATGTGTGATTGAATATCGAATGATAAATTACAATGAATCAGAGATTTGCATAATCTATATATGCAGGCGGAGTTCAGCGAATGCACAGAGAGGAAGAGAGCGAGACAGAGGAGCGTAATGGATCTTTGAATCCAATAGAAGGATCAAAGTAAGACTATGGAATGATCGTGATATAGAAATCACAGAGTTAAGCTCAAGCGGAAGCGAATTGAGCAGTGGAAGAGCGAAAGGCGGAACCTTTGGAAAACCCGGAAACCACAACAAACACTAAAAACAACGTAAAATCTAAGTAAAAAGGAAGAGCAGAGAAGTGAAGTATCGGTGCACAGTATCCGTTAGATCTTTAAGATCAACGTTCAAGATTAAATCACATCAGCAAAATCCTTATGGATAGATCGAAATCGAGCTTTGGAGAGTTGCAATGAGCGACTGCCGATTGATCGTGGACCGTTGGATTGGGACTAGATCAACGGTCATGATCTAATCGCAAATCGGATATTGGAGAGGTCAAGGGACAATGACAATAGAAATTGTGGTAGTGATGTGGCTGATACACCGATAACGATAAAGCGTCGATCGTCGATTGAAGGTATCGACGATCGGGGCTTTGGAGATCGGAGTGGCACAGTGGAAAGGTGATATGGCGGACCCGATAAGTTATATGGGCGCAGTTAATAGAGTTTGAAATCGATATTGCGTTATTGCATATCAGATGCGATAGAGGCCTGTGTTAAGAGATGACGGAGGATGCGATTGCAATTAGCAATAAAGGTGTATCTCGATAACTGTGTAGAGGCTGTATAAAGGTGGAAAAGGTATGTTTATGCATGTTTCTTTTGTAAATGGTGTATACTGGAATTAAGCGCGGATAAGGGGTTTATGTGTTAAACTATATGTAAGTCCAACATTATCAAAGGATATAAGGGTTTTATGTGGTTAAATTATAGATACCCAATGCATAAAAAGGGGAAAGCTTATATATATGCGGCCAAGGTTTAATAAGGGTTAATGAAGGGTGAATGAGTCCTGATAGGATGTATTATAATGAAAGGCTAAATAAAGTCATATTTGAAGGCTTGAGGGGTGATTAAGACCTGATAAGTGTATATTGCTTAAGGGTTAGCCTATGTTGGCATTGGTAAATCATTCCGCATAGGAATTGATTAATGAGGTCTTAACCTTAAGAATTGAAGATTTGATTCCTTAGTGAGTTAAAATCCTTGGGACAGATCAGATATATGCATAAGACATGCATACTGTGGGTAAAGTAGGGGTAACCCTGCGTCAAGACCTAAAGTGGGATGAACTGGATAAACTCATCAGGAGTTTATCACATAAGGTTGGAAAGCTTGAACTTGAGAACAAGAGTCTCTCCAAACATAATGCTCAAGTCAACAACCGGGGTTATAACCCACAATATCGAAGGCCTCCATTGCAAATACTTCCAAGGGAAAGAAAGGAACAACTCGATCAGATCCCTCATCCCCTATATTTAGAAGATGAGCCCGATGAAAAATTGTCGGATACACATGAGATGCAAGGAAACTTGTATTCCGCATTCCCTGAAGAAGAACATGAAAACATGGCTCACCAGGAGACCAGTCATGATAGAGAAGCAACAAAAAATGAGGAGGATATGGATTATTATTGTAAACAATTTGCAGATTTCATGCAAGCACAACCACACTGTAAGTATGATCTAAGATCTTCAAAGAAGAGGTCAAGGGAACCAGAACTGCTCCCCAAGTTATTCCCCCAGTATTAGATAAATGGAAAGGTAAGCTAAATCCCGACCCTTCCAAGATAAAGGTCTCCTCTAATAAGGAAAGCAATAGTTCCGAGGGACACTCAGAAAAGGAGGCACATGTTCTGCAAAAAACTGCCGGTGGTAAAGAAGGAGAAGCAGAGCCAAGAGGTATAGAAAAATTCCAATCTACATTCAATCTTCAGAAGGAGCTTGAAAGGGTAAAGATTCCGGTTCCTTTGATTGAGCTTCTAAAGCAGCCTATTTATAAAGCTCAAGTCTCTCAATTCATGCATCCATCCGCCTCAACACCAACCCATGACAGTTTAAATCTTCAAGAGGAGAGGCCAATGGTTGTTTTTGGGCCGCATGTGGAAGAACTTGATCCTTCTACTGCACCCTTCTACGTGACCCTAGTAATCCATGACCTCTTGTTGCATAATTGCATGTTAGACTCCGGAGCCTCACACAACCTCATGCCATTAGCAATGATGGAATAACTGGGCTTGCAGATCACCAAGCCCTACAAGGACCTATATTCCTTTGACTCTAATAGGGTCAAATGCTTGGGAATGATAAAGGATATGGTGGTAAACCTATCTTAGATCCATGTAAAGAGCGTGGTAATGGACATAGTAGTGGCAAACATTCCCCCTCAATTCGACATGCTCCTATTTAGATATTGGGGTTCCAAGTTGGGGGCCCCTATCAAGTTAAATTTGACTTACACCACTATTCCCACTTTTGAAGGCGAGCAAAGGAGGTTGTACAGAGAGTCCAAGTTTGTAAAAACTATGACCCCAACTAAAGGCTCAGAAAACTCCCTAGTGCATGGGAAAGAAAGCGACCTCTCCTGCCTGTTCCTAGAAGAAGATGAGACCATCTTAGAGGAAACATCAGTACACCTAATAAGGTAGTTAGAACACCAACACGCAAATGAAAACAAAGTATGGAAATTATACTTTGACGGAGCAAATTCCAAAGAGGGAAATGGAGCAAGAGTATTGTTGGTATCTCTTGAGGGCAGCTTGATACCCCTCTCATTCAAGCTAGAGTTTGAGGCGACCAACAACGTGGTGGAGTATGAAGCATTTCTCCTTGGGTTAAAAATGACAAAGAATATGAATATTGAATGCCTAACGGTCTATGGAGACTCTGAGCTGGTCGTAAGGCAGATCAGAAATCAGTGCCAGGCCAAACACCCCAGACTGAGGACTTACCAGAATGAAGTGTGGGATCTAATTGATAACTTCTTCCTGGCCTTTAATATCCAATTTCTTCCCAGAGAAGGAAATAGAATGGCTGACTCCCTTGCTGTAGTGGCAAGCAGTTTCAGGCCCCCTCAAAATCTGCTCGTCAGGTATGAGGTAGAAGTTAGATACATACCCTCTATACTTGATAATGTCAAACACTGGCAGGTATTCGAGGACGACGAGCAGGTGAAATAATTCATAAAAGTCGTTGGGGAGTTCGCCCACTCTGTTAGCGCTCGAATTTGTCTCAGGCTGAGGAAGGTGAAACTCAAGGCAACATCAAACCAAGCTCAGCCTCGTAGCTAGCCCTACGAGGACAGGAGAGGGCTCTCTCCGGGTCTATCTCGGTAAAAGGTCTTCAAAAGGGCTGAGATGACCGATATGAATATTGATTTTAGGCTAGTAAATTGATAAGATAGTTTGATTTAAGATTTTTAGGGTCTTGTTGGAAAACAGGGAAAGGCAATTTTGGGTGCGGGGATGTGACACAGTTTTTGCAGAGGTCTTTTTGGGGCAAGGTAGGCAATCGTCCTGATGTCTTTAAAGGAATTGAATGGATAGAAATGACTGGTGAGGAGCTAAGGAGAGCGAGAAACTTTCAGGAGTTCTCCTTAAACAGATGAAAACATAGATATTAAACAAACTTAAAGGCAGAGCATACAAGATTATGAATTCTACCTTAACACTTCATTTGTTTAATTTGCAGAAGAGAATAGTAGGAAAATGATACACATAACAAACTTACAAGTACATGAGAGAAACACACCATCAACACAAATAACCACAGGAATCCCAAATAGTGCTGCAAAACCCTGGTCTTTCCTTTGCCAAAATTGCAAAGATACAATGTGTAATACAGTCTAAGCTTATCTCCCAAGAGTCCAACCTGTATTACTGAATGAAAATTTACATATATAGACCAAGCTAACCTCATTCCCTAACCTCTAGGGGTCGAGCTCCTCCTTCTAGGAGCTGTTTCAACCAATTCTAAACAAGGAACTGAAAACTAGGTAGTCAAACAACTAACCCCTATATGCTAGGAAACTGATTCATTCATTAAATTTTTGCTATTTTGTGAATGAATCATCTAGAATAGGTAAATAAGTACCAAATTTACATCATGTACATTAAATTACATCAAGACAAACCAAAAATTACATCAAGAGGTGAAACTGGTCATAACTGGCCGAAATTCTGAGCTGGAAGGTGAAAAATTGGCCAAAATCCTCAACGCGCAGCGCCCTGATCTCTATGCGCAGTGCACTTTTCAGGCTGATTTTGAGGCACTTCCCGGCATCCAAATTGAGCTCAGGTTGGCTTGTTGGAAAGCCCTGGATGTCTGCTTTCCAACCCAAGTGGAATTTTCCCATTTGGAGCTCATTTGCCCCCTCAAAACTGCATTCTCCCAGAGGTACTTCCTGCTGTGGCAAAAGGTGGCAGCAAGGTGGTTTTTATGGTGTTTTTGAGCCTTTTGACCATCCAGATCTCGATGAAATGCTTCGGCAATAGCTGAGCAGACATATTTCATCATGACAAATCCAAAAATGCAAACCATTTGTGATTTGGACCTCCCAATCTTACGGGCAGTGCGTTGCGCGTTGAGCCAAAAAACCTGTTTTTAGAGCCAAAAAATTCAAAATTGACAAAATTTTTTCCAAATTCCTTGAAATTTGGGCTGGGGGTCCCTAATCAAGTATCATGCTAAGCCAAAGAGGCTTCGGCCAAAATCCGAAGACGATCAAGCTCTTTTTGTCTTTTTTGCTTTTTGACCGCTTTCTTCAATTTTGCCTTTAGACTCCTAATTCGCGCCTTGCAAACTAGGTTCCGGGCCTTGTAATGCATAGTCATGTGTTTCAATAATGCATTGTCTCTATTGGCCTTTTTCAGTCGTTCCTCCAAGTAGATGTTGACCCTCTCGAGAGTAGCCTCTCGATCCTTATTTACCTGTTCAATGGGTGTCATCTCATGTATATGTCTTCGAGCAGCCTGCCGGTCTTCACGGATGTGTCACAGCTCCATAAGTGTGTGTTGAAGTCCAAACTTCAATGCATACTCAAAACCCAAATATGTTTACCAAAGCATCATACAAACCATACCATAATAATAATGCTCCGTTTTCAATGATTTGACACAAAACAGTCACCTTTTGACAAATGAGCAAAATACAATGTGTGCTCTTTGGAATGTTTGACTAGGGTGCACAAATGAGCAAGGAGCTGGTGTTTTCATCAATGGAGGATGAGGGACATTTTACTAAACCACCCACATATTTTTAAAACAACTCAAGGGATGCCTTTGTTATGAACCTAGGGTTTCATTTTCCCAAAACCCAATACATTAAATCTCATTTTTGAAACATATATCCGACACCCTAACATTACTAGGCAGCAATAACATACCTATTTGCAAGCTAGGAATAAGTTTGGTTGAGTTCTGGACGCATAGACAAATGTTCCCTGTGGCTGTGTTTCAACGCGCAGCGCGCCACCCCAACGCGCAGCGCACGCTCCAATGCGTAGCGCCTTTGTAATTTTGCACTGGCTCAAGTCACCCAACGCGCAACGCACTGCCCAACGCGCAGCGCGCACTTTCTATGCGCAGCGCGCACCTGTAAGACTGTCCACGGGTCTATAAACTCAGTCTTTCACCTTCCAATGCTTGAACATGCTCTTGCCTTGATTGTTGGTGAACAAATAGACTTGATTTGCCCTTTTATAAGCAAACAAAATATCTCATTTGAATTAAATTGAACCAAAAACCCACTTTGTAAGGTTTGGGTGTTGACACTTTTTTGAATTAATAGGCTCTGATTTCTGGTTTCACTTTTTAAAACAAATTGGTTGAAATAATGATTTCTTCTGATGATTTTTGCAGGGATAGCTCTGAAATGCTTTGGCAAAGGAAACCAAGGCTGCGCTTCAACCTTTGGAGAACTTGAAATTTTGACAGTTTTTTACAAAAACGAGACGGTGACTTGTGTTTTTCAAAAACAGAGTTTTGAAAACAAAGTCCAAATTTAGCTGTATAATGAAATGATGAGAATTATTGAAATGATGCTCTATGAAGGACATCCCTCTGGCCTGCTGGTCCTTTATGACTTCTCAAGACAAAATTGACTCAACCCTAGACTTAAGACCTCGAAATTTAAAACAAGATGATGAATGACCCTTGAAGACTTTATTTACTTAAACAGACCTAAACCAGCAGTGCCAAACACGAGGGGAATAAATGACACAAAACTACTCCACCAGAGTTATGGCATGCCTAACGGAATGAAACTGATCACACTGATGAGACACCTAACCATGAAATGCAAAGAGCTTTGATCTCTGACGGAGGGATAACTAGACCGACTCTAACACACTCCACCATCGATCAAGAAGAAGAAGAAGCAGATCAAGAAGCCACTTTGTGGAAAGACACAGTGGCTGGGTGCAAAATTCTGCAACTGAAAGGGAATACCATCCCTCGCGGACTAGTCCCATTGGAAAGGATTTTTAATAAGGATGACATAGCCTCCAAACCAATGGCTCTAGAGATAGATGATCAAGTAGAAGATTGCAATATCGACTCAGAGGAGGAACCCTAGATGATCAGGCTATCAAAAGGAATCCCCTTGCAATACAGATAAAGGTATTTAAATCTATTCAAAATCTACAAAGATGTTTTTGCTTGGTCTTATGAGGATTTGAAAGCATTTGATACTAACATCATACAACATAAGATTCCTTTGAAGAGTGGAATAAAACCATGCAAGTAGAAACTTAGGCAGATAAATCCACTCTTACTCCCCTCCATTGAAAAATAAGTGAGAAAGCTACTACATGCAAAGATCATAGTGCCTTTAAGGTACTCTGAGTGGGTGGCCAACTTAGTCCCTGTCTGGAAAAAGAACAGAGAAATAAGGCTATGTGTAGATTTTCAGAATCTAAATAGGGCGTCGCTGAAAGACAACTACCCACTGCCTAAGATGGATCATATATTGCAGAAGGTGGTCGACGTAGTCAAAATGTCCATGATGGATGGATTCTGTGGTTACAACCAAGTAGCAGCCCACCTTGATGATCAGAAGAAGACTGCTTTCACCACCCCGTGGGGAACATTCATGTACACTCGCATGCCTTTCGGTCTTATTAATGTAGGGGCCACATTTCAAAGAGCCATGGACATAGCTTTCGTAGGGGAGCAAGACAAATTCATGGTGGTTTATTTAGACGATATCACAGTCTTTTCTAAGACTGATGAAGAGCACATCCTCCACTTGAAGCTCACCTTTGAAAAATGCAGGAGGTATGGTCTTTCTTTGAATCCTAAGAAATCTTAGTTCGCCTTGAGTGAGGGGAAGATACTAGGACACATAATCGCGTAGGAAGGGGTGAAGATTGATCCTAAGTGAGTCGAAGGCATCAACCATATTCTCTTACCCATGAATAAGAAAGAGGTCCAAGCCTTTTTGGGTAGAATAAATTTCTTGAGGAGATTCATACCCAACTACGTAGAAATAGTCAAGGGTATTACAAACATGCTTAAGAAGGAAAATGAAGTCAACTGGAACCCTGCCCCCCGAGATTCTTTCATTAGAATTAAAGAAGCTTTTGCTGAAGCCCCAGTACTAGTCAACCTCGACTATTCAACGCCCTTCTATATTTTTTCTTTTTCTTCCCAACATACTATTGCCGCAATTCTGCTACAGAAAAATAAAGATGGTTATGAACAACCCATCGCCTTCTTCAGCCAAGTCCTGAGGGATGCTGAGCTGAAATATAACATCTTGGAGAAACAAGCCTATGCACTAGTCAAGGCTTTGAAGGCATTTCGTATGTATGTGCTACAATCAGAAATCACAGCATTTGTCCCAATGACAACAATCAAGGACATCTTGGTGCAAGGAGACAACAAAGGAAAAAGGGGTAGGTGGATAACAAAAATACAAGAATATGAGCTAGACATAAAGCCTACTAAGCTCATAAAAGGCCAAGGGTTGGCCAAGGTTTTATCCGAATCAAATTGCCAAGCTTTAGGGATAAACTTGATAATAGAGGAAGGCAGACTAGAGGATCATCAGAGCGGGATTAAAACATCTGAGCAGAAGATTTATGCTAAATATGAGGGATCACCCTGGTATAAGAACATCGTTCATTATCTCTTATTCCTGAGGTGCCCGCTGGGGCTGGATAAATCCAAATACCGAACTCTGAGATTGCAAGCACAAAAATATATCATATCCAATGGTCTACTCTACTGGAAGGACCCGGTGGGGGTATTGCTGTTATGTTTGGTGGAGGGCAAAACCCATAAGGTGATTGAGGATTTTCATGGAGGAGTTTGTGGAGGTCACTACAGCTGGAAGACCACAACACATAAAATCCTCAAGGCAGGATTCTACTGGCCTACACTGTTTGGGAATGTTCATTCCCAGGTCAGGTCATGCCAGAAGTGCCAAGTGTTTGCTGAGAGGCAAAAGCTTTCTCCTCTCCCCCTGATTCCAGTACATGTGGAAGAACCTTTCAGACAATGGGGACTAGATTTCATAGGAGAAATAAACCCACCATCTAGTGGCCAACACAAGTGGATATTGACGACCACAAATTATTTCACCAAGTGGGTAGAGGCCATCCCAACCAGAAATGCTACAGACTCAGTGGTAATCAAATTTATGGAGGAGAACATATTATCTCGCTTTGGTTGTCCCTTCAAAATTATCACTGATAATGCTCAGGTCTTCAAATCTGCCAAGTTCATCAGCTTTTGCCATAAATTCAATATCATCATCGGGCACTCCACTACCTACTATCCTCAAGGTAATGGCTTGGCTGAGTCCTCAAACAAAACTGTGGTGAGGGTGCTAAAGAAGACCATCGCCAAGAATCAGAGGAACTGGGACTCCCAACTGAAGTTTTCCCTATGGGCCAACCGGGTAACTCCTAAACGATCCACGGGGAAATCACCTTTTGAGCTAGTGTATGGTAAGGCTGCAGTCTTCTTGATCCAATTAGCGATGCCGATGGCGAAGTTACTACAAGAAGCTGAGGAAGAGCCAAGTGCCCTGACACGAAGGATAAATCAGCTGGTTGAGCTTCATGAGAACAGAGAACAGGTGGGGGCCAAATTGTCAAATTACCAACAAAATATGAAATCCCTGTTTGACAAGAAGGCCAAGGATCAACCTCTTCAACCAGGAGATTTAGTTCTCCACTGGGATGTTTGACGGGAAGACAAAGGAAAACACGGAAAATTCGATCCGCTATGGTTCGGCCCTTTCAAGATTGCAGAAGAAAGAGGAAATAACACGTACATGCTTGAAAATTTGGACGGTGAATCTTTGGAACTACTGGTAAATGGTCAGTTCCTCAAACTTTATTTCCAAAACTAGAGGTACCTATCTTGCACTCATTGTAAATATTAGTGTGTGTATTGTAATTGTTATATGAAATTTCCAGTTTATGTTGAAAAGTCCACTTTCACAGAATTATCGTTTGTTTAGAAATGACTCCATGCCCAATGGAAGGAAGGCTACTGGTCTGCAGGTTCTCAGCACCTTGCCAGCAAGGCACTGTCCCCAGTTGGAGCCAATGTTGTCACTCACTGCATTATGAATTCTCAGTTGGTCAAAGTTGTCAAAGAGTAGTGAAGTTTGAAGCCATCTTCTAGGCCACAGAAGCACTCAAAGCCAAATTATATGTTATGAAACCAGCTCAAGAAAAGATAGAAAATATAGATCAACGCCTTAGAATTCAGCCTCTTCGAGGGGGCAACCTCCTTTACATTACATAAATGAACAATTCTTTGATGATTCAAATGACAAAACCTCCTTTCTATATATAGGAGTCTAAGGAGTCACAATATAATCCAGCCGACCTAACAATAATAATATAAAGCCACAAAAATAACAATAGAGGGATTCTATGGGGCACAGTAATAACAATATGGGGGCAATAGGGGCACAACAATATTAATAAGGGGTATAACTACAATAGTAATGGGGTAATCACTAGTATTATAGGGACCCAACATGCCCCTCTCCTTCAAAAAAGTGTTGTCCTCAACGCTTGAGTAGTTCTGGATACTTCTGCATAAAATTCTCATCCTCCCATGTGGAATCTTCAGCGGATAAGTTCTTCCACTTGATAAGATACTCTGAAATTGATCGATTTCGTAGCTGTCGAGTTCTTGTTTCTGTGACTGCTTCCGGTTCCAATATAATTTTTCCTTCCTCGTCAAGTTCTGGCAATATTGTTTGAACTGGGAGCTTGTCGCCTATAACCTTCTTTAAACATGAAACATGGAAAACTGGGTGCAATCGAGAAGCTGCAGGAAGCTCCAATTTGTATGCCATAGTACCAATCTTTTGCAACACCTTGTACGGACCATAATACTTTGGTGATAATTTATTATCCTTCTTAGCTTGCTTGAGGGACATTTGCTTATATGGTTGTAGCCGTAGGAATACCCAATCACCTACATCAAAACTTCTTTCACTGCGATGTTGATCTGCCTGTTGTTTCATTCTATTTTGTGCCAACACGAGGTTATCCTTTAAGAGTTGGAGGACTTGTTGTTGATGTTCGATGTGATGTTCCACTGCCTGAACCTTAGAATTTTCTCTTAAATATGATGTGATGGATGGTGGTTGATACCCATAAAGTGCCATAAATGGGGTCATTTTTGTTGCTGTATGGAAGGAAGTGTTATACCACCATTCAGCCAGAGGCAACCATTTGACCCATTGTGTCTGTTTATCAGATACAAAGCAACGAAGATATCCTTCCAAACATTTGTTTACTATCTCAGTTTGCCCATCAGATTGAGGATGATAAGATGAGCTATGAGCTAACTGAGTACCAAGACAAGAAAATAATTCTGTCCAAAAATTTCCAGTGAAAATGGGATCTCTGTCACTTACAATAATCTTTGGGTTTCCATGTAGCTTTTGAATTGTTTCCATAAATGCAGTAGAAACTGTACTGGCTTTAAATGGATGTGATAATGCACAAAAGTGTGCATACTTGGTAAGTCTGTCAACTACCACCATGATGACACTCTTTCCCTCAGACTTGGGTAAACCTGTGATAAAATCCATTGAAACCTCCTCCCAACGTTGGCTTGGAATGGATAAAGGTTGTAATAGACCCGGTGTCTTAATTGTTTCAACTTTATTTTGTTGGCAAACCAAACATTCCGCCACAAACTTTTGAATATCTGATTTAAGGCCATCCCAAAAAAATTCCTTCTTAACCCTGTGGTAAGTTTTTAAAAATCCTGAGTGCCCTCCTAAGGGAGAAGTGTGCAATTCCATAAGAATCTTTTGTTTTAGCTGGGAATTCTTACAGAGGTATAAGCGATCTTTGTACCATAACGAATCATTTTGCCAGCTAAATGTATCAGACGTACTGGAATCTTGTTGTAACTTTCGAATAAGTGCCCACACTTCTTCGTCATTCTTCCATTCCTCCCTTGCTTCGTTTATCCAATCTGGTTGGATAATAGAAATGGCGCACAACAATGCTTCCACATCCTCATCCTTTCTTGAGAGTGCATCTGCCACCACATTTTGCTTCCCTTTTTTGTAGATGATTTCAAAGTCATAACCCAACATCTTTGTGACCCACTTTTGTTGCTCTTCAGAGGATAATCTTTGTTCTAAAAAGTATTTAAGGCTATCATGATCCGTTTTTACCTTGAAGTGTCTTCCCATTAGGTAGGGTCGCCATTTCTTAAGTGCATGGAGTATTGCCAACATTTCCTTCTCATAAATAGCTTTGCTTAAAAACTTTCCCTTGATTGGACGACTTTCAAAAGCAATGGGTCTTTCATCTTGCATTAGAACAGCACCAATTCCATTTCCTGAAGCATCACATTCCACAATAAAGGTTTTTGTGAAGTCCGGTGTAGCTAAGACCGGTGCTTGGCACATTGCCTCTTTAAGATGTTCAAAGGCCTTTGTTGCTTCCGGAGTCCATGAAAATGCATCTTTCTTCAATAATGTTGTTAGAGGTGCTGCTATTCTCCCATAATTCTTAACAAACTTGCGATAATACCCTGTCAACCCAAGAAATCCTCGCAGATGCTTTATGGATGTGGGGATTTTCCATTCCTTAATGGCTTTAATTTTGCTAGGGTCTACCTTAACTCCTTCATGAGATACAATATGACCCAAATATTCCACCTCCTGGACTCCAAAGAAACATTTGGATCTTTTTGCATATAATTGTTTCTCCTCCAATAGTTGTAGCACCCTGTCAACATGTTCAACATGATCCTTCCAAGACTTGCTGTAGATTAGTATATCATCAAAAAATACTAACACAAATTTTCTAAGGAATGGTTTGAAAATTGAATTCATCAAACCTTGAAATGTTGAAGGTGCATTGGTAAGGCCAAAAGGCATGACCAAAAATTCATAATGACCCTCATGAGTTCTAAATGCTGTTTTCGGAATGTCTTCAATCTTCATTCTGATTTGATGATATCCTGAACGAAGATCCAACTTGGTGAAGTAAATTGATCCATGCAATTCATCCAGTAATTCATCAATGACAGGAATGGGGAACTTATCTTTAATAGTGAGCTTGTTGAGCTCCCTATAATCCGGACACATGCGCCATGATCCATCCTTCTTGTGCACCAATACTACTGGAGCAGAGAAAGAACTTTGACTCGGTTGAATTATACCAGCCTCTAGCATTTCTGCAACCATACGTTCAATTTCACTCTTTTGGACATAGGGATATCTGTACGGCCTGATGTTTGGAGGAACACTTCCTGGAATCAGATGAATAGCATGATCATGATCACGCATAGGTGGGAGACCTTTGGGAGTCTCAAATACCTTGGAATGATTGTCCAGGACTTTTTGGAGATCTGGAGAAATAGATGATTCCAATGTGGAAACATCTAGCGAACATAATTGTGCAATTACACCTCTTTGCTCCTTTTTTAGAAGCTTTGTCATACCATTAGAGCTGATTATCTTTCCTGGTTTCCCTGCAATACCCCTTAATTCAACTTCCTTTCCTTCCGTAGAAAATTTGATGAAAAGTTCTTGAAAATTAAAAGCTATTGTACCCAAGGATTGTAGCCATTGGACTCCTAGTACAACATCAGCACCTCCCATTGGAATGGAAAGCATTGGGCTAGTCAATACATATTCTCCCATGGATAGCTTGATATTATGGCACTTTCCAGAGCAATTTATTGTTCCTCCATTTGCAATCATCACTTGACACTCTGGTGCTGGATATAGGAAGCAATTCAATTCTTTTGCTACCTTACAATGAATAAAATTGTGGGTGCTTCCTGAATCAATCAACACTATTACCTTTTTCTTCTTGATTTGTCCTTCTATCTTGATGGTTTGAGGAGTGGTAATTCCCGCCAATGCATTACAAGATATGGTCGGATTTATTTGTTCTTCATCTAGGCTTTGTTCCTGGAGTATATCCTCTTCTTTTGACCTTTCTTGCTCCTTTTCTTCTTCCTCTTCACAATCTATGTAGAATAATTTCTTCTCAGCACACTTATGACCTTTAGTGTATTTGCTATCACAACTGTAACAAAGCCCTTTTGCTCTTTTTTCTTCCAATTGTTGTGGTGTCAACCTTATAGGTTGTGGAAGACTAGGGGCAACAACACTTCCATCTTTATAGTTGTGAGTGGTATGCTTCCTGGTTGCCATAATTTTGCTTTCCATTTTTCTTGCTAACCTGAATGCCTTCTCTAATGAATCAGGTTCCCAAAGGCGAACATCATGTTGGATATTATCCTTTAAAGACCCTATGAACACATCAATCCTATGCTCCTCTGGAATATCTTTTACCCTTATGTTCAATTTTTGGAACTCCTCAATGTGCTCCATTATTGAACCCTTTTGTTTGAGACTTATCAATTGGCTAAAAAAAGTGTTGCTTTTTGTATCCTCATAATGTGCTATCAATTCTTCCGTAAAAATTGCCCAAGTGATAAATTGTTTACGAGAGCAAAGCCATTGATACCATACAAACTGATTTGGTTCCAAATATAAAGTTGCCATACGTACCTTTTGTGTGTTTTGCACATTATTGAGATCGAAGAATTGCTCCATCTGTAATATCCATGTGGCGGGATCCTTGCCATCAAACTTCCTCATATCGATTTTTGGAATATGGTGAGTCTTCGATCCAACATTAGAGTCTATGGAATCATGATTAACATTTCTTTTGTTCTCATCATGAGTTTCCTTTACTACCCTTTCACCTTAGTAACCATTTCTTGTAGCAACTTATTCATATTTATCTTCAATTCTTCCATCTTATCGTCCATGCCATTCACCTTAGCTTCCATGCCATCCATCTTAGCTTCTACGCCTTTCTTTAAACCATCCATCTTAGCTTCTACATCTTTCCTTAAACCATCCATCTTAGATTCTGTTGCTTTTTGTGCAAGTGACACTTGTTGCACTTGTTCTTGTAATTTTGATATATCATGTAGCATTTCTTCCTCTTCTTCATGAGTCATGCTAGAGCTTTCAGGTTCCTTACTAGGTGTTTGCATTTTCTTTCCTCGGGGCATCAGTTACCGATAATAATGCTCTACTATGCCCTTTGAATTCCTTCAAAATAAATTTTCAAACCAAGCTTAAGCAAAAATTTAAGAAAATCTACACACCTTTTTTCACTTTGTAGGAGCTCGATATTGCCTCTGATGTATCTCTGTACTTTCCGATCATCTAGTTCTGAATTTGTGACCTGCAGTAGTCCTCTGTGTCCTCTTTCCAATGCCACAAGTCTGACTCAAATTGGATTCTCCAAGGAAGAGTTATGTGAAATCTCCCACAGTGACTTGATTATAGACTAGTTCAGTAGAGCGAACTTGTACGACGTGCCACGAGTCACTGTTTCGACCTTTGGATCTAAAAAATGCATATAAGAAACTACAGTCCGTCCTCTTTCTGTACCTTCTTACGAAATTTCAATCTGATCCCTAGAGAGAAAGTTATGACGATTTTCCCCAGGTCACCTGTTTGGAATGTAATTCAGGAGTCTGCAAAAAGACCAACTTCCTCAGATCATATCTCCGCAAATATAGTGCAAAAAGCTCTGAAATTCGGACCCAAGGTTCAACGCAATTTCTTCTCAAATGGGTTTTTTTTGCAACTTCTGAAACGTCACAGAAAAAAAGTTATAGCGAAAATGCCACGATGACCTGTTTGGAGCAGCGAAACCCTAGAATCCAAAGCTCTGATACCAAATGTTATGAAACCAGCTCAAGAAAAGATAGAAAAGATAGATCAACGCCTTAGAATTCAGCCTCTTCGAGGAGGCAACCTCCTTTACATTACATAAATGAACAATTATTTGATGATTCAAATGACAAAACCTCCTTTCTATATATAGGAGTCTAAGGAGTCACAATATAATCCAGCGGACCTAACAATAATAATATAAAGCCACAAAAATAACAATAGAGGGATTCTATGGGGCACAGTAATAACAATATGGGGGCAATAGGGGCACAACAATATTAATAAGGGGTATAACTACAATAGTAATGGGGTAATCACTAGTATTATAGGGACTCAACATTATGCCTTCTCTATTGCATAGTGCCCGAAATGAGCTTTCCAACGGTATATGGAAGTCCGAAAATGGACTTCTAGATCAGAAGATATGGGGTGTCGAAGTTCAGGGATTCTGTTTCCTCTAAAATGAAGGAGAAGAGCTTATCGAAGGTTCAGGAGCAGATCGCAAATCGTAATCACAGTTTCCTAGCAGCAGCAGTGGGGAAGGACACAACAAACCTGCGATAGAGCGATCTCCGATATCGACGGTTGCAAAAGTCAAAGATCCAAGGCGTAACATATCGACATATCGGTGATCAACGAGATCTCAAAGTGCAGTACAAAGGGGCAGACCTCCGATATCTACAAATTGGCGATCAGTGCGTCCAACGGAACATCTTGAAGAAATTGCGAGGAAATACACTGGTAGTGTTAAAACATCAGGGGAGGGCTGATGCCGATTTACAAAGGAAATTAGTTGAAAAACTAGAGGTAGGTGCGCCTTTTCTCTCTCCTTCAAGGGGCCACGTGGCAGAATCCTATTGGTCCTAAGAATCCACGAGGGAAACTGACGTGAGCATGACGTGGAAGTACGAAGGAAACATGGCATGCAGATTCGACATTTTCAAGGGTCCTATGGGGGTGTATCCGGGTGGCACGTGTCACCATTTAGGAGGTGCCATGTGGCACCGATGACGCCATCAATTTTGGGGTCCCTCCTCCTCCATCAAATAAATGAACTCCATCTTTGAACGACCTAGATTGACTCTGCCAGATCAGCAGCTCCCAGGCCTTTTTGGCCCCCCTCGCCATGTTTCCCTTTATCAGCCGGGGGGGGGGGGGGTTCCGAAAAGCAGTTTCCCTGTTGGGCCCCTCTGCTATGTGTCCCTCTCATATCATTTCGCTCCCCCCCCTCACTTACCACTTACCGCTCATGCCCCCCTCCGAAAACCACTCGTCCTCAACACTCTCTCCCATAGTGTGATTGCAATATCCTGGGTGGGTCCGATCCTGCAGATCGACGATTGCAAGTATCAAGGGGAAATGCCAAAGGTAAAGTGTTATGAATCATCGGTATGCGGGATTCCAAGTAACAAAGGAAAAAGGCCCCTGGACAAGAGTCTAAAGGCCCTAGCGCCCAAGGGACTAAGCACTTGGTCATAGTCCCCGGTCACATGAAGCAAAAGGGGCTAAAGCAGATCTGGAGGCCCCGTCCTGTAAAAGCTTTTCAGTGAGAAATCCCGATATGAGAACTTCGCGACCAGGCAGTACAGAACTTTAAAGGCGTGGTGGGTCGGCAACTATGGCATTTAATAAGGAAGATGAAGCATTCAAGCCTGACATGGGCTAATCTAGAAAGGCCCTCTGTGACACAGAACCAGGGTCAATGCTAACAGAAGTGAACAAGGACTTGGTAGCTCGGGAAGACTTGATGATCTAGCGTGGTGCCTCCATATAGAGGGAAAACGAAGTACCGCCCTGGGGTCCTCTGCTTCAGTACTTCGGCATGAAACTGATAGTGCCCACTCCTAGCTTAGAAGAATGAATGGTTCAAGCAGTAAAAGTAGAAATGACGGGAGTTGGCTGAGCAACACAGGAGGCCATACCGTGAGAAAACTACGACCTGAGCCAGAAGCAATCACATGGATGGGCATGAAGATATTTTGTTAGCATTGTTCATCTGATTGACTGATTTGTTATCCTATAAATGTGCCACCCTTTAATGAGGCAATTAATATTTTATAATGCTTTTGGGCTACAGAGCCATCCCTAGCCGAGACAGCTAGTCAACCTAACAGCTGAGACTCAACCAGATGATTTTGATGTAATGAATGTTCAACGCTCCCCCTCTCCAGATAAATAGGGGGAAGCAACACTTCACAAAAGTTCAGAAATCCTAAACAAAACGCTATATGCTATTTTCAGACTGTATACCTTTATAATACAGATCTTTCAGAATATCAAGGAAATAGTGGCGATTCCCCCCTTCAAGTATTACAGTATGTTATCCCTTTGTTAAAACCCATTATGTTCATGTTTCTTCTCTGAATTCATGTAATCATAGTTGCTAGAAATATTTCATACTTCCTCACAAATTCATTTGTATTGACTTATTAATGCATGTGGCTATATGGATCATTGAAATTATATCTTTAAATTTGTGCTACATGAATCATAGCATTCAACTCCTCTTTTGTCCATTATTTCTACCCATAACTCAAATAAGTGTAGAAATCCTTAATGCTTCAAGCTCTATGTGTTAATGGTAGAATTCTTGATGCTTTAAGCTCTATGCGATGAATTACTCCTCCTTATCCTCTCTCATTACTCTGCAAAAGCTTATTAAACTGTAAGTCCTTGAACTACTCGGCCTCCACTATTTTATGCATATATTTTTGCGATTTGTATATGTGAAGGAATACCAAAAATCCATGGCTTGCTCCTTTAGATGAATGAACCAATCCATTTCACTTATATATATACATTTATAAAGTATATGTGATGTCACCAATCTCTTGAGAATCTTACGAGACACGCAGAATCTAGATGTGCCCAGGCACTGGTCTTGTTAGCAATCTGAGGCTGTCTCTGGGAGCGAAAACACATACATCACATGACAAACCATATAAAATTTGATGCTCTATTGAAATACACATGGTGTGCTAAACATTCGTATAACCTTAGTGCAATAATTGATTATATTACTATCATGGCAATCCCTTTGAAAACAAGTTAAGGTTGTTTTCCATACACAATAAAGTTGTATGCCATATATGAATTAAAAGCTATCTACCATATACTAATTAAAGTTGTTTGCTACAAATTAATTAATATAAGGTCGACTACACAAAAAAAGGAAACTTAGGTTGGCTCCCCAAAAGTCGTCTCTCTAGGAATGAGGCAAAACACTATAAATACAAGCCTATGCTTCTGAAATCCAATTATCCAACTCGACTTATAGGAGAGAATATACAAAAAATAGCGTGGAGGCTAGAAGGACTAGAAAGGACGAAATTCAATAAAAATATCTCGCAGATTAGTAGCAACAAAGAACTCAGACTTGTAAATGTCTGTTTATTCTGACTTGTGGAGGAAATCTATGAAGACTGAATTTTAGATCGAAGATTTGTGGAGATAAGTTGTTAGACATCAATGCAAACCTGTAGTGGATTCCATTCGACTTGTGATTACAAGACTGTGAAAAAACTATTTTTTTGTAGACCTGTAAAGGATTCTTTTGATAACAAACCTAAATTATGATCTGTGCTATTGTTGCGGACTTGTTAGAGAGTTCTGTGCATACTTGAGAAACACTTATTTTCAGACCTGTGATCTCTGAAAATATAGTTTCAGACATGTGAAGATTATACTTCAGACTTGTGTTAGATTGTTGTAGATCTTCATTGGAGTCATAGTTTTGGATTTGTCATGCAATTACAAGCACAACATTTGTGGAGACTTCTCTTATACCCTCGATCCGTGAATAAGTGTTGAGAGTAATCTTGAAGCAGACTTAAAGAAAATTTGGAGAGTTCTCTAAGCAAGTCTTGGTCAGCCATTAAAGTAGACTTGAAGATATTATTGAAAGGGCTTTGTTTGGACATAACTGATCCACACATTGACTGCAACTTGCAGACCTTTGAATATTTTGTGACACTGTTGAGCAACTCATTGAATACCTGAAAGAACCTGCTTTGAAGAACTTGTGTAGCAACAATATTAAAGCATTACCAAGGAATCTGTGTTGAGAACATCTTGTTGGAGCAAGCATTTTTGAAGAACCTTTTTTTTTAGAATATGACTCAGAGGCATTAGTGGAGACCTTAATGCATGGTTGAAGCCCTCATGGAGTAACCTAGAAGAAATTGTTTGGTATCATGAAGAGTATTGGCGACACCTTTTATGGTTGCTACAGTTGTCACTGATAAAAGAAGGATTCTTGAAGATTAATTGAGAGTGGTATTGAAGATTGTCAAGGCCTGCTGCAAAAGGTATTGAGGAAGCCTTGAAAAACCATTGTACTTGTCTTGAAGAGTTGAAGCAAAGGGTTGGAGCCCTAAATGTTAGGAGTCCTCAAGAATATCAGGTTGGAGCTTGTGCTAGTGGAGAGGGTTGGAGCTTTAGAGGTTGGAACCTCATAAATACAAGGTTGGAGCCTTGTGGAAGACATGGTTGGAGCCTCATAAAGACCAAGTTGGAGCTTCACACCATACATGTCAGAGCCTGGTTGATTGAAGATTGGAATCATCATCTAGGGTTGGAGCCTTGAAGCATTATTGTACTTGATTTGTTGTAAAGATGATTAGAGTCCTCATCAATCTTATTAATAAAATTATTTATTTTGTTATTGTTCATTTTGTGTTCTGTTTATAAGTGATCTTAATTGGCATACAAATAAAAATTGTAAAAGAAACACTGATTCTCCCCCCTCCCAATATTTCCAACATTTAGACTGTAAAACACTACATGAAGTATTTTTGGTGCATACCAAACATGTAATGGGGCCTTGATATGAAGGGGGAGCTCATTTCCTACAATATAGTTTAAAGCATTACATGGTTAAGCATTATTAACATTCCAAGAACCTATGTAAAAGACATGCCCTAAAAAGAGTCCAAACTTCAAGAAGTGGACTATGCAATAAACTTATGTTGGACACTACATAAAATCATATAGAAAATGAGGCAAATCATATTTTTAAATGCAAAATAAGCAAATGTTTATAAAACTATGTATTTGTAAATAATAAGGTATGTGATATTTATACACAAACAAATCTTAGTTGCAAGTTGTGTGAAAAATATATTTCTAAGTTACATGTGAAGTTTGATACAAGCAATTGGTCCAATGAAAGGGAGAGAGATATGCTCATAAAGAATTGAGCATCTAGTTTTTTTTCCTTGAATTACCAAGGACTACGTATTAATAATAGAAGAATGTGATAAAATTGGAGATTGGAGATATAAATAAATATTCAATTGAATATAAAACTAACTAGGGATAAACTACTCACAAAAATTAACTTTTCTCACACAATGGTGCAACATAGTGGTCGCGTCCCATGCACTTCATGCCCAAACTGTAACCTGGATGACGAGCTCCAACTTTTGTGCGGTATGGATGAAGCCTCATGGAAAATCCGTGACCTCCAACCTCATTGGAAAACCACAAACTTCAATTGGCGCAGTAACACATTTCTTCTCTCTCTATATATAAAATTTCTTCCTAGTTCTTGTAGGTTCTAATACCTGATGCCAACCTAAGCCAACTTTACCCACAGTATGCATATAAAATGCACAATCTCATTTGTCCCAGGAATTTCAATACCCTGCCTAGTCAAACCTTCATAAATTAAGGTTTAAGGCTCCTTAATTAAATCTCCTGCAGAAATGTTTTAATTGACTGTCCATAGTCTTAACCTTAATTAATCCTTTTGAACAAAAAATTATTCAACCCTTCTTAACCTTTGGTTAATTCTTAATATCCGCTCATCTTAACCATACCATGGTTAGAGTTTGGTAAAACCCGACTTAAACCATAATACCTTTCCGCCATTCCACGAACTTGCACATTTTCCGACTCTCACCTTTATCACATTCAGCCTCCACCGTTGATTTCACTCCATCGACTGTCGCATCGTATTGCCACTTAAACCCATTCATCCGTTGGAACTCAAATCACTTAACTCGCGTTGATAAACTTCTCGGGTCCGCTCAGGCCCAAGCCTTATCAGCTTCAATCTCCGCCGTTGATCTCACCCTTCAATCTGACAGTTGATGATTCACCCAACCTAATCGGTGATCCTCCACCGTTGATCAAGGTACTTTTGATCCAACGGTTAACAACGATATTGGGGGGGGGAATCTTGCGCAACGTTTAACCGCCCTTACGGAGCCAATAAGGAATATAAATCCTTGATCTATAAATGTTCGGGTTTGATTTTGAAATTAAAGTTCGATCACTTTATGACCTGATATCTGTTGGATATAAGAGGCCATCAAATCTATGGTTTGCGGGACTTCAACTAGCACACGAATTAAAACGACCTTACCCCCGCAGTTGACTGTGATCTAAGAGGTTGAATATGAGATCGACGGCTAGGAGTGAGTGCGGGACTTCAACCACGATCAAGGAAATCCATACTCTCCTACCCCTGCAGTTGCTGATCACCGTTGATCTAACAGATCTGTCGATTTGACGATCCAGATCTATTCCTCCGCCATTCTTCTTCCGCCATTAATATCCGTCGATCTAAACAATCCGATGGCTCCTGTGCACGTTTACTTCCTTCCTTTGTGCCTTTACTTTCTTTGCCTTTACGTGGTTTCTCAAAGTTCTCTGTGGTTTCGGGTTCCTCCAGGGTTTCTGGTCTTTGATTGTTCTGCAACACAACTCCCTCTTGATTTAACTCCGTGTACTCTTAAACACTGTCACTCCTGAACTTCACATTGATCCTTCAATTAGATTCAACGATCTGACACGATCCTTCATCCTCACTTCTTCTCTGTGTTCTGCCCAAACTCCACCTGCATACATATACTATGCAGAACCTCTAATTCACACACAATTTATCATTCAATTACTCAAACCACACACTTACACAATTTAGGAATCTCTCTCTCTCTCTCTCTCTCTCTCTCTCTCTCTCTCTCTATAT
The DNA here is from genome assembly GCA_031772625.1 of Pinus tabuliformis. Lineage (NCBI taxonomy): Eukaryota > Viridiplantae > Streptophyta > Pinopsida > Pinales > Pinaceae > Pinus > Pinus tabuliformis. The sequence continues at coordinate 230,506,433 of CM062804.1, read as the reverse complement.
ATATATATATATATATAAACAAATGATTACATAATGAGACTCTCTGTCTCTCCGGCCTGATTTTCTAATTAGTGGCCTCTGTTTTCCTACCCGCCGTAGGCTTACAATCAAACCTATCTAAATCTTGACCTGACTGACTAACCAGCTAACCCCTGACTATGCATTTTAGGCTTACATTTATACAAAATGGTTCTACAACCAATTCCTGGTTTAGATCCATAACCTTCTCAACAAAATCTTAAAATCTCTTCCTTATCTCTAAGGATCCTCTCTAATCCACAAAATCATGAACTAACTCCTAATCTAAGTTTTACAATTAATTCTCAAATCTCTCAACTATCCTGATTCTCTCATGTTCTCCTACATTCGAGAACATTTACAAATATGCCTCACTATACTTAATTAAATCCCTATTCTAGCTTCTCTCATTAAAATCACCCAAAACCTTAATAATTACATTAATTCAAAACATAGGAAACCAACTTCCTTGGAAACACAAGACCCCCTATGTCTACTAAAATACAATGATATTGTTGAGCTGAATGCTCATGCATCAATACCTAATGATGGTGATGAAAATGGTTCTTTCTAACCTTTTCAACGTACAAAGTCCCCCCATTCATTATGTTAGATCTCAATGTTACAGGAATTTTGTTCCTCTAATCGTTACAAGAAGATGTTTACTACATGATTTGCAATGTCCTGTAATCAATTTCCCAATACACTCTAAATAACCTCAATCCTTCACCTAGGTGTTGCAATAGCTTGGTCTTCCTATCAATTCAAGGAATACAAACTCGGAAAGCGTTACTTATAGGCCTTGAGCTCCAAACTCATGACTTTGTAGTTGAGAGAGGTCTATGAATAATGATGAAAAGATGAGGTGCTAAATCATCACCGAATTGTTGCAGGTAATTGTAAACTTGATCCATAGTCCAATAAGCTATCAATTCACTCCATATAATTAAATTCCAGATTTCTATAAATGCTACAATGAATTATCAGAACACCATTGTAGAAAGGGAAAGACGGTCATATGTAGAAAGGGAAAGACGGTCATATGGCCAAAAATGCCAGCTCATCAAACTTCCAAACAACCTAGAAACTCTCTAGAATCTGGCCACTTGCACTTACACGAAAATTTTCCTATTTCTAGATTTTATCCAAATTTTATTAGAGGGAATCCTCCCCTTTGAGAAAATTGTCATGACCCCTTTGGGTCTAGGAAAAGTGGTTCGCTTAGGGGTTGATGCTCCTGCATCAGATTCCTTAGGTAGAAAATTTATGACTTCTTGGTCATAGGTCTTTAATTTGTTGAAGTCCTTGAAGGTCCCAAACTTTGTGCTGTTGCTGGTCATGGGCTTGTTCTTATTGTTTTGCTCCTATCCTTAATGTTTGAGGGTCCCATACCTTGCTTTATTGTGTTCTTCTCACTTTGCTGGTGCAATCCTTCACAACTAGCATCATTTTCAATATATTACCTCCTTCCCTTGGTGGTTTCCATAAGTTTGTAGAAATATCATGACGTCTTGCTTGGCCATTGCTATTCCCATTCTACAACTATTATGTAAAGGTTGGTTTTCAACCAAGACATAATCCAACCAATCTGCCACTAATTTACGCTCTTCCATAGGTTGTCTAAAAATTATGTTAATTATGATTTCAAATTTACAAGTCATGGGACTTCGTAAAAACATCCTTTTCACATATTCTTTTTGCAAAAGTTATAGTGTCTATGCACCATTGTTTGGGCGCTTCTTCCTTGCCACTTCCTCAAATTGATACTTTATTCTCAGAAAGCTCCATTCTCACACCAAGACATGATTGTATACTCCCTTTTAAGATATTGATTATGGTATTGTTCTAGTTGCTATAACAACACCCAATTTTTTTTGCCTACCACCCAAATTTTGGGCCCCCTTCTGCTTTTCAAGGTCATAAATAGGTATGTCTCTGTATTAATTGGTTAGATCTTTCAATGACCTATATTTCATTAAATCCTATGGTTTCTTATGCATGCACAATTCATATTGTATATATTTTCCTTGATTCATCTTGGATCTTAATCTTATTGTTGCATTAGGGTTTAGGGAATTTGCTGCTCTAATGGTGCATTTAAGCCTCATGCACCCTCAAGCTTCATATATGCATGGTAGGCCTTGTAAATTATAGGCATACATCATGTGTTGTTGACCATATTGCACCTTTGACTATCATGCCCTAGTTTGCATATTCAAGCCTCAATTTCATTAACATTTCATGGCCTTTTTTAGTCATGCTAGTTGCATCATCATTGTTGGAGATTGTGTTCTACATAAATGCCATGTGCTTGAATATTGAATTGGTTTTCAAATTCGAGTGGCTTTTTCTAAATCCATGCAACTTCTAACACTTCTTGGATACTGCATATAATTTGTTTTAAAGGGATTCAATTACAATGCAAGATTTAATCCTCATAAGTCTTTGGTCATGAATAAGGAAGAGAGCATATATATCATTGCCATGAACTCAGGAGTAGGTTTTCAAACTGTCACATTATGCATTAAACTTGTTTCAAGAGAGGACATTAGAAACATCTCTCTCATTTATATTTGCAAATCATTTGGACATTTAGACTTTTGGGTTTCTCTTGAAGCTAATGCTTGCAATCTTTATTTAGGGTGCATCCTAGGTTTCAATATTCAAGTTGCAAACAACTCATCTTTGCCTTGCTCATAGAAATCATTAAAAATTTGGAATTGTCCCTTCTTATGGACAAAGGTTATTCAATGGGCAGCTACCTATACAAGGCACAAGACCCAAAAGGAAACCTTATCATGATGGTAGCCCATACAAGATGCAAGCACCAAAGAGTCCAATGTGTGAAGAAACACCTATTTACATGAATCTCATAGATGGACAAGTTAGGATATCAAGGCAACATAAAACCCTAATAAACATGGGAATTTTGCAAACCCTAATTTCATGAGGACATGGTAACAAGAGCCTAGAATGGGGCTCAGGAAGATTTCCTCTCCATGATAGAACATAAATGTTCATTATCCTTCGAGGCCACACTAAGGTTGTTAAGAGTTGTTGTTCAAGGTATATTAAGCACTACCAGGAAGGGAGACTAAGTTGAATGTCCAAAGAAACAATGGAGGTAATACCATAATACAAAAGCGTTGGGTCAAATATCAAAACAATGCGTGGCAAAGGAACTATAAGCAATGCATTGAAAGGAGTAATGAATAATTTGTTGCAAGGTTGCGTCAGATATCAAGTTTGAACATTGCGTTACAAAGTTGCAGATAATATATTCGAGTTGTGTTGGGAACAAAATACAATACAATACATTGCAATTTTTTGTATACGAAAGACTATGAGAAAGTAACAATAAGAACATACCCAAAGTTGTGTTGGAGGATGATATATTATAAGGCATCGAAAGACATCCTACATGATAGGGATACAACTTGTGAATGCATACCATTTGTCTAGTTATGGATTGGGAGATCACAAGAGTGCTATTAAAAGGCTTGATGCCGTCTCGAAGTTGGACAAACTGATTTCGATTGCTTGTATAAGGACAACCACAAGAATGCAACAAAAAATTGCGATCAAGCCATAATAATGCATGCTATTGAAGACTAAGGGTATACGATTAATGGATGTTATGGCACTGCGCTGCGATAAGGCTCATAAATATGTGATGCAATGGAGATGTGATCAAACTTGTGATGAAGACAATGGATGCTATGAAAATGCGATGCAATAGTGGCTAGGTTAAATGTCTGCGATCAGACCATGTCAAATGTTGAAAGATTGAAAATAAAGCCATGCATTGGAAGAACATGCATGTAACACACGCGACGGAATTTATACAGTGGAGGTTATGTAAAACAGTGCAATAATACCATCTTATGAAGCTGCAATGAAAGGCTATAATACCATGACGAAGGCTACAATAATACCATGTCAAAATGTATGCGTTGGAGATGCGATCAAACTACAATATAAGAATAAGATAAGAGATGATAATATCAAACACATTGAAAGGAATATGCCAAAGGGTGGTTCGTTGAAGAGACATAAATTCCTTTTGCATAAAAGGCAAAAGACTATAACAACAATACGAGAAAGACTATGGGTAAAACAATGCACTGAGAGATTACACATGAACATTGAAAAACCGTGTTAGAGATCGCGTATTTCTATGTCAAAGCAATGCGAAAACAATATATTAAATGCAACGATGAGTGGATACAATACAACACAACAAAAGATGAGACATTGGGGTTGCGGTAATGTATTATTGCATTGAAGGATATGAAAACAATCGTAAGACAATACGATCAAGGAATAATATATTGTAAGCAGGGAAGAATACAATGCACTATAAAAGAATTTACAACACCGCGTTGGAAAACATAACACTATATTGGAAGGAGATGAAGATAACACAAACAAACACATTGGAGGTCTGGTTGAAGATACACAAATGACACAATGAAACTATATATTAGAGCACATGCGATAAGGGAAAGGGGGCCACGATATACGAAACAAAGGTGGTTATAAAAGGATATAACAATGGAATGCAAAGAAGACTGAAGGTAGGCGAACAATGAATAATTGCAAAATTGCATGATAGTGAGGTAGCTAGCCTATCACTATACCATTAAAATGCGATAATGCGACAAGAGGTATTCGGGCATGAGTGCAATCGCAATAGCACAATTTAAGGCAACAAAGTTTGACTCACCTACTACTAAAACTCTCACCTCTGCAAAAGCACAATCAGTGATTGTAGCCACATCGCATCAGTCGCAGTTTGATGTGATGTCAATTCGTCTTCAATCAAGGCAATGTGCGACAAGTGAAGACAAATTGGTTTGAAGATGAACAACCATAAATCGAAAAAGGTTATATATGCAAGAGACGAATATTATATCAAATACAGGTAAGGCTGTAAGTTTTTGAGCGATGCACTAAGACTGCGATGAAGAGGCTATTTAGTCACTTTTGCGCACTTCAGGATAGTTCTTTGAGGAATACCTTCACTTGGAGACTATGATGAAACTACGCAATAAAAGGTGCTCTATCATACAAATATCATGCAATGTATGCAATGTCACAAATAATATGTATGTCAACGCTACAACAAGTCACACCATGTGAAAGGATATGAAAATCATGTCAAAGGAGGTTACATCAAAGCATGTAATGGATAACATATTAAAATGTTGTTGCACATCAACGGTGGGAAGTTATTAAATATTCCATTAAGGTTATATATTAACACAAGCGCTAGAAAATATGTATGAATATTGTGATAGACTTGTATACCGATAATGCGAGAAAACACATTAATTCCACATGCGGTTTGCACATAATTATTTTCAGAGTGCATACAATAGACCATTACGAGGACGTGATGCGATGAAGGATAATAAAGCGCTATGAGCAAATCTATGGTCAATGATTGCTGTGATAAAGATTAGTAACGACTACATGGAAAAGAAACGCTTAGAGTCGAGGCACATGAGTGAAATGGATTGATCAATTCGTGATCAAAATTTCAGGGTTGTCAATTCCTTCATACCTTTTACTATTGATTTGAGCAATTTCATTTGTAATGGATAACAAGAAACTGATTACAAATTTTATATTTTGTTATGTTAGTATCTTATGATCTTATACCCTAATTAGTGGTTGTGTGTTTTCAGGGTTGATTGAAGTTGTGTTAATAAGAATCTTCATAGTCCCACATTGGCTATTATAAAATCCTTTTGGTGCTTCAAAATCCCGTATTGCCATGAATTGGAGCATGTGAGGGGATGCTCTAGTTTCATTGAGTTAATGGATTTGCATCGGTTATGAAATTAATAATTAAAGTTATGGAATTAATAATTAAGGTTATGAAATTAATAATTAAGGTGTAGCTTCATACTTATAATAATTAAGGTTATGAAATTAAGGTGCAGCTTGGAATTTTTTTTATTTTTTAATGAAATAGTATTTATAATAATCAAGGTTATGAAATTAAGGTGTAGCTTGGAAATTTAAAACACCATTGATACATAACTCCCTTTCTTTTAAAGCTATGGTTTGGTTTGTTAGAGAATTTCGCTTTAAATGCCATTTATACATATCTCCCCTACTTTTAAATTTCTGGTCTCTTTTGCTAGAGAATTTGGCTTAGAATATTGATACATATCTCCCATACTTTCAAAGTCATGATCTCATTTTCTATAAAATTTGTGTTTTTTGGTTTCTCACAAAATCTAGAAGAAGGAAACCTTCAAGCTATGAGTTTCATACTAAGCTCTTTCTAAAATAGATGGAATTTTGCAATAGTTTAAAGAATTTATTTTGTTAAAGAATTTAGCTTAAAATATGATTGATACATATCTCTCTAACTTGTAAAGTTATGGTCTCATTTACAAGAGAATTTTGCTTAAAATAACATCCATACACATCTCCCATATTTTCAAAGTTATGATCTCTCGAAAATTTACTTGTTTATTAATTTCTTACAAAATCTAGCAAAAGGAAAGCTTTAAAAAAATATGAGTTTCACACTAAGATCTTTCCAAAATAGATACAAGTTTGCAATGTTTTAAAATTTTTATTAAGCCCATCAAACTTCTAATTATACTTGAATGTCTTCCCACCATCACAACTCTTTCCAAGATAGATACAAGTTTGTAATCCTAAGTTGTTTTAATTTTTCTTCCAAAATCATAATATTTATAATTTTCAAATAATATATATATATATATATATATAATTATAATTTTCATATAATAAAAAAAGATAGATATATTTATGATAATAAACCTTTAACTATTATTTGGATTATCCATTAATTATAAGAAATAATAATATTCTATTATTATTATTATTATTATTTTTTATAACAAATATTTTAAAGTGGTGAAAAAAATGAATTAGTTGAAAATATGTGTGATAACTTTTATAATGAAATATTTGAAAAAAATATGTGAGGAGGTTTCATAAATATTGTGTAATATTTTTTTTTTAATAAGAATTTTAGTTTTAAAAACATGAAACCAAAATATAACTATGTTATTATTATATTTAGCCTGTCTTTTTAGTAGAAATAATATATGAATTATAATAATAAAAATAATCATATTTTTTAGTTATTAATTTCTTAATAATTATAAATAATTAGAAAATATAATAGTTTATTATATTTAGCATGTTTTTAAGTAGAAATATTATATTAATTTTAATAATAAAAATAATTATATTGTTTAGTTATTAATTTCTTAATAATTATAAATAATTAGAGAATATAGTAGTTTAATTAAATTTATGAATGAATAATTATTCTAATAATAATAATTAAATAAATAAATATATTTAGTTTTAAAATATTTACAATTAAATTTAAATTTTTTTATTGTAATTTTTTAGATTATTTTATTATAAAGAAGAAAATTAAATTTACACTATTTAATTTAATAATATTGTTTAATAATTATTAAGAAAGAGGTAAAAATTTAATTTATAATTTTTTATTAACTTGTGAATGGAATTTACGTCTTTGTAATTTTAAGAGTTTTATATAACTTTAAAGATTTTTATAACGTTTCAGAAATTTGTGAAGTTCTTTGTCTAATATGATAATATTCACATACGTTTTTTATATCATATATTGGATTTTTGAGAGATTTCAATCAAAATTTGATCTAATTCATTTATGAGTGTAACTTGTTCAATTCCATTTATTTATTTATTGATTATTTTTTTTGTCAAAAGAAAGTTAACAAGAACTCACTTAACTCTAAATGTTTCTTGTAAAATCTTATCAATAATATTGGAAGCAAGTTTCTTAGAAATTAACCTACCTTTAAAAAAGTCTTATTGGGGAAGTTAATGATAATAAATATGTTTTCATGGGACCATTGGAGGCATGCCTTACTAAGAAAATATCTATTGTTTATCTTCCCTTGGATAACAACTCAATATGTTGTGTGCTGTAGAAACATTGACTTCCTGTGCTTGCACCTAGTATGTCATGTGTCAAAGTCAAACATTATAAGAACTTGTCTTATGAAGAATTTGGTTGAGATGAAATTTTATTAGTTTTACAAACATGTTTATGTCAAATTTTTACATATATTTACATATTAATGGTATATGCATAAAATGCATTATTGAGAAATGAGAAAAAGTGTCAAGCTATATTTGATCACTTCTTTCGATTGTGTTTACATGGAACTCAATACTTTGGTTGATAAATGATCAAAAAATGGACTTTAAAGTTTAGGAAGGCTAGATTATTTTACTTGAGTTTATAAATGGTTTTCTTGTCAACATTCTTTTGTCAATTTAAACATATATATTTTTTTCTTGGATTAGTTTATATGTATTAGTTTTTTTTTCAATTCTAAAGGTCTATGATGGAAACTTATATGACTTAGACGACTCTTACATGCTTAAAGTAAAAATCTATTGATTTTATTCCTCTATACTTTGATTTCCTTCTATTAATTAACTCTATAACTCTTACAATACACCCCCATCCAACTAAATTTATGCATAGCCTTCTCCCATACTGTTGGCCCTCAATTTTGGTCATTTTTGCCTTCCTAAATCTATTTATTTACCACCATATTCCATTCAATTTCACCTATATATGCCTCATTTTAGTCCTATCTTGCATATTCAAGTATCTAGATTAAGTTTTTTCAATTTTTGGAAATTTTTGTAAAAATTGGGTTTTAAGAGTAAATTTGGACTGGATTAAAACTTCCCGTAATAGCTCCATTAAAGTCATATGTGCAGCACACCTAGGCAAGATCTGAGCACATATTTGGAAATATTGAGAACCACAGATGAAGGAATGCCTATTATTTCAGTCAATCTGAGCAAAAACAGGCTTGGTCAACGCTGGTCAAACTTGACCTGTCATTGAGGAATCACTAGTAAAAGGGGGCAGATTTATTATTTTGTGAACCAGACTTGATGAGTTTGACCTGTATGGATGGAATATGATTGATAAGGTTGTTAGAGCCATTATAGCAAACTTTGTTTGTGATTTTCTTATTTAAACAGAGTTTATGGACTATTTAAATGTGTGAAGGAGAAGTGTGTAATTTTGTATTAAGATTATTTGAGACTTTTGAGATAATTTGAAGAATCATTTCTACTGTTCTATTTTCTGTTCATGCTGTGGATACTCTATTAAGTTATTTGTAGCTGAAGAGTTCTTCAGGTGTACAAGGCAAGGTTGGAGGGCCCCCATAGCAAGCTAAGTACACTTTGGTTAAATTTTGTATAAATTAGCATAGTTTTGCTTCAATATTTCTTATTTCAGTTTTATGATTCATTTACTTAGATGTGTTATGATTTTTGTATGATTTTTGAATGATTTTGGTTTAAAATCTAATTTGCGTATGAAAGGACATCCAAGGGTTTAAGTTAAATTATCTTTCTATCAAATTATGAATCACAACTAAAAATCATCCTTTTGCATTTCTTGAATTGTTTCTTGAATTCTAATTTATTATTTGATGCAATGGTAATGTTGTTGGGGTAGAACTGTGAGAAATGACAACCAGGACCTCCTAAGTTAGGAACCTCTTCTCTTGCTTTCTACACATCACAAACTGATGCTCTTTAGTTTCTTTTCTTAAGGACAATACTGTGGGGAAGGACAATTAGGAGCTCCTACGTTAGGAGCCTCTTCCTTTGCTTACTGCATCTTGAATCAGAGACTTTTTAGTTTCTTTAAATAGAACTTATTTGTAATATGCATTTCCTTTAACCTTTGAGCCCTAGCTTCCGAAATTGACTTTACGTGAAATCCATATATTTTGGACGTGCTTCCAAGTCTAAAAACCCGGATTGACAACTTGCGTTAGTTTACTTAGTAAGTTGACCTAGCATTTTTGGCGTCGTTGTTGGGGAAGCACTCTTAGATAGAGTTGGTTAGGAAGATTGTTTATAAAACATAAGAAAAAAAACAAAAAAAATATTAAAGAAAAAACACTTTTCATTATGGTTATTCATGTTTAGATATAGAAATTAGAAAGGTAGATCCCCAAAACAAAACCCCCAACCACTAATAAAAACTCACTAACTACAAAATCCATTTGCAAAACAAAGATCTATAAAACATGATGTTAAAGAAATCATTTAGAGAATGAGGGTATGCCACCACAAGGATCTTCTTAAACCCTTGCCCACAATTTAGAATGGTTACTAGGGATGAATATTCATTTCAAAATATAGAAGAGGAACAAAGCATCCATGAAGAGGATCCACAAGAAGAGAACCTAGAAGCTTCTTCTAGTTATCTTTGTAAGGATATTAATGAGTTATGGATCACATGCGATGAAGTTCAAACAATAGATCTAGAAATTCAAGAATATCTAGCATATGATCCCTTGTGCATTCATGATTTTGAACACATTCCACAAGAAGAACTTTGTGATATGAAAATTAAGGAGAACCAAAAAAACAAAGATCATTTCAAAACTTGGTTTCAACTAGTCATTAGGCCACAACACCACTCCATTTTTCAACATTCCTTAGCATCAAATCTTTATGATCAACTAACTTTTCATGTCCAAGCATTCATTAAGGTATATTTTTCAAACTTGGATATGAGTCTACTTATGATCTTGTTACGCAAATGGATGCATTGGAAATTCTCTTATACTTGAGAGAATGTTTATTTTTATTTTTATTTTTTTACAATAGAGTAGGATAGAATAGAATAAATAAATAAATAGGTAGAACGAGTTCACAATAAGACTTTTGGTTCAAACTCTCATGAATAAATTCTTCAAATCATTGTTCAATATTCATTTGGAAGGATTTCATGGAAAAATGCAGGATCATTTTCAAAGCATGTTTTTAAACAAGGTATCTCTTGAAATATAGTTTTTAAATCCATTTTGAAATTTTCAATTTGGATCACAAATAAAAAATATGATCAAAATAAAAACTAGGTCTCAAGTGAAATTTTGAGGACAAAGTTAGTACAACCTTGATTTGAGGGGTTTAATGGAAACATTTTAACATGATATTTATAGGGAAGATATCCCTTGGAATATAGTTTTCAAATCAATTTGAATCACCTCAATCCGCTATCATATGAAAAAGTTATACTCAAAATACTAACTACTTGTCAAAAAATCTGCATGGTGACAATTCTAAGTCTTGACTGTTAATTGACATATTTAACATACCAAATCATCTCCTTTTGAAACCTTGTTTATATGGGAGATAAATATTCAAGTATAGATCAATAAACAATTTGAATCATCCCATTTGGAGGACAAATGAAAAATTTATGCTACATTTAGTGACTGCATGTCTTAAAATCAACATAATGAAACTCTGTCTCCTAGGTCTATTCATAAAACATTTTGGGATATCAAACCTAATAATTTTAAAAACTTGTTTGTGATGGATATACAAAAATGAATCTATTTTAATCTCAAAGTGGAATGACATTGATCTGATCTTTAACGAAAAAATTACACTCTAAATAGTGACTATTGGTCTAGTAAAAATTTTATAAGAAGCTCTATCAAACATGTAATTTCTAAACATTTTTAGTGTATCATTTTAAATCATTTTGAAAACCTATTTATATTGAAAGTATTCATATGAATTCACTTTAACTTGGCTTTAGAATCACTCTAATTGGACATAAAACAAAGATTTTGTGAATAAAATACCGCTAGGAGGTCTAGGTTGGCCACCATTCCTCAAGGGGTAAACAAATGCATTTTCTTTGAATGTCATCTTTGGACTTGTTTTTAAGTAATGCTTGTAATTATTTTACATATTTATTGAAAGAAGAGAGACTGTACACCTCTCTTCCTCCATCATCTAATATTGTATTGCAGACAAATGTTATGTTTTTGTGGGTCATAAGAAGAATTAAGGAGTGAACTCCATGGATGAAGGAATTTTCAAAGTCAATCTTTAAAAATTCATATATGAGAATATGAAATGCAAATATCAAAGTCAAAGTTGTTGAGTTCATTTAAAGAAACTCAAAACTCTTGAAGCTTGCTTTCAGTTGCTGACCAACAACACCAACAAACCTACAAGATGGATTCAGATCGAGGCAAAAGACATGAATTCAATCATCGAAAGAACAAGTCAAGAAGCCTTTCATAAGCCATATTGTTCATGATTCTATTCATCTACCATATTGTAATTTAAGCACACTCATTCATGTTGAAGTCCAGATTTAATATTTACATATCCATCTACTCCTGGATCATGAATTTAACCTAACCTACTTTCATAAGCTTTCCATACTTCCCTACACCATTATACCCCACCTCCATCCAGAAAAGAGAAATAAAATAATAAAAAATAATAAAGGCGTTTGGTTGTAAAAATCTAGGATACTGGCACAATACAAACTCGAATTCATATTGGAAAACCAACTTGTTTGGCCAATATGAATTCTCTTTTATGTTTTTCAATTTCATTTTGTAAAATCATCCTCCAAAATTCAAAGACTTGAGGACAAGTCTCAAGATCAACAAAGGGGAAGATTCATAATAAACCAACAAACTATGCAACTAGTTTAATGTCAAACAACTGTATTGCAGAAGGGACCTGAGACATCATAATTAATATTTATGATTAAGAGATCTGAACAAGGTTAATGTCATACGTTATTGTTGTTGCACCTGTTTCCCATAGGCAGTCCTTGGCAGCTAAAACTATGCCAGGAAACCAACTCAATCAGCCTTTAGGTTAAAGCTGGCCCTTGAACCAGAGGGGGCTCCCTCAGTTGTTACGAGGCTTTGTTTAATGCTGTTCACCTGTCACTGAACAACAACCTTTGAAGCACAATGGCCAGATTTATGGTTTTAATTAGGGGTGGTTGGTGATCAATGATAATCCCTATCCATGATTAAAGGCCTCTCTCACAGGGTCCCTTCAGAATGTGTCAGCTTCCAACCTGATAGAATGACTTAGCTTTTCAAGGATTATGATAGAAGAATGTAAGGAGATTCTTAATCATTAAGCAATCAGACAAACTTCTTAACAACTAGGGAAATTTGGATGCGTGTAGAAGATTTCTACAACTCAACAAAACATATTTAGAGTATTCAAGAAGGCAAATTGAAACCAATTCTAAGAGGAGCTATTTCGGATAGATAGTCCAATAATTTAATCTCTTTTAATGGCTATCAGAAAACATAAAGCAAAAACCAATCAAAGAGGAGTTATCTTGGACAAACAGTCCAATAAGCTAATCTCTTTCTAAAGGTTATGATTTTGCAGGGAATTACAGAGAGATTAAGACTTAATCTACCTTACCCAGACCTTCCTACAATTGCTTTGAACATATGTAGAAACAAGTTATGAAAACACCAGAAAGACATACAAGAAACACAAAATTCTGTCATAACTAGAGTCAGAAGGCTTTCATTAGAATTCTACAAGAGAAGCTATTACATAGTTTAAGAGCCTTGACATAAAAAACCAACACATATTACTTCAATTGATGAAGTATTTATACAATTTCCTCACAAAATATCTTGATAAAAATATCAAGAGCTATTGCAAATATCTGAAAACTATATTACAAAAATAGAATACAAATAAAGGTAACTAAAACTATTTGAAGTTTTCTTGTACTATCCTTGAGGATTTCTGTTGATAAATAAGAGAAATTTGAATTTGATTGCAACTCATATTTGATGAGGTGGCCTCCAAGTCACTAACTATCTTTGAGCTTTTTCCTCCCGAATTTTTGAAAAATAGGGTCCAGTCATCCCTTTGAATATCTCAATCCGAGCTAGCTGTGTGAAAACTGAGAGAGGTTTTTATAGTATAGTATCTTAGGAACAAACACCACCTCTAGTTTCCCAAGATTTATATATGATTATCCACAATAGTTTATGCAAAAAGGTGGCTTAAACATGACATTGCATAGTTGGAAAAATAGGCTAAACATGATGAGAGTGTATCTCCCAACCCTGGACACCTATATGAAAAGTGACATAGAATTTTGTATTGTGGAATATTATGAACCAAAACCTCTTCCAATTTCCAAATTTTCATCTTTGTTTAGTCACAATATCTTCTGCAAAAAGGTGACTAAAACAGGAAATTTCCGGAAAACATGCCTTCAAAGATGCATTTGTATATCCAAAAATGTAATACTTGTTACAAATCTGAGAGAGGTGTTTGTACATGAGGATGTTAGAAACAAAAACCTCTTTTAGTTTTTGAAAATTCATTCTCAGCTGTTTGTAAATCATGTTTTAATTTACTTTATTACATCATTTAATCATGTTTAAATGCATGATTAACTAAATCAACCAGCTAATGAGACTTAAATTTACATTTTGAGGGCACATTTACTCTTGCAAACCCATTTATTATTTCTAAACTACTAAAACCTATTATATCAGCAAATTTAAATTATCAAAACTAATCATGTTACAATAGAATCAATAGTGAAGGCACTTATAACTTTTTTCTCCAAATTATTAATCTTTAACCATGCATAAACTGGAACACATAAATATAAATCAGAGCATAAACAATGAACATGAAACATGAAAACCATTCAACACATAGAACACAAGTATGTTTGGTGGAAAACCCTCTCTAGGGAAAAAAACCACCTGCTGTTGCTGCACTGCTCAAATATTCTATTATGTCAAATAATTCTTTACATAGAGATTCAAATGGCTACTTTCAACTGGAGACTCTTTCTCATGAAGATCTACGGACTACTATTTGTTGAAGGCCACCACGATCAACGATCCTCGCTCGATTACTCTTGAACTATCAATCGACTCTACAAACTCCAATCTGTTGGAAGCCACCACGACCAACGAGCCTCACCCAGTTTCTGTCAAACTATCCAACCACCATTGGATTGAGAAAACTACTCACTTATATTGATTTCTTTGGAGTCCTACAACTCCACTCCTCTATGTGGTTCTCGTTTCAAAATATTTCAGTTTGGAACTGAGAAATGCTCAGCATGAACACTACAACAGCGTATAATCAAAGCACACAATCAAAAGCTAAATCTCCAGTCTCTAAATTCACCACAATCTACAACAAAATCTCTCTACACAATTCTACTAATCCATACTTCACCTTCTCACTCACTGCATAAAAATGATGGTTGGAACATATTTTTCTATCTTCTACAATACTTGCAAACTGCTTCAAAATTTTTGCATTATACAAATCACACAACTTGCACACAATCCTCCAAACTCACACTCACTCCACACATAGGAGAATAAACCAACTATCTTTGAGCTTCCTCCAATATATGGATGAACATAGAAGCTCAACTCAATAATTACAAAGAAATACTAAGCCCCACAACTCTATTCATATGCTTGATTTGATCCAGATTTATCTCATTGACTCGATCAATCCACTAACTCCACTTGCCTTTTGATATTTTCAACTTTGATTAGCTTGCAGAGGCCCCACTAAATTTTCCAACCATATGTCGAAAAGTTCTAATCAAGAATGTTGCCATAACACCAAAATTAACTGAGTTGTGCGAGGAATGCAGAGAAAAACTCATGAAAAGGCACGGTCACACGCACAACACCACACAAACTTGATTAGAGCTCCTCAGTCGCACCCACAGGCCTGCCTACTAACGATTGTAAAGTTTTAGTCACTCCCATGACTCACCATCCATGCGACTGGGCAGAGGATGAAGGAAAAACACAACCAAGTCAGCTCAAAGCTTTGCCAAACTTCAGGAACACCTTCATTAGCTCCAAAACACACCTCCAAGCCTCTATGACAAATTTGCACATATGACATAGGCCAAAGAATCCTGCAACAAGTCAGTGATAAGAAGTCCTTAGTTTGCCAACCTCATCACCAAGACCAACACCTCCAACTCCTCAAGCAGCAATGACAACCTGTCTAAACACCTCCAACACCTGTATAAACATCTCTAACTCTTGTAGCAACATCTCCAACTCTTGCAGTAACAACATCATGTCATCCAACTTCCTCCAACACTGGTAGAAGCACCTCCAACATATGTAGCAACATATCCAATGCTTCCAACACATGTAGAAGCATATGCAACACCTGTAGCAACACTCCAACCACCTGCAACAACAACATCATATGACAAGCCAATCATAACATGCCTTGCAACCATCTCTACTCAACCTCCAAATCACCTCCACTAAGTCATGTCATAAGTATGTTGACATCAATGCCAACCAACAAGACCATCAAGTTGAACACTGCAACTACCAAACACTCATCACACATCATGAGGACCACTTCATCATCAGGTAGACATATAACAAGCAACACCATAACCTTGTTGACATCAATGCCAACACTACAATTCCAACAAGCTCCCCCTTTGGCATTGATGTCAACCTCAATCCGATCTCCAACAAATGAGGCTGATCTCCACACACTATCCAACAGTAAAGCTGTAACTCTAAAGATGATCTCTATCCATCCAAATTCTATCCCCCTTTGACATCAATGGAAAAGGTCCATACAAACACTGAAATACAATACCAAATAATTCCGGATGAGAGTAGGACTCCCCCTGTTATACACAATATCATGTTGATGCAAGGCTGAGGTAGACCAAGAATATACATATAAAACAAGAAGCTCAACTACCAATCATGTATCTAGCCACTGCCATGCAATCTCTGAAACTAAACATGCTCCTCCTAAGCATGTAATGAAGCTGCAAACACCTCTCTTTGTTGCTGAAGCAACACATCCTCTTCACTGCTATAAGCCTCCTTGCCAAGTGCAAGAGACTACTCCTCGTAAACAATAACTCTAATTGATTTTGCACAATGATATATAATGAAGTACAACACATGCTATGCTTCATGGAGTAAATACAAGGCTATGAAAAATACATATGACTGACAGATGAATCCTCTATAAATTCTCCTATAACTAACCAAGACTTCTATAGACCCAAGTTTACATCATGCACCCAAAGTAGTGGGGTTACATCAATGATATACAAAATAATACATGACTTGGACTTCCATTGACCCATACATAACTAAGACATACTAGACACCTTGGGTCTCTCCATGAGAAATATACCCAAAAGATGACACAATGATAATACATGGATTTTACAATTACACACATTGGTGTCTTCTTCTATACATGCCCAAAACATGAAATGACATGATTACATGGCATCAATGAGAAATAATATATGCTCCATATGGCAGCAACAACAATAAGAGGACTATCCAAACCAAATTCTAGTGCATGGCCACTCAACACTTTGGCCATCACCATCCCAACAATGAAGATCCTGCAACAAGATCATAAAATCCACTAGCAACCACAATGATCCACATGGGTACAACAATAAAATCATCTACTAGCAGCAACATGGAAATATGTCATGGAAGCAACAACAAATACATATCCTCATCATGAGAAGCAACATTCTTTCCATATATAAGCAACCATATAAATCAACATGACTCAAACATATGAATATTCAACACATCATAAGAAGCATAATGTTCTCTCTCCATGCAATAACAACATATAATTCAACCATATAATACATATCAACAACATACATGATTCATCTAGAAATGAAAACATAAGAAATAAGGTATATACTTTAGATGAGCCAACTCTAACAAATCATCATATCTCCATGGTAGCAACAAGTATAATAAATCATGTCATAACAATGATCTAGCAATGAAAACATTAGAAGCATGCCAAGTTTTCCATACAACCATACTATCTCATCCAACTAGTAGAATGTGGCAGCAACAACAAAAATCACCTTGCATCAAATCAATGTCTAATATATGCACAATGAGCTCCTCAATGCTAACACTCTATAGGTCCACTAGGAAGCAAAAATTCTCCCCCTGAATGTGTGATCCTCCATTACACAATTACATGGCTGCCATATCTTCATTAACATCAATAGAAACCAAACGTATAGATGCTCCAAAACTATCAACATATGTACAGGAATGATCCAACTAAAACAAAACTGAAATAGAAATAGATTGGAAATGAAAATGCATTTCAAACCTCATAAACTCCCCTTGCATATAATATACCTCATGAGAATATTGATCTTGTGGACCTAAATATGCATGGTTGAACTAGATCAAAAACTCATTATTGTTGGTACTCCTCAAGCTGCCAACACTCCCCCTGAGACCATGCTAGTCTCATGCATACTACTGCAGTCAAGTAGATCTAACATGTAAGAATGAACTGCAGTATGGATTGATATCATCTAATATGAATTCGATGAGGAAGAGTACTCTCTTGGTCTCTTCTTACTTTTCACTCTTCTCTTCAGCACATACACATTATCCGGTGTCTTGACTCCCTTGGAAATCACTCTCTTTGATCCTTCCTTCCGGATGATGCAACCTTTGGAGTTGAAAATCACTTCCTTACCCCCATCAACCATTTGGCTCACACTCAATATATTATGCTTTAGGCCTTCAATGATCCAAACATATTCTGCATTTGTCCTCTTCTCACCAAGATTGACTTTTCGCTTCCCAACACTCTAGCCGTTTCACTTCCTTCAAACACAACATGGCCACTCTTGGTTTTATTGAGAAAATGAATTTTTATCCTATCTCTTGACATATGGTGTGAGCATCCACTATCTATATACCACATGTCAACTCATCATGAGAACAAAGTGCAATGCCACATCTTCCTAGCTGCTGCTCCTTCTTCCATGTGTTCCTTGGTTGCACATTCTCCCTTGACTGCTGCTTTTGAACAAATGGCCTCAATGATATAGGCATCTTACAATCCTTGGCCATGTGCCCAAAATTATGTCACACATAACACTTTATATGACCAAGATATGTAACCAAAGGATTTAATCTTTTGTTGCTCAGAATTGACCTCCATCTTCTCACGCTAGATTTGCAATCAATGGCTTTATGCCCAAACATGTTTTGAAAGAACTTGCTTACTTGAATGTAGGTCCTCTTTTTGGTTGATCATACTGTTGCATGGATGTGTGTATTCTCCTTCTACAATCAACTACCACATGACCAAAATTGTGACAATTGAAGCACTCAATCTCGTCCATCAAGGGGGCAAAGGAGTTTTGATTTCTCCTCTAAAATATGCCACCATAAATCCTAGGAGTGAATGGTTTCCTTGGTTGTCTTCTTTGCTACTACTGGCGGATTTGTTTTCTTTCTCTTTCTCCTTTCTTGCTATTGTTGGTCACATTCTTTGCTGCAGGCTTCTTTGGTTATGCTTTGTTATTATTTCTTGCATGCAAACTTGTCTCACCCTTTTGAAAATTGCTGCTAGATTTTCTCACTGTTATGGTGCTCTTCACTTTTTCCAATTGTTGGTTCTTTTCCTCAAGCTCCTTTCTCAACTTTTCAATCACACCTTCAAGCGCTTCAACATAATCCTTCCTATCAATTTTCTTGTTGCAATTGACTTCTTCTAATCTTTTCGATTCTACCAGCTGTGTTCTCAAGGTAGTGATTTCTTCCTTGAGAATTTTCTCCTTTTGATCACAACCCTACAATTTCTTCTCATGCTCCTTGCATACATTTGTTACTCTACCAATTTCACTAGAAAATTCTTTAATAACAATCATGACAGATTCATATTTAGCCTTACGAAGCATATAATTGTGATCATCATCTCTTTCACTAACAAAATCTGAATCATTGTCAAATATAACTAAAAAATATTTCATTATGGATTATACGTTCAGATTTATTGTTCCTTTTCATAGCTAGTTCTACTAGAGCTTCCTTCTTTTTTTTGCTACTCTTCTCAACCTCTTCATCATTGTTGTTGTTGCTGGCTCCATATAACATATGCAATCTATCCCAAACTTCCTTAGCAGATTTCAAATCTCCAATTTTCTCTAAATCTGCATTATGGAGATTTTCAAAAATAATTCTCCTTGCTTGAGCATTTTTCTTCCGTACTTTAGATGAAGGAAAATCTCCATCATATCCTTTACAAACCAATCTCCAATTGTTAGAGCCACAAAGAAATATTTTTTTTCCAACTTTTGAACCAAACCTTGAAATTTGTAGTAGTAAGAACCAATTTCCTTGGAGAAATCATTCTGAAAAAATGCAAATTTCTACCAAAATCTCCAATATCCACTCTCCAACAATCAAGCTGCAACTGAGAGTCGTTGCTTTGATACCAGTTGTTGGAAACTAGATCACTACTAGGGGGCGGGGGTGAATCAATAGTGAAGGCACTTATAATTTTTTTCTCCAAATTATTAATCTTTAACCATGCATAAAATGGAACACATAAATAGAAACCAGAGCATCAAAAATGAACATGAAACATGAAAACCATTCAACACATAGAACACAAGTATGTATGGTGGAAAACCCTCTCTAGGGAAAAAAACCACCCATTGTTGCTGTGCTGCTCAAATATTCTATTATGTCAAACAATTCTTTACATAGAGATTCAAATGGCTACTTTCAAATGGAGACTCTTTCTCATGTGGATCTACAAACTAATATCTGTTGAAGGCCACCTCGATCAACGATCCTCACCCGGTTACTCCTGAACTATCAATCAACTCTACAGACTCCGATCTGCTAGAAGCCACCACAACCAATGAGCCTTGCCTAGTTTCTGCAGAACTATCCAACCACCATTGGATTGAGAAAATTGCTCACTTTTATTTATTTCATCGAAGACCTTCAACTCTACTCCTCTATGTGGTTCTCAATTTCAAAATATTTTAGATTACAACTAAGAACTGTTCAACATGAGCACTACAATAACGTATCATCAAATCACACAATCAAAAGCCAAATCTCCAAATTCACCACAAACTGCAACACAATATCTCCACACACTGCTACTAATCCAAACTTCACCTTCTCACTCACTGCACAAAAATGATGGCTGAAACATATTTCTTCTATCTGCTACAAGACTTGCAAATTGCTTCAGAAATTCTGCATTTGAAAACTCATACAACTTGCATACAATCCTCCAAACTCATACTCACTCCACACACAAGAGAATTAACCAAATATCTTTGATCTTCCTCCAATATATGGATGAAATGAGATGCTCAACTCAATAAGTACAAAGAACTACTAAGCCCCACAACTTTGTTCATTTGCTTGATTTGATTTATATTTATCTCATTGAATCAATCAAGCCACTAACTCCACTTGCCTTTTGATATCAACTTTGATTAGCTTTTAGAGGCCCCACTAACTTTATGACCATATGTTGAAAAGTTCCGATCAAGAATATCGCCATAATACCAAAATTAGTTGATTTGCACTTGGAATGTAGAGAAAAACTCGTGAAAAGGCTCAGTCACACGCACAACACTACACAAACTCGACTGGAGCTCCTCAGTCACACCCACATGCCTTCCTACTAGCGACTGTAAAGTTTCATTCGCTCGCTTCCATGACTCACCATCCATATGACTGGGTAGAGGATGAAGGAAAAACACAACCAAGTCAGCTCAAAGCTTTGCCAAACTTCAAGAACACCTTCATCAACTCCAAAAAACACCTCCAAGCCTCTGTGACAAGTCTGCAATAGATGACATAGGCCAAGGAATCTTGCAACAAGTCAGTGATAAGAAGTCCCTAGTCTGCTAACCTCATCACCATGACCAACACCTCCATCTCCTCAAATAGCAACGACAACCTGTATAAACACCTCGAACACCTTTAGAAACATCTCTAACTCCTATAGAAACATCTCCAACTCCTGCAACAATAACATCATGTCATCCAACATCCTCCAACACTGGTAGAAGCACCTCCAACATATATAGCAACATATCTAAGGCTTCCAACACATGTAGAAGCATATGCAACACTTGTAGCAACATTATAACCACATGCAACAACAACACCATATGACAAGCCAATCATAACATTGCCTTGTAACCATATCTACTCAACCTCCAAATCAACTCCACTAAGTCATGTCATAAGTATGTTGACATCAATGCCAACCAACAAGACCATCAAGATGAACACTGCAACTACCAAACACTCTTCACACATCATGAGGACCACTACATCATTAGGTAGACATATAACAAGCAAAACCATAGCCCTGTTGACATCAATGCCAACACTACAATGCCAATAGACACAACTTGACTTTGATGCTGGAGAGCATCAATTGGTTGATAAAAATTTACCAGAGGGTGGGCCCACATAGTGACCTCCTACATGTCAGACATAGGACTAGGAGGTTGGAGGTTAAAGCCACAGGTACTTGGGAGGCAATGAAAGCCGCCACCAAGGACATTTATTTACATGGGGAGTTGTTTGACATCCCTCTGGGCCATTGTACTAGACATCATGGTCCGATTCCACTCATATATTTTAAGAATGTTGATGCACCTCATTTTGTTTATGATTGATTCATTGGAGCTTGCGGCTAGTTTCCCCACCATGACCAGGCCCCCTTTACTTTTCCCGACATGTATATGTGAAGTTCATGCTGTAAATTAGGCCAAATTACACAAGCACTAGATCAGAGTTTTATTGATATGACATAGGACGTAGCTATGATCATCCTGGGGCTTACAAGGACCTTGCGCATGTACCATCACCTTCGAGATTGGTGTCAATACCATCTCAGAGTGTGGTATTGTCGATCGATCTAGAGGAGCCATCATAGATTAATGTTGAGCCTAGGGATATCATTGCAGAGAGCATGCATACCAAATTGGCCAATGCATAGTTTGCATTGCGTGGAGGGATGAGAATACCACCACCGTTGCCTCATGACCTGCCTAATCCATTA
Organism: Pinus tabuliformis; assembly: GCA_031772625.1. Classification (NCBI taxonomy): domain Eukaryota; kingdom Viridiplantae; phylum Streptophyta; class Pinopsida; order Pinales; family Pinaceae; genus Pinus; species Pinus tabuliformis. The sequence goes on along the minus strand of CM062804.1, from coordinate 230,483,639 downwards.
GTGGATGATTCAGTGCTCGAGATTTTACCCCATGACCAAGTTTTGGCATATGCACGTATGTGTCGTGATGCCATCCGCGAGATTTATAGGGTGTATGACCAACGTGACATAAGCCAAGTCCATATATATAGAAACTTTGACTCTTATTGTCAAATTATGCATTATTTATATAAATAAGTTCGTATTAGATTGCATTTATATTAATAAGTTCATGATCACATGTAGACACAGGGCTATATGGATGAGCTTTTGAGGTCATCCAAGGGGGAAGTTGATCGTCCAGAGGAACCTCTACCTCCACATCCACCTCATCACACTCATATGGAGGAGAGTCATGATGTAGAGCCACATGGACCAACAATTGAGGTAAGCATTTTTATTCCTAATATTTTAACATTTATTTTTTTTAATTTACATGCATGCTAATTAATTCATAGACTACTTATAATTTGTCTTTGCCATTGTGTACATAGGAAAAAAAGTAGAGTGGTGTCTAGGTCGGAACAACATGGGTGTCTAGGCCACAATGGCATGATTGCATGAGTGGGATGCTGGGTATGGAGGTGTTGCCGATGTAGGTCCATCCATGTAGGCTACAATCATTGAGCCATAGGTATAAGAGCACCAAACTCAGATTGATAAGATTCCCATCCCACCTATCTTTCATTTGGACTCTAGTTAGGTTAGTAGATTCATATGCAATTAAATGTGTTGGCATTATGGCTAATGTGTTGTCCTTGATGGAAACCTAACTTATAAATATGTATTTAATGTCAACATTGTGATAATATGATGATTGTGGAACTCATACAAATTGGTACAAATACTACATAGGACATGGACATAGGAATGACAGTTTGATGAAAAAAGTAAAATTTCAAGAAAGTATATGCGGTTTCTATGAAGAAAGGTCACATACATATGCAGGTTTTGCGAGCAAAAGTCGCACACAGATTCTGAACCATGGAAATTTTGATGCCTGGAGTCATTACCATGGTATTGGTCCATAGTAATTGGAGTGACAACTATTATTTGATCCCGTCAAAGAATAATAATGACATTACTAGAGGACATCCCTAAGGTATTGGCTAAGGAAAAATCTATATAAGGAGATGGAGATCAAATTGTTAAGTGTGCAAGTAATGATTTATTCATGTGTGATTTGATCTGGAATAGGTGTGCACTAGGGAGCAAGGAGAAGACTCATATATGAAAGATCTGAAGTATGTTGACATATATGTTTAATTGATTTACTTATTGCAAATGTTTAAGTAACTAACAATGATATATATGTGGTTATAATGATGTTGTGATCTAAATGAATTATTCATAAGTCTATAGTTTTGATAGTAAAGGTTGCGGAGAGTGAAGTTATGTTTGCAGCGAAAGTTTTCAGATCTGTACGCAGATTTATCTTTGGATGGTCATGTACATACGTGGATCTATCTCTGTAGGGTCACGTATATATTCTGAGATATGGTCTTCAGTATGTTGAGATCTGTATGCAGGTGTTATGCATGGTAGTCACATACATACACTGATATGTTTCATGGATGTCACGTATATGTTCTAGGGTTTTGTAGTATGGTTTGATAATGACATTTGATGAGTTCTGCTTCGTTTACTACTGTCTGTTAATGTTGTCTCTATCTTAATGATCTATGTATGACAATGCTGATTGGGTTTAATGAGGCTTGGTATATTGATCTTTTCAGTAAGTTAGTATTGATGTATTTTTTGATTCAGTATCCAATGACTGACCTAGTGATTCAGTTTGACAGAAATTTCAATAGTCAGTGTTTTGAGATCTGTACACATGTATTTTACAGATGAAGCGCATATATACGGGGGTTTTGTTTTGTACAGTGGCATATACAATTTGAAATCTGGTTAGGGTTTTCAGTGTTGCTAGTTGATGGGTTCTGTGTACTTGTTATGATGACTTGATATGGATGGTTTATATCTGTTATGGATTGGTTTGATTTGGTTGCAATAGTTGGTTAATATTCAATGATTGGTTTTTTGATGTTACAGTGATTTAGTTGGTTCAGTGTTTGGATGATTTGATTCAACATTTGGTTTCAGAGTTGTTACTTGGTACTGAGCTTAATGTTGGTGTGGGTCCAGTTTGAAAATACGATGAAAGGTGGCCTACAAGTTTGATGTTTTGAGTCGGGTGGATCTCGTCTGAAATATTATGAAGCATGGTCCACAAGAGGTGCTGAGGGTTGGAGCCTTTAGTAAGGGAGTCCGAGCTTCCTTTCAGTGGTAGCTAGTAATTTTTTTCAGGGGGTAGGAGCTCCCTTCTATTAGGAGTTAGTAAATGAGATCAGGTGGTTATAGCTCCCTTCCAGTGGGTGTTGGAGAACAAATGGAGATTGTAGCCTCTTGTAGGTGGGTGTATGTGTGTTGATAAGAGTCTATGCTAGTACAATATTGTAAGAATATTTTATTTATATAATAAGAAAGAAGACAAAGATGGTGACAATGATGGTTTTATCCCAAATTGGGTTTCCACCTAAAAATATTGGTGTTATCATGTGTTGTTGTGTTGCTTATGTGTGATGGTTTATTTTTCTCTTACTACTCATGTTTACTGTTTAATTAATGGATAATAAAATAATGAAGTACTGGTTGAAGATGAACATTTGATGAAACACATAAAAATTAGTTATCTGGATATATTCGGTTTTCATTTACCATAGTCGTGCACATAATGAGTTTCATGAATAACAATAGCATACAAAAATCAAAATATGAAATGAAAAGTTAAAGAAAGTTTAAAATACTGATTCACTCACCCGCCCCCCCTCTCAGTGTTTTTCCTAACAATTGGTATCAGAGCAAGTTTCTCCAGCAGAAGCTTAACCGCTTGAGAGTGGATTAGGGACAATGGGAAAGATACAAAAGAGGAAGGAAACTCAAAGGAAGAAGCCAATTTAAGAAAATTATGGCAGTGAGAGCGATATATTAGATTCAATTACTATTATAGATGTCAGCAAATTTTCAACTACACGAACACCCCGATTTCTATTGATTAAGAATGAATAAGATAATGAAGATAGTGATGAGCAATTACCAGGTATTGATTCTTGTCTTAATTGTGGGCGTAATAACCATTGTACAAATGATTGCACATTTTCCATCTTATGTAGTGATGATGATAATGAATCAATTAATATTTCCCTCTTGGGTAAAAGTGAAGATAGTCATTATGCAGAAAAATTAGATTAAAAAATGATGGCCCTAGAAGCAGAAATTAAAAGGCTCACATATGAGAATAGAGATCATCAAAAGTTACTACAACTATTTGATGAAAGGGACTGTACCTACAAAGAAGAGATTATCATGTTAAAGAATCAATTGGAAGAAGGAAGAAAAATTGAAGAAGGAATGAGGAAGCAATATAAGGAAAAGGAAGATCAATGTCAAAGATTGGAGGATGAAGTAGTGTCATTAAGAAATAAAGTGAACGAAGAGAATAAACAAACCAAGGATCTTAAAGAAATAACCCGTTACTATGAAGGACTTGAAGTAGAAATTATCTCTCTCAAAATAGATCTTGAAAAGTCAAACAAACGATATGAGGAGATTTTTCAAGTATTTGAAGAATAAGAAAATGGGCTTAAGAAGGAGATCATTGAGTTGAGAACTCGATTGGAAAAGATTAGAGGTGAAAAAGAGGTTTAGGTAATTATTCTAGAAGGTAAGCTAGCAGAAAACAATAAGAAATTGAGATTTCAAGATAGTACTAAGATTTTGGATAAATTTCTTAGTAGTCAAAGGTCTCCTGCCATTAAATGTGGTCTTGGCTTTCATGAAACTGTAAAAGGATAATCTAGTTCACAAGATTGTGTAAGGAACTTGAAGCATAACAATGCAAAGTATGAAATTCTTGATAAAGAGATAAGAAGTCAATCAATTCAACATATAAGGTAAATGAATTTTTAAAGGAAATCAATTTCTCCCAATAATAAAAATATTAATCAATCTCTCCTCTGATCAATGATGTTGAATGTTTTATATGTCATAACTATGGACATATTGCAGCCAATTGCAGAAGCAGATTGTTTTGATCTCAAGCAAATAACCACTTCATAGGAAGATCATCAACTCCTAGGTACTCAGGTTTCTTTAAGGGATATTTCATTTCTTGCAACACATTTGGTCACAAAGCTATTGATTGCAATAGAAGGAATATGAGACAGAAATATTATGATTTCTATGCTTCCTTTTCTGGTCATATAAGATGTTATACTTGTAACAAGTTTGGGCATGTAGCAATAGAATGCAGGAACAAGTCAATGAATCCACATAGACAACAAGTTGGTTTCCTCCAAAGAAATCAACCAGACAAGAATATTGTTACCAGAAGACTTGAGAAAGATGGATCCACCAACACTTCTCATAATAAGCAGAAAGAAGAAGAACATATAAGGTGTGGCCTTGCTCTTTTTTGATTTTAAGATGAAGATGAATGGTACATAGACATTATATGCTCTCATCACATGACTGGAGATAAGAACAAGTTTGAGTCTCTCAAGAAAAAAAAAGATGGTAAGGTTATTCTTGGAAATAGTGCTCTAACAAAATTTATGCGAAAATGTAGAATTAAGCTTGATAAGTATGCAAAAGTAGCTCATGCCTTATTAGTTCAAGGGCTAACATGAAATATTCTAAGTGTAGGTCAAATGGATGACAAAGGACATGTAATTGTATTCACATCAACTAAATGCAAAGTTATAGAAGAAGCATATGGAAAGGTTATAACAAGAGGATACATAAATCCAAACAAATTATATGTGCCAAAAAATAATAATTCAAGAACAAATAAGAGGTATAGTTCCTCTTCTTTAGATTCAGAGTAAAAGAAGATGGTCCCCACTGCAGTCTATTTTGTTTAAACAATGCCTGCAGAACTGAATGGGAGGTAGATAACCTCATGAAGAGCAGGTGATGATTATCAAGTCCACAAAATCAGTAGTGTATGATCTCAGGGGGAACTATGCATGTATATCTTGATGATGATTCCCTATGTTGTTTTGATATTCATTTGGTGATGCTTATACTACTGACATTGCATTGATGAAGAGAATGTGAACAACAAACATATAAGACATGTTCAGGGAGAGTTGTGGTTATGAAAGTTCAACATTTTACTTTTTTGCATGGATCACATGAAGGAGAGTCACATGTATACACGTTTTTTGATCTAGATAGTTGCATATGTTTCTCTAAGATGAATAAATAATGACATAGATTAATGGGGAGCCTCTCATATGTTTTTATCATTTGGTTATTGGAATTCTTGCACTGACATTGGTTTACTGCAGACCATTAATAATGCCCATATGATGCTTAGGAATGATGTTGGCTCATGATGGTTCATGAGTTGTTGGGAAATGTTATTACTAATGTAGTTATTTGATGGATTTGATGATTGATGAGATGGATATGATAAAATTTGATTGACATAGGTTCAAGGGGAGCAACTGCTATGCCTCTAACAATGCATTGTTGGAATTATGATTGCTTGAGTACTTCTTGTTTCATAATGGGTTTATGATGAATACATGTCATTACTAATGTATGGTTATTATTGCGGTTGCTGCTGAAGATACATATGCTATTGTCATGAATTATCAATGATGCATGGTTTGCATGAGATGAAGTTATGGATGATGACTTGCAATTGGTGAAATTGGTTAATACTGCTTAATATTGACAAGAATGATATATATGCTCTGTCCATTGAATATGCTAGTTAGGCTAAAGGTTCTCTTTGTTTACACATATGTCATTGATGCATTTACATGCTGCCTATGGTGTTTGATATTGCTTCTTGAGGATTGTGGCTCTTCTTATGTGTGAAAAGAACATGTTGATATTGATGACATGAGATCAAGGAGATGAGTTACTAATAGAGCTTGATTGCACAATTTTATGCTATGATTAGTTGATGATGATGATTTCATGATTTACTCACTATTGTTGTCATATCTCATTGATAAGAAGATATATATATATATATATATATATATATATATATATATATTTCTATCACTATGTCATGGGTTATCAATGATGGATGAATTACAGATAGTGATCTTATGGATGATTACTTGAGTTGCATTTTGGTGAAGTTGTTTATGGTATGATAATTCTACTTGATACACTTGATGAAGTATATGCTATGGTCATTATTGATGTTGAAGGTTATCCTTGTCTTTGATGGATGCATGGAGATAATATGATGGAATTGTGGTTCAAGAGATTGATATTGTTGCCTATGGATTATGGCTCTTCCTATATGTGGAAAAAGCATGTTACATGAATTCAAGAGGATGTTTATTGATATGTTGCTGCTACAACTACTTGGTGATGCTTGGAAACACTGCACATTTGGTCACATGTTGATGATATTGGAGGGATTGATACTACACTGTCTTATCTTACATGTTGATGATGAGGATGTTCATATTGTTGTCTATATGTTGCTGCTATTAGATGTTTATGTTTCATATTTCTATATGATGAATGATGGTTGTTAATGACTATTATGGTCTTGCTGCCTGATGGTGGAGGTTCCTATATTTGGTTACAAGTGTCATATACGTATCTTGATGTAAAGGTAATTGAAAGACCCATGTTGAAAATCATTGTAAAATTCATTCATATATGGGCTATTGGGATAAGATCAAGTCATGTATGTAATCTCATTATTTTAGGATATTGATGTAAAATTTGGGTCCAATATGTAAACCCAATATGTTGGGTAATTAATGTAATCATGGGATCATAGAGTCATTGGTGATAGGAAAGGTCATATTTGGTTGAGTCATAAATACTTCTATTTTTATTGTATATCTTTAAAAGGTCCATCATATGCTCAGGGGGAGCATGGTCAGTATGCATACTTCAAGATTCATATCAACAAATCAAACCTATAGAGATCAGCTACAAAGGAGGCACTTCATTAAGTTTGGTTCAACCCTTTTCCCTTGATGTCAAAGGGGGAGAGATGCTTGGTGTTTGGAGAAGAATGCTTAGAGAGAAACTTGATGTGGTTTGAGAGAAGAATTGGTTTTTGTGTTTGTAGGTATATTTGCAGGTGGTGTCCAAACACCAATGTGGTTGCCATCAAGTCCAAAGGGGGAGATTAAATTGGAATTATGGCTAATGTGTTGTCCTTGATCACAATTTGATTGATAAAGATGCACTTGATGTCAACATTATGATAATACAATGATTGTGGAACTCATATAAATTGATACATATACTACATAGGGCATGGATAGAGGAATGACAGTTCCATGAAAGTTGGATGACAAAAGTAAAAGTTCAAGAAAGTATACACGGTTACTATGAAGAAAGGTTACATACATACGCAAGTCTTGTGAGAAAAAGTTGTGTACAAAATCTGAATCATGGAAATATGGATACCAGGAGTCATTACCATGGTATTGACCCATAGTAATTCGAGTGACAATGATTCTTTGATTCTATCAAAGAATACTAATGACATTACCAATGGATTTACCTAAGGTATTGGCTAAGGAAAAATCTATATAAGGAGATGGAGATCAAGGTGTTAAGTGTGCAAGTAACGAGTTATTCAAGTGTGATCTGATCTGGAATAGGTGTGCACCAGGGAGCAAGGAGAAGAATCAGATATGAAAGAGATGAAGTATATTGACATATATGCTTGATTGATTTACTTATTTCAAATGTCTAAGTAACTAACAATGATATATCTGTGGTTATAACGATGTTGTGATCTAATTGAATTATTCAGAAGTCTATAGTTTTAACAGTAAAGGATGTAGAGAGTGAAGTTATGTTTATAGTGAAAGTTTTCATATTTGTACATAGGTTTATCTTTGGATGGTCACTTACATACACATATATGTCTATGTAGGGTCACGTATATATTTTGAGATATGATCTTCTGTATGTTGAGATTTGCATGTAGGTGTTATGCATGGTAGTCAGGTACATACACTGATATGTTTCATGGATGTCATGTATATGTTTTAGGGTTTTGTAGTATGGATTGATAATGACATTTGATGAGTTTTTCTTTGTTTGTTACTGTCTATCAATGGTGTCTCTATCTTAATGATCTGTGTTTAACAATGTTGATTGGGTTGAATGAGGCTTGGTATATTGATCAGTGATGATGCTGCATTATGACTAGGTTTTTAATAAGTCAATATTGATGTATATGTTATGATTCAACATTCAATGACTGACCTACTGATTCAGTTTGACATAGATTTCAGTAGTCAATGACTTGATATATCTACATAGGTATGCTATAGATGAAGCATGTATATACAAGAGTTTTATTTTGTACAATAGCATATACAATTTGAAATTTGGTCAAGGTTTTCAGTGCTGCTAGTTGACGATAATTGATGGGTTCTGTGTACTCGTTATGATGACTTGATATGGATGGTTTATATCTATTATGGATTGGTTTGATTTGGTTACAATAATTGGTTAAGATTCAATTATTGGTTTGTTGATTTTACAGTGATTCAATTGGTTCAATGATTGGATGATTTGATTCAACATTTGGTTTTAGAGTTGTTACTTGGTACTGAGTTTAATGTTACTGCGGGTCCAATTTGAAAACATGATGAAAGGTAGCCTACTGGTTTGATTTTTTGAGTCAGGTGGATCCAGTCTAAAATATTATGAAACATGTGCGAATCATTCTTAGGGCTATATTGTTATTTGCTTTGATAATTGCATTTCCTCATTAAAACATTACATTCACCCCATAACGTCTTAACATTATTAAAATTTACATCATTATTCAAAAAAATATACAATTATATAGAAAGAAAAATATCATCATCATCAATGCAATGGAACATAAATGAATAATATAATAAAGACATTCACACATAAAGACACCAGGATTGGTCAAAGACTAGGGAAAAAGCCACTATGGGGAAAATCGTTTCAAATTCTTCTTCTATAATCGAATGATTCAGAAAAAGAGAGTACAATGATCCATATTTTCATTCATAAAACTATTAATCAAAAGAAACTAAAACATCCATGAAATGAACCCAACAATGCTTATACTCAAAATCTTGATTTTGAAGCCTATAATGAACTGTCACTACCCGTGTTCAACTGCCGAACACTGCGGTCACTGAGAAAAATATTAGGAAAAATGAAATTACATCATTTAGGTCTTGGTCGCATGGAGGAGGAGTCATGCATGTGACTAAGAATCTTCTAGTCACTCTTTGGAGCCTACAAGCGAGCGGATGCAGTCTACAACTGAGATTCTGAAAACCTAGATTTCGCTCGCACGAAGGATGAGCTGTCTGTGCGATTGAGATGCTTTGGTCTCATGGATGAGCTTGGTAGTAAGCGAATGCAGTTGAGATCTCTCTGTCCTGTGCTTGTGATTGAGGCCTAAAACCCTAAAAAAGAAATGCGAGCTTTGAACCCTACAATTTCATCTTCAAGCGAACTTGTTCCTCTACGAACGAGCCTTAGACCCGTGCGAGACAAAAATCAAATAAAAGAGTGTCTCATGATGATTTGAAAATGAGGCAGAGGTCAATTGTATTTATAGCCTTCCAAGGGTGTCCACTTTGCTTTAGGGTCGACCTTATCAAATATGCACATGTGAGATTTTCTTCATAAGTACACTTTCCCTTATTCGATATGAGTGATATTTAGGTTGACTTTTGTCCTCTCGAAAAGAGGAATTTAATGCAATCATTATCTCCATCAAATGAAATTTCTAAAATGCAATTTGACCGCAGTTGCATATTTTAACACTCCCTCTCAACTAGGGAGAATTCCACATGCACCATGTCATGTGTATCCTTTCAACATATCATATCCAATCTCAAGTATCTCATCATCAAATATCGTCATTGTTCATATCAATTAATCTCTTTATTATTCTTTCTTATATATTGATTGTCCCTACTCATATGCTGAACATTCTTGAATCTAAAATAAGAATAATTTTGACATCGGAGGGGAGCTCAATCTACCACTCTCTATTCATCGGGGAGCCACTACTACCACATGAAATCTCTTCTAGCAGGGAGCCCAATGATACCACCTGGGAAACATTAGAGGGGAGCTAAATATACAACCCACATCATCATTGGATAAAATATCATCAGGGAGCACATCTCAACCTCGAACCACATCGGGGAGCATATCTCAACCCAAAATCTCGTGGGGGAGCTAAACATATATGACCCCATATTGAGCAATATGTGATATAGGGGAGTTACTACTCGACCCATTCTATTGCCTACCAATCTTCCCAACAATGACCCTCAATGGTCATGTGGTAGAACACTTGCATCATAATCAACTTTGGTTGTACACCACAAGTACACTCTAAACCCGCTGGCCAGACGGGGAGCGGTAATACCAACAAGCCTAGCTTATGGGTATGATGCCAACTCGGGTATACTCTACAAAGACCAAGATAGGGTGAGATACTATAACCCTATGGGTAACAGATTGGGGAGCAACATCTACAACCCTATTTTCTAGAGATTCCTCAACCCTAGGAGCCCTCTATCTCAATTCCTCACCTTGGGAGCTTAGACAGTGAGGAAGAGTTGGTTCACTGTTCTTGATCAACGATGCCCTCTATAGATCAACAACATATCATAATTCTTATATCTAATAGTCATCATGTCTTAATAGTAGTTGTCTCCTATTCATACAAGACATCAAATCAAATATCATATGAGAACAAAATATACATATCATAAAAAGGATACCATAGTCATCCTCTATTAAAAATATGAAACTGCGGTCAAATTCCTTTGGACAACTCACCTGATAGAGATAGTGATTGCATTGAATTCCTCTTTTCTAGAGGACCAAAATCGACCTAAAGATCACTCAAATTAGATAAGGGAAAGTGTACTTATGAAGAAAATCCCACATGTGCACATTTGATAAGGTCGACCCTAAAGAAAAGTGGACCACCTTGAAAGGCTATAAATAAAAGTGTCATCTACCTCACTTAGACACAATGATGAGATACTATTCTATCTTGTTTTTGGATTGCACAGGTCTGAGGCTCTTCTGCGGAGGATCAGGTTCGCTCTGAGGTGAAATTGCAAGGCCTAAAGCTCGCATCTCTGATTTAGGGTTTTGGGTTCCATTCGTAGGCACAAAACATGAACGATTCAACTTTAGTCGCATGCACAGAAGCTCATCCATGTGAATAGAACCTTCTAGTCACACAAACAACTCTCCATCCATGCGATTTGGGGTTTAGGGTTTCTGAAGTCTAGATCTGACCCCAGTCGCTTGCATGTTGGGCTTAAAGGAGCGACTGGGAAAACTATAGTTACTCACATGACACCTCCTCCGTGCGACCAAGATCTAAAATATGAAATCTCAGGCTTCTAAAGATTTCGCTCAGTGACCGTAGGGTTTGGCAACTGATTACAGACAATGACAATTCATTACAGTCTTCAGAATCAAAGTTTTGAGCATATACATTATTGGGTTCATTTCATTGATGTTGTAGTTGTTTTGGATCTTTGTACTCTCTTTTGTTGAATCATTCGATGACAATCTAAGAAGAAGAATTTGCAAGCGATTTCCCCCTAGTGGGTTTTTCCCTGGTCTTCGACCAATCCTAGTGTCTCTATGTGTGAATTATTTTCTTCTATTGTTCATTTATGTTCTACTACATTGATAACAATGATATTTTTATTTCTACATAGTTGCATATGCTGCTAAATAATGGTGTAAATCTGAATAATGTTATGATGTTATGGGGTGAAATTAATGTGTTAAGGAAAAAATGCAATTATCAAGGCAAAGAAAAATATAGCCCTATGAAAAATTAACATGGTATCAGAGCTGGGCTGAAGAAAAGTCATGGAGATCACCACCATGGAGACACCTTTAATGGAAGCAAGAGAAGATGGAGTAAGCCTAAAAATAATTATAAGGTTTTAAAATAACCTGAGGAAATTTGTGTATTAGGGTTTGATGGATATTATGAGGTTAGGGTTTGAGAGAAACCCTGGTTTATGGAAAAGATATGATATATGAAATCTAGCATGGTCAATGTAAATATGCTCAAGAACTTGTAACAGATTTGATGAAGCCCTAAATGGGATAGCCTCTAGTAGGCCTAGATGATAAAGTTGGTTGAAATATTGAAAGCAACATTGTTATATGGAAAATGGATAGTGATGGCTCTTGAAGGTTGGTTCAAGAGGGAGAGGATCACATGTCATGGAAGATAAGTAGCTCGTGACCTATGATGCTCCTTTATGTCTTTACTTTTGTTTAGACTTATAGATTTGATTATTGTTTTGATCATTACTTATACTTACTGCATGTATATTTGAGTATTTGGATGTTCCTAACCTTCTTGATGAGATGCAATAAGAGGATCCTTCTTGATGACCATTTGAGATGCAGGAAAGAAAATCTAGAGCTGGAAAAGGTAAGGAGGCACCTAATGAAAATATTACTAAGTGCTACATGGTGCCTATATCAAAAAAAAGAAAGGTGCACAAGTATTTGAATACTACAAGGTATGCATGGTATATTGTTTCAATGTTATTCTTCAGCTGTAATATTAACAAGCCCTAAGGTATGATGAGAACGTTTCTTTCTCAAATGGTTCACACATGCATATGAAAGTAATTTGAATTCATGATTCTTATGATGAAATGGTGCAATTGGTGTTGAACAAGTATCTTACATAATGAACTTCTTGATTCTATGAGGCTACTTAATATTGATATTTGATATATTGGTATACTTTATCATCTATCATTTTTGGATATCTTGATTCCATAAAAGGTTAGCACCTTGTTACACAAAAATATCGTCACCATGATTATTTGCAGTCAGTATGGGTCCATCATCACTTGTACTGTCCTCCTAAGCAAGTCTAAGACCTCAGCTCTTCAAATCAAGCTTTGGAAATGGGAGAAAGACATTGAAAATCAATAAAAAGTCTGGTTCCGCACTTTCTCCTACTGTCACCTGTGGGCCCGCACCCTTTCTTCATGTCAACTACGTATCTGCACGCTTTTTCTGTAAAGGGATGGGTGTGTACCCCTATGAAAGTCAAAAGGCGCAAAGTTTATCTTAAAAAAACTCACTTTGGGTTAATTCTAGAGTATTCTAGAAGGAATTTTGACGTGGATTGTTCGCTCTGAGGTGGTTCATGTATCCCTTTGAAGGAGGGATTTATCCCTTTGAAGGAGGACCTAGTAACTTCCCTCCATTTCACTATAAATACAGGCATTGGGGTGAGGACTAGATAGGTTAGAAGCTGAACATTTTGAGGGTAAATGCTGGTGAAATTAAGACTTCCTAGTTGAGCTTAAGAGGAGAGATCACATACCTTTTTGGATTCATTGGGGAGTGAGTGAAGCTTGTCAAAGTAGAGGAGACTTCTTGTTGGACCCTGGGAGGAGCTTGTACAACGTCAAGGCAAAGGTTGTAAAGTTCTTCTTCTTTTGAATTAATACAATCAAACTCATTTTTCTCAACAAGTATCTTATGTTATTTGTTTCATGGACTCCTTGACTTTCATGTTAAATATGTTTTATGCAATTGGTTTTTCAGGTGCTATTTAATTTGTTTGCCTTGTTTGTGTTTGCAGATTCGCGAAAAGGAGCTCACTTGGATCAAAGAAGCGAGGGCATCCACAAGCTTGCGTTGGACCTAAGGTAGGCCCTAAAAACACTTGTTTACCATTGTTTACAAAAGCATATTTAGAGAAAGATAGTGTCTGGTTGGTTTGCTTGTCATTAGGTCTTCTTTAGATTCTAGGAAGGTCTATCTTGTCTGCAAGATCGACTCATTCCGTGTGACAAAATGGCGACTCCGCTAGAATTGGTACTGTCCCTGGTACGGTTGATAAATGATACGGTTGATAAATGAATTGTGGTTGACTTGTGACAACCGTACTTAAACCAGGTTGTCCTACAGGCATCTGAACCGTAGTTTGAATCATAGATCCAGATGGTGGTAAAGATGTCTGAGGAGTAGATACAGGAACAGTAGAAACCGGAGCTTTCGATACTCCAGAAGTAGGTGGGATAGATTGAACAGATGTTGCGGTAGTTACAGCAGTCGTTTGAGATGGAGTACGAGGCGCAGTAGGCCCAGACTGAGAAACTACTGAAGGCACAGAAGTTTGAATGTTAGACTGGACTGGTTGCTGGGGTGAACCAGAAACTAAGGGTTGTCTAGTTTGAGATGACAACTGTACACTTGGCTGCAACACCTATTGGGTTTGCGATGGATCCCACACTATATTCATTCCGGGGTACTGACCCATAACAGGTTGAGAATATTGAGGACCATAACCAGGTTGAGGGTAGGATTGATAATTGAAAGGTACATTTCCCATTCCTTGAACATACGATTGACCTTGGGGTGGTTGGAAACCTTGGTTCGAGTACTGACCTTGGGGTTGATACCCTTGAGGCACGTACTGATACTGGGGTTGACCTTGAGGTATAAATTGATACTGGGGTTGACCCTGGGGTACATATTGAGTCTGGAGTTGACTTTAAGGAACATATTGTACCGTAGGTACATACTGTCCTTGAGGTTGCCCCCCAGATACAAATTGTGTACCTTGAGGTTGCCCCCCAGGTGTTAATTGAGGCTGCCCCCTAGGCGGTAGTTGGCCACCTTGAGGTTGAGAATTGGGAATAGAACCTGACATCATGAGAATGTCTTCTACGCTCAACGGCTTTGTACCATTGCTTCCAGTTAATAACCCTTATTCAATGGGTTGAGGAGATGCTCCCACAAAAGTACCAGAAAGTGACTGATACCCAGAGGGAACAGAAGGACCGCCGTACAAAAAATATTCAGGCGATTGAGTAAACATGGACGACTGACCTGACATATTTACAGGAGTATAAAATCCTCTAGGATGATAAGGAGTACGAGGTGACGAAAAACTTAACCCTGGGTTTTCCAAATAATTAGTCAAAGAAAGATACCAAGTAGTGCTCCTAGGCGGACTGTAAAAAATTGATTCACGCTCCCTTAGATCAAGAACAGGTTGATTTTCAGGGATAGGGATGCCTACTTCTTCTTCCGGAGCAAGTTCTTCAATAGCTATCAAACCAGAAGGAAGATTTTCGGTGAGTGGTTTGTAAAATCTTTGTTGCCAAAGATCACTGAAGATGTGGCTAAAGCCGGAGTTGTTACTGAGGAGCAAGTGATTGCTCAAGCACAATACCTTGACTTGGTCTATACTCAGTCAGGTACGTTACACGAAAAGATCCCAATCTTCCCAAGTCAAATCAAATCGCTGCAGCTCCTTCGGGATCTCATGCCGCTGACGGTATGATTGGTACGATTAACACTAAAAGTAAGAAGAAGTCTTCCAAGAATTCTTCTCCTATCATAACCTTGCCTGATTCCCCAACAAGAGATTCTTCTGCAGAGGTTTCCACCGATATTCACACTGTAGAGTCATCTACAGATAAATCAAAATCCGGTGGGAAGAAGAAAGGAAAGAAGAAGAATAAAACGGACAAAAATTCAAAGGAGAAACCTGAAAAATTGGAATCCAATGATGAAAAGTGCAAACCTCGTTATCCTTGTCTCATTTGTGACGAAGAACATTTCACAAGAGACTGCCCTCATCGTGCAGAGGTTGCGAAGATTGTCAAAGGTTCCCAAACTCCTGCTGTCTTGAAGGATCCATTTCCAAGTCAAGACAGTAAGATGATAGGTTCATCCTCGAATGCCAATGAAGAACCCATATTGATGATGTCCCATGTAAGGATTGCGACTCGATCACAAGATTATGGTAGTAAAAGTCCTGTTGATGGTAAAGAAGCAGAATCTTCTCATTCTAACCCATCAACCTCAGCTCCCGGTTCTGATCCACTACAGATCGAGAAACCTAACCCAAACTTAGTAATCAAACCACCCGCCAAGGGTATACTTCGAAAGTCTGCTTTCAATCCACATGCGAGAGCGGCCCAGAAGTATAACATTGTTGAGGATTTAGCTGTTTCACCCTCAGCAATGTCGGCTTTGGAAGTGCTGCAATCATGCCCAGCACAACGTAAATTACTTTTGTCAGGTATAGGAGCTGTTGATGTTCAGGACCCGAATCTAATAATCTTCGATCTAGAAAATAATACACCACGTTTGCTTCATCAAATGGGTTTCCAGATTCCAGTGATAGTAAAAAACAGGCCTATTCATCGGACTGTAATTGATGAGGGAGCCTCAACGTGTATTATGTCGATACAGTGTTGGAGATCGCTTGGTTCTCCTTCACTAAATCAATCCCCGACAATTCTTAAGGCCTTTGATGGCCGTGGCTTTCATCCTTTTGGCATTCTACAGGATTTGCTGATAGGGGTTGAAGGAAAAACCGCTAGTCTAGGTGTGGAGGTGGTTGATGCCCCTCTAGATTACAATCTTCTCTTGGGTCGAAGTTGGTCTTACGCTATGACAGCGGTCGTTTCATCGGTATTTCGAGTAATAAAGTTTCCACATAATGGAAAGATCATAACAATAGATCAGCTGGCTTACTTTTCATCCGACCCAGCCTCTTCAGAGAGTATTCAGCATGTTGGTAAAACAACTATCCCATATAAGGATGTTGGAGTAGGATTAGTTAAAGATGCCAGTTTACTGGGAACTTTTCCTTTTCCTCCAATCAACGCATCGTCCTCATTTGCAACAATTCATATGATTACATCAGACACCATTGTTTATGATGATCCTTGGATCACTCCTTCTGAATCTGAGATAGACTCATTTGGTGATGCTATGCCTTTGAGTCCATATGAAATTGCTTATGAAGCCGTGCAGTCGTTTGCCAACCCTTTTTCAACCGAAAATGACTTAATGAATGTGGTCCGTGAGGAATCACTTTTCACATCAACCTCAGGTTTAATCACGTTTCCTGAACTTGTTCACTCTGACGAGCAAATTCGCGAAATCCTATGTGTAGATGATTTACCATGGGAAGATCTCCATCACAGATCTTCGTTTTTACCTGAGGATGATCATTTTGAAAATGATTTCTCATCAATTTTTACAACTGAATATGTCAAGGAACCTCAGAATCCAATGAAACATCCTAATTCCGAGTTGAATTTGGGAAATATCTCTCGAACTGTTCCTATTGACATTTCGGTTAAGCCCGGAATTGTTGAGAACATTCATATAGGTGCCTCGTGTACAGATGATGAAATTCAAATATATAAGGCCCTATTTCAAGAATTCCGCGACGTGTTTGCCTGGTCCTATGAGGAAATTCCAGGAATTGATCCCGCGATTGTTGTTCATGAGATCAAGACTTACCCGGACGCTAAACCCGTCCGGCAACGTTTGTGTCAGATTCACCCGAGAAAAGCTGCTGCAATTAAAGCAGAAGTGGAAAAACTATTAAAAGCAGGTTTCATTTAACCGATCCCGTTAACGGATTGGGTATCGAATATTGTCCCGGTTAACAAAAAGCAGGGAACAATAAGAATATGCATCGATTATAGGGACATTAATCGAGCCTGTCCAAAGGACAATTACCCAACTCCCTATATCGATGAAATCATTGATGATTGTGCCGGCAGCGAAATATTTTCCTTTATGGACGGTTTTTCCGGATACAATCAAATCAATATTCTACCTACCGATCAACCAAAAACGGCTTTCATTTGTCCATGGGGGACATTTGCTTATTGAAAATTACCTTTTGGGCTTAAGAATGCCGGACCAACTTTTCAACGGGCGATGTCTTATGCATTTCATGACATCAAGCACATTGTGCAACCGTATCTCGATGACTTGCCTGCTCATTCATTACATCGAGCTGATCACCTTGTCCATTTACGCGCAATCTTTATGAGGTGTAGGCATTATTGGATTCGGTTGAACCCACACAAATGTGTCTTCTGTATAGAAACGGGTCGATTGCTGGGGTTTGTTGTTTCAAAAGCCGGCATTCGCGTTGATCCCTCGAAGGTCGAAGCTATCATCAATATGCCTCCTCCTTCGAGTCTTCGCCAACTCCAAAGTTGGCAGGGGAAAGCAAACTTTTTACGACGATTCATTCCTAACTATGCCGAGGTTACAAAGGGTTTTACCCGGTTGTTGAAACAGAACACTCAATTCTATTGGGATGAGATAGCTCAGAAATATTTTGATGCACTCAAACACGCGTTGACCCATGCACCGTTGTTGCATCCTCCCAACTACAACCAGGATTACTTCTTGTATCTCGCCGCCTCTCATTCCACCATTGGAATGGTCTTAGTTCAGGAAGATGAATTCGAAACGGAACATGTGATATATTACCTTAGTCGAACGTTAAATCCAACTGAGCTAAAATACTCACATGTGGAGAAATTAGCATTGGCAGCCGTTCAAGCTGTCCAACGTTTTTGTCACTACATTTTACTACGTAAAACTACAGTCATTTCGGATTGCAACCCTATGATCTACATTTTGACCAAGCAATTGCTAGGGGTCAAGTACTCTAAATGGATCGTTATCCTGCAGGAGTTCGATTTGGAATTTGAGAAATCCAAGTCTAAGAAATCTTTAGTTTTCACGGAGTTAATGTGTGACTTCCCGCGTGCTGACACGGAAACTGTGGCAGAGGAGCCCATTGCAGACGAATTCTTGTTTCTAATCAGCACTTTAGATCCGTGGTATGGGGATATCATCGTCTATCTCCAGACCCAATCCTTTCGGCCAGAATTTTCAAGGTCGGCGGTCATATGTGTGGGTATGCCACAGCCCAAAAGATATTGTGCGCTGGCTATTTCTGGCCGTCCTTATTCAAAGATTGTATTAACGCGGTCTGAAAATGCCACAACTGTCAAGTGTTTGATCGAAAGATGTGCGCTCCACCTGCTCCTCTCCACCCTATAATTGCTGTTGGTCCTTTTTCCAAATGGGGTATCGATTTTATTACATGTAACTCTCACTCGGCCAGGGAGCATGTGTATATCACCCTTGCGGTAGATTATTTTACTAAGTGGGCCGAGGCGATGCCTACATTTGAGACAGACGGAAAAACAGCTGCAATTTTTGTTTTCAATCACATAATTGCTAGGTTTGGTGTCCCACAAGCGATAATCACTGATCATGGGCATCATTTTCGAAACGTGATGATGACAGAACTTACAGGCCAGCTTGGTTTACGTCACGATAGTTCCACCCCTTATTATCCACAAGCTAATGGTCT
Organism: Pinus tabuliformis; assembly: GCA_031772625.1. NCBI lineage: Eukaryota > Viridiplantae > Streptophyta > Pinopsida > Pinales > Pinaceae > Pinus > Pinus tabuliformis. Next base: position 230,464,420 of record CM062804.1, on the reverse strand, counting down.
GGTTGAGTCCATCAACAAAGTTTTAGTTATCATGATCTGACGAATCATTGGCATTCATCGGTCGAATTGGCACAACATGCTATTTTCAGCGCTTTGGGCGTACTGAACCTCAGTGAAAACATCAACAGGGTTCACTCCTTTCCAACTAGTTTATGGTTTGGAAGCTGTGTTACCCATTGAATGCGAAATCCCGTCACTGCAAATGGCCATCGAGTTACTTCCAGCTACTTCTGAAGAGGAAAAGCATTTGTTATACTTGGCTCAATTAGATGAGAATCGACGTGATGCTGCATTGGCAATCGAGACTCACGCAAAACGTATGAAAGCTCAGTATGATCGAAATGTGACCCCTCGAAATTTTTCGGAAGGAGACCTAGTGTTATTGTATGATCAAGCTAATGATAAATTAGGCGCTGGAAAATTCATTCCTATGTGGCATGGACCTTTTATTGTCAAGCGAAAGCTAGCAAAAGGGGCCTATGAATTGGTAGACTTTGACAGGGACTCTTTAGGTAAACCCAGAAATGGTCTTTACCTGAAGAGGTATTATGCTTAAAACATGGGTATGGAGATTCTTTAGTTAGGTTAGTTTTTCTTTCTAGCTGGTCTGTTTTAAAGTGTGCTTAGCTTAGAGAGTGTTTTTTCGTCATTATTCCTACTTATCTTGGTTTTACTCTTGATATTGCAGATGTCGATGCCTCTCCAAACATACATTGGATTTGCTGATGGCGCTTGTCGTAATACACAGAACATTTCTTCCACAGCCTGGGTTATCTATTCGCCCTTTGACGAGTTAGTTTCTATGCATGGGGTAAGCCTCGGTCAAACAACAAACAACATTGCAGAGTATAGTGCAGTGATTGAGTTATTATCTGAATCTATTTCATTTTGGATTCAGAGTTTGATAGTGAGGTTAGATTCTGAACTCGTTGTATCACAACTTAATAGAGTGTATGCCATTAGAAATCCGGTGTTACTGAGATTGTTTTTGAGAGTGCGTCTCTTGAAACGTGAGTTTGATTATATTGAATATCAGCATATTCCAAGATCTTTAAATACATTAGCAGATGCAATTGCTTCTCGAATGTTAAGTAGACATTTGCAATAATCATACATGTAAATTTAAAAAACATTTCATCACACATGTTTAACAAGATAAACCGGTAATAGTGATATATATATATAGGAGTGTGTCAAAAAATACATCGTCCTCGATCATAGGTTGAAAAACACCTTATGATTGGCAAAAATGATAAGTACAAAAACAAAAATGTCACATGTGCCCACAATAGGCGATCATCCTATCACTGGTGATGATCTCTATAAGAAACCACTGCCCGGGCCACCTTGCAAAGGAACCTCCTAAAAGGTCCTGGGACCCCAATCACATAGCGCTGAAGTCGACGAGGAATGTCATCTATAGTGGTCTCGGGAATATCTCCTGTCAAACGCTCTAAATGACCCTCCAACTCGGCCAAAACCTCTGCTGATTCGTCCTATGGGGCTGGCAAGGGTGCAACTGGTTGTTTCCTCTCAAAAGGCCGGAGAGCGGCTGGTCGCTATGGACCCACATCTGCATTTTAAATTTTTACTATCAATTTTGAGACGATGGAAAAATAAAAAAATAAAAATAGGAAAAATGTTGAAAAGGATTTTACCTGAGTCATCCCACTGCTCTCCTGGTGGAAGAGCCATGTCTGGGTCACCACAAAAATCTACCCCAGCGTAAGGGAAGTCCTGAATAGAAAAGACCTGGTTTTCCAGCCATTGGAAATACTCAGGTTTGAATCGAACAACCTCTGTCCCCTCGTCCGGATGACGGGCCATAACTGCGACCCATCGCATCAGTTTGGGCTCTCGAGGAAGCCCAGCTCCAACAGTAAGGTGCTGTGGGATCAGCATAGGAACCCTCTCCAGGCCAAAACTCATGACCAAAGCCCCATAACCAAAGGTCTTTAGTCGTCCTTCTTTGGCCCTGGTCAGTTGGCCTTTCAGATTGGCCAACACAGCATCGCACCAGTTGTAGATGGTGCCTCGAAAGCAATCAACTGCCATACGCATCTAGGATCCGGTGGCAATATGTAATGCGGCAGCTCCGCAAAGTCTGGTGACAGTAAACGCAATCACCATGAGTTCAGGACGGGATATGGTCTTTATGTCTATCCCTTTGTCTCTAGCCTGGCTGTTGCAGAACTCTAGCCTGAGGCTATCGACAGACTGGCCACCTGGCCTAGTCCCAGATAGAGTCAAGTCTTCGCCTCTCTTAGGCAAACCAGTCAAAAAGTATATGTCTGCCGGCTCGATCTCGAGCTGGTGGCCACCAATGAAGAAGCACTGGTCCTGTGTGCTCCACCTGTCAACCAACCACTGTAAGAAATCCACCTGAGCCCTCATGCCAGGAATGGTCCAGAATTTGTACAAGCTGCACGCCCTCAAAGCATCAAGTGAAGGTTGATGATTCCATGCGGCAGCATCCACGTCCTCATGCTCTCTTTCACGCCAATCTAGCATGATGTACTCTCTGCATCAAGTAAAAAGATTAATTAAATTGCTAGAAATGTTTTTGTTTGGTCCAATTTTGAGAGTTTTTGGGTTAAAACCCTTGCGGCGGGGTACGCACCCTCCGGGTTAGACACAGTGCGTGGGACCGCACTTTGTCTACACGGAAGGTGCGGACCCCGAGCTTTTTCCCAATGGAGAAAAAGTCGGGGTCCGCAGGCCAGCAGTGGTAAACCTGCGGGCCCCCGCGCGCGGATTTTATGCCTAAAAACCCTCTTAAAATGAAATGAATGACTAAAACAGAAAATGAAATGGTTAAAAATGAAGAGTAAGATGAAGTGGATTACCTGGAGAAGATGGCGTTCGATTCTGACGGTTGGATTTTCCGCAATCTTCACAGGAAGTTTTTTGAGAAAAAGCACTATTTTCTCACCCAAACTGAAATGGTAAAAATGAATTGTCAAAACCCCTTTTTATAAGTTTTTTGAGTAAATGAATTGCAAATTTGTTTATGTTTCACTTTGAAAAGGTATTTTACGACATTTTTATCTATTTCAAACAGGTATGAGTAATGTTTGTGTTTTTGTGCAAAATAATGGATTATTCAGGTGAAATCTATCATTTTCAACGAAAAAACAAGTAGAGTCATCTTTAAGCCCTTTTCTGACTCCTAAAACATGAAAAGATTGCCGAGCGTTTCTTTTACACTCGTTAAAACGGATTTAAAAGACGGTCCACTTACAGCTCTTTTCCGACCGTAAAAACATGAAAAGATTGCCGGATTTTTGTCGTTTCAAATTCGATATTGGTTATAAAACGACGTGTCGTTGATCGCTTTTTTACTTTTTTGGATCAGTGACACTAATGACGAAAAGTACTCCTTGGTCGTAAGATCAAGCGGTTCTCTCAGGTATTATTTTATACTTTTTCGGGCTTGGGAGACACAAATTTACGAAAAAGGTCAACCCTGGAGTCTTCTTAAGTTTTTTCAGACTCTCTAAAATTGAAAAACGCCGAGTTTCTCCTATACTGGACTCGTTAAAATTTCACAGTAAAGGACCTGTTCAATTACAAGCAGGAACGAACCACTCCTTCTTAGGGTTCGAATTTAAACTAAGTTGGACTCATCCGAAGGATGAGCTTATAATAAGGCAAATGTTATCCTCCTCAAGCTTGTCAAAAATAAAGAGGTACTTGCCAGAAATGGTGGGGGAAAAGAGAGAAAAATGAGCTTGTTTGTCATACTTTGTAATCACTCTTGAACACGACACTTTTATTCACCTGGGTTGGGAAATCCTTTGCCTAACAGTTGATCAAACCACATTGAAAGTCTTCAACCGATTTCTGGGTATTAACTTTGGGTCAATTGTCACCAAACCATCTGTCGTGTCGATATGTGTTCAAGAGGTCACTGCAATTAAGCCATTCATCTGCAAAATATCTGTCATCCATCTTGACCATCCCTGAGTCAGTCCTTGCAACTAAATTTCTTCAATTTGATCTATGATTTTGTGTTATGGGCTTGCCTATGACGGATCACTTTCTATCGACATCAGCTCATTATCTAGAAATATGATCTAGGAATCGTCAGTACCTTGGGATCTGCATGCCTCAATGGCAGGTTTCTCGCCTTTGACGACAGTTTACATCATTGACTTTCGATCAAAGGATTCCGTGGCATGTTCGACATCAACACATTTATTCACATCTCATGGATTGTACTGGGTACTTTGAGAGCCATTGATATCACTGGTGGTTTCTCTCACGCTTGTTAACGGTTTACATCATTGACTGGTAATGAAGTGGTTTCTACCATGTTCGACATCAACACATTCATTCGCATGGATAGAATCGTACTATTTCGGGAAGTAGAAATGAAGACCCTGGATCTAGTTTCCACCATCCAGGTTGCGAGGAATTTTGTATTCATTATATGATGGACTATTCATAAACAGATGGCTGCGTCCATACTATGTCCACATGAGTCTTTATTTGTGATGTATTACAAGATCATTCCTATATCAGAGCAGTAGTTAGTTTTTCTAGTCAATTTTGATCTGAGTATGGGAATGCCTACCTCAGCAATGATATGATCTCATATATATATCTTTCACTTGAATGTTTTTATAGGTTCCGACCGGGCTCTCCACAAGGTGATCCTCGAAATGATAAAGTACTTCACTCTTCCTATATGATAAATGAAATCCTCATCTACTACAGACTTTTCACTTTAGGGGGCAATCTATTACACAAAAATATCGTCACCATGATTATTTGCAGTCAGTATGGGTCCATCATCACTTGTACTGTCCTCCTAAGCAAGTCTAAGACCTCAGCTCTTCAAATCAAGCTTTGGAAATGGGAGAAAGACATTGAAAATCAATAAAAACTCTGGTTCCGCACTTTCTCCTACTGTCACCTGCGGGCCCGCACCCTTTGTTCGTGTCAACTGCGTATATGCATGCTCTGTCTGTAAAGGGATGGGTGCGTACCCCTGTGAAAGTCAAAAGGCGCAAAGTTTATCTTAAAAAAACTCACTTTGGGTTAATTCTAGAGTATTCTAGAAGGAATTTTGACGTGGATTGTTCACTCTGAGGTGGTTCATGTATCCCTTTGAAGGAGGGCTTTATCCCTTTGAAGGAGGACCTAGTAACTTCCCTCCATTGCACTATAAATACAGGCATTGGGGTGAGGACTAGAGAGGTTAGAAGCTGAACATTTTGAGGGTAAATGCTGGTGAAATTAAGACTTCCTAGTTGAGCTTAAGAGGAGAGATCACATACCTTTTTGGCTTCATTGGGGAGTGAGTGAAACTTGTCAAAGTAGAGGAGACTTCTTGTTGGACCCTGGGAGGAGCTTGTACAGCGTCAAGGCAAAGGTTGTAAAGTTCTTCTTCTTTTGAATTAATACAATCAAACTCATTTTTCTCAACAAGTATCTTATGTTATTTGTTTCATGGACTCCTTGACTTTCATGTTAAATATGTTTTATGCAATTGGTTTTTCATGTGCTATTTAATTTGTTTGCCTTGTTTGTGTTTGCAGATTCGCAAAAAGGAGCTCACTTGGATCAAAGAAGTGAGGGCATCCACAAGCTTGTGTTGGACCTAAGGTAGGCCCTAAAAACACTTGTTTACCATTGTTTACAAAAGCATATTTAGAGAAAGATAGTGTCTGGTTGGTTTGCTTGTCATTAGGTCTTCTTTAGATTCTAGGAAGGTCTATCTTGTCCGCAAGATCGAGTCATTCCGTGTGACACACCTCGATTATAGTAGATGGTAATTTGGTACTATTGATGGTGTTTGTGAAAAGCATAATAGACATGATGATAGAAGTGTAACAATAAGATTGATATTCATGATCTTTTGTTGACCATGGTTATGTTTTGATGTGCTTAGTGATTGTGGCATATGGTAAAATTGAATGCCCTAAATTATTGGATTGAGTAATGTGACAAATAAGTAATTTTGTGATCATGATTCTTGAAATATGCTCCTAGTAGCTATTTAACACTAATCCGTGATGAAAGATGAAATATTGATGTCATGATTTCATCGCTGATGGTAACATATATGACCATGATGAATATGTGGATATAGACTAACTTTATGATCTAACAGATCTACTAATTCATGACAATATTATAGGCAGGTTGATGGCATGAATGAAGATGACTAAAGTGGATTCCCATTCAGAGGAAGAACTGTTATAGACATTTTTGTGTCCTACAACCCCAAGCATGAAATGTCCATAAACCTAGGGCTCTTAAGTCCCTAAAAGTGTTGTTCTAACCCCTAAAGGAACAAGGTCAACAGATTACAGCTTCTCCCAGAAGTTCTCCATGAAAAACTGCTAAGAATTGGTCAAAACAGGATCATTGCAGCTGCTCCACTAGCTAAGTGCATTGCATCTCACCTAAATACACTATGAGGGTTCGTTGCATTTCAAAAGTCCCTTCTGTGGGGTGCGATGGGCGAGAAATGACAAATGGCAGTGTCATTCCGCGAGGTGGAGAGGCAATGGAAGCTTCTAGAATCTTCTCCTGTGACACTTTCCTCACTGAATTCGACCAAGGATGAGTAAGAGGCCCTCAGTCTCCAAGTGGAAGCAAGAACTATCAGAGAGAAGACACTAATCAAATCACAAGCTGACTCATCTCCCTTAAAGATATCTATATATGGATCCCTCATCCCAGAGATCCAGAGGCTGGAATTTTGCATATTGTAAGGAATTGTTGTTGGTTTCTAGAGACAAACATCAGATTGTTGGGTGATCTAAGCTTTGTTTGAGGTGAAGTGGGGCTTCTTTGCTGGGAGGTTGATGCTGGGTCGGAACAACTGGTTGTAAATCCTCCTGGCTCTTTTCTTGTTTATCAATAAAAGCTATTTGAGTTTTCCTCCATGCTTTTGTATCATTGATGCTTGTTACATTTGTATGGTCAATTTACATCTGATCCTAGATTGTTTATGATTATAGATCCATGTTTTTGTATGGTGCTATGCTTCTGTGATCTTACAGGTACTTGGTGAAGCTGGGCGTGCAAGGGAGCAGGTAGCTGAGGACTATCAAAGAAGAGAGGGATCGAATCAAGGGATTAGTGCAAGATAGAGGTTGGTCTTTCTGTTCCTCTCTATCTATAATTCATAAAGGAAAAACATAAGTAGCTTTTCTCTGTTTGTTTCTAAGGCAGCTGTCACACCTTAGTGGGATAGAGCAGTTCTATATAGACACTTTTCCCTGTAACAAAATGGCGACTCCACTGGGGAGATAATTAGTTAGTTTGTTTATCATTCTTTGTTGTCTATTTCATAAACTTACAAGTAGCATTCGAACTGCATTTGCCATAACAAATTCAAAGTAGACAACTGCTACTTCAATCCATCTACTGGATCTGTTTATGATTTAAACAACTGATTCACAAACTATCTGATTGCCCTTGTGATAGCTCTTAGATCCTCCTTAGATCTACCCCTGATTGTTGCATTACTGATTGCTTTTTACTCGGCCAAAAACCAAGAACTGAACTGCAAACTGTGACCCAAAGATCGAACAGAGTCTCGTTTCTGGCCCAGCGCAGGTACTATTCAGAGATTCTGAATTTCAGCGCACTTCCCGAGTGGACAACCTGCGTTGCATTTCAGATTCTCTGTGTTACAGGTGCGCTGATCAGACTAGCTCTGTGCAGTTGTGGTTTCTGTGGATCATTCTTTCCAGTTCTATTCCTGAATTTTGCTACCTGTGATCAGTATATGTCTGTTTGAAACCCCTTTTCCTTGCTGTTATTCCGCCTCCTTTGTACAAAAGAACTGTAGATGTTTTTGTGTGTTTGTTGAGTTGTTTACAGTTCTCCTTTGCAAAAGTAGCATAATCGTACTGTCGCCCTTTGATTTGAAACTGTCACAAGTGTCGATTTCAATCGTAGGAAAGAGTTTGATTGCTGTTGATGGTCGATTATCCTGTTACTATTGCTTTTGGTCTGAATTTGTAATTTTCTAGTGTCAAGAACGAGTATTCATTTCAAAATCGTAAGGTGTCGTAATCGTCTCCATTTTTGATTTCAAAAAGAAGCTTGTTTATATTTGTCGCTTGAAAAGAAATTCAGATTTGTGCATCAGCTTTCTTTTTAGCATCCATATACTAAGAAAGTCGAAAAACAAATACATGCATGTGCATTTGCATATAGACAGTCTGATTGGCTTGATTTAGGAAAAGTGCATTTAGAGTGTGCTCTTTGCTCTTTGTGAAAAGATTCTGTCTTTCTTTTCCCTAGTAGCTAGGATTTTCATTGCATAAAGAAGATAAAAAGTTTGTTTATCATCTTAGATTGCATTTTAGGAATTACATCTACATCTCGTGGTGAACCCGAAAGGCAAACTTCATAAACAAGATCAACTTAAAATAAATTCAATGAATCTAACAACGCTTTGGAACTTAACGCACAACATTTAGAAGTCTAGGCTAGAGACGTATTCCGGCGTCATAAAGCCTGGTAACTATTGTTCTCACTGATGGTTGGGTGATTCCTCCACTTTGAGACGATAAGTGCCAGTACGGACTTGTGCTCCCACGTACCGTCGAGTATATTTTGGGAGACCCCTATAGGCTTAAATCCTTTATCCATAGGTAGCCGTGTCTGCCACCCTATCGATCGCAATGCATTGAACACAGTATTCGGGAAGATTGAGTGCCGTACCATAAAAAGTATTCTGCAATTTTGCGATTGGTTTGGTACTCCCTCTACCTAGATTTCCAGAGCAGTCCCTTTCGTTCCTTTTCAGACTCCTTAATGGAAAAGGTCCATTTGAGCACTTGTCACTTGAGGCTCATTAAAAATCGAAGGCAACTAGAGTCATCTTTTGTTTTTTCTCGACTCTTAAAAACTGAAAAAAAAAGTTCTGTCAAAGCGTCTAAAATTTATTTTAAACGGAATATTCATTACCCCTTTCCTACGCTGATCTTGGGTTGAGAAAATGGAATCCACCAACCAAGGAATTCCCCTTGGAGGAAATCCTAGTCCGTTCTCCTCTTGGGGAGATGTTGGTGCACCCCATATGGCCACATTGTCGCTTCCAGGACTGACAATTGGTTTGCCTGTATGGCTCTTCTCAACCTCTGTCGTTCAGAACACCACAATTCCTAAACAATCGAGTCAGCAATTAGACGAGTCCAAAGTTACCCACCAACCTTCTACTTCCTCCAATTCTTCCTCTCCTCCTTCCTCTTCGCTTGATGGGGCTGGTAAAGCCAAAAGTCAAGTACCTAAGGAGAAGGACAAGAAGAAGAAAGAGAAGAAGAAGAAGGAGCCAAAAGCGAATGGGGGCAAATGTGTGTCGTCTAGCGAAAATCCACACACTGCACCGACCAGGCCTAAATCGCCATGTGTCATCTGCAAAGGAGACCACTATCACAGAGATTGTCCTTGCATCCCTCGGATCTTAAGGGACTGGTCTCCTTATTTGCACAACCCAGTGTCGTCAACCTCTGATGATCATGTTGAAAACACACCGTCAACTAGTGAAAGTGAAGCCCCAGGACAAAAAAGGAAAATATATATTTCCTTGTAAACTGTGCGAAGGCGATCATGCCGTCCACCGTTGTCCCTTCTTAGATGAAGCTAAAAGAGTTTTGGACGATCGTCCGGTTTCACCGTTACGACTTCCTCCTGGATATAAAAAACTCTTGTCGAGTCCATCATTAGTTGAAAATCTGGCTGGCCCGCTCAGGTGGTCGGCCGAAGCATCTATCATTGAAGATAAACCATCTGAATCCATACCAGACGAAAGTCAAAAGGTCGAGGCGGTAGTTGACCCGGTCTTGCCTTCAGAGGTTCCATCTTCAGATGATATAGTCACTGAAGAGAACAAGGATGACACCGTCCAAATTCTTTTCATAAGCACAGACTCCAATGAACATGGGGGCAATTTACCCGTTCCTTTACTGCAGGAAGGAAGTTCGTCAGAGTCGTACCCAGCTGTCTATTCAGTCCCACCTCCAAGCAACCTAGTTGTCTCCTTCGACTGGAATCAACTAGGCAGACCCCGTTTACCAGCTAGTATACCATTCCAGATTATTGTTCAAATATATATAATGGTTATGGCTGGTACCATCATAGATGAGGGGGCTTCTGTGAGTATCATTTCCTCAACTTCTTGGAAAGCGCTTTGTTCGCCATCACTTTTGCCTGAGATGAGAAATCTAACAGGTTTTGATAAAGGAACCAGTCAACCATTAGGGATCCTTCCCAATGTGCCCATAACATTGAGAGGGAAAACCGTTCACATGAACGTTATGGTAGTTCAAGGACCCATGGATTACAATCTACTCCTTGGACGAGACTATATTTATTGCATGAGAGCCATTATCTCATCACTCTTTAGAGTGATGTGTTTTCCGCATGAAGGAAGAGTGGTCAAGCTCGTAGACCAGCTTTCATTTCCCGGATCACGCATAGCAAATAGTCATATACCATCCCTAAATGGTCTTTTCACGCAAGAAATGTCTCAGTCTCCAGCCCGTCCACCCGATGAGCGCGAGTGATTCGGGGGGACATGACTGAAACCCAGGGGGCATGCACCCTGGTCTGCTTCGGCAGGAAAACCTCGGGTATAGGGTAGGTTTCCGTGAGAGTATATGAACTTCGTACTCCCGTCTGTGATTGGAAGAGGGAGTTGGACTAGAATAAGATCCTCTTGTCAAAGTTATGTGAGTTGGCGGGCATCGCCACTCACCTTTGTTTATCTCGATAGACATCGCCGAAGAGGTGTTTTGTTTACTCCGTAAATAGAACTATCTTTGGTAACCTGTAAGAGGTAGGCCTCTCTCGGTAAAACAAGTGTTTTAACGGACTAAAGAAGGGGTAACCTTGAAACTCTGTTTTATACCTGGGGGCATGCAAGCCTTTTGGCATGCAAGCGAAGAGCGACTATTTATTTTTTAAATTTATAGGACCTCTAACCCTTTAAACTCGTAGGATTGGTCATTTCCTAACTTTCATAAAGAAAGGATGTGGGGCAAAACTCTAAAAGTTTCCGTTTTACATGAGACATTCTTATCACACGACTGGATTAATCGAGCAGTTTTAGCACATAGTTCAAGCTCGTTAAAAAATAAACATAAGACATGAGCAAATTTTTCCCCCCGCGTTTAAGCTCGTTAAAAAATGAACTATTTCCTAGTAAATAACCATCGTGAATGTAGTACTTCAGCCTTTAAAGCCTTGGTCGTGTTTGCACCGTCACCTCCACTTTTGCATTGGCCAATCATTCACCTCCATTTGATTGTTTACCCATTTTGAGGAACAGCTGCAAAGAGTGATTTCACTAGCCATCCTTGTGACACTGCCATGATCGGAAAATTCCAAACATTACCTGGAATCAGCTGCTACCCATTTTATCACTCGTTCCTCAAAAGACGAGTCTCCTTTAAGCTCTTTTCAACTGACTCGTAAAATATGAAAAGATTTCCGAGCCATTGGCCTCTCCAGCTCGTTAAAGGGACATGAAGTGCTATCCCTCCTCTAGATTTTAATCATTTTGGACCTAAGGGATTATTACACAAAAAGATCGAGCGCTTGTTTTGTTCGGCTCGTTAAAAGTATCGAAAATCCATCCCTTCTGTATTGTTTTATACTTTTTCGGACTTAAGGGATTAGATGACGAAAAAGGAATTTTAGAGTTACCTTTACGTTCCTTTTCAGACTCTCTAAAATTGAAAAGGATCGAGTTATCTTTGTCGTTAAACTCGTTAAAAAGATTAATAGCGACAAACTTGTCTATAGACAAGAACAAGTTTCACTATCGCTAGGCTCGTTAAAACATAGCGATGGGTTTGCCCGAAGGGCAAATTATAGAACAAGCATATGTTATCCTCCTCAAGCTTGAAAAAAATAAAGAGGTATTGGTCAGCAATGATTGGGGAAAAATTGGGAAGAAAACTCAAAGAAACTTTGTTGGTAGCAAGTCGCTCTTGAACATGACACTTCCGCTTCGTGTCCGAGTCGGGTTGGGTTGTTTCATTCACCGGTCACATCACCATGGTCACGCCATACCATCCACATTTGGGGTTAATGCTACCAATCCATTACATCAGTGTCTCCGATATGTTCAAGAGAAGTCATTCAGAGAATTCACCTGTGTCTCACCCACTACCATACATTATACTCCATTCTTTCATGACCGCCACCCTGAACCTTATATCACCAGATCGTCCTCACCTCCATTAAAATCATTTGCTCCGTTCCGTGTCATTGATGTGGGATTCATTAAGGCCCTCCTGTGACGGATCACTTCTTGTTGACATTAGCTCATTATCCAAGAAGTTGATCTAGGAACACCCCATTCAGTACTTTGAAGCTTGCATGCCTCAATGGCAAGTTTCTCACTTCCAGCGACAGGTTTACATCAATGGCCTTCGACCGAAAGATTTTGTGTGGTGTTTGACGCCAAGTCCTTTATTCACACCACGTGAATTGTACTGCATTACCTTGAGGGTCATTATCATTATCGGTGATTCCTCTTGCGCTTGTTAACAGTTTACATCATTGACTGGTAATCAAGCGATGTATTTCCATGTTCGACTTCAGAGCATTTCTCACATGGATCGACTTGTACTTCGAGTGAAGATCAGACGAGATTGAAGACCCTGGATCTAGTTTCATCCATCCGGGCTGCGATATATATTCAGGGAAATAAAGACATTAAATGTACATCATTTCCGCACAGATAATCATCCACTCAAAAGGATGATGGCTCTATCAGAATCATCAGTCTACACTCAGACGATTATCTGTCCTATGTACATGAAAATGAATTTATAAAGCTGAGCATGGGAATGCCCGCCTCGACTAGATCATGAAAACAGTATGAAGATAATGTATTGTATTGTATCTTATTACAGGTCTCCTCCTAACATTGAAAGAACTTCGGATCCTCATAATAAAGCATTTCACCCGACACCAAAAGGTTAACGGCCTCATACTTTAAGGAGCAACTGTTATAGAAACTTTTGTGCCCTACAACCCCAAGCATGAAATGTCCATAAACCAAGGGCTCCTAAGTCCCTAAAAGTGTTTTTCTAACCCCTAAAGGAACAAGGTCAACAGATTACAGCTTCTCCCAGAAGTTCTCCATGAAAAACTACTCAGAATTGGTCAAAACAGGATCATTGCAGCTGCTCCACTGGCTAAGTGCGTTGCATCTCACCTAAATACACTGTGAGGGTGTGTTTCATTTCAAAAGTCCCTTCTGTGGGGTGCGATGGGCGAGAAATGACAAATGGCAGTGTCATTCCACGAGGTGGAGAGGCAATGGAAGCTTCCAGAATCTTCTCCTGTGACACTTGCCTCACTGAATTCGACCAAGGATGAGTAAGAGGCCCTCAGTCTCCAAGTGGAAGCAAGAACTATTAGAGAGAAGACACTAATCAAATCACAAGCTGACTCATCCCCCTTACAGATATCTATATATGGATCCCTCATCCCAGAGATCCAGAGGCTGGAATTTTGCATATTATAAGGAATTGCTGTTGGTTTTTAGAGACAAACATCAGATTGTTGGGTGATCTAAGCTTTGTTTGAGGTGAAGAGGGGCTTCTTTGTTGGGAGGTTGATGCTGGGTCGGAACAACTGGTTGTAACTCCTCCTGGCTCTTTTCTTGTTTATCAATAAAAGCTATTTGAGTTTTCCTCAATGCTTTTGTATCATTGATGCTTGTTACATTTGTATGGTCAATTTACATCTGATCCTAGATTGTTTATGATTATAGATCCATGTCTTTGTATGGTGCTATGCTTCTGTGATCTTATAGGTACTTGGTGAAGCTGGGCGTGTAAGGGAGCAGGTAGCTGAGGACTGTCAAAGAAGAGAGGGATCAAATCAAGGGATTAGCATAAGACAGAGGTTGGTCTTTCTGTTCCTCTCTATCTATAATTCATAAAGGAAAAACATAAGTAGCTTTTCTCTGTTTGTTTCTAAGGCAGCTGTCACCTTTTAGTGGGGCACGTTCGCATATCGAAAATTACCCTTTGGTTTAAAGAACGCAGGGGCGACGTTTCAGAGGGCAATGAATTATGCCTTTCGTGACATTAAAAACATCGTTCAACCATACCTCGACGACCTTCCGTCTCATTCGCGAAAGTGGACTGATCACCCGCAGCATTTAAGAGCGATATTTCTACGTTGCCGACACTACAAGATATGACTCAATCCACACAAATGTGTATTTTGCGTCAGTTCTGGTCGTTTGCTTGGCTTTGTAGTCTCGAAGGACGGGATTCGTCTCGACCCATGTAAGGTCCAGGCAATCATAAATTTGCCTCCACCTTCGAATTTGCTTCAAATTCAGAAACTCCAGGGGAAAGCGAACTTTCTGAGGAGGTTCATTCCAAATTACGTCGAACTTGCTAAAGGTTATACACGTCTTTTGAAAAAGGAAGTGCCCTTTGTTTGGGATCAGGTTGCGCAAGCTTCCTTTGATGCTTTAAAAGAATCACTAATGAAAGCATCATTAATGTACGCTCCTGATTATCAAAAAGATTTTAACCTGTATCTGGCTGCAGCGGATACGACCATCGCAATGGTTTTAGTTCAAGAAGTCGATGGAATAGAACATCCCATATATTATTTAAGTAAAAACTTAAATGATACAGAAAGAAAATATTCTTACGTTGAAAAGCTAGCACTCGCAACTGTTCAAGCGATACAGAGATTTCGACACTATGTCCTCTTTCGGAAAACTACCATTCTGTCAGATTGCAACCCCATGACTTATATATTGTCGCGACAGTTGCTGGGGGGAAAATATTCAAAATGGATAGCAATCCTACAAGAGTTCGATCTGGAATTTGTAAAATTGAAATCGAAGAAAGCTCTAGTCTTCGCAGAATTATTGTGCGATCTCCCATCATCGTCGTAGAATGGTAAAAACGTATGTCCCTGATCAGCTCTTAGCTGAATGGTTTATCAAGTCATTACTACCTTCCATCACGGAAGATGTGGCAAAGGGGGGAGTCATAACAGAAGAGCAAGTTATCGCTCGTGCGCAATATCTGGACTTGATTTACACTCAGTCCGGCACGCTCTATGATAAAATACCTGACGCCCCTAGACCGAAATTCTCAATTCCTCCTCCTCCTAAATCGAACAATAACTCTCATGCCGGTGATGGCGTGATTGGCACAACAGACACGAAATCAACAAAGGCTACATCCAAAAAGGCCTGTAAGATTTCAAGTCAAAATGCAAAAGATGAACTTCTTGCTTTGGAAGTAAATGCCGTATCAACAGATAAAGGCAAAGAAACCAAACAA
Source organism: Pinus tabuliformis (assembly GCA_031772625.1). Taxonomy (NCBI): domain Eukaryota; kingdom Viridiplantae; phylum Streptophyta; class Pinopsida; order Pinales; family Pinaceae; genus Pinus; species Pinus tabuliformis. The sequence goes on along the minus strand of CM062804.1, from coordinate 230,449,118 downwards.
CCAGGGAGCAAGAAGAAAGGCAAAGGGAAGAAGAAGAAACAGGAGGAATCATCACCTGAAAAATCTTCTTCAAACCCTCCTGGAGATAGGAAACCAAAAAATCCATGCCTCATATGCGATGAGGATCATTGGACCGCAAATTGTCCACATAGAGCTGAGGTTAAGAAACTCTTTAAGAGTTCAAAAACCTCAGCGGTATTGACTGATCCATTTCCAAGCCCGGGAACCAAAGTGGTTGCTAATCAAAATGCTTCCCGATCCCAAGTGCTTATGTTTTCTATCTCAAAGCAGAAAAATGATGCTTTGACAAGGAATAAAGATTACGGGAATCCACAGCTGTCGAATAACAAGGCTAATGAACAACCTAGTAGTTCGACAACAACTTTGACCAAAGTTGTGCCACCCATCATTCCTGAACCAATGATAAAGTCGCCAAAGGGAGTAGTACACAAATCAACATCTAATCCTCGTGCAAAAGTAGCACAAAATTATAATATAATAGAGGACCTGGCCCAATCGCCGTCCGCTATGTCGACACTTGGGGTACCGCAAAATTGCCCCTCCCAAAAGCAAGCTTTATTATCAGCAATAGGTGGGATTGGCCCAATGGATTCCAATCTTGTGGCCTTTGATTATAAAGGATATGACCCTCAGTTACCAGCTCAACTAGCTTTCCTTATTCAAGTGAAAGCCCTCAACAAAACTGTTCATCGAACAATTATTGATGAGGGGGCATCTACATGTATTATGTCAATGAGTTGCTGGAAAAATTTAGGCTCACCACCCTTGTCGTGATCGTCAACGATGTTAAAAGCATTTGATGGACGATCATACACTCCATATGGTATTTTAAGTAACTTGCAAGTTGAACTGGGGGGCAAAACAGTAGAAATTGATGTTGAAGTAATCGACGGAAACCTCGATTACAACATCCTACTGGGAAGGCCCTGGATATATGCCATGGCCGCAGTTGTGTCGACCTACTTCAGGAAGATTGCATTTCCCTTCCAAGGAGGAATTACAATCGTTGACCAACAAACATTTCTCCCCAACAGTTCACAAGTTACGGGAAGCATTCCAATGATCCATGGAAGTAATCAGTTGCTTCAAAATATTGGAGTAGGCCTCCTAAAAGACCCTACCTTAATGGGTACTTTTGCCCTACCGCCTCCGAGTAATTTGGCGGAAGTGGCCACAGTGGAAACCTGCAATATGAAGTCTTCTATATCTAATGGATTCAGAAGATTCCTAAACATTTTGTCAGCATGGATCATCGCCATTTTATAAATATTGTAGCAATCAATTTTCTTGGCTTGGCGGGCAAACCCAAATCAATGCTCATTGAGTGTTTGGATAGATAGGTCTAAGGAATATGGCACCTCTTCAGATCCTTGGTCGCATGTACATACTACAGACGAAGGAATCATTCAATCAATGATGATAGGAGAGGCACCATGGGAAGATTACCACCATCGTTCCCTTCTTCCGGATTGTGAAGAAGATACTCCTGATGACCTTCATCATCCTTCAGTTTTTGATTTTCTATCAAATACTGTAAATATAGTGGATTTCGAGGATGGTTCTTTTACTGTGTCAACCTCATTAAAAAATGAAACAAATCCCCTTTCCAAATCTCAAAGGTAAACCTTCATTCCAACCATGGAGTTGAATGCAATGAAGCTTGGGGGGCATGCACCTAGATTTGCGTCATTATGCTGGGGGCATGCAAACTTATCATGAGCAGTGTTACTGCAAGGTTCAAGCTCGTTAAAAAATAAACCCGCATCGAGCAGTTTTAGCACATAGTTCAAGCTCGTTAAAAAATAAACATAAGACATGAGCAAATGTTTCCCCCCGTGTTTAAGCTCGTTAAAAAATGAACTATTTCCTGGTAAATAACCATCGTGAATGTAGTACTTCAGCCTTTAAAGCCTTGGTCGTGTTTGCACCGTCACCTCCACTTTTGCATTGGCCGATCATTCACCTCCATTTGATTGTTTACCCATTTTGAGGAACAGCTGCGAAGAGTGATTTCACTAGCCATCCTTGTGACACTACCGTGATTGGAAAATTCCAAACCTTACCTGGAATCAGCTGCTACCTGTTTTATCACTCGTTCCTCAAAAGACGAGTCTCCTTTAAGCTCTTTTCAACTGACTCGTAAAATATGAGAAGATTGCCGAGCCATTGGCCTCTCCAGCTCGTTAAACGGATAGGAAGTGCTATCCCTCCTCTAGATTTTAATCTTTTTGGACCTGAGGGATTATTAAACAAAAAGATTGAGTGCTTGTTTTGTTCGGCTCATTAAAAGTATCGAAAATCCATCCCTTCTGTATTGTTTTATACTTTTTCGGACTTAAGGGATTAGATGACGAAAAAGGAATTTTGGAGTTACCTTTACGTTCCTTTTCAGACTCTCTAAAATTGAAAAGGACCGAGTTATCTTTGTCGTTAAACTCATTAAAAAGATTAATAGCGACAAACTTGTCTATAGACAAGAACAAGTTTCACTATTGCTAGGCTCATTAAAACATAGCGATGGGTTTGCCCGAAGGGAAAATTATAGAACAAGCATATGTTATCCTCCTCAAGCTTGACAAAAATAAAGAGGTACTGGTCAGCAATGACTGGGGAAAAATTGGGAAGAAAACTCAAAGAAACTTTGTTGGTAGCAAGTCGCTCTTGAACATGACACTTCCGCCCCGTGTCCAAGTCGGGTTGGGTTGTTTCATTCACCGGTCACATCACCATGGTCACGCCATACCATCAACATTTGGGGTTAATGCTACCAATCCATCACATCAGTGTCGCCGATATGTTCAAGAGAAGTCATTCAGAGAATTCACCTATGTCTCACCCACTACCATACATTATACTCCATTCTTTCATGACCGCCACCTTGAACCTTATATCACCAGATCATTTTCACCTCCATTAAAATCATTTGCTCCGTTTCGTGTCATTGATGTGGGATTCATTAAGGCCCTCCTGTGATGGATCACTTCTTGTCGACATCAGCTCATTATCCAAGAAGTTGATCTAGGAACACCCCATTCAGTACTTTGAAGCTTGCATGCCTCAATGGCAAGTTTCTCACTTCTGCCGACAGGTTTACATCAATGACCTTCGATCGAAAGATTTTGCGTGGTGTTCGACGCCAAGTCCTTTATTCACACCACGTGAATTGTACTGCAGTACCTTGAGGATCATTATCATTATCGGTGATTCCTCTCGCGCTTGTTAACAGTTTACATCATTGACTGGTAATCAAGCGATGTCTTTCCATGTTCAACTTCAGAACATTTCTCACATGGATCGACTTGTACTTTGAGTGAAGATCGGGCGAGATTGAAGACCACAGATCTAGTTTCATCCATCCGGGCTGCGTTATATATTCAGGGGAAATAAAGACATTAAATGTACATCATTGCTGCACAGATAATCATCCACTCAAAAGGATGATGGCTCTATCAGAATCATCAGTCTACACTCAGACGATTATCTGTCCAATGTACATTAAAATGAATTTATAAAGCTGAGCATGGGAATGCCCACCTCAGCTAGATCATGAAAATAGTATGAAGATAATGTATTGTATTGTATCTTATTACAGGTCTCCTCCCAACATTGAAAGAACTTCGGATCCTCATAATAAAGCATTTCACTCGACACCAAAAGGTTAACGGCCTCATACTTTAGGGGGAAACTGTTATAGACATTTTTGTGCCCTACAACCCCAAGCATGAAATGTCCATAAACCTAGGGCTCCTAAGTCCCTAAAAGTGTTGTTCTAACCCCTAAAGGAACAAGGTCAACATATTACAGCTTCTCCCAAAAGTTCTCCATGAAAAACTGCTCAGAATTGGTCAAAACAGGATCATTGCAGCTGCTCCACTGGCTAAGTGCGTTGCATCTCACCTAAATACACTGTGAGGGTGCATTGCATTTCAAAAATTCCTTTCTGTGGGGTGCGATGGGCGAGAAATGACAAATGGCAGTGTCATTTCGCGAGGTGGAGAGGCAATGGAAGCTTCCAGAATCTTCTCCTGTGACACTTGCCTCACTGAATTCGACCAAGGATGAGTAAGAGGCCCTCAGTCTCCAAGTGGAAGCAAGAACTATTAGAGAGAAGACACTAATCAAATCACAAGCTGACTCATCCCCCTTACAGATATCTATATATGGATCCCTCATCCCAGAGATCCAGAGGCTGGAATTTTGCATATTGTAAGGAATTGCTGTTGGTTTCTAGAGACAAACATCAGATTGTTGGGTGATCTAAGCTTTGTTTGAGGTGAAGAGGGGCTTCTTTGCTGGGAGGTTGATGCTGGGTCGGAACAACTGGTTGCAACTCCTCCTGGCTCTTTTCTTGTTTATCAATAAAAGCTATTTGAGTTTTCCTCCATGCTTTTGTATCATTGACGCTTGTTACATTTGTATGGTCAATTTACATCTGATCCTAGATTGTTTATGATTATAGATCCATGTCTTTGTATAGTGCTATGCTTTTGTGATCTTACAGGTATTTTGTGAAGCTGGGCGTGCAAGGGAGCAGGTAGCTGAGGACTATCAAAGAAGAGAGGGATCGAATCAAGGGATTAGCGCAAGACAGAGGTTGGTCTTTCTGTTCCTCTCTATCTATAATTCATAAAGGAAAAACATAAGTGGCTTTTCTCTGTTTGTTTCTAAGGCAGCTGTCACACCTTAGTGGGATAGAGCAGTTCTATATAGACACTTTTCCCTGTAACAAGAACCTCTCCATAAGATCCCTTCTCCTATTGTCATTTGCATTATATACTCTTTACTGTTGAAGTATGATTTATGGGCATGAATAGACAAATATTTGACATTGTTGATCTACAACAAAGTTCTGATATGAGGTGAGAGAGTTTTCTCTTACTCTAAGCCTCATTCACACGGAAGAAAGCCTATAGGTGTGACTATAGCCTCCTAGCCTCACGAAATCAATCTCAAGGGTGCGATCGAGGCACTGAGATAGTTTTGGGCAGATCCAACCACATTCGCTCGCATAACATATTGAAGGATGCGATTGTGATCTCCCAACCGCACGCAGGAAGGCCTATGGGTGTGACTATGCCTGCTGGACACAAAAATGAAGTTTTGTGCATAAAATCAGATGCTCACTTGAAGGATGTTCCTACAAATGTGGAGTAGACATCAAGAAGATTTGTGAGCTAGAAAGTTTGAATGTTTGCTATAATATGAATATATATACTGAACTTGTGTTTGCAGGTGACCGAGACATGCATACAAATATGTCATTATGTTTAAAGTTTGTGCTACAAGAGTTTGACATGATTTGGATGATTGATATAGATGAGCAGTGTTTGGAGTTTTGACATGATGCTTGATAATGACTTAGAACTTTGACTTGATGTTGAGATATGTTTTGGACTATAGATCTCTCTATGATAGAAAATTTGGGATTTGACCTAATGACTAATGATTTGATTTGACGACTGATGATTTGCCTTGATGAGAATGATATATGAAATTCCAATGAATAATATTGGTATTTGATAATGGTTTTGTATTGACAGTTATGATTCCGCATGAAGCTACCTCCATGAATTATTGGAACCTGCTTGACTTATCCTTGGTGTATGCATTTGCATCTAGTGACTTATATTATGATCATGAGGATGACTTGACGAAATTTGGATTGATATTTCTTATGAAAACTTGTTGGCATGATAATATATAAGTCATCACTTGATGAGAGCTCTACCTGTCACCTGGTCTAAAGAGTCTGATAGTGTGATATTGTGATGATATTGATGTTGGTTCTGATATGGCATCTAAACTTTGATAAGATAAATTAGTTGATTTGACTGTACAATATTATGAATTTGAGCATATTGGTTTGGATAAGTGTTATGTTTGTAGATAACACTATATGAAGCAAGCTCCTCGATCTAGATATGTCTGCATTGACAGTTATCTGGTAAAGACAAGTTGGTGTGTTGATCCAAACCTCTACTTTAGAAGTGTTCCAAGGTACGAATTTGATTTTATATACTGATGATCTACTATTGACAAGAAATTAGCTTATGATCTAAGTAATAGGGGGATGGCTTTTGAAGCTCAAAATACTAAATCATGGCATGATGAATCGATTTTTGAAGTTGGGAAAAGAAAATCTATATTGCGAAGATATTGAAGAATTATTGGAAAGTGAAAATGCAAATCCTTGGACACTCCGATTGAATTTCAAGAAGTTGTGAAGAGATATTGTTGAACTTGACTTGGCAACCGACAATTGATTGAAGCATTGATGTTCCATTTTGAACATCCATCCATATATATACATGATGTGCATAGAACCTAAGTCGATTCATGATTGAGCTGCTTCATTCACATTAAGTTGCTCCCTATAATTCTTAAAATTACTTGCATGGGACGATCCTCATGTGATATGTGACTACTTGAGCATACTGATGATGCCATTAGGATCATTATTGATGGGATGATTACATTTGGATGATACCTTAGTATGAGATATGTCATGATATCTTAGATGAGAGGTCCATAGCACGACCGAGGTTGAGTACAATGTTACTAGCATGACTATCCATTTGGCAGGATGAAGAAGCTCCTTGGAGAGCTGTCTGAGTAAGATCTAGATATGACATGGATACGTCATGATGAAAAAAAGTGGGAACTGATTGGAAGAGAATCCCACATATAGCTGGGAAAGAGATACCTTCATATATTGAGATAGTGCTGCTATATGAGACAAGCTCAATTTTGTGATTAGCACCTCCTTGAGAGGGAGGACGAATATGGTATCCTTTTTCTGATATATATGATTATTTATGTTCTAATATGATATTTGATTTGATTTCCTATATGAACAGGAGACAACTTCTATTGAGACATGATGATGACCAGATATGAGCACAATGATATGTTTCTAATCTATAGAGAGCAGGGCTGATCGAGAATACTGAGCCAACTCTTCCTCCCCTGTCTGAGATCCAAGGGTGTGGAATTGAGATAGAGGGATCCTAGGGTTGAGTGAACTCTGGACAATAGGGTATCACCCATATTTGTTACCCATAGGGTTGGAGTAGTAGCTCACCCTATCTTGGTCTTTGCAGAGTATACCCCAGTTGGCATCATATCCACAAGCAGGGCTTGTTGGGATTGTCCCTCCCCGTCTAGCCAACAGGTTAAGGAGGCTTGGAGGTGTGTGATCCTTACCTCTTGGTAAGTTGGGTATGTCGTCTGAGCTCAAATTATGATGCAGGTGTTCTACCACATGAATATTGAGGGTCATTGTTGGGAATATCAGTAGGCAATAGGATGGGTTGAGTAGTAGCTCCCCTATATCACCTATTGCTCGATATGGAGTTGTAGTATTAGCTCCCCCATGATATTTCAGGTTGAGATTGAGCTCCTTGATTTAGTTCTAGGCTGGGACATGCTCCCTGATGATATGCTCTTCGATGATGATACGGGTCATAGATCTGACTCCCCGCCAATATTCCCAGGTATTAGCCTGCTGATAGAGATTCCGGGTAGTAGCCCACTAGCAGAGATTCCGAGTAGTAGCCCGCTGATAGAGATTCCGGGTAGTAGCCCACTGATAGAGATTCTGGGTAGTAGCCTGATGAATAGAGGGTGGTATCCTAGGCTCCCCTCTGATGACAAATTATTCTTCTAGATTTGAGAATGTTTAGCATATGAGTAGGGACAGTTAAGAGATAAGCAGGAATGAGCAAGAGAGGATTTGAGATGATCAATGATGATACATGATGATGAGATACTTGAGATTGGATATGGTCTGATGATAAGATAAACATGACATGATGCAGGACGAATTATCCCTAGTTGAGAGGGAGTGTTAAAAATATGCAACCGCTGTCAAATTTCTTTGGAAAACTTACTTGATAGAGACAAAGAATGCATTGAATTCTTCCTTTTGAGAGGGCCAAAATCAACCTAAAGATCACTCAAATCTGATAAGGGAGACCACATGTGCACATTTGATAAGGTCGACCCTAAATAAAAGTAGACCACCTTAAAATACTATAAATACAAGTTCCCTCTACCTCAATTGGACACAATGATGATACACTCTTTTATCGCACAGGTCTGAGGCTCATCCATAGAGGTTCAAGTTCACTCTGAGGTGAAATTGCAGGGCCCAAAGCTCTCATCTCTAATTTAGGGTTTTGGGTTCCAGTTGCAGGCACATAACAGGAAGGATTCGACTTTAGTCACATGCACATAAGCTCATCCATATGACTAGAGTCTTCTAGTCGCACAGATAACTCCCCATCCATGCGACTAGGGGTTTAGGGTTTTCGTAGTCCAGATATGACCCTAGTCGCTTGCATGCTATGCTTAAGAGAGTGACCAAGAAAGATATAGTCGCTCGCATGACACCTTCGTGCGACCGAGATCTAAAATATGAAATATCATGCTTTTGAAGATTTTTCTCAGTGACCATAGGGTCCGACAGTTGATTGCAGACAGTGATAGTTCATTACAGTCTTCATAATTAGAGTTTTGAGAATATACATTGTTGGGTTCATTTCATGGATGCTGTAGTTGTTTTGGATCATTGTACTCTCTTTTTCTAAATCATTTCATGATAATATAAGAAGAATAATTTGAAAGGGTTTTCCCCATAGTGTGTTTTTCCCTAGTCTCTGACCAATCTTGGTGTCTTTATGTGTGAATTCTTTTCTTTTATTGTTCCTTTATGTTCCACTACATTGATAATTATGATATTGTTCTTTCTACATAGTTGTGTATGCTGCTGAATAATGATGTAAATATGAATAATGTTATGATGTTATGGGATGAATTTAATGTGTTAATGAAGAAATATAACTATCAAAGCAAAGAAAAATATAGCCCTATGAAAAATTAACATCCTCCCTCTCAAGGAGGTGCCAACCACAAGCCTAAGCTTGTCTTGTACAATAACACTGTCTTAATCAAGGTGTCTCAGTCCAAACTTTATGCATGATTCTCTAGCAATTAGATCCCACTCTTTGTCATCGCAATGTATCCATGTCATATCCAGAACTTTCTCAAACATCTCTCCAAAAATCTTCTTCATCCTGCCTCATAGCTAGCCATGCTAGCAACCTCGTACTTAACCTCGGTCGTGATTAAAGCTGCAGATCTCTCATATTGCGACAGATCTCATACTAAGGCAGCACCTAGATGTGCTCATCAATAATAATCCCAAACATCATCAGTACATCCATGTAGTCACATATCACATGAAGAATGTCTTAGTCTAAAAACAATTGTTCTTTCCATGCAAATATTTCAAAGGGTGCTCAGTGGAAACTCTATGTGTATGAAGTGGCTCAATCATGAATTGAATCAGGGTCTATGTTCAACATATATGTATACAGACGAGTGTTCAATTGGAACACCAGTGCTTCTTTTATAAATCTCAGAGACAGTCCCTGGCGGTGGGGGAAACAATGCTCGAGACATATTAAGATTGAATAGAAATAGTTAAAATCAGTGGCTGGAGGGACATACCATGAGGGGTTGCAACCAAAAATTCTAATTCTAAAACCCTAGCTTTCCAAAATAGATTGGATAAAGGAACTCTGAGAGTTGCAGGTCTTGAACTAAAAGAGTGATTTGAGGAAAAGAAAGATGACATAGTTCATACCTAGGCAATTAAGAATATGAATACAACTGTTGTAGAGAGAATACTAAAAGGTTGAGAAAATGTGGATGAATTTACAACACAATGGTGCGCCCTTTAAGGGTTCTTTAAATAAGTTTTGCAGGTACTATATGCTGAGAAAACAACATTAGTAAATCTGCTAAATAAAAGAAACCAACAACTTCATTACCCTCATGTTGATAGAGTAAAAACATTCATGAAAAATGGGAACACAAGAAAAGAAAACATTTCTGCAACTACTCCAAAAGTTGAGATCAAAACTACTGTGTGTTCTATAATTTCAAAGAAAATTTATAATTACAATGTCGGTCATCAGACCTGGACTCTGACCCTCCAAATCCATATAATCATTTTTTTCCTGATTTTAGCCTCACTTTCTAGCCTAAGTGTCCAAGAATGTGGTTTGCAAAATTGTTTTTATAGATAGCTACGTGACTCTCTTTTCACCAATAAAATTTCCTTTTTTTTACATATACATGGCTTTATTTTAGTTTTTTGGAATACTTTTATAATTTTAATATTATATATAACATAATATATATAATATTAATTTATATTTTTATGTCAATAATATAAGAAATACATCCTTTAACAATATTCTGTACATTGCATATTGAAAATATATGGAAGTTTTGAATCATATAAAAAGAGATTTGGAGTATAATAAAAATATGCGCGGGTCCCATCAAGCTGCAGTTAGATAGTCGAAAACAAAAGATTGTATGGTTCTATAAAACCCCAAACCGCCTTTGGGATCACCTTTAGGAGTTTCTAAAATGGAGAAGAGGTGATGTTGTTCCTCCAATGCTCAGCATAGGTCTCCAAATAATGCTAATTTGTTTTATAAATTTTCCCAAATAGAGTGTGAGTCCAAATACTTTCTCAAGAATCGTTAAAAATGTTGAATTCATCCTTGGGCCATGCTTCATTCAAGTAAAAGGATTGTCAACCATTAACCCTCACCTAATGTAGCTAGCCTCAAATTCTTCCATTCAAGTGAAAGCATTGTCAACCATTAATCTCACCCTCACCTAATGTAGCTAGCCTCAAATTATTCCTTTAGGTGAAAGCATTGTCAACTATTAATCTCACCCTCACCTAATATAGCTAGCCTCAAATTCTTCCTTTGCTGAAGATGATGCCAAGCAGGAAACTTCTAGCTAGCCTCAAATTCTTCCTTCAGGTGAAAGCATTGTCAACTATTAATCTCACCATCACCTAATGTAGCTAGCCTCAAATTATTCCTTTGCTAAAGATGATTCCAAGCAGGAAAGTTCTGTGTCTTTAATTGGATGTCTCATATAATCACCTTTATATTTAATGTCTACACATGTATGGCGACTAAATCCAGGTAATATCTTCTCTCTTGAGCCTATTTGAAACCATGCGTTTGCTTGAAAAATTAGCCATTTTTATTTGATGGCCTCCACTATCACTGGAGCTGAAAAGTTGTAGAATTGGTGCTTCTTTACAAAGGATATGATAAATCACCCTCCCAACCCTGTAGCTACCTCTAGTTGGTTGAAATAAAGGGAGGACACTACAATAGAGCTCTAGTAAGCATCTCTAGAGCTTTTCCAACTTTTGTTGACATAGATAATGATATTATTGGTCAAGATGGAATCCAAAGTCTCGTTATGGCCAGTTTTCTCCATTCTAAGAATCCTTCATAACCATGTAACCACTTTATGGGAAGAGAGATTTGCGAGTTTGAAAAAATTAATAAGATCATAGGAATATAGTCATAAAGAATCCATTTGAGCAGAGAGCTACCTGTTGGAAGAGGTGTGGTTCTGATATTGAGCTTGTCATGGTTCTATGGAAGAATTGGCCAATTAGAGGTATCAAGAGAAGGCGTAATGCTACGGATTTTTATCATATGTTTTGTTTCCACTTACTTTTCCCTAGGCTCTACTTCCCCACCACCATGACTATTTCTTCATCCACCCTTTTCTTTCTCCTCACTTCTTCATCTTCTCCGACGTCGTCATCATGGATGATCAATAAAACCGCTATACACAGTTTCACTATTGGGCAATGCTTCGCAGATGTGAATAAGGAGAACTCCGACAATGAGGCTAAATTTTCAATGGGGAAAGGAATTTATAAAAAATAGGATCCATATCAAGGTAACTTCGTGTCGAGTGTAGAGTTTCAGTCCTCCATCTGTCAACTTCTGTATCAGTTGTTGACATGTACCAATATTCGAATGATTTTCCAATGTGATGTGTAGCATGCAATGATGAGTGGCAGTATTGCAGCAAGGATGCTGCAACTCCTTGGCTACCAGCTTTACTTATCAACCCAGGGTTCGTATAAACTTGGAGGTGACAGTGATGTATGCACAAGTAAAAGTGAAGGTCCTGCCTGTTGTCACTGTTCGTCCGGCGAGAGACCTCAGGGGTTCCAAGCCAGACTTCTATAGAGTCAGAAGAAGCTTGATTCTTTGATGGAAGAAGAGAAAATCTACTCTAAGAGAGCTACTCTACTGCAGTAATGAAGAAAACAACATGTAATGATAAATCACACCATATCTTAATTAACCATTTAAACAACTATGCTAAGAAGAATTGCTAAATCAACACTAAACAAATGCTACTATCTAAGCTGCAGAAGTAAAGATCATCAAACCATACTAGTGTGTAAGCAAAAAAACTAAACTAAATCTAGTTTCACTTTTGTTTTTTGTTTTTAGGCAAAATCAAGTATGCAAATTAATTGTTCTTGTGGATGTGACAGGTGAATGGAAGGTGATGGAGGATGGCTAGAAGGTTTATGAAGTGGTTGAATGGTGTGGAAGGGTCCTAGGAGGCTTTGTGTGACTTCCTAGAGGTTTCCCATCAATTCGGCCTCAAAACAGGCTTTTAAGGAAAACCTACAGGATGATCCTGTAGGAATTACAAGAAACCTACAGGATACAACCGAGAGTTAATTGTGAGGTGTTGGGAAGCTTGGGAAAGGTGTATGATGAGTGGAATGGGGTGTTAGAAAGTCTAGGAGCAATAAGGAGTCAATATCCAAGATAAGAGATGGCTAGATTCACTCAATGTAACTGGGGGAATTTCAATGAAAATGATAAAAAAACTAGTGAGAGTGATGGTTGAGCAAGAGATGGATAAGGTGGATGAAGTGGAAGGTGGCTACTGGTGATGAAGTTTGGGTCTCCTCCTGAAGTACCTATTTTTCTTAAAACATGTGTGTCTTCCAAGAACTATGCAACAAGATACATTTTCATAAACTAGAAAAGCATGAATCAATTGCCTATATTATGCATGAAGAAAGTTGCTAAAGGGAATGAAAGAATGAGTGAGATCTTATTGTAGAAATGGAGATGGAAAAATATGACAATGAAATCCTCCTTGCAACGTGAACCAAATATTGAATCAAAGACAACAAACTCCAAAGCTCATGCAAGAACTATAAATCTGTGTTTTTGGGGTTGCTGAAGGGTCCCTTCCTCAAGTCATGATCCCAGGGAAGGAAGTGAGGCTGAGTCACCTACTGACAACCTTATGGTGATCTCTTTTTATCCTTGCTAACCTGCTACTTGAAAGAAGGCATAAATGGAAGCAAACTATCACACAACCAATCTAATCTACACTGCTGTAATGGAAATGCATCTACTAAGAAAATGAACAATTAGACTATGAATCTATACTAGCATACATGTACAATAAAGAGGGGCCTTGGCTGCTAGGGTTGGGCCCTAACCCAAGAGCTTTAGTCCTCTGATTTAACTCAGTGCTGGCTCAAAGAAAAACTCATTCCTATTACCAAAACAATGGATTACATAAAAAACAATCACAAGTCTTTCAACTCGAAAATAGAGTAGATTTTTACAATAAAAAATCCGAATCCTATTGAGGTCCTAGGCCTCTCTACTTATACATCTAAATTATCCAATGACTTCCTTAAAATTAGGTTGGCTCGGCTCCCAAACTCAAGATAAACTGGTGCTTTGTCTTTCACTTGCTCGACTGCCTTCTAGTCCTCATGATTTGGCTGTTTTCACTTCGAGTTGATGGAGGAATATTCAAATGGAGGGGTAGTAAATGAGGAGGATTTACCTCCTATAATCCCTCTCCCTTGTCCCATTCGAGTTTTTACCATGGTCTTTGCCAAAATTCCTTGCTTTTATCCTTTAATCCTGCGTTAAATGCACATTAGACCACAAAGAAAAATATCCAACTCTAACTCATCTCATAAACAAAATATAATCAAACGTATGCAATAAGTTATGATAATAGTTGGTTGACTAAGCTAGGAGGTTAATTAAGGCCCATATAATTACCCAATGATAAGGCTCATGATCACCCCCCTACTGAAAGTGTTGCTCATCCTCTGAGAAAATTAGTTAATATCCATATCCTTCATGGCTTTGGTAGCCTCTTTGACATCTCATGCCTCTGCTGTGGTCTATACTTCTTGTTCATAGAAGCCTGATTTCCTTTCTACTTCTTCCCACTGCCTCTTTTCTTCTTCTTCTTTTATCCCTTCTACCATCCCTAGGAGTAGTGGTGGATTGAGTATTGGGCCTATCCAATTGACCTTCAACCTTTACATAGATTGCTTATACATGGGTCTCCTGTTGAGTGCCTCTCTCAACCTATGAGGGGAGTGATATTCTCTTATCTTCAAGCTATGTGGCAATGTGTTATATCTTCTTAGGCAAGCATGTATACTATCATCTCCTAGCAGCCTAAAAATGTCCTCAAAATGTGAAATTGCTTGCTCTTGGACAACAAGATATCTAGGTGCCAGCTGAGGATCATTTGTAATCAAATTATGGGTACTTATGAGGGCCATGGGATTTGATTGTTCAACTCTGATCAAAATAGGTTCAATATGCTCTCTGGCCAATATTATTTTCATCTCTGTAGCTCTTGACTCCTCATGGTTCATCCATGAAGCCAAAGCCATTAATTGTAGATCTCCTAGCTTGGCATTAGGGTCCCAAACATTCATGTCTATGAGGGCCATGTTGTGCAAATAAAACTCAGCCATTTTGGCCCTATCCTCTAGTGTACTTTGATCACAAAGATCAATAAACTGCCTGTAGTCCTGAAATGGCATGGTTCCCCTCTGTGCTAGTGTCTTAATATGAAACTGCAACCATTGTTCTTTGAGGTAAAGAGCATAGGATTTAGCTGGCATCCTACATTGGATTGCCTCCAAGGAGAGGTTGGCCATACATGCTAGTTGGTTCTCTCTTTCCTGCAGCTGTCCCCTCAGCCATGCATTTTCTCTCTCAAGTTGACTTCTCATTATAACTTCTCTGTCCCTTAAGCCACTTAGCTCTTTGCCCATTTCTTTGAGTTTCTCTTCCATGTGCCCAATGTCTTCCACCCCCTTTGATTTGGCGATCTGCATCCATCGGTGGGTTTTGGCCCTCTCCTTCTCAAGCTCGAAGAACAGTGGGATGGAAAATTTTTGAGGTATGACCCTGCCTCCTTCAATAAACTGATAATAGGAGTCTTTGGGTCTTCCTATTTAGCTTCTTGCTACTCCCCTACCTTGCTTTCCAATTTTTGTGCCTCTTGTAGTTTCAGCAGAGTATCCTGTAGGACTGTTTTTTCTTCCTATAGGTTTTTCTGTGGATCTTGTAGGATTTCCTTACCCTTTGAGGAAGTTGATCTAGTAGTAAGCCTCCTTACATAGGTGATAGGTGACATAGGGGAAGGCATTTTGTCTTTTTGTGTAGGGGAATCTTCAATCTCAATAGGAATTTTTGTTGATGTTTGTGGCTTCCCCTATTTTATTCTTGTGCTCTTTCTTGTTTTGAAATATAGTGGGGTTTGCCTCCTCCTTTTTCCTTTTTGCTTGATTGGGGTGCTGAGAGCAGTGAGGGCAGCTGCTGCCTCTCTCCTAGTGGCCTCTGGAGGCACCCTAGGTGACTCCTCCTTGTATTCTTTCCCCTCTGTTTTATTACCTTCTTCTTCTCTATTTTTCTTGTCTTCTTCCTCTTATGGATCTTCATCATCTCTATCAGTTTCCTCCTTAATTTCCTCCTCTGTTTCTTCATCATCCTTAGTTCTCTTATCCCTCTTCTTCAACTTCATCATGTTCCTCTATGTTAGCTTCTTCTTCATCCATCTCATCCGTATCTTGTTATGTATCTTCCTCTTCCTATTTTGCTTCCTCTTCACTAACAGTAGGACTAACATCATAAGTTAGGGCTTTAATGCCATCCTCTGCTGGCAAGTCTCTGAAGACTGACCATGTTATAGGGATTCTAAGGTTTTGGAGGGAATCTTCAATGAGGATCCTAATCAACTCATGGTGAGCCAATTTTTGGGAATTCCCTTCCTTCACTTTGTTGCTAGAGTCTATGAGTGATTGCAACAAGAAATAGGGTATGCTGAGTCTTTGGTGAGGTGGTGTTTCTATCCCAAATCTTAATTCCTCAAGGATCCTAAAATGATAGCCATAAACAACACTATATCTACCCTCACATGAGATGTATTTGATGAGTTGGTAGCCTACCTCACTCCATGGGTATGGCAGATTGTCCCTCCTTACTCCATTTTTTTCCTTAGTGGGTTCTTCACCTTCTAAAAAGAATTTCCTTTTTGCCACCTAGTTGTCTCCTTTGTCTTCTTTTCTCCATGGAATTCCTAGGGGAAGTGTGGTGACCCTGCTGATGAGCTCTGGGGTGAGATCTATAGTGAGGCCCCTTACTACAATAGTGGCATGGATTCTGCTGTGTGGAGTGAGGGAGTGAGAAAATTCTTGAGCCACCTCATCATCATACCCTGTGAATTTTTTGAAAAACCCCATCCAGTTGTGTCTTGTAAAGATTTCAAGCACCTGGGGGTGTTGTTGTATTCTCACAATGTTTGTGGGCTCTCTCCTATTAAACCCTCCTGTCATCTTGCTAGTGAAGCTTGAGGAGAAAATGAGAGGGTTGACACAATTTTTCAAATGCAGGAGCAAAACAGAGTTGACTGTGTATGTAATTTACTTCTCACAGTTGCTAAATTCACTAGATTTTAGAGTATCCCTAGTGTATTTTCTTGCAAAGGGGGATGAAATTTTAGAGCCTACCTCTTTAGAATGGTTGTAGTGGCCAATTCCCGTGATATCCCCTCTTGAACTCTTCTCTGCCTATCCTGTAGACTATCTCTGTGTATCCTGTAGGAATTCCTGTGCATGCTCCTGTAGGAATTCCTATGCAGAATGATGGATCTTTTCTTTTGGTGGGTGGCCTAGGTTATGAGAGTGACTTGAGTGAGGGAGTTTCGAGGAGGTGAAATGCATGAATGCATGGGAACAATGTTTTATTTCCCTTTATGGTGATTCATGGTGAGGTGGTGTGCTGGCAGCAAAGGTACGTTGCCATTTTTGGACCATTGGTCCCCACTACCACCTCATCATTTCCCACTCCTCGTAATTAGCTCCCACCTCGTAGATCCGTAGTTTAACCACTTTTTGTCCTACTCTTTCTCTGTCTTTGAGTTGACTGTAGCCACGTGTGAGAGGACACCCGGTTCTGCATGTGCTGACTAAATGAAGGTGGCCAAGTTAACTAGCCACCTTTTCACTTATAAAACGACTATCTCATAACCCTTACAACTTTTAACTACATGATGCATATGAGTGAGCGAGCGCGATACTTACCTATGGTTTTGATGCTATGCTGCAGTTGTCGAAGAGTAGAGGTGCTGCTTTGTATATTTGATGCATGCCATTGTTCTTCCTCCTCTTTCTGTATGCTAATGGTTTCTTTGCTTTTGCAGGTATCTATGGCTAAATATCTGATGCTGCTGCTGCTGTGGAGCTCTTGGATCATCCTAGTGAAGACCTGTTGCTGGTGTGATTAGCATTCTATGTGATAGGTTGCTACAGGATCCTACATGATGTCCTGTAGCTGCTTCTCCCTCATAATTTTTTAATCATGTTGTTAAATAATGAATCCATACAGGTGAGAATAGTTTTTAGAGAGGAGGAATGACCTATTACAGAGTTTTGTGAACCTAACGTTTCAGACTACCAAGTGAGTCCATCATCAAGGGATGCGTTAATAGATATTCTTCAGATCTTAATGATATTCTCTAGATTTTAACCATGTTGCTAGCTAGGGCTATGAGGATGGTGTAATGAATGAAAAGGAGTAGAAGTGTGTAGAGCAAAGGATACTCAGGTAATGCTCTTACTCCTCTCTGTTTTCCTTTTTTTCTAAGATTGGCAGAAACTGTTGAAACTAACTTTTTTTATTTTGAATGGTGAGTGCAGGGATGATGATGGTGGATGAGGTGAGGTGCTAGATCATGCATAGGGTGAATTTTAGGGACCTAAAAAACCTATCATGTGCCTTTGGATTGCTTCCTGTAGGTTTTCCGGGTCACTATAATTCCTACAGGATCATCTTGTAGGTTTTCAAGGGATCCTGTAGGAATACAGGGGATCCTGTAGAAAACATAGTCTTTGCATAAATCGAAGCAATGGAGTGGAAAAATGATAGAAATGATGGAGGGATGCATGGTAAGGAGTGGAGGAGATGAATATGTGAGAGGCAGGGTTCCCTTTGGATCCTCTTTTGCTCCTTGACTATCTTTCTTGCCCACCTGCAAATGACAATTATATATTTTTCTCCTTTTTTTTGTTTTTTGTTTTTTATTTTTGAAAAACAACTAGGCCGCCTTAGAGAGGTTTTCACCCTAGCTGTTTGCCTAGGTGCCTCAAGGAAGGTTTTCACCCAAGGATCTTCTTATTCTTTTTTCTTGTCTTTTTTCTCTTTTTTCCTTTTTTTTTCTTCATCATTGGGCCACCTCACGAGGTTTTCAACCCAAAGATGGGACTCAGGCACCTCATGGAGGTTTTCACTAGAGTCCTTATTCTTTTTTTTTTCTCAGTGACTTGATGAGAGAGGAGTTGGAACTTGCTCCACCATCATCACAGTTTTATTGATATTATCAATGAACTCTTGTTTTGATAAAGGTCTCTTGTACATTTCCAATCAATGCCCATTAGCAAGCAAAGGAATGGCTTCTTCATCTATAGTTCTGATTTGCACTGAACCATTATCATGGCATCTTTCCACAACATATGGTCTGAGCCATCTTGTCCTTAACTTTCCCTTGAAGTCTTTATACCTAGAATCATATAGCAATGCCCAATTTCCCTCTTGAAATTGCTTCTCCTTAATATGTTTATCATGCCATATCTTCCTCTGAAGTTGAACTATCTCTGTATGTAGGAGGGCCTGCATTTTGAATTCATCCAAGCCATTCAATTGGAAAAATCTCTCTTTCTGTGCATTGCTGAGATCTAATTCTAGTTGGGTTGCCATCCTTAATGTGTTATATTCAAACTCAATGGAAAACAAGTCCTTTTTCCCATAGACTAGCTCATAGGGTGTGAATCCAGTGGTGGTATTCCATGTGGTATTATAGGCCCAGGTGGCCTCAACTAGTCTTTCTACCCAATCCGTCATGTTGTTGCTCACTACCTTGGTTAATATGCCCTCCAGAGCCCTGTTAGTCACCTCCACTTGCCCATTAGCTTGTGGATGATAGGGAGTGGAGGTCCTATGCTTGATCTTGTGATGGCTGAGAATGTCTTCAATCATGTTGGAGGTAAATTGGCTACCTTAGTCTGTGACTAGCTCTCTAGGGTACCCAAATTTGTAGAATACATTCTCCCTTAGGAACTCAACCACCTTTTCTTCTGTTGTTGCCTTAATTGCCTTGGTTTCATCCCACTTAGTCAAATAATCAGTGCACAAAATAATGTACTGTTTTTGCTTTGAAGGAGGGTTGATAGGCCCAATGAAGGCCATTCCCCACTTGTCAAATGGCTCGAAAGTCACTTGAGGCTGTAGGGGAATTTCATCTCTTAGAGTAGGCCTTCCCATCCTCTGGCACCGATCACATTGACTAATGTACTTTTTCACATCCTGATGAAGAGTGGGCCAATAATAGTCTGCTTGTAACACTTTGAATTTTATCCTCTTTGCTGCAAAGTGACCTCCACAAGGCCCATCATGATAGGTTAGAAGGATGTCAAAGATTTCCTCTTCCTTGAAACACCTTCTCAAGATTTGATCTGGGCCAAGTTTGAAAAGATTGCGCCAAATCCAAGTGAAGGGGGCACTTTTGCTGACTATCTTTCTCTTTTCTTTGGAGGGCAAGTTTGGTGGGAACTCTACTGATACCAAATAGTTTGCTATATCAAAAAACCATGGAGAGAGAACTAAAATAGCAAACAAGTTCTCATCTCGTAATTGGTCATCCACCATTCCTTCTTCACCTGCAGGCACATTTACCCTAGATAAAAAGTCTGCAACAACATTTTCCTTACCAGGCTTATCAACAATGGTTAGATCAAACTGCTGTAATAAAGAAACCATCGTGTAATTATAGCATTCACATGTGTTTTGTTCATTAAATATTTGATTGCAACATGGTTAGTATGCAAAAATGTTTGATAGCCTATAATGTAATGCCTGAATTTGTTTAATGAATGCACAACAGCTAGGAGTTCCTTTTTGGTCACTGTATAATTTAGCTCAGCCTTTGACAATTTCTTACTGATAAAATAGATGGCATAAGGCAATTTTCCTCTACCTGACCTAGGGCTACTCCTATGGATTTATGTGAGGAATCAACATGAATATGAAAGGGGTGGGCCTAGTTTGGGCCTCGAAGAATTGGTGCAGTGGTTAACTTACCCTTTAGAATGTCTAAGGCCTCTTGATAACTTTATGACCATATAAACTCAGAATCTTTAGCAAACAACCCAAATAAAGGAGAGGCCAATTTGCTGAAGTCCTTTATGAACCTTCGGTAGTATCCAACTATCCCTAAGAAACTCCTTACATCTCTCTACTTTTGAGGTGGGACCCTTTGGATGATGGCTATTTTGTTCGGGTCCACTTGCAGTCCTTGCTGAGATATTGAATGACCTAGCATGGTCCCTTCAGTCATTAAGAATTCACATTTTTCAGGACTAAGAGACAGGTTCATTTCAATGCATTTGTGCAGTACTTTGCCTAGGTTAGTCAAAGCTTCTTGAAAATCACAGCCATAAGGTGTAAAATCATCCATATAAATTTCCACCGCATCATGGACTAATTCGGCGAAAATACTCAAGACTGCTCTCTGGAAAGTGGCAGGAGCATTGCATAGGCCAAAAGGAAGGACCCTATAGGAAAAAGTACCCCAAGGACAAGTGAATGTGGTCTTATCCTAGTCTTCTGGGTATATTTGGATTTGGTTGTACCCACTGAATCCATCTAGGAAAGAAAAAAACTTTTTCCCTGCCAGGCCGTCTAGCACTTGGTCAATGAAGGGTAGAGGAAAATGATCCTTCTTTGTGGCTTTGTTCAACTCCCTGTAATCGACACAAATCCTCCACTTACCATTTTTCTTGGGAACTAACACTAAAGGGGAGACCCACTCACTGTTGGAGATAGGGTAAATGAATCCTGCATCTAGTAGTTTTTGTAGTTCTTCTTTGACTATATCTTTAAGAGCTGGATTCATCCTCCTTTGTGGTTGTCAGACTAACTTGCAACCTTCTTTGATGTATATGTGGTGAGTATACATTGAGGGGTGTACTCCATTAATTTCCTTGTAACTCCAAGCTAAGGCTTCTAGGTTTTCCGTTAACATGTTGCATAACTTCTCTTCGAGAGAAAAAAGAGATGGATTAATTTTCAGGTTTTTATCTGGGCCAAATTATATGGTTTTGACATGCAGTGGGTTGGAATCGATCAAGCATAAGTCAATTGGATGATTGTTCTGGGTTTCCCTTATGTCTTCTTCTAATGGTAATGAACCAGGAGTTGGACTTTGGAGTAGGTGTTCAATCAAGTCATCCTCATCTTGCTGTCCTCCTCCCATGGTTGCTTCTAAAGCATAAATTTGGGTGGAATAAACCTCATCTTCTTCCTCCTCCTCCAACCATAAAGGTAAATCATGCTCTAGAGATGGTTGAGCAGGAGGGTATAGGACTAACTGCTTGGACATATGCCCATTCTTGATGGTCATATTCCCAGCTCTGCAGCTAATGTAAGCATTGACTGTGGCCAACCATGGCCTCCCAAGGATGAGAGGATAACCAGTAAGCTTAGCCTTAGGCTAGAGAACTAGAAAATATGCAGGGTACTCCTAGGAGTCAATGGAGACTATCACATCCTCCACAATTCCCTCAGGGGTTACTATGGAACAGTCTACAAGTTGTAGAACTTTTTTGTTCTTCCTCAATGACCCTTGAAGGTTGAGCTTGAGCATGGTTTCCTTGGTCATCACATTAATGACAGCCCCAAGATTGATAAGAGTGTGCGGGACAATGGTGCCATTGATGTGCACATATACTATAGGGCTTTCAGTGTCCAAATATTTTGGACATATTACCTGTGCCAACATTAAGTTGGACAGCTGCCCAATGACATTAATGGTAGGGGCATCCCTTTTTTGTCTCCCTGGATGCTTGAAGCATTTCTCCTTAATCAACTTATTGTAAATGGGAACATCTTTTATTGCCTGGAGAAGGGGGATCTTTACACATAGATTTTTCAATTCTCCTAGAAGTTCAGTTTCTTCTAGGGTAGGCTGGAGTGGTTGGGCTAATCTCTCAGGAAAGGGTGGATTTAATTTAAGGTTGCTTTCCTCTCTTTCTTCCTCAACCTCCCTAGGTAGAGGGGGAGGTTGGTTATCTAGGAGAACTCTCCCAGATCTCAGGTTAATCTCCTGGATTTCCACAACATAAGCTGGATATGATGTCTCTCCACTGTATACTTGCTAAGCCTGCCTATTGTTTGGGTTCAGATTTGGTTGGGTAGGCATCTGGGGTTGCTTGGGTGGAGCAGAGTGTAGGAGTTGTGGTTGGGCAGGTGGTGGAGGCAATAGAGCTGGGGCATTGTTGTATTGGTGTCTCCATCCCTGGAGTGGTGTATTCCACTGAGGTTGTGGTAGAGCGTAAGGTTGAAATGACTAGCTGGCTAGCTCGGAATGATACTGAGATGCATAGGACCAAGGAAGGGGTTTAGACCAGGAAGGATGAGTAGGGGATCCCCAAGAAGGTATAGTTGTGGTTTGGTTGGGGTTATAATATGCATGGGATGACCCTTGCATGCCCTGATAGTATGGTCTAGGCCCAGGAGGTCTCCTTTGGTTAATGTAGCAAAGTTGCTCAGTGACCCCTTCAACTCTTTTATATACAACTTTGAGTCTGGGTAAAGAAGGGAACTTATCTATGGAGTGGTTTTCTTCATAGACCAAGAAAATTTCAATACAGTTCAATGGACATTTGTTCCTAGGATGCCTCCTGGTGCATCTAGGACAAAAGATGGCCAAGGCTCTCTCTACTTCCTCTTGCTTCCTTTTAATGTTCATGGTGTCCATTTGCAAGGCAAGGGTTTGCAACATCTCACTTTTGAAATCTTCCAGCATATTTCCAATTTCACCCTTGATGGATGAGTTGGAAGATGATGTACTGGCCATAGGTTGACTACCCCTACCCTTTTTCCTAGCCGCCCTAGAATGGTTTCTAAAGACAACCTTGATATCCTCATAGGGTAATTGGTAGATATTTCCTCTTGCTAACAAATGTAAGATATCCAAAAGATCTTCTCTTACTCCCTTGAGCAGGACCAGCTTTAGTGACTCAGCGTCAAGTGTGCACTTGGCCCTTTTGTAACTGAGATGGAATATTTCTTTGTAGTCTTCTAAGGATTCATCCTGGCCTATGGTCATCCTAAAAATTTCTTCTTTAGTATCCTTTGATCTACAATAGTCCTGATATTTTTTGTTAAAGGCCTACTGCATCTGAGCCCAAGTTGTGATGCTATCTCCAGGTAAGCCCATGAACCAATGCAATGTTGCATCCTTGAGGGTAGATGGAAATATTTTTAACTTTTGCTCATCATCTGTATAGTCATAGGTTCGGCATATAACAACAAACTCAAATAGGAAAGTGTCATGGTCCTTTGTGGTTAGGCCATGGAAATGAGGTAGGGCAGAGGGGCTTATATTTTTCATCTTAGTGTCCTCATTAGTTTCCATGATGGGGAAGGCACCCTCAACTCTCTCTCTATTCCCTCACTCATTTCAGTTTTCAGCCATTGGTTTAGTAGGAATGGGTTCCTCTACTTATTCTTCCCATGTAGGTTCTTCAAATATGTCAGGTTGCTGACCTAAAGGTTCCTCTAGTTCACAACCACCGAAGATGAGAGAAGGTTGGTTGTTGCATGTAGTGGGTGTATTTGGTAAAAAATTCCCTAAGTTGTCCCTATTCCTATGAGGCATGAAAGGAAATGTTTTTGGGTTGGTTTTGTATTTTTTTTTTTAAACTGGAAAGTACTTGCAGAAATGAAATTGCTGATTGAATGAAAATCACTTACAGAATGAAAAAGCTACTTGCTGAATTGAAATCCTACTTGCAGAATAGAAAGGAAAGCAGATAATGGAAAATGAAAGAAAGGAAGCAACTAGATTACTTTTGCAGAAATAAACTAACGACAGAATATTGAAGACAAGAAATAGAAGAAAAGAAAGAAGTAATCACATTCTACTCTGACACCTCCCCAGCAACGATGCCAAAAAGTGATGAGCGTTAGTATTGCAGCAAGGATGCTGCAACTCCTGGGCTACTAGCTTTACTTATCAACCCGGGGTTTGTACAAACTTGGAGGTGACAGTGTTGTATGCACAAGTAAAAGTGAAGGTCCTGCCTATTGTCATTGTTCATTCGGCAAGAGACCCCAGGAGTTCCAAGAAAGACTTCTATAGAGTCAGAAGAAGCTTGATTCTTTGATGGAAGAAGAGAAAATCTACTCTAAGAGAGATACTCTACTACAATAATGAAGAAAACAACATGTAATGCTAAATCACACCATATCTTAATTAACCATTTAAACAACTATGCTAAGCAGAATTTCTAAATCAACACTAAAAAAATGCTACTATCTAAGTTGCAGAAGTAAAGAGCATCAAACCATACTAGTGTGTAGGCAAAAAAACTAAACTAAATCTGTTTTCACTTTTTTTGTTTTTTAGGAAAAATCAAGTATGCAAATTAATTGTTCTTATGGATGTGACAGGTGAATGGAAGCTGATGGAGGATCGCTAGAAGGTTTATGAAGTGGTTGGATGGTGTGGAAGGGTCCTAGGAGGCTTTGTGTGACTTCCTAGAGGTTTCCCATCAATTCGGCCTCAAAACAGGCCGTTTCAGGAAAACCTACAGGATGTACTAGAAACCTACAGGATGATCCTGTAGGAATTACAGGAAACCTACAAGATACAACCGAGAGCTAATTGTGAGGTGTTGGGAAACTTGGGAAAGGTGTATGATGAGTGGAATGGGGTGTTAGAAAGTCTAGGAGCACTCAGGAGTCAATATCCAAGATAAGAGATGGCTAGATTCACTCAATGTAACTAGGGGAATTTCAATGAAAAATGATAAAAAAACTAGTGAGGGTGATGGTGGAGCAAGAGATGGATAAGGTGGATGAAGTGGAAGGTGGCTGCTGGTGATGAAGTCTGCGTCTCCTCCTAAAGTACTTGTTTTTCTTTAAAACATGTGTGTCTTCCAAGAACTATGCAACAAGATACATTTTCATAAACTAGAAAAGCATGAATCAATTGCCTATATTATGCATGAAGAAAGTTGCTGAAGGGAATGAAATAATGAGTGAGATCTTATTTCAAAAATGGAGATGGAAAAATATGACAATGAAATCCTCCTTGAAACATGAACCAAATGTTGAATCAAAGACAACAAACTCCAAAGCTCATGCAAGAACTATAAATCTGTGTTTTTGGGGCTGCTGAAGGGTCCCTTCCTCAAGTCATGATCCCAAGGGGAGGAAGTGAGGTTGAGACACTTGTTGACAACCTTATGGTGATCGATTTTTCTCCTTTCTAACCTGCTACTTGAAAGAAGGCATAAATGGAAGCAAACTATCACACAACCAATCTAATCTACACTGTTGTAATGGAAATGCATCTACTAAGAAAATGAACAATTAGACTATGAATCTATACTAGCATACATGTACAATAAAGAGGAGCCTTGGCTGCTAGGGTTGGGCCCTAACCCAAGAGCTTCAGTCCTTTGAGTTAACTCAGTGCTGGCTCAAAGAAAAACTCATTCTTATTACCAAAAAAATGGATTACATAAAAAACAATCACAAGTCTTGCAGCTCGAAAATAGAGTAGAGTTTTACAATCAAAAATCCAAATCCTATTGATGTCATAGGCCTCTCTACTTATACATTTGAAGTCTCCAACGACTTCCTTAAAATTAGGTTGGCTCGGCTCCCAAATTCGATATAAACTGGTGCTTTGTCTTTCACTTGCTCGACTGCCTTCTAGTCCTTAGGATTTGGCTGTTTGCACTTTGAGTTTATGGAGGAATATTCAAATGGATGGGTAGTAAATGAGGAGGATTTACCTCTTATAATCCCTCTCCCTTGTCCCATTCGAATTTTTACCATGGTCTTTGCAAAAATTCCTTGATTTTATCCTTTAATCCTGCGTTAAATGCACATTAGACCACAAAGAAAAATATCCAACTCTAACTCATCTCAGAAACAAAATATAATCAAAAGTATGCAATAATTTATGATAATAGTTGGTTTGACTAAGCTAGGAGGTGAATTAAGGCCCATATAATTACCCAATGATGAGGCTCATCATCACCCCCTACTGAAAGTGTTGCTCATCCTCTAAGAAAATTAGTCAATATCCATATCCTTCATGGCTCTGGTAGCCTCTTTGACATCTCATGCCTCTGCTATGGTCTATTCTTCTTAAAATGCTACATTGCATGATAAAACTTTATGTCCCACATGTTCCCATAAATATTTTTTAAAGGGTTTGTATTGATGGAAGCTCATATCACATATTGACACATTGGGCATAATGTATGTACACCTTCCTAGGTCATAGGCTTCTCAGGCACCAACTCAGCTCTAAAGCCTCATGGAATTTCAACGATGGCATTTTTTTATTTTCCATATTATAGGTCTGATCCCACATCAAGCAAAAAACAAAAATATAATTCTTTCACATACCTGATTTCCCGAAAATTATTTTGATATGTAGTGTAAGCTTTTGGTGTTATTATGAGATTTCTCCCTTGGATGTACTTTGCAATTTATAATGAAGTTCCAAGGTAATGCAATAAAAATTATCGAGGGACTCATTGGTCACATTTTACACCCATTGTAATGCGAATACATCTATCCCATATTGATCAAAGAACACGCATAATAAGTGCTTATATGCCTCCATAGTTTAACAAATTATTGATGCGTTGCACGAGAGTGTCATATTCTTCGTGGCATCTCCTCTTGGTTCGAAAAATATATGTCGAGCCTCTTTGAGACTTAGTCTCAGCTTGATAAATGATAAGCTCCTACACAATGACTTTCGACTACTCCAAAAGAAAAACGTGGCAATTTTTTTAAATTTTCCATCATGTGTAATCGTAAGCCCATCATGTGTAATCGTGAGCCCTAATGAAACTATTGCTCTCCTTGGAAGAATTTAGCTGCAACATCCTAGATCCAATAGTTTTTTTTCCATCATGTGTAATCGTGAGCCCTAATGATACTGTTGCTCTCCTTGGAAGAATTTAGCTGCAACATCCTAGATCCAATAGTTTTTTTTCCATCATGTGTAATTGTGAGCCCTAATGAAATTGTTGCTCTCCTTGGAAGAATTTAGCTGCTACATCCTAGATCCAATAGCTCTCAGACCATTGGCTTCTATTGGGCATTTAGTTGCAACATCCTAGATCCAATAGTTCTTAGACCATTGGTTTCTATTGGGCATGGAGTCAGACCAAAAACTAAACTGATCTTAATTTGAAATCTTTGACAATTCCAACCTTTCTGAAATCTCTATTTTCTAGACTTTACTCTTCTCTTTGTTAACTGAAACAAAATTTCTTGAAAATTGAAAACTAAATGCTCCTTTTTCGAGCTTATTTATATACAAGTCCTACTTATATACAAGGTTGAATTCCTTTAGGTGAACTTAGTCTTCCAATGGTACCAACCCAACAGTGTTGGACCTCATGACTGTATAGTGGCGAGATTCAAAAATTAAAATAAACATGCACCACATGAAATTTTGAGATAAAACAACTAATACATACCCTATAATAAATTCTTGTTGCTACAAAGGAAATCTTCCATATAATCAACTACTAGATTATAAATTGTATGAGAAAAACTAGCAACTGCCTCCTTTTCTTGCATAATTTGTTGACATCTATCTCTTTGCACAAGGCAACCATAGACCTTGTTAAGAGTTGTCATTGATGGAAATTTATATCTAACCATAACCCTAATCCTTTCTTGGTCCTAACCTTTCGTCCTAATCATTTCATGAAACCCTAACCCTAAGTCCATACCTCAAACCCTAACTCTAATCCTTGTACCCTAACCCTAAGTCCATACCTCAAACCCTAAGTCTAATCCTTGTCCTAATTCCTTATATATATTAAAAATCCTAGCTATATCAAAATTCTGAATCCTTATTTCCTAACTTATTCATATATTAAAAACCTTCATAATCCTTATTTCCTAACTTATTCATATATTAAAAACCCTAGCTATATCTAAATTTCCTACTCCTTACTTCCTAACTTATTCCTCATCAAAATTACCCTATATTAAAAATACCCTAATCATCATCACAAGAAATCATATATATCATTTATCATTCTTAATTTTCCTCATACTTTTCATTAATATTATCGTCTGCTGCACTTCTTCACATAGACTCCTCCATGGGTTGATTGTACTTTTGTTAAAACACATATAAATATGGCTCGGCTCTTTGATTATGGAGTGGATTTCGATCAAGTAGGACAAAAAAGTAGTTTACAACTCGTGAACTTGAAGATACGGTCGAGGTGTTGGAAGTTTAGACTTTTGGAGCAATGTTTTCTAGTTTCTTCACGTTGCACAGTCTCAGGCCACAAGAACAAAAATCTCAGACCATGGTGATGCTCTCTAATACTCTCGGACCAACGATACTCTCCCTCTATGCAAACCTGTAATTCTCCACGAAAACCTGTGACGATTTTGGACTTACAATTTTTTTTTCTACTTGAACCAGTGATGTTGTGATGCTCTCTACTCGTGATGATGTGATGATCTTGGACCTGTAATAAAAATTCGGTGGATTTTTATGGGTTAAATACAATGCAAACATTTGATTTGTGGAACACAAACACTCAATTTGTGTGGAAAACAATCACCTTTTTTGTGCGTTACATACAACGACACTTGATTTGTGTGGAACACAAACACTTGTTTTGTACATACACTGCTGTCATATTACATCAATCACCGTTCAAAGATTTGGAAATACGTGGAGCTGTAGTTCAAAACTATTTTTGGAGAATCTTTGTGGCATTGAAGATTGGATGTTGAATCTCCTATAAAGAACCTAAGACATTGAAGATCAGAAACCTGTTGAAACAACATCAAGTATCACAAACATTGCAAGCTGATGAGGAATGTCCAATGAACATGAAGTGAATCATTCAGAACTAATGGTCCTTTATCTCAAAAACTAAAAAGGAAGAAGGCCATTTATCTCAAAACTGAAGAAGCAAAAAGGAAGGAAGATATTTTGAAGAACAAACCAAAAGAAAGAGAAAAAATGTGTGAGAAACTTGAAGCTGAAATTGTCTATCTAAAGAAAGAATTGAATCATGTTAATAAGAGTTTTCAAAGTTATCAAACTCTTATCATCCTTAATACTCAAAGACCTCAACATGATAAGAATGGAATTGGTTTCAAACATGAGTCATCAAGTTCAAAGAAGAATGCTAATAAAGGAATTCATAAAAGCTATGCTTATCCAAAAGAAGAGAGGTCATTCCACCTAAAACAAAGATCCACCTACAACAATCCAAGGAATGAAAGAAATCTATCTCCACGAAGGAATAATACATCGAGTCAAGGCTATCCAAACATGTATCAAACTATCTCTCCTGGTTATTGTTTCTACTGTAAAAATTTTGGTTATCAAGATAAGCATTGCAAGGCTTATAAGGATAATAGCTCAAGGAGATATAAGACCAATTATCAAAATAAGTTGCTTGGTTCAAAAGAACAAGATCAAATCAATACCTACAATTCATTTGATCCTTTGTCTAAGTATGGTTTATAATGTTCCAGATGCAATAACTTAGGTCATGATGCACAAAATTGTCCACTTATATAAGAAAGGAAAGAGTTGGAAAAATGGGAACCCACTATAGATAAATGTGGTCTAGCTTTATGTGCACAAAGTGATGAAAATCAATGGTTTGTAGATAGTGGATGTTCAAGACACATGACAGGTGAGCAAAAGAAGTTTATCTCATTAAATAAAAATGATGGAAATGTATCCTTTGGAAGTGGATCTGCTAAGATTGTTGGAAAAGGGAGATTGACTCTTGTTAATGGAAAAGAAAAATCACAAAACAAACTACTAGTAGAAGGGATCAAGCACAATCTTTTGAGCGTTAACCAAATTTGTGACCAAGGAAATAATGCTATTTTTAGTACTAAATATTGCGAGATAAGAAAATCCTCTTCAGGTGAAATTGTGGGAAATGGAGTAAGAACACTAGATAATGTATATATTTTGAGTAAAATTCAAGAAGAAAAATGCTACATGAGTCAAACAGATGAAAGATGGTTATGGCAAAGGCTATTGGAACATCTAAATTTTGAAAATTTGGTTAAAATCAACAAAATAAATGCAGTTAGAGACATTCCAAAAATTTTAAAATCGAAACAAGTTGTTTGTTGCCCATGTCAACATGGAAAGAAAACTAGGACCTGCTTCAAGACCAAGGAATTCTCAGCATCAAAGCCTATGGAGGTCAGACATGTAGATTTATGTCAACTAACCATAACTCCAACTCTACAAGGGAAATGTAATTTTCTCTATTTATAGATGACTATACGAGAATGATGTGGGTATTTTTTATAAAATTTAAATTAGAAGCACTTGAATGTTTTAAGAATTTAAAATCTCTTGTGGAAAATGAAAAAGAATAAAAAATAAGTGTCTTAGAATAGGGAGAGGTGGAGAATTTACTTTAAAATAATTCAATGAATTCTGTGAAACACATGGAATCAAAAGAGAAATTTTTGTTGCTAGAACTCCTCAACAAAATGGAGTAGTTGAAAGAAGGAACATAACTGTACAAGAGATGGAAAGAACAATGTTGCTTGCAACTGATTTGTAGGCCAAATTTTGGAAAGAAGCAGTTGGAGTAGCATTGTATACCTTGAATAGAGCTCAACTCTGAACAAATAAGGATAATACTATAGGTTTTAAACCCGTACAGAAATTACCTGCATACGAGTTCTAAAACACAGAAAATAAATAATGCGAGAGCATAACACATAAAACACATATACACAGAGATTTTCCCCTGGATCCCAAAACCAGGACTACCAACTTGATTTTTCATTATGTTACTTTCAATGTTATAATACATATTTATACATGCTGAAGCATCCAATACCATGGACTGAAAACCATCGCGTCCAATACCATGGACCGAAAAACCATCGCATCCAAAAAACATGTGTGAAATCATGCACAAAACCATAGGTGGGTCCGCCCAACCTAACATAGGGTTCAAAATCAAAATTTTCTAGGGCGCTACCTTGGACCCCACAAAGTGGGGTTATGGGTACCCCTAAAACCCCCTGTTAACTACGTGGAAAGAATATAACATAACCCAACATTCTCCCACTTGTTTTTCTCTTTCCATAGGGGGCCACAGGAGAGCTTAGTCGTTTTTCCAGCCCTGAAACACCCATTGTCTCTCTACACCAAGAGAATTTCTCAGAGCTCATAGATTTTGTCAATGCATCTACATTATTCTTCAAAGTGTCCACCTTTACTAGCAACACCTTTTTGTCTTCTATCATATCCCTCACAAAGTGATACTGAATATCAATGTGCTTTGTATTTGAATGATATGCAGGGTTCTTTGCCAAGAAAATTGCACTTTGGTTGTCACAGTCTATCCTTATAGCTTCCTGTACTAACCCCATACTTGAACACAATCTCTGCAACCAAACTGCTTCCTTGCTTGCATGAGTGGCTACCATGTATTCTGCCTCTATAGTTGATAGTGCCACTACAGATTGTTTCTTACTCATCCAACTGACTACACCTCCAAATAGGTTAAACACATACCCACTTGTAGATATTCTCTGATCCAGATCTCCAGCCCAGTCTACATCAACAAAGCCATGCATATCCAACACTCTATCCAACCTTGGTCTTCCTTGGTAGCACAAACCATAATCACTAGTGCCACGCAAATACCTGAAAACTCGCTTCACTGCTGTCCAATGCTCCTTTCCTGGTTTTGACATAAACCTGCTTAATACTCCCACTGCATGTGCAATGTCTAGTCTAGTACAGACCATTGCATACATCAGGCTACCGAATGCACTTGCATATGGAACATGGGACATGTCCTCTTCCTCTTCTTGTGTCTTGGGACACTGTTCAACAGATAACCTCACACCTACAGGAATAGGAACCTTCACTGGTTTACTATCCTGCATATTAAACCTTTGTAGTGTTGTCTCGACATACTTCCTATGATTTAACCAGAGCTTCCTCTTTGCCTGATCTCTTTTAATTTCCATGCCCAAAATATAGTTTGGAGCACCAAGATCTTTCATGTCGAATTTGGAGGACAATTGGGTCTTCAAATCCTGGATAATTTCTCTGTCATTTCCAACCAACAAGATATCATCCACATATAAGACCAGATAAATAACACGGTCACCAATTAATTTAAAATACACATAGTGATCTGATTTGCTTCTGGTGAAGCCAAGTCCCCGTATAAATGTATCAAATTTTTGATACCACATCCTTGGTGACTGTTTTATTCCATAAAGAGACATCTTTAACTTTCATACCAGTTCTTTCTTACCCTTCACCATAAAGCCTTCAGGTTGCTTCATGTATATTTCCTCTTCCAGATCCCCGTGAAGAAATGCTGTCTTCACATCCATCTGTTCTACCTCAAAATCAAAGTAGCAGCAACAGATAAAAGTAATCTAATAGAAGTTACCTTGGCAACAAGAGAAAACATATCACCAAAAACAAGTCCCGGCACCTGGGAATAACCTTTTGCTACCAACTGAGCTTTGTTTTTCTCCACCTTTCCTTCTGCATTTATCTTCTTCTTGAACACCCATTTGCTGCCTATGGGTTCCTTCTAGCCAGCAACCCCACCAAATCCTAAGCCTCATTTTTGTGCAAGGATGCCATTTCATCAACCATGGCCTCTTTCCAGAGTTTTCCATCCTCTAAATCCACTGCTTCCTTCACAGTTCTGGGATCATCATCAGTAACAGACAAAGAAAAATTTGAACAGAAAGCAGATGGACTATACCTTTCTGGCTGCCTTCTTTCTCGAATTGATCTTCTCACAGCCGGAGTTTGTGGTTCTTCATCTTCTGATTCCTCCTCTGCTGTAGAGTCTGATTCTTCCTCCTTTAGCTCAAACTCTATCTTCTCAGGTTCCTTTGGTTGGACTTCATGTTTAATAACATCTTTTACCTCTCTGAACACCACATCTCAACTGTACACAACCTTCCGTGTGACTGGGTTCCAAAGCTTATAACCTTTTAAACCATCCTTATACCCAATAAAGATGCACTTTTCAGATTTATTATCCAACTTGGTTCGTTTCTCCTTTGGAACATGTACATATGCATCACATCCAAATACCCTCAGATGTGAAAGAGAGGGTTTCTTACCAGTCCATACCTCTTGTGGAGTCTTATCCTCCAACGCTGATGAAGGTGACTTGTTGACCAGGTAACATCCAGTATCCACTGCCTCTGCTCAGAATTCCTGTCCTAACTCGGCACCATTGAGCATGCTTCTTGCCATTTTCATCAACGTCTTATTCATTCTTTCTGCAACTCCATTTTGTTGAGGTGTATATGGAGTAGTCTTCTGCCGTGCTATACCACACTTCTTACATAATTCTTCAAATTCCTTACTGCAAAACTCTCCACTGTTATCTGTCCTTAGCACCTTTATCTTCTTCTTTGTTTGGTTTTCCACCAGAGCCTTAAATTCTTTAAACTTGTCAAAGACTTCAGATTTATTCTTAAGGAAATATATCCATGTATTCTTTGAGAAGTCATCTATAAATGATACATAGTACATAGACTTACCTAGTGATGGAACCTTCACAGGTCCAAACACATCACTATGCACAAGCTCTAATATCTGTTTCGCCCTCTTACTACCAGAGGGGAAACTCACTCGATTCTGCTTCCCATATACACAATTTTCACAGAAATCAAAATACAGAGAGCTATTACTCATACCTTCTACCATACCTTTACCATGAAGTATTCGAAGGCCCTTCTCTCCAATATGTCCAAGCCTTTGATGCCACAACATGGTCTTCTCTCTAGAGACCACTAGATTTTCTGCTCCACTTCCAGGAACTATAGAACTGTTGCACCCATCAATAACAGTTATACCTTGCAGCTTGTAGAGAGTTCCAATCCGAACTCCCCACATCAATACCAGTGCTCCCTGAACCATTTTGTAGGTATCCTTCTCAAACACTGTTTTTACACCTGCATCATCCAACTTGCTTACAGAAATTAGATTTTTGGCTAATGCAGGAATATGTAGAATACCTGGAAGCATTCTAACCCTTCCACCTTGCAACTTCAACTTCAGTTTTCCACGACCAATGATTCTAGCCTTCTTGTCATCCCTCAAGAAGACATCACCACCATCATATTTCTCATACTCGCAGAACCACTCTCTATGGGGAGTGAAGTGAAATGATGCAGTTGAGTCAATCAACCATGCCTCATGATCTACATGTGTACTTGAAGAAGCCAAGTACACATCCTCACCTTCATCTGAGGTGGTTTTCGCCTCTGCAGAAGGGGCATCATTAGATCCCTTTCCTTTATCAGGAGCTTTAGATTTACAATCCCTTTTGTAGTGCCCTTCCTTTCCGCATTTCCAGAACACCACCTTTACAGGTTTTCCTAGAGATTTAGATCTCCCACTCGATGACTTATTTTTGTTTCTGTTCTCGGACCATCCTTGTATAGACAAGGCATCACCATTCTGGCTCTCTGTATTTTTCTGTCTCATATCCTCCGTCAGCAAGGCTGAGACTGTTTCATCAAATTGCAAGGTAGTTGCATTGCTACCTATTGCAATAACTAGATTATCCCAAGAATTTGGTAGAGAACACAACAAATTGATGCACTTATCTTCATCTGAAATTTTAATATCAACAGACGCTAACTGACATACCACAGTGTTAAATGCGTTCAGATGCTCTGTCACCGAGTCTCCATCTTTCACCCTCAGGTTATACAGCTTTTTCTGTAGGAACAGTTTATTCACCAGAGACTTAGATTGGTACAAAGTCCCTAACTTGTCCCACAAAGCTTTCATCGTAGCTTCCCTGATACATTCAACAATACCGAATCTGAGACACACAATCGTATTGTGCTCTTTGCCTTCCGATCCAACTTCTTCCATTCTTCATCGGACACTCCCGTTGGTTTAGCACTCGGATCTACTGTGACCCACTGATCTTTATCCACCAACAAATCCTCCATATTGAGTTTCCACAACTCAAAACTCTGACCATTAAATTTCTTGATCTCTATCTTTCCACTGCTCTCCATCTTCTTTCACCAACAGAATCGATCTCGTAGATATCCCACTGAACAGGGTCTACCACAGGCCCGAGCGAAACCCCTTAGCAACAAAGGCGTCCCCTTGAAGCCAAAACAACTCTGATGCCAAAAGTAGGTTTTAACCCCGTATAGAAATTACCTGCATACTAATTCTAAAACACAGAAAATAAATAATGCGAGAGCATAACACATAAAACACATATACACATAGATTTTCCCCTAGATCCCAAAACCAGGATTACCAGCTTGATTTTTCATTATGTTCCTTTCAATGTTATAATACATATTTACATGCCGAAGGTGGTAGAAAGTATTGATGTAAAGACTGATGAGGCACCTCAAGAAAAAGAAATTTAAATCCTTGAAGACGATCCTATTATTGGAGAATATGAATAAGATACTACAAAGGAAGAAAAGGATCAAGAAAGTAAAAAAGAACCATCTCAAACTCCATCAAAAGTAAAATTTGTACAAAAACATCATCCAGAAGAACATGTTATTGGTGATGTAGATGATGGAGTACAGACCTGAAGAAGGATGATAAATATACCAAGAAAGAGTGATGCTTCCCTCCTATCTATGATAAAACCATAAAACTTTGCCCAAGCTAGTAAGGATCCTCGTTAGATAAAAGCTATGGAAGAAAAGAAGTATCAAATCGAAAAGATAGTACCTCGTCCAAAGGATAAAAATATTATTGGAACCAAGTGGGTGTTAAAAAACAAAATGAAAGAAGATGGACAGATTGTTAGAAATAAGGAAAGGTTGGTATGCAAATGATACTCAAAAGTTGAAGGAATTGACTTTGAAGAAAATTTTTCCCCTGTAGCTTGATTGGAAGCTATAAGAATGTTTTTGGAATTTTCTTGTTCAAAATGTTTCAAAGTTGATCAAATTGACATAAAATCAACATTTCTAAATGGTATCCTAGAGGAACAAATCGTTAGAAATAAGGAAAGGTTGGTATGCAAATGATACTCAAAAGTTGAAGGAATTGACTTTGAAGAAAATTTTTCCCCTGTAGCTCGACTGGAAGCTATAAGAATGTTTTTGGCATTTTCTTGTTCAAAATGTTTCAAAGTTGATCAAATTGATGTAAAATCAACATTTCTAAACGGTAACCTAGATGAACAAGTTTACGTGGAGCAACCTAAAGGTTTCGATCTAGCAGAAGGAAAATATTTTGTTTGCAAATTAAAAAAGGTGTTGTATGGATTAAAACAATATCCTAGAGCTTGGTACGCAAGATTGGATCATTATATACAACAATAAGGTTTCAAAAAGAGAGTGGTTGGAAGCAATCTCTACATGAAGATAAACAAGGATAAACTACTAATCACACTTTTATATGTTGATGATCTAATTTTCGCCAACAATAATGATGAGATGAGTCATGAATTTGCTCAAAACATGTCTAAGGAATTTGAAATGTCTATGATTGGCGAATTATCTTATTTCCTTGGAATTCAAGTAACTAAAATTAAATAGGCATGTTCATATCCCAAACAAAATATCTTAGATACATGGTTAAAAGATATGGGATGGAAAAATGTGCTATTATGAGCACACCCGTGACTATAGATTGCAAATTAAGTAAAGATGATGAATCCCCTTTGGTAGACATAACTCTTTAAAAATCAATAATTGGAGCTCTTTTATACTTAATTGCTTCATGACCCGATATTATGCAAGCAGTAGGAATGGTGGCAAGATTTCAGTCAACTCCTAAAGAATCCCATTTGATGGCTGTAAAAGGAATCCTTAGATATTTGAAAGGTACTCCTAATTTTGGCCTATGGTATCCCAAAAGCACAACTCTTACTTTGACAACATACACCAATGCTGATTTGGCTAGAAGCATATAAGACCAAAAAAGTACTAACGAAAATTTATTCTTCATGGGAAATTGTCTTGTATCTTGGCTCAACAAAAAGAAATCATCTATATCTCTGTGCACAACTGAAGCTAAATACATAGATGTTGCAGATTATTGTACACAAATATTGTGGATGAAGGAAGCTCTAAAAGATGTCGATATAGAAACAAATCAACCAATCACTATCTATTGTGACAACACCTGTGCCATCAGTCTTTCAAAGAATCCAGTAATGCATTCGAAGACAACACATATCCCAATAAAATACTATTTCCTCCAAGAAAAAGTTGTGGAGAAAAATCTTAGATTGGAATATGTCAATACAAAGGAAAAAATTGCAGATAATTTCACAAAACCCCTACCATGAGAAGCATTTGAATATATTCGCCAAAATATGGGGGTAATTTCTCTTGCATCACAATAAGAAAACACATTGATAGTGGGAGGAGAACCATGATAGAGGGAGGAGCACCATGACAGGGGGAGAAGCATAATATGAATAATTTTCCATTGATGGCAAAGGGGGATAGTGCATCGAAAGAGGAAGAGTATTGCCATCAATGAAAAGGGGGAGATTTTTACGAGTTGTCATTGATGTCAATCTATCTCTAACCCTAACCCTAATCCTAATCCTTTCTTGGTCCTAACCTTTCGTCCTAGTCATTTCATGAAACCCTAACCCTAAGTCCATACCTCAAACCCTAACTCTAATCCTTGTCCTAATTCCTTATATATATTAAAAGCCCTAGCTATATCAAAATTCTTAATCCTTATTTCCTAACTTATTCATACATTAAAAACCTTCTTAATCCTTATTTCCTAACTTATTCATATATTAAAAACCCTAGCTATATCTAAATTTCCTAATCCTTACTTGCTAACTTATTCCTCATCAAAATTTCCATATATTAAAAATACCCTAATCATCATCATAAGAAATCATATATATCATTTACCTTTCTTAATTTTCCTCATACTTTTCATTAATCTTACTGTCGGCTGCACTTCTTCACATTGAATCCCTCATGGGTCGATTATACTTTTGTTGAAACACATATAAATATTGGCTCAACTCTCTGATTTTGGTGTGGGTTTCGATCAAGCAGGATAACGAAGTGGTTCACAACTCGTGAACTTGAAGATAAGGTCGAGGTGGTGGCAGTTCAGACTTTTGGAGCAATGTTTTTTGGTTTCTTCACATTGCACAATCTCGTACCACATGAACAATAATCTCAGACCGTAGTGATGCTCTCTAATACTCTCGGATCAATGATACTCTCCCTCTACACAAAAAAGTAATAGGCTCCACGCAAACCTGTGATAGTTTCAGACCTATAATTCTCTCTGTCTACTTGAACCAGTCATTCTATGTTGCTCTCTACTTATGAGGCTGTGATGATATTGGACCTATAATAACAATTCGATGGATTTGTAGGGTTAAATACAAAATTTTTGATTTGTGAAACACAAACACTCAACTTTTGTGGAATGCAGTCACCTTTTTTGTGGGTTACACACAACAAAACTTGGTTTATGTGGAACACATACACTTTTTTTGTACATACAACGTAGACATATTACATCAATCACTATTCAAATATTTGGAATTATGTGAAGCTATAGTTCGAAACCTTTTTTTGAGCATCTCTGTGGCATTGAAGATTGGACATTGATTCTCTTGTAAAGAACCTAAGACATTGAAGATCAGACACCTATTGAAGCAACCTCAAGTATCACAAACATTGCAAGATGATGAGGAATGTCCAATGAAGATGAATTGAAGCATTCATACCTAATGGTAACTCTGTAAACCTTGGTAACCTTTTATTTTAGGGTTTAATCGCTCCACGTTCTATCTCTGATGAATATGATTGGAGTCCTTAGGGTTGGAGCCCTAAAAATTTATTTTACAAGTTGGAGCTTGTAACCATTGTAAGGAGGATTGGTGTTCTCATCTGTTTTTCAATAAAGTTCTTTTTATTTACTTTCTAGTTCTAATTGTGAAAAATTTTAACTGGAATTAATAATAACAATTGAATGAAATACTGATTCACCCCCTCTCAATGTTTCAAAGGTCCCCACTTTGCTTCTCACATTTGGTCTCTTTCTTAAAAAGCTGCTGCAGGACATCTTTTGCCATTTGTGAGATGACCAATCTTCCTGGAAAGCTGCAATTGGGTCTTCACCCTTTGAATTGTAAATATCATAGATTGGGGAATCTACTGACGAACCCAAACCCTCATCTGAAAAATCAACATCATACACAAGAGCATGCTTGAAATGGACAAAATAAGACTTGGAAGAATTATTTTGAAGTTGACTTTCTCCTCCTTTCACAAGGCCATATGAGTTATGAAAGTTGCATCTATCTTGAAAAGACTCAAGGGGATAGTCCACACATACACCATACTCCATGACATATTTTTGAAGAACAAATTTTACATTTTCTTGATCAAAGAGTGGTTGTTATCGATGTAAGTCTAAAATTTTATTATGTTTATTGCTCCCTTGATAAGCTTAAGCATGGTCAACAAATCTTTTGTTTGTGAAATTGTTAAAGAACCATTTTCTTTTAACTATCCAACATCATTTACAGAAAAACATTGCTTCTTACATTGAAATACCTCTTTGCCAATAAATCTACTATGATCCCCTTGAATGGTTGATACATCTCACCATAAATTCTTGAAGTTCTTTCTCATTAGTTTCCTCAACAAGATCATCATAAACCTTAAATTTGTTTTGAAAATCATAATACTCACAATAATCTTCAAAAGGAAACTCTTGTGAATATAAAGTTTTGCAAAAAGAATTAGACACTGGATGGACATATTTCAAAGAGGAAATGCTTGAACAAGGTAAAGACCTATACCAAACCCTAGCTCCTTGGTCCAAATAAAAAATAAACAAATTCATTTTCACATCTTCATAAATAATATTCTGCTACTCCATGCATTCTTGAAAATATTTAAGGTGTTGGGCCCAGCTTTCATTTACAACACCACTGAATCTAGGAAAATAGGTATTCCATTCATGAAATGGAGGTACATGATGAGGATAGCCAATAACAGAAGAAAAATTTAGTGGGGAAAATTTGTTAGATAAGAATGTAGAAAGAGCCATTTTGAAAAATCCCTACTGGGCACCGCTTCATGGATGTGAATAAGGAGAACTCCAACAACAAAGCTAAATGTTCAACGGGGAAAGGAATTTATAAACAATAGGATCCATATCAAGGTAAATTCGTGTCGAGTGTAGAGTTGCAGTCCTCCATACGTCAACTTTTGTATCATTTGTTTACATGTACCAATATTCAAATGATTTTCCAATGAAATGTGAAATATGCAACATGTTACAAATTTATGCTTATTTCATGATAACTCTAGTACTGTTCAAAATTAAATCCAAATTATACTGACATTTGCAAACCTGGCGCCACTTAGATAATTAAAAAGGCTCCCTCAATTTTATGGGCATCAAAATTCATCAACTCTCATAATTTCGTTTGAGCAAGCATGTGTTTATATGCATTTTCCAACTTAAAAACATATTTATTCACAATGATGATTGAGATTTCTCCCTTGGATGTACTTTGCAGTTTATAATAAAGTTCCAAGATAATGCAATAACAATTATCGAGGGAATCATTGGTCACATTTTTCTCTCTTTATAATGTAAATACATCTATCCCATATTGATTAAAGAACACACATAATAAGAACTTATATGCCTCCATAGTTTAACCAATTATTGACATGTTGTGCAAGAGGGTCAAATTCTTTGTGGCATCTCTTCTTGGTTCGAAAAATATATGTTGAGACTCTTTGAGACTGTGTCTCAACTTGATAAATGATAAAATCCTACACAATGACTTTAGAGTGTTCTAAAAGAAAAAAATGGCACTTTTATAAAATTTTTCCATCATGTGTAATCATGAGCCCTAATGAAATTGTTTCTCTCCCTAGAATAATTTAGCTACAACTTCAATCAACTGTAGGTTTCCAAGTTGAGTTCAACAATATATCTTCAGAACTTCTTGAAATTCAATTGGAGTGTCCAAGGATTTTCTTTTCCACTTTCCAACACTACTCCAATAGCTTCACAATATATATTTTCTATTCCAAACTTCAGAAATTGATTCATCATGCCATGGTTCATTATTTCGAACTTCAATATCCAGCTCCCTTTTACGTAAATCATTAGAGGCTCATTACCTGTCAATAGTAGAATGTCAACATATAAAACCAAAACCAAAATCAAAATCATACCTTGGAACACTTCTGAAGTAAAGGTTTGAATCAACACATCATATTGGCTTCACTGGATAACTGTCAATGAGGAAACATCAAGATCGAGAAGCTTGCTTCATACAATTCTCTCTACAAACTTAACACTTTACCAAACCAATATGTTCAGTCTTACATAAATCAATATTATACAATCAAATCAACTAAGTCAACTTATCAAAGTTTAGATGCCATATCATAACTAATATCAAAATCATCAATATCATAGTATCAGATTCTTTAGACCATGTGACAGGTAGAGCTCTCATCAATCCATGACTTTATCTATTATCATGCTAACAAGTTGTCATTTAATTATCAAACCAAGCTTCATCAAGTCATACTCATGATCATAATATAAGTCACTAGATGCAAATGCATATACTAAGAATAGGTTCCATCCATTTATTATGAGATTACTTCACACTAAATCACAATTGTCAATACTTCAACCATTGTGCTAAGAACAAGGAGGCCAATACAAAACCATTATCGAATACCAATATTAGTCACTGAAAGTCACTATGCCCATATAACATTGTTATCAAGGCAAATCATTAGTCGTCAAATCAAATCATTAGTCATCAGGTCAAATCCAAAATTTGCTATCATAGTGAGATCTATAGTCCAGAACATATCTCAATCATCAAGTCAAAGTTCTAAGTCATTATCATGTCAAAACTCCAAACAAAACTCATATATATAAATCAACCAAATCTAGTTAAACTCTTGCAACACAAACTTTAATGGTTAAATCATAATGACATATCTATATGCATATCCTGGTCACCTACAAACACAAGTTTAGTCAACATATTCACATTATAGTAAACATTCAAACTTCCCCACTCATAGAAATTTTTGTTGTCTACTCCATGTCTGTAGGACTGACATCCTTTAGGTGTACTTCTGATTTTATGCACAAAACTTCATTCTTGTGTCCTGCAGGCATAACCACATCCATAGGCATTCTTCTATGCAGTTGGGGGACTACAGTCGCACCCTTGACCCTAATTTTGTGCAGCTGAGAGGCTACAATCGCACCTGTAAGCTTGCTTCCATGTGACTGAGGCTTAGAGTAAGGGAAAACTCTCTCTTCTCATATCAGAACTTTGTTGCAGATCAACAATGTCAGATATTTGTCTATTCATGTCCATAAATCTTATTTCAACAGTAAAAAATATACATATAATGCCATTGGTAATAGGAGTAAGGATCTTATTGAGAGATTCTTCCTCTGAATGGGAACCCACTTTAGTAATGTTTATTCAAGTCATCAACCTATCTATAATACTGTCATGCATCAATAGATCTATTAGATCATAAAGTCATACTATATCACATATTCATCATGGTTATATCATGTTATCATCAACTACTTCATCATGAAATCAATCTATCATCAAGGGTTAGTGTCAAATAACTAATAGGAGTAAACTTCAAGAATCATGATCACAACATTAATTCTTTGTCACTTAAATCAATCCATCAAGTTAGGGCATTCACTTTTACCATATGCCATAATTACTAAACACATCAAAACTTAACCATGGTCAACAGAAAATCTTGAATATCAATCTCATTATTATACTTCTATCATCATGGCTACCATTCTTTTCATAAACATTATCAATAGTATCAAGTTACCATCTACTAGAATCAAGGTGCTAACCTTCTTTATGGAATCAAGATATCCAAAATTATAGGTGTTAGCCAAACATCAAATATATCAAAGATCAATCTTAAGTAGCTTCATAGAATCAAGAAATTCATATGCATGCATGAGCTATTTGAGAAGGAGACATTCTCATCATACCTTAAGACTTACCTTACCATGAATGTTGCAGCTGAAACATAACTTTGAAACAATATACCATGCATGCCTTGTGTTATTCAAATATCTGTGCACCTTCTTATTTTACATAGGTAGCTTGTAGCACTTTGTCACCTTTTCATCAGATGCCTCTTCCTACACTAGTCATGATCCTCAAGAAAGATCCACTTATCACAACTCATCAAGAGGTTAGAAGAATCCAAATACTCAAATATACATGCAAGAAGTATAAGTAATTCTCAAAACAATAATTAGATCCATAAGTTTAAACAAAAGTAAAGACATAAAGAAGCATCATAAATCGAAAAGTACTTATCTTCAATGAGAGGTGACCATCTCCCTTTTCAACCAGCCTTCAAGAGAGGCCACTATCCATAGTCCACTTGATGCCTTCAATATATATTCATCAACTTCATTGACAATCAAGCCTACTAGAAACTATCCCATTCTAGGGATTCATCAAATCCGTGACAAGTGCTTGAACATCTTCACATTGACCATGCTAGGGTTTATATATTTCATATCTAAAATATTTGCCATAAACCAGGG
This sequence comes from Pinus tabuliformis, assembly GCA_031772625.1. NCBI lineage: Eukaryota > Viridiplantae > Streptophyta > Pinopsida > Pinales > Pinaceae > Pinus > Pinus tabuliformis. The sequence goes on along the minus strand of CM062804.1, from coordinate 230,405,201 downwards.
TTCTCTCAAACCCTTCTAATACCTGTCAAACCCTAATACACAAATTTCCTAGGGTTTCCTTCAAAACCTACAATTCTTTTAGGTCTCCTCCATCCTCTCATGATTCCATCAATGGTGTCACCATAGGGGTGATCTCCATAATTTTTTTCAGCCCAACTCTGATACCAAGTTAATATTTCTTAGGGATATATTGTTTTCGCTTTGATAATTGAATTTCTTCATTAACACAAATTTACATTCACCCCATAACATCATAACATTATTCAGATTTACATCATCATTCAGTAGCATATGAAATTATATAGAAATAATAATCATCATCATCAATGTAGCGGAACATAAAGGAACAATAGGAGAAAAACATTCACACAGAGACACCAGGATTGGTCGAAGACCAGGGAAAAACACACTATGGGGAAAACCCTTTCTAATTCTTCTTACTATTATATTTTCATCAAATGATTAAGAGAAAGAGAATACAATGATCCATATCTATTGGAAATAATACTGAGAGGGGGGGGGTGAATCACTATTATCAAATCAATAAAACTTTTTCATTTCCATATTAAGATTCATATATGCTACTTTAGTTAAGTGAACCCGCGTGTATACGCAAGTGTGTCTAATGCAACTAGCGTATATCCATAATACTTATGATTCAGTTAATCCATTAAATGTTGATCTTTAGTTAGTGCATCAGAACTTCGTTAACCACATGAAACGTAAGCAAGTGCAGTAAAACTGAACAGATCACAACACACAAGAAGCACACATGAACACCATGATATAAGGTGGAAACCCAATGTGGGTGAAAACCACCTACTGCAAGTCGTCTCTATCTTCTTTTAATAAGAAACTTCATTTTACAATATTTCTGTACTGGTGCAGTCTTATACCAGTACACAAGCTTCTACTTGCAGAAGGCTACAACCTTCTCTCGTTCTCCAGACTCTCCTGGAAGGGAGCTACCACCCCCTTAGCTCTTGTACTAGCTGATCCTTTTACTAGTACGTAGGTGCCGGCCTACTGAATGCTCCAACCTTCACTCGTTTTCCAGCTGCTACTGGAAGGGAGCTACCACCCCCTTAGCTCTTGTACTAGCTGATGTACTAGTACGTAGGTGCTGACCTACAGAAGGCTACAACCTTCTCTTTCTTCCTCCAGGTACCATGTTTCATGAATTTTCAGACTGGATACTCATGGAACACAACATCATAATCTGAAGGCCACGTTTCATCCAATTTTCATATTGGACCCATCAACAACATTGAAGCACAAAATCAATCATCACTGCAAAACACCCATCAACTACACCTGCATCATCAATCTCTGAATCACCCAATACTAAAACACTGAAACCCTATCAACAACACAATCACCAGAACACAAAACAGACAACAGAACTCTGCAACAATAACCAGATCCGACTGCAGCTTCAAATATCATGTCTCATAATGTATACGCTACTATGATGAATCAAACCAGTGTACATACGCGCTTTTACTAAAGCTAACCCGCGTACACATCTGCAGATATTAACTCAGATCTTTGCAGTTGTTCCAGACATTAGTCATACCCAGATCATAACATTTACAGAACATTACATGCATCAGTATACATATCTAGACTAAAAAAGATCAAACCGTATAGAGATGATTCATTCCAAGCCATTAGATCCTGATCTATCCTTATATCTTGTTCTCCATCAACCATTGAGATTCCTCCTTAGCTTAGATCAAACAAAGCATCATGAACCCATAACCTGCATACTGGATCTCATACTTTATTAGATATTCAAGACTTTCTCCATGCTCCTGCCTAATGATTTTCTTCTCCTTTTATAGTCTTAGGCCTTACTCAATACCATGGTCCAAAACCATTGAGAACCAATACTAGGGACCCATTACCCAGGTTCAACACTTCGGATGCAATACCAAGGACCAAAACCATAGGTCTAAATACCACGGACCCAAAAATAAGCTTTCCCACACGTACGCGCTTTTCCGTGCATGAAAGTGCATGCATACGCATATGCGACTTTTGATTGGCAATCCCGTGTGTATATGCATCTTTGTATATAGAGAACCTGCGTGTATACCCTACTTGGTATATAGTGAACCTGCGTATATATGCGACTTGGTACATAGTGAACATGCATATACCCTGCCTATGTACGCGACTTGGTATATATTGAACCTGTGTATGTACTCTTCTTTCTTCATTGATCATCAATTCTTTGCTGCACTATAATCTGTCATCTTGTGTGAGTTGCCATCAAGGACAACACTTGTCACATAATGCCAACAATCTCCCCCTTTGGACTTGATGGCAAAGCTAACTTGTCATACTGAGAACTACCATCCTGTCACATCTGATATCTCTTCTGTAGAACCATCAAATTATATATTTTTCTTCTACGGGTGGGTTGCCATCAAGTACAACACATGCATCATAATGCCAACAATCTCCCCCTTTGGACTTGATGGCAACACCACCAAATCACTCTCCCCCTTTGACATCAAGGGCAAAGGGCGGACCAAGATATTCTCTTTCCTTGATAAACATTCTGTTGTCCATACAACCCCTGAGTACCTGTTGAAATATCTAAATGAGCTCCCCCTTTGTGTATGCTAAGGTGTACCAATCTGTCCATGCTCCTTCTGAGTACATGCTGAATGCTCTGTTCTGTTGAAGTGTGTTGTTCATGCTCCCCCTGATTGTAAGCAAGGTCTACAAAAAGATGTTCTACAAGAAAGAACATGACTCTATACCAAAGACACATACATACATCCATCTCCCAACCAAGTGGGGATATACCAGAATTGACTCATCTACCCAACCAAGTGGGGATACACCATAAGTTTACATATGACAAATAAGTACATTACATTATTCATCCCAAGCATAGTGGGGAAACTAACATAGGCCGTCACATGACCTTGATAAGAAAAGATATACATGACATAGAGATGAAATATTTAAAACTGATCTATGAAAGTCATCAGCAACATCTGTCAATCATCATTCAGATCAGCAACCATGTTCTCCTTCTGCACCCGTTCCACCTAAAATCAAATCAAACATATACGCGACTGTATCCACAGAAACAGGTGTATATACATGGATTTTCTTCATAAAACTCGCGTACAACCACTTCCAGATCAGCAACCTATAAATGTCCTGTAACAAGGTATGACTGCACTCATCCTTTTGAACATCATCATAAAATCATTCACATTATATCATATGTGAAAAACACCATAGTCATCTCATCATCATCAAGATCTGCATGATCTTATATACCATCCATGTAACATTACACGGGAATATCCCTTATCTGACAATCATCAATCACTATGTATCTAGAGCTCAAGACTTCTTGATATCATCAACAGCCACAATCCATAGTAATCCTGCATCATAACTATATTGTATGATCTTTATGCATATGCCAACAACAGCATATGAGTGGCTCATCACCAAGTACTTTGTAGATCACCATATATATATATATATGCATCATCAAAGAATCAACCACAAATCTGAATTAAACACCAACTATGTAACCCCAAGAATCATATGAGATGGAAAACTCATAACCATATCATAGCAAGATATATCATTTAGCCATACAAGCATCATCACCAAGGACTACTAACCATAATGCCAACAATGCATTATTAAAAGTATATGCTCCCCCTGAACCTGTGCCATCTGTTCACTGTCAGATCTGATCATGCATATATCAACAAGAAGTATCAAGGCATCATCATCATGAAACACTTTAAAACATCTTACAAGTATCAAGACATTTCCACACATCATCAACAGATTATAATTATTATCAAACAGAGCAAGTAATGGACTGAATCATATCAGACCCTTTTCCTGAGCCTGTCCCACTGCTTTTCTCAAACTGACATATACGTGACTGTGCACTGTATAACTCGCATATATACGCGACTTCCCTTTATGAAACTTGCGTATGAGATTTAGGATACTGAAGTTTTACACTTTCAACTCCCTCTGAGTTGATTATGTCTATACATTGTGCTGTGCCACCTCTTTTTGACTGTACTTCCTTCTTCTTCCATATCTTCAAGTGTGATGATGATGTTTTCTCCTTTTGGTATGGTGCCCATACTTTGTTCCTGCATTCCTTTGCTGTATGTCCAAGCTTGTTACATGCATAACATCTTACATGTTTCATATTCCTCCTGTAGCAATCAGCAGCTTTGTGACCAAACATATTGCAAGAAAAACAATATCCATTAAAGTACCTGGAATGTGATGATATTTCTGCATGACGGTCTTGAACCACTCTTCTTCTACATCTGGCTGCAACATGTCCAAGATTATGACATACATAACATTCAACACTATTCATCGGAGGAGTAAAAGATTTTCTTTGAAGAATTTCTTTCCTTGGCTATTGATGGGGTTGACCTCTCATCTCCTTGTTGAGCATTTCAGGTTTTGCATTAGATTCCCTTGTCTTACTTTGTGAACTAGATTCTTCTTCAACAGATTCATGAAAACCAAGACCAGCTTTGATAGCAGGAGACCTTTGACTACTAAGAATATCATCCAAGATCTTAGTACTATCTTGAAATCGTAAGAGCTTATCTTTTTCTTCTAATTTATCTTTTAGAATATTTACCTCAACCTGATGTTGCTCTTCCTTTTCAAGATACTACTTCTTCATGTTTTCTTCAACATTTCTTCCTTCTTCCAACTGATGTCTTAGATCAAGAAATTCATTTTCTTGTTTTTCATGAGCTTGGAGAAGTTCTTTATTATGCTTCTTTGATTCTTCAAGATCTTCCTTTAGCGAGAGGATCGTAGCTTCAAGCCTTTCATAGTAACTGGATCTATCTCTGAGTTTCTTGATTATTGTGCTCCTTTCATTCACTTCATCCTGCAACTTTTGACATTGATCTTCCTTTTCCTTGAACAGCTTCCTTACCTTGTTACCTTCCTCTAGTTGAGCTTTTAGTTTGGTAGCTTCTTCTTTGAAGGCACATTCCCTTGTTTAATAGATGTTGTTGGTCTCTAATTTTGTCTGTAACCCTTTTAAATACTGCCTCTATTCGATATCTTTCTTGCTCACCCATAAGAGCAAATTTAGTTGTTTCGCTATCGCTTTCATCGTCTTCCAATGGATAAATAGATGTGTCACCAGAGGATAACAAATTCATACCTGATAGTTCTTCATCTTGAAGTGATTCTGAATCTGAGGTGCTTCTTCCACATATTCCCCAATCGATTCTCCCACTGTCATAGCTCTTCTGAGATGTCTTCTTCTTCTTAGGTGCTTTCTTCTTACGCTTCTTTCCCATTGTTCTATGGATCTCCTTCAAGCGATCAAGCTTCTACCAAAGGACCTGCTTTGATTATAATTGTTGGAAATAATACTGAGAGGGGGGGGTGAATTAGTATTATCAAATCAATAAAACTTTTTCATTTCCATATTAAGATTCATATACACTACTTCAGTTAAGTGAACCCATGTGTATATGCAATTGTGTTTAATGCAACTAGCGTATATCCATAATACTTATGATTCAATTAATCCATTAAATGTTGATCTATAGTTAGTGCATCAGAACTTCATTAACCACATGAACAGTAAGCAAGTGCAGTAAAACTGAACAGATCATCACACACAAGAAGCACACATGAACACCATGATATAAGGTGGAAACCCAATGTGGGTGAAAACCACCTGCTGCAAGTCATCTCTATCTTCTTTTAATAAGAAACTTCATTTTACAATATTTCTGTACTAGTGCAGTCTTATACCAATACACAGGCTTCTACCTGTAGAAGGCTACAACCTTCTCTCGTTCTCCAGACTCTCCTGGAAGGGAGCTACCACCCCCTTAGCTCTTGTACTAGCCGATCCTTTTACTAGTATGTAGGTGTCGGCCTACTGAATGCTCCAACCTTCACTTGTTTTCCAGCTGCTACTGGAAGGGAGCTACCACCCCCTTAGCTCTTGTACTAGCTGATGTACTAGTACATAGGTGCTGACCTACAGAAGGCTACAACCTTCTCTTTCTTCCTCCAGGTACCACATTTCATGAATTTTCAGACTGGATACTCATGGAACACAACATCATAATCTGAAGGCCATGTTTCATCCAATTTTCATACTAGACCCATCAACAACATTGAAGCACAAAATCAATCATCACTTCAAAACACCCATCAACTACACCTGCATCATCAATCTCTGAATCACCCAATACTGAATAACTGAAACCCTGTCAACAACACAATCACCATAACACAGAACAGACAACAGAACTCTGCAACAATAACCAGATTCGACACAACTTCAAATATCATGTCTCATACTGTATATGCTACTATGATGAATCAAAATAACGTAAATACGCACTTTTACTAAATCTAACCCGCGTACACATCTGCAGATATTAACTCAGATCTTTGCAGCTATTCCAGAAATTAGTCATACCTAGATCATAAAATTTACAGAACATTACATGCATCAGTATACAGATCTAGACTAAACAAGATCAAACTGTATAGAGATGATTCATTCCAAGCCATTAGATCCTGATCTATCCTTAGATCTTGTTCTCCATCAACTGTTGAGATTCCTCCTTAGCTTAGATCAAACAATGCATCATGAACCCATAACCTGCATACTGGATCTCATACTTTATCAGATATTCAAGACTTTCTCCATGCTCCTGCCTAATGATTTTCTTCTCCTTTTATAGTCTTAGGCCTTACTCAATACCATGGTCCAAAACCATTGAGAACTAATACTAGGGACCCAATACCTGGGTTCAACACTTCAGACGCAATACCAAGGACCAAAACCATAGGTATAAATACCACGGACCCAAAAATAAGCTGTCCCACATGTACGAGCTTTTCCGTGCATACGCATACGCAACTTTTGATCGGCAATCCCGCGTGTATACACATCTTTGTATATAGAGAACCTGTGTTTATACTGTACTTGGTATATAGTGAACCTGCGTATATACACGACTTGGTACATAGTGAACATGTGTATAACCTACCTATGTACGCGACTTGGTATATAGTGAACCTACATATATACTCTTCTTTCTTCATTGATCATCAATTCTTTGCTGCACTATAATCTGTCATCTTATGTGAGTTGCCATCAAGGACAACACTTGTCACATAATGCCAACAATCTCCCCCTTTGGACTTGATGGCAAAGCTAACTTGTCATACTGAGAACTATCATCCTGTCACATCTGATATCTCTTCTGTAGAACCATCAAGTTATATATTTTTCTTCTATGGGTGGGTTGCCATCAAGTACAACACATGCATCATAATGCCAACAATATCTTCATTCATATAACTATTCATCAAAATAAACTACAACATCCATGAAATGAACCCAACAATGCTTATACTCAAAATCCTGTTTCTGAAGCTTGTAATGAACTGTCACTGTCTGCGGCCAACTGCCGAACACTGTAGTCACTGAGAAAAATCTTCAGACAACTGAAATTCCATTATTTAGGTCGGTTGCATGGAGGAGCGTGTGACTGATAAGCTTCTAGTCACTCTATGGAGCCTACAAGAGAGTGACTACAGTCTGTAACTTAGATTTTGAAACCCTAGATGCCGTCGCACAGAGGATGAGTTGTGTGTGAGACAAGGATGCTTCGATCACACAGATGAGCATGGTAGCAAGAGACTATAGTTGAGATCTCTTTGTCCTGTGCCTGTGAATGAGGCCCAAAACCCTAAAACAGAAATGCAAGCTTTGGATCCTACAATTTCATCTTCAAGTGAACATGTTCCTCCGTGGACGAGCCTCAAACCTCTGTGAGAAAAAAACCAAGATAGAAGAGTGTCTCATGATGATTTCCAAATGAGGTATAGGTCACTTGTATTTATAACATTCCAAGGGTGTCCACTTTTCTTTAGGGCTGACCTTATCAAATATGCACATGTGGTATTTTCTTCATAAGTAAACTTTACCGTATTCGATTTGAGTGATCATTAGGTTTATTTTGGTCCTCTCGAAAAGAGGAATTCAGTGCAATCATTATCTCCATCAAATGAAATGTCCAAAGTTGAATTTGATTATAGTTTCATATTTTAACAACGTGGTCCACAAGAGGTGCTGAGGGTTGGAGCCTTCAGTAAGGGAGTCGGGGCTTCCTTCTAGTGGTAGCTGGTAAACTTGTTCAGGGCATAGGATCTCCCTTCTAGTAGGAGCCGGTAAATGAGATTAAGGGGTTGTAGCTCCCTTCTAGTGGGTGCTGGAGAATGAGTGGAGGTTGTAGCCTTTTGCAGGTGGGTGCTTGTGTGCTGGTAAGAGTCTGTGCCAATATAAGATTGTAAGAAGATTTTCTTTATATAATAAGAAAGAAGACATATACGACGACAAGGGTGGTTTTATCCCACATTGGGTTTCCACCTAAAAATCTTGGTGTTCTCATGTGTTATTGTGTTGCTTATGTGTGATGGTTTATTCTAGTCTTATTGCTCATGATTACTATTTAATTAATAGTTAATACAATAATGAATTATTGGTTGAAGATGAACATTTGATGAAACATATAAAAATTACTTATTTGGATATAAGTAGTTTTCATTTACCACAATCGCATACATACACATGTTTCATGAATGATAGTATTGTACATAAATTAGAATATGAAATGAAAAGTTAAAGTGAGTTTAAAATACTGATTCATCCCCACCATCCCTCTCAGTATTTTTCCTAACAATATGTGGTTCAAAACCATTTGTTTCTATATTGTTTATTTTGTAAATAATGATAATTAAATTGAATTTGAATTTGTTATATTGCGGTACCGATATTTGGATGCCTTGTTTGAGCAACAATTACATAGGGATAACAGTACTTAGACCACATAGTTTGTATATTTTCAGGCCCATTTCATAGGGCACTTTCACATGTGTATTATACTTTGTATATTTTCATATGGACAATTTATGGATACATGAACATTATTTCAGTTTATGGATGCTTATTATTTTATTTTATGGATGTTCATGCAATGTACTTTGTATATATTTTCATATGGACAATTTATGAATACATTCATTATTTCAATTTATGGATGTTAATTATTTCACCAGTTTAAAAAAAATTCTATAGTATAACTTTTATTAAAAATATAACAATAATAATTTAAAATTAAATAAAAGATCAATTTTTATATTTTAAAATATACTTTTACTTTGTATTTAATGGCTTTTGTCATCCATCTTGTGAATAATTTTCAATTATATGCTAGACTAAAATGATCTCTCCATGGTATTGAAAAAAAGGTTATAATGAATCCATATGTAATCAACTCAAAAGTCCATGGTATAAGATTTAAGCATTATGTAAGACTCACCCTCAAGCCATGAATACAAAATTTACAAGATTTAAGAAATAAAAGCATTATGTAGCCACCATCAAGCCACAAATATGAATTCTACAACATTCAAGAAGTAAAATTTTACAAAATATTCATTTTGATTTCTAGTTTCATGGACTAAGAAAATAAGTACAATATTACTATGATGCAAGTCACTTTGATACTTAAAATGAACTAAAATATATCATGTATCAATTTCATATTTGTTGAAAAATCAAGGAATTTGTTGATTAACATTGATTTTCCTTGATAATTACTTGTGATATTTGTTGGCATTTTATTATTATGTTTTACTTCTTTATCAAAAAATTATAAAAAACATGAAGATCACAAAACACAAAGAACACAAGATATAGGCTCCATGGCAAGGCAAAACCCCACAACTGGGGAAAACCCGAATAATCCTCTTCTTATAGAATTAGATCAAATGAGACCTCCATGACCCAAAGACCAAGTCCAAGATCTTTGCAAGCCCCAAGTCATCCCTCCACATGATCTCTTCCAAAAAAGACATCTACCAAAGTCAACGAAGTTCAATCTCTTCACAAACAGCTCCTATAAAAGTCTCGGTCCTAGAACTTTAGGTTTGCAATTCGACCTGTAACTTCAACCCCTACAACTCACACAGAAAACCCTAGTATACTCACATGTGTGGACATAAAATATATATTTTCAAGCCTTCTTCCTCGCTTTGACTTTTCCTTCTTATTCTTAACTTTTTTCTCTTCTTTCTTCTTTTCTTATTGCAGATCAAACTTGTGTGTGTACTTCAATAGGTCGAAGTCTATGGCTATATATACACTGTTCAAGAGGTCAAATAGGCCTGTTGTTAGATCCCTAAAATACTAGTGTATTCCCCCATTTTTATTGTCAGTGTATCCTCCTTATTGTTATTTTTGTGCCCATGTAGTCCCCATATTGTTATTATTGTGCCCCATAGAAGCCCACTATTGTTATTGTTGTGCCCTTACATTATTATTGTTATGTTGACTCTGATTTTATTGTGATCCCTTAGACTCCTATATATAGAAAGGAGGTTTTTTCATTTGAATCCTCAAATAATTGTTCATTTGTGTAATGTAAAGGAGGTTTCCCCTTCGAAGAGGCTAAGTTTAAAGTCTTTGATCTATCTCTTCTTCTATTTTGTGAGCTGGTTGCATAACACTTGTTTTATGCTGACTTCCAATGTAGGGATGACTTGTTCTTGGGATTCCAAATTGACTTTATAAACTCAAAAATGATGTTTCTTTCTTAATACATATTTCCCAAAAGTGTCATTTACATATGACAATAATTCTATTGACTTATGAAAAATATTTGACAAACCCCAGGAGCATGAAATGCATACTTCACCTAGATGACCATTAAATGGAGCACGAAACCCATGCTCAAATAAAATTCTTTTTCTTATTTTACATGAAATACAAATTGATACAAGAACAAATATAAATATGAAGACTGAACCTAGTTACTTTTCAAACACCCCCTCTTAGATAGGGACGCATTCATAATGACTCAACAAGTCTATCTCAAGTTGAAATATTCTCATAAGAAGGGATCCATATTGATAGGTCACAAGGGTCATTATAGCCAAAATTATCACATTACCAAGGTGTTGAAAGGTACACTCTATCTCTCATAATATCAAAGCATAATGTCGGGAGGCATTCCATGGGACACCACAATATCTCACCAAGGTACGTACTCCACCTAGGATACCCAAAGTATGTCTTCCACTGGATCATTTCCATCAATGAAATGTCCGTTTATTAGACCATTTTTTATCCAAGTCCATGTACTTGAATTAGGATCTCCATCCTAATCCATCACAGTACATGACTCAAGAATGTCCATCCAATATTCTAATAAAATCCATAATTCTCCTTATCCATTTCCATGTACCTAACTTAGGGTATCAATCCTAATCTGGCATTGTACCTAACACAAGGAGAACCATGCTAATTCAATCCATCATTCTCCCTATCCATGTGTTGTAACAGCTGCAACACCCTCCAGAATTTTGGATTGCACTCAAATTTTGGAGCCTTCCTTGGTCTTCCTCTTGATAGTTGCAAACACTTAAGCTCATTTTATGAGCTTTCCTAAAGCCCTCTGACCCCTTTTGCTTGTTGGATCAGTTGTCATATTTTGGCATGTTTGACTAATATTTTATGTTTGTGAACCTTTTTTGGTGGTTTCAAAGGTTGTTATTTGTGTATATGAGTTGTCCTATCTATGTAAACACTCGTCGCACTCATACACAAAGTTTTGAGAACTATTGCACAAGTTTCGTCACAGTTGTCCTAAAGTTTATCTCAAGTGTTGCACTTGTCGCTTCTTGTTATGAGATAGTCACAAAGAGGGAAATAATTTCTTGTTTCTTTGGTGGTATATGTTGTCATGTCATCGAAGTATGCTAAATGTCTGGTCACAAGTTCAAGATCATAACAAGTCTATCTCCCTCTTCACTTAGCCACTTTTCCAAAAATCTTCCTGATAGAGAAACCCGACTGCATCAAACCCTGACTGAACTGCACACTGCGGAGTCTCAACCCTTAGTGTTGTGACCTTTCTACCTGGAACTATGCAGTGCATAGTCACTATCCTCTAGGGCAGTTACACTATGCAATTCCAGAGCCTAGTAGCCTTCCTTGACCCCAAAAATTGCATAGAAGTTCCTCCTAGTGTGACTTAAACTACACACTTCGCACTTCTAGTCCTCAAGCTCTTCCCCTTTCCTGCTAGAACCCCGTAATGCAAAGAGAACCCAACCTCACTTGGCCTCTAGAACTGCGCAAAAGTGTTCCCAGTGTCCTCATTTAGTTGTAGCTCACTAACCTCAAGAACTGCGCAGATTTGTCCTCTAGGTCTCTTTGCTGCATAATCCTCCTTTCCTCTAAAAACTATGCAGATCTGTCTCCCAGGATCCCATCCTGCATCAACCACTGTCTGCCTGAACTGTGCAATCCTAACTCCTAGTGGCCATTGCACAATTTTTCTCCTCAGTGAACACTGTGCTAAGAGGTTCCTCATTCAAGCTTGAGATGCACTCTGTGGAGTCTTAGTGATTAACCCCTCTCCCTCTCACCAAGAACTGCGAAATGCACAATTAATGGGCCCTCTCTCCTAGTCTGTCACCAGTCCTAGGCTTAGTTCATGGATAACATGGATCATGTTAGATTAGGGAGTTTTCAGATTGATGTCGTCCTGTCATGAGTGAATTGCAGGAACAAGTACATTGTCAATTCATGCGAGATGATGAAGAAGGAGAAGAAGGAGGAAGCATGCCTAAAGACTCACTTGTAGCTAAATGGAAAAATGAACCTACCAAGAGGAAGAAAAGGGAACACAAGTGTGCAACCACCTTCCAAGACCAAAGATCATTGAATAGCCTGCATCATCAAGCTATGCGGAGGAGAAGAGAAAGCACATCCCAGAACACATCTATCACTTAGCAGCAGTAGTGGCTTGACATTGCCACATCATCAAGCTAGTCCATGTCAGCAGTGTCATGTCAAGTTGTGTCATGAGTTGTCACCTGCCACATCACTATTGTGGACCATGTTTATTGTAAATCAAATGTATTGTAAAGTGGAATTCCAATGGACACACATGAATATGAAGAGTCATGTAAGTTGAAAAGTTAAAGGAAGTTGAAAAATCATGAGGGTAGTCAAAGAGTCACAAGGGGTAAGCATCACCCCTTGGTTACCCCCTCATTGTATGAGAAAATTAATTTTCACCTTGGCATCTCCCGCAAAGCATTAGAGAGATTAGTTAGTTCTTTGAGGAGAAAGGAGTGGCTCCAATGTGCCACTACTGGGGCTAGTGATGTATAATGTAAATATGTGTCTTGGAACTTTTGCTTAATTACAGAAGCCTTTTCAGGCCAACACATTTTCATGCATGACTTATGAATGTTTGTAAGACTATTTTGTGAATGTTTGTATTTCATGTTTTCTTTCACATGTACTAAGATAGTTGAACTATTTTGGTTATTTTAGTGCTTATCTTGTTGGGAATGCGCTGTAATGGTTGTCACTGTTGTCTCATCCTTGTGGACTATTCTGCGGGATACTAGACAAACCTTTCCTTTCTTATCGGTTATAACGACCGTCACATCCGCTGTGGACTATTCTACTAGATGTTAGAAAGATCTTCCCTTATTCATTGGTTGTAACGACTATCTCATCCACTGTGGAATATTTTGTTGGATGTTGGACACACATTTCTAATTCATGTGTGTCTCTTCCTGGGTGGTACTATTACCTCTCACTTATAGGCTCACTTTTCTCCCCCCTTTTGTAGTAAGAGAACCTAGACACAGTTGCATTGCACACCCACCTTGATTTTTGAAGATACCATTGCATCACTTGCTTGTGCTGACGACTAGAGCCGAGGCAAATATTTAAGTATTTGGAAAGTGAGCCTTTATACCGGATGGGACTCCTACACCAAATGGTGTGAGGTATGATTCGAACTTCATATCGGGGAGATCCCCTGAATGTTGGCGAGTCCAACACTGTCAACATTTTTAGTGCTAGAAGGAGGGAATCTAGTATTTTATGGATGATTGTCCCATCGACCCCATTAATACATCCTCTGGTCAAGGCAATAACGTTTACTCCATCTCCCCTACTCGTAATTATGAAATTGGTAACTCTTCACCGCCCAAGCCTAAATGTGAAATCCTGTACCATCAACTTCAGGCTGTCCTCCCCATCACTCATCAATTTGCAAAAGGTGTTGGATTGATTCTGGGAGTAATAGCTCTTCCATATTCTCAAAAGAAGAACAAGAACAACCCCACAGGAGTACTAGTCTTATTTGTTGAAGAAGCAATTCTCGCAACTCTTGAAGAAATAACAAAAGTTATGGAAAGGGAAGAAGAACCTCCACTCTTTCAAGGAGGAGAAGGAGGAAACCATTTACTCTCTGGTTCAAATTTTGGCAGGGGAGGTGGAGAGGAAGGAAACCAAGAAGAAGAGGAGGAGGAACCATCAGATTCAAAAGAGGAAGAGGGGGACAACAAAGAAGAAGACATGGCAGAGAAGAATATGGATTGGATGAATTCGGGCCCATTGACAAGTTCGGGTGTCCTACATAAGATGTTGAGACACACAAAGAAGCTCTTGATGAAATATGACCCTGACAAGAGGTGAAGGATGAATATCACTTAGACAACTTTTACCTACAACTGCAAACACTTGAGGTACGTTACGATGATGTTGCATGCATACTTTTCCTCTGTACCTTGGATGGTAGGGAAGTTGTATGGTACCACAACCTTCCTCCGATCTCCATCCAAAATTGGAGGACATTCAAAAGAATCTTTCTTGAGAAATTTGCTGAAGATAAGACCCTTGCCATGCTATTAAAGGAGTTGGTTAGTCTAAAGATGGAGCAGAAGGAAAAGTTTAAAGATTTCAATTAGAGGTTGAATCACATCTTGAACAAGTTTTCAGATGACACAAAGCCTCATGATTCCATCACCATTGACTATTACACTTTTGTCTTACCGACAAGTATTGCATAGTTTGTAAAGTGAACTATGAGACCAACTTTAACAGAAAACTATGAAGAGGCTGTTGCCATAGAGAAGGACTTGTATGCTATTGGAGTCATCACAGATGATGAACCCATAAAGGACTCCAAAGACACAGGTAAGAGGTCTCAGGACTCTATGAGAAAAGCCATGGAAAAGGAACTGAATGATCTTGAAAGGCTTATTTGTCTCGTCAAGTCCCTGACCACCCAAATGGATGAACTTAAACAAAGGACAAGTGAGACTACTATGAGCAGTAGGACCCCTAGGTTCATGTCTAGAAGGAATGCAGCTTCTGGCAATAGCAACAATCAGTCGAAAAAAATATGTGCAGAGTTCCAATGTGGTGCTGATCATTGAAAAAATTGGCATAGACTCATACTTCTCATTTCATAATGAGAATTATTGAGAAAAAACGTATCCACAGTGGAACCAACTCGCAAGCAGAATAACTGCACAGGTTGTGGACACAATCATGGTTGAGGAACAAGATGAGCCTGATCAAGATGAGAAAGAAGCTATTGTAGTTGATGAAGCTCTAGACACTCGGCATGCAGTAAACATGTATCATTGTGTTCTTGCAACCCAGAAAAGTACTACCGATAAGGAACCTTCGAGTGATGGTCTAGACCAAAAGTAGAGTAACCGATACAATTTGAGAAGTCAAGGGCCAACTGCTATGATTGAGGTGCCGAAATAGAAATTCAAAGAAAATTTGTTAAGAAAACTAAGTCCTCTGGCTAACTCAATGCAGAATACTCAGAGAAATTCCAGGAAAATAGTTCCAATAAAAAGTGTTTTCGCTAGAAACAAAGACAAAACCATTCCATTGGAAACCATAAACCTAGTTCCATCCTAGAACACCTTGGTCAGTCTTCTCGCTGTAGATTACAATATTGTAGAATATATGAAGAAGGTTCATGCAAACATATCCCTGTTTGAACTTACCACAATCACGAGCCAGTGGGACATCCTTCTATGGGCACTTTGACAAACTTCTACTAGTAATGCTACCTCTTCAGATAATGGATATAGTAAGTCTCCTGACGCTCTCACATTTGTGCTTAATGCACTCCATTTGGAGGCAAACACACTCTGCCCATCGTTCTTGTTAACGTTTGAAATATTCAACTTCAATGTACACAATTTCTTGGTTGATTCTGGTGCATCGGTAAATGTCATGCCACTATCTATGGCCAAGAAGATCAATGCTCAATGGGACAGGATAGATGTACAAATGATTCAACTGGAAAAAACTTGTGTTCTAGCAATTGGTGAGCTCAAGGATGTCATCATGCGATTATCAATTGATGGAAGAGTTAATCAATGCATCAACATTGTAATTGTGGACATTCGAGAAGCATATGGGGTATTACTGAGCAGAGACTAGTCAAGCAAGTTGCACAGATACTTTGCCATAGAATGGTCAAACTTATGGATTTTGTAAAGAGGCAAGAATAATCAAATTCAAATAGAGTTAGAGAGATAAATGAAGCACACAGTGATTCCCTTGAATGGGCATAATGAGCTGTTGTATTTCGCAGAACTTGTTTTCAAAAATTGTTTTTTAGAAACACAGTTGGGGTGCTATCTTGCAGAGCCATCCCCAGTTCCACCAGACACACAATTGTACCTCCTTCCATATCCAACTAGTGATAATGAACTTGTAAAGTTACCAATAGTGGTAGTAGCAATAGTAGTACTAGTGCAATAAGTAGTAGTACTAGTGTAATAAGCAGTCCTTGTACATATGATATGTGGAAAATGTACTTTGCTAGATCCAAGACACAAGAGGGCTCTGGAGATGGTTGTGTTTTAATAAACCCATTGTAGAGGAAACCTTTAATCTATAGTTGCTTGGAATTCAAGTGAATGAATAAAAATGCAGAGTATGAAGCACTCCTCTTGGGCTTACAGAAAGCCATTGACCTCAATGTTGTTGTCCTGAAAATGGTAGGTGACTCTGAAATTGTGTGTGTCAGGTACGTAACACTATACATTGTGTGTCATCTCATCTTAAGAGTTATCAACAATAGGTATGGAGATTCATCTCTCACTTCCAAGATTTTAATATTATTTCAGTACCAAGAATGCGTAACAAAGCTGCAGATGCCTTGGCAAACACAACTGCTAGGATGTTACCTTTACGAGACGAATTTTTTGTTGAAATTATGTATAAACCATCCATCCCAGATAACATAATTAACTTACACATTTTTGATGACAACCAACATATACTGTATTTTATGGCCAACAATGACGCATTCAAAGATGCAATGATTGATGAGGACGAGCACGAGAAGACACTGCAAGACACAACCAATGCAAACAAAGGCAACCTCATCCCTAAGGGTGTGGTATCACTGGAAAAGCTGTATGATCTGTAGAACCACTTCTAGGGACCTGTGAATGCCAAGACCCATAGTTCTACATTGTCACATGAGAAAATCAATTTATAAATTGAGAAAGATCCGAAGTATCTTAATCTCAGTACTTGCTACACACCACAAGAGTGACAAGCCTTCATCCACCTATTCAAGCATTATTGTGATATATTCGTGTGGATGTACGATGATATCAAGAGATATGACACACAAATAATCCAACATGTGATACCAATCAAGGAAGGGGCCAAGCCATTTCCGCAAAAATTAATAAAAGTTCACCCAATGCTTGAGTCCCTCATATAGAAGGAAATGATAAAACTTTTGGATGCTGAGATCATTTACAAGGTGTGACATTCAATGTGGGTATCAAACCTAGTTCCTGTGAGAAAGAAGTCTGGGGAGATTCCCCCGTGTGTAGATTTTCACAATATCAACCATGCCTTAGACAAGGACAATTACCTAGTTCCGTCCATGGAGAAGATATTGCAAACAATATATGGGGACGAAATGTTTTCTTTTCTCGATGGATTTTTGAGTTAAAACCAGGTTCTAGTAGCAGATCCTGATAGATTTAAAACTACATTTCTGACCAAGTGGGGCATGTTCACATTTTGACGAATGCCATTTGGGCTGGTCAATGTTGGTGCAACATTCCAACGTGTAATGGACATCACCTTCCACAGGCTTATTGGACAGAGCATAGTGGTTTACCTTGATGATGTTATAATATTTTCCAAATAGAGGTCAGACCACCTGCACCATTTGAAGAAGATTTTTGAGCAATGTCGAAAATACGGGATATCCTTGAATCCCAAGAAGAGTATCTTTGCAATGTCTGAAGGTAACCTTCTTGGACACATCATTGCTAAAAGTGGGATCAAGGTAGATCTGGACAGGGTTCAGACCATCACGCAGATTCAACACCCAGTGAATAAGAAAGCCATGCAGCCTTTCTTGGGGAAGATTAACTTCCTTAGAAAGTTCATCTCTGACTATGCTCAGATTGTTAAACCAATACAGGAGATGATCAAGAAATATGAAACCTATAAATAGGATAAAAGGGAAAAGGACACTTTCACCCATATTAACCAGGCTATAGCAGAAGCACCCGCGTTGTACAACCCAGAATTCAACAAAGACTTCTTGGTCTACACTTTCACTTCCGACACCTCTCTTACTGTTATGATCACTCAAAAGGATGAGTTAAACAATGAACGACCTATCTCCTTCATGAGTGCAAGCCTGTAGGGACCAGAGCTCAATTACCCTGCCGTGGAAAAACAAACTTATGCAGTGTACAAGGTGGTAAAACACTTCATACCCTATCTATTGAAAAACCATTTTATTATCATTGTTCCACACCCAATAGTTAGGTCACTTCTTGTTCAACAAGAGTTGGGTGAAAGAAGTGGTGAACTGGATGACCAGATTACCAGAATATGATCTTGACGTCAAGCCAGTTCACACCATCAAGGGTCATGGTCTTTGTAAGTTAGCAACATAAGCATTTAACGCAAAACAAGAAGAAGAGCTCACAGGATGGGAGAAAGAAATCGAAATGTAGAACGTGTTAGCGCTCAAATCTGCCTCAGGCTGAGGAAGGCAAAAATCGAGGCCACATCAAACCAAGCTAAGCCTCGTAGCTAGCCCTACGAGGACAGGAGAGGGCTCTCTCCGGGTCTATCTCGGCAAAAGGTCTTCAAAGGGGCTGAGATGACTCAAATTTAATACTGATTTTAGGCTAGTAAAGAAATAGGAAAGCTTGGTTTAGATTTTTGAGTATTTTTTTGTTGGAGAAATGGGAAAACCAATTTTGGGTGCGGGGATTGAGATCATATCTTTGCAGAAATCGAGTTGGGGCGAGGTAGGCAATAGTCTTGATGCCTTTGATCAGGTGTATGGATAGATCAGAATGACAAGGAGTTGAAGAGGGCAAAAGAGAATATGAATCCTCTTCAAACCAACAAAAACATGGAAAATCAAACAAACTTAAAGGCAGAGCATAACAATCTATGGATTCTACCTTAACACTTCATTTGTTCAATTGCAGAAGATGAAAGAAGGAAAATGATACACATTAACAACTTACAATTACAGAAAGAAACACACCATCAACACACAAAGCCACAAGGATCCCAACAGGTGCTGCAAAATCTCCGATCTTTCCTTAGCCAAGATATGAAAAAATATGTACAATAGTGTCCAAAATCTTCCCAAGAGTCCAACCTCTGCTACTGAATGAAAATTTACATATATAGATCAAGCTAACCTCTAGGGGTTGAGCTCCTCCTTCTAAGAGTAGTTTCAACAAATTCTAAACATGGAGCAGGAATCTTGGTGACCAAAACAACCTGCTTCTAAAAAGAAGGAAACTGATTCATTACATTAATTGTTTGCTAATTTGTGAATGAATCATCTAGAAGAAGGTAGATAGGTGCCATGTTACCTTACATACATCAAATTACATCATGTTGGGTCAAAAATCACATCAAGGAGTGAAACTGGTGAAAACTGGCCGAATTCCTGAGCTGGAGGATGAAAACTGGACCAAAAACCCCAATGCGTAGCGCCTTGATCCCAATGCGTAGCGCACCTTTCAGCCTGTTTTTGGGACACTTATTTACATCCAAATTAAGCTCATGATAGCTCATTGGAAAGCCCTGGATGTCTACTTTCGAACCCAAGTGGAATTTTTCAATTTGGAGCTCATTTGCCCCTCCAAAACTACATTCTCCCAAAAGTACTTTCTGCTGTTGTAAAAGGTGGCAGCAAGGTGGTTTTCATGGTATTTTTAGGCCTTTTGATCATCCATAATTTGATGAAATGCCTTGGAAATAACTGAGCATGTATATTTCACCATGAAAAACCTAAAAATATAAGGTTTTTCTCCAGCAAGTGCCCCAATCAAAAGCGAGCGCGTCGACGCGCTACCCATAGAGCAGAAAAACTGTTTTTGGGACTAAAAATTTCAAAATGACAAAAATTTCTCCGAATTTGCTCAAATTCGGAGCGAAGACCCTCCATCATGTGTCATGCTCAGCCAGCGAAGCCTCGGCCAAAACTCGAAGTGGATCCAGCCTCTTTCGCCATTTTAGTGCTCTGCTCAACCTCCTTTGCAAAATCTTCATTTTTGCTTTGCCGACATGCATGCGAGCCCAATAATGATTCTTCATGTGACGAAGCATGTCTTTGTTTCTATTAGCCTTCACCAATAACTTATCTAAGTGGATGTTGACCCTCTCAAGCCAAATCTCTCGGTTAGCCTCTACCTCCTGCTCATAAACTGAATCTGTGTCTGACATGGCTTTGAAAACAAGATGTCTGCAATATGTACATTGATATAGGTGTAGGTATGGTGAAATCACGATTTCAATGCATATTCCAAAGCTAACCGAAGCATTATAAGAATTATGCCATAATGGTAATTCTCTGTTTCAGCGTATTGGGCATGAAACAGTCACTAGTTTGATCACAATGACAGTTTTGACAAATCAACAAAAGTATGAAATGTACCCTTTGTGATGTTGGCAAAACTCTTACAAATGAGTATGGAAAAATCTTCACCAGCCACCCACATGTCCTTTAAAACCCTAAAGAATGATTTTGGTAGGAGCCTAGGGTTTCATTTTTTTTTAAACACCCAAGACATCACATTTTCCCCTCAAACACACTACAAACAATTTCAAATTGACTGAGCAGCCATGAAACACCTACTTGCAAGATTTGGAGGCAATTAGACATGATCTGGGCGCATGAATATAAACAAATTTTGTGCTGGACTAAGTGCATAGCGCTCTATCCCAGTGCGTAGCGCACAACCTGATGCGTAGCGCCTGTGTATTTTTACACTGGCCGCATGAGCCCAATGCGTAGCGCTCAGCTCAGTGCGTAGCGCACAGACCCAACGCATAGCGCATTTTGTAAGAGGAGTTTGGAGGCCTTCCCAGTGTCTAAATTGGGCATAGGATAGCTCGTTAGAAAGGTCTCTGGGTCTAGTTTCCACTGAAACTAGAATTTGTTTAATTTGGAGTTCATTTTCCTTGTCAAAAATCAAATCTCCCAAGACTAGTCAAAATGTGCCAAATGAGGCTGCCTCAAGGCAGAGTGCTGTTGCAGTCAACTTTTGAATTCCTTCCTCAACTCCAACTTGAGCTCATGATAGCGCATTGGAAATATCTTTGTGTCTAGTTATCATTTGACTCATCAAGCAAGTCATTTGACCAACCAAGATAGCAGAACACTTGATTTTCCCAAGGTCACTTCAGAGGTGCATCAATTCTCCCGAGGCGATTGTATTTTTGACATTTCTCTAAAACCATGAAACTTGTGTAAAAAGTGAAGGAGGTTTTTCTTCCTTGGAATGTTTTGGACAAAAACCTCTCTCATTTTTCCAAATTCATCTTTTATTGCTCAGAAACATCATTTGAGTAAAACCTACCCCAATGTGTGGAACAAGAGATTTTGTCGAAATGAAGCGAAATGAAGGGGATAAGGGGCTTCTAAATTCTTGGGGAAATTTTTGAAAGTAGGGAGGGATGTTAGGAAGCAGGGGAAAGTGGAATCTCAGAGATTGAGTGAGGGGAAGGGGTCCAAAAGGGCAAAACACAGGCCCAACTTAGAAAATTGTCAGGTTGTAGCAAGAAACTAGGGTTTGTGCGAAAATGAGGAATTTGGCGGATCTAAGGGATGGGAAGTATTTAAGAAGGTACATGAAGGATAGGGGAAGGTGTATGAACATCATGATACAAGTTTTGCTGATGATTTGACCATTCAAGAGAAATTACCTCCAAAACCCTAGGAGAGGGAAATGGACCTTGCCAAGGCACAACTGAAGCGTGAATAAGCTGTAAAATGGCCCAATGGAACTTGACATGATGATAACAACCATATGAATGATGATAGACTCACCTGAATAGTGACATAGACTGACATTTGGGCAACTTTGAAAAGAGTGAAAGCAAACCCTAGACCTAATGCCTAGTGACCAAATTTTGCTTGAAGACTCTTTGAAATGACAAAATTGACCTTGACACCTTAAAATCACTTTGTAAGAGCATATTTGATCACTGAAGGAAGGCTACAAAGGCTGACACTAACATTGGCTCCAATGGGGATGGTAGCTCCTTGGAGGTGCCAAGAACGACAGATCTTTGGGAGAGTAGACCAGTGCCTTCATCCATTGGGCGATGGAATCATTATTTTGAATGGATAACACAAAACCTTTGACACATTTATTGAATGAAAACTTGACTGAAAACTAATTGAAACTTGACTGAAACTTGACTCAAACTGACTCAATGGCAAACTGAAATAACTTGAAAAAACTAACTCAACAGACCAAACACAAATGACTCATGACTGACTTAAAACAAGACTTTACAAAGCTTTTGGAAAAACGGCAGCAATCCATCAAGATTTGGAATCATGATGACAACCACCTGCATACTAATGAAATATGTACAATCATGTATAATTGGCTTTCCAATGTAACCAATCAAGCAGATGGCTTCTTGACTGATTTCCCTGATCAGATCTGTTGGTCAACAATACAAACTGATAACTGGGCATCCAAAAACATAGTTGACCATGATCTCCTTCATCACTGAACACTGCAATAATCACTTTCACTGCTGACTATAACAAATCTGCCATTGGATCCTGAAAAACATGAAGATTTACCTCCTGTTGAAGAAACAAGTCTTTCTCTTCTGATTCTGATCTGTCTTTATCATGTACTTCAGTAAAAGTATGCTCCTGGGCTTCAAAAAACTCTGAACAGGTAGATGAGCAGATCTCCTCTTGTAAAAACATTTCAACACATGAAACATATGAAGAATCTGAAAGGTAATCCTGTATGCTCTGATCTTCTGTAGTCTAACAATATGGTAGGTCATCTTCATATGATATCACAACCAAATTATCAAGTTCCTTATTACATTCTTCAATCATAAGGAAAGAAACTTCAGCTGATTCTTGAAGTGAAAAAATGACATTTCTATCATCTACCATAAATTCATCCAAAGGAACTGTTTCACTTACTTGAATGAAGATCTCATCTTGCTTTTCATGAACATCTGAATCCAAAACTCTGTCTATGATCTCAACAGTAGAGCTCTCTTTGATGGGCTTCAGCACAAGATATGCTTGGTCATTACAATTTGAATCTAGTTCTGAAATAGCTGACTTGACTGCATCACATTCTGAAATTGAATCTTGACTGCCCTGCACGTTGTCTTCTTCTGTGGGCAGATCTGAAATGACACTTTCTCTTTCATCATTTTCAGCCATATGGCCATCTTCAACCTGCTGATCTTGATTCTGCTGCAAAATTTCCTGATCATCTTGATGGGTATCCACTAGGTTCTCTTCATGTTGCTGAAATGGATTCTCATACAGAGCCTCCATGATCTCATCATCCATAAAATTATCATCTTCATAATATTTCTCAAGGCTTTCAATAAAAGTAGAAGCATGTTTGCAACAGTCATGAACTAAATTTAATGATGGATAAGATGCTTGATATCTTTCAATGAACAAGGCATGAAAATCCTTTAAACAGTAAATACAGGCCAGCGGCAAATTTTCATACCAGGATTGGGCTTCACCTTCCAGAGTGGCCAGGAATATCTTCATCAAGCAATCTTTAGGAAAATCCACCTTCAACTTGCGAATATGCATATGAAATCTAACTAGATGTAAAGCAGCATCCTTCTTACCATCATCGTTAAATGTAGGCAGATTCCTTGACCAATCTACCTTGGGCATCTTATTCGGAAAACCTGGAATGTGATCTCGGCTCATGGGAGCATATCTTCTTGTGATTCGGTCCATCTTGAAAATCTCACAGCTACTGATCTCCCTGCAGTGAAGTCACCATGAAGCATTGATTTCTGAATTTGTCAGTGAATGAAGTCGCCAGGTGAATGATTTCAGCCTTCTTATGCCTGATCGTTGTCCACCATCAACAATCAGATCTGAACTTGATACATGTACTGGGGTAATTAACAAGTTAGATGTCACGTTTACAAGCTAGACCGGAGATTGACTGAAGCAACGTTTATCTACTTCTGCTAATGCAAAGCAAAAGCATTTCGAAGGCTACCTGGCATACTTCAGGCTCCGTCTGTAGCTATAAAACAAATGACATCAACAAGCAAACCATTTTCTCCCCAGTATGGTCGGCACTATGTTAGCGTTCGAATCTGCCTCAGGCTGAGGAAGGCAAAACTCGAGGCCACATCAAACCAAGCTCAGCCTCGTAGCTAGCCCTACAAGGACAGGAGAGGGCTCTCTCTGGGTCTATCTCGGCAAAAGGTCTTCAAAGGGGCTGAGATGACTCAAATTTAATACTGATTTTAGGCTAGTAAAGAAATAGGAAAGTTTGGTTTAGATTTTTGAGTTTTTTTTTGTTGGAGAAATGGGAAAACCAATTTTGGGTGCGGGGATTGAGATCAGATCTTTGCAGAAATCAAGTTGGGGCGAGGTAGGCAATAGTCTTGATGCCTTTGATCAGGTGTATGGATAGATCAGAATGACAAGGAGTTGAAGAGGGCAAAAGAGAATATGGAGCCTCTTTAAACTGACGAAAACATGGAAAATCAAACAAACTTAAAGGCAGAGCATAACAATCTATGGATTCTACCTTAACACTTCATTTGTTCAATTGCAAAAGATGAAAGAAGGAAAATGATACACATTAACAACTTACAATTACAGAAAGAAACAAACCATAAACACACAAAGCCACAAGGATCCCAACAGGTGCTGCAAAATCTCTGATCTTTCCTTAGCCAAAATATGAAAAAATATGTACAATAGTGTCCAAAATCTTCCCAAGAGTCCAACCTCTGCTACTGAATGAAAATTTACATATATAGATCAAGCTAACCTCATTCCCTAACCTCTAGGGGTCGAGCTCCTCCTTCTAAGAGCAGTTTCAACAAATTCTAAACATGGAGCAGGAATCTAGGTGACCAAAACAACCTGCTTCTAAAAAGAAGGAAACTGATTCATTACATTAATTGTTTGCTAATTTGTGAATGAATCATCTAGAAGAAGGTAGATAGGTGCCATGTTACCTTACATACATCAAATTACATCATGTTGGGTCAAAAATCACATCAAGGAGTGAAACTGGTGAAAACTGGCCGAATTCCTGAGCTGGAGGATGAAAACTGGACCAAAAACCCCAATGCGTAGCGCCCTGATCCCAATGCGTAGTGCACCTTTCAGCCTGTTTTTGGGGCACTTCCTGACATCCAAATTGAGCTCATGATAGCTCGTTGGAAATCCTTGGATGTCTACTTTCCAACCCAAATGGCATTTTTCAATTTGGAGCTCATTTTCCCCTCCAAAACCGCATTCTCCTAGAAGTACTTTCTGCTGTTGCAAAAGGCCGCAGCAAGGTGGTTTTCATTGTGTTTTTAGGCCTTTTGATCATCCAGAATTTGATGAAATGCCTTGGAAATAAATGAGCATGTATATTTCACCATGAAAAACCTAAAAATATAAGGTTTTTCTCCAGAAAGTGCCCCAATCAAAAGCGAGCGCGCCGACGCGCTACCCATAGAGCGGAAAAAACTGTTTTTGGGACTAAAAATTTCAAAATGACAAAAATTTCTCCGAATTTGCTCAAATTCAGAGCGAAGACCCTCCATCATGTGTCATGGTCAGCCAGTGAAGCCTCGGCCAAAACTCGAAGTGGATCCAGCCTCTTTCACCATTTTAGTGCTCTGCTCAACCTCCTTTGCAAAATCTTCATTTTTGCTTTGCTGACATGCATGCAAGCCCAATAATGATTCTTCATGTGACGAAGCATGTCTTTGTTTCTATTAGCCTTCGACAACAACTTCTCTAAGTGGATGTTGACCCTCTCAAGCCAAATCTCTCGGTTAGCCTCTACCTCCTGCTCATAAACTGAATCTGTGTCTGACATGGCTTTGAAAACAAGATGTCTGCAATATGTACATTGATATAGGTGTAGGTATGGTGAAATCACGATTTCAATGCATATTCCAAAGCTAACCGAAGCATTATAAGAATTATGCCATAATGGTAATTCTCTGTTTCAGCGTATTGGGCATGAAACAGTCACTAGTTTGATCACAATGACAGTTTTGACAAATAAACAAAAGTATGAAATGTACCCTTTGTGATGTTGGAAAAACTCTTACAAATGAGTATGGAGCTGTGTTTTATCAAGGGAGAATGGAAAAATCTTCACCAGCCACCCACATGTCCTTTAAAACCCTAAAGAATGATTTTTGTAGGAGCCTAGGGTTTCATTTTTTTTTTAAACACCCAAGACATCACATTTTCCCCTCAAACACACTACAAACAATTTCAAATTGACTGAGCAACCATGAAACACCTACTTGCAAGATTTGGAGGCGATTAGACACGATCTGGGCGAATGAATATAATTTTTTTTTGTGTTGGACTGAGTGCATAGCGCGCTATCCCAGTGCGTAGCGCACAGCCTGATGCGTAGCGCCTGTGTATTTTTACACTGGCTGCATGAGCCCAATGCGTAGCGCTCAGCTCAGTGCGTAGCGCACAGACCCAACGTGTAGCGAATTTTGTAAGAGGAGTTTGGAGGCCTTCGCGGTGTCAAAATCAGGCACAGGATAGCTCGTTAGAGAGGTCTCTGGGTCTACTTACCACTGCAACTAGAATTTTTCAATTTGGAGTTCATTTTCCTTGTCAAAAATAAAATCTCCCAAGACTGGTCAAAATGTGCCAAATGAGGCTACCTCAAGGCATAGTGCTGTTGCAGTCAACTTTGGAATGCCTTCCTCAACTCCAAATTGATCTCATGATAGCTCATTGGAAATTTCTTTGTGTATAGGTATCATTTGACTCATCTAGCAAGTCATTTGACCAACCAAGATAGGAGAAAACTTGATTTTCCCAAGGTCACGTCAGAGGTGCATCAATTCTCCCGAGGGGATTGTATTTTTGAAATTTATCTAAAACCATGACACCTTTGTAAAAAGTGAAGGAGGTTTTTCTTCCTTGGCATTTTTTGGACAAAAACCTCTCTCAGTTTTCCCAAATTCATCTTTTATTGCTCAGAAACATCATTTGAGTAAAACCTACCCCAATGTGTGGAACAAGAGATTTTGTCGAAATGAAGCGAAATGAAGGGGATAAGGGGATTCTAAATTCTTGGGGAAATTTTTGGAAGTAGGGAGGGATGTTAGGAAGCAGGGGAAAGTGGAATCTCAGAGATCGAGTGAGGGGAAGGGGTCCAAAAGGGAAAAACACAGGCCCAACTCAGAAAATTGCCAGGTTGTAGCAAGAAACTAGGGTTTGTGCGAAAATGAGGAATTTGGCGGATTTAAGGGATGGGAAGTATTTAAGAAGGTACATGAAGGATAGGGGAAGGTGTATGAACATCAGGATACAATTTTTGCTGATGATTTGACCATTCAAGAGAAATTACCTCCAAAACCCTAGGAGAGGGAAATGGACCTTACCAAGGCACAACTGAAGCGTGAATAAGCTGTAAAATGACCCAATGGAACTTGACATGATGATAACAACCATATGAATGATGATAGAATCATCTGAATAGTGACATAGACTAACATTTGGGCAACTTTGAAAAGAGTGAAAGCAAACCCTAGACCTAATGCCTAGTGACCAAATTTTGCTTGAAGACTCTTTGAAATGACAAAATTGACCTTGACACCTTAAAATCACTTTGTAAGAGCATATTTGATCACTGGAGGAAGGCTACAAAGGATGACACTAACAGAACGTTGAGTGAGCCTCCCTCACTTTGGATATAAAATCTTGGTATGCAGATGTGTGCCAATACCTTGAGCATGGCCGCGTGCCCTCTCACTTCTCTATGCGGCAGAACAGGGCACTCTGACTCAAAGAATTGTCATATTAGTTTGTGCATGGGGTGCTATTCAGGAAGCACCACAATGGGATATTTCTCAGGTGTTTGGAGGCACATGATTCAGACAGAGTTTTACATGATCTCCACGATGGATCAGCTGGGGGACACTTAGCAAGAAATAGTACAACACACAAGATCATGCCAGCCAATTACTATTGGAAAACATTATTTAAGGATGATCATGCCTTTTCCCCGAAGCATTTGGTCTGTCAGAGGTGTGCCATTAGAAATCGAAAGTCAGCAGCCCCGCTGCAGCTTGTTGCAGTGGAAGAACCTTTTAAATAGTGGGGATTGGATATTGTTGGGGAAATTTTCCCTCACTCATTGAAGTAGCACCACTATATTCTAACTGCTACAAATTATTTTACATGGTGGACGGAGGTGGTTCCACAAAAAAAAAGTGAATGGTCAGGAAGTCATCAACTTTCTGCAGCAGAATCTCATCTCTAGGTTTGACGTTCCTACATCACTTTTTTTTGACAATGAAGCATATTTTTTCTCGTTAAAGCTTTATGATTTTTCATTAGAAAATGATATCATCTTGAAACATTCTGCTAATTACTATCCATAGGGGAATGGTCTCGTTGAGTCCACAAACAAGAACCTCATCTGTATCATAAAAGAGATCATATTCTATGAACAACGAAATTGACACTCCTCTTTGGTGAATGCCTTATGGGCTGACCGAGTCACGCCTAAGCCTTCTATGAATAAATCCCCTTACTTCCTAGTGTATGAAATGAAGGCATCCTCCTGCCGAACATCTACTTGCCTGCTCTCCAATTTTCCTAAGAATCCTAAGGCAAGCCATGTCTTTTAGTTCAGTGTAGGGTGGACACTTTGTACAAACTATAAGAAGAAAGGTTGAAAGCAAAAGAATTTTTTTCACTTCACCACAGTCGTATCAAGAGATGGTTTGATAGAAAGTTTGTAGGGAAGAATAAATTCAGTGTCGGTGACTTAGTCTTGAAGTGGGACAAATCTCACGAGGATAAAGGAAAACATACTAAGTTTCAGTCCCTGTGGATTGGTCCTTACACAGTCCACAAAAAGCTTGGCCAACACACGTATCATCTTCAATCATTTGATAGGAATATTGACTCTCTCCCTATCAATGGCCAAGACTTAAAGAAATATTTTCAATGAAGATCTGGGCTGTGCCTTGCACTATGTACATATTATTTTGTTGTTTATGTTTTTCTTCAAGTTGTGTTGTTTTTTATGTAAACAAGTTCTATGCCTTACTGCGTTGTGGCTTCCAAATATGTGTGTGGATGAAGTTCAAAGAGTCTTGTGACACTGCAGCACTTGGCTAGCCCTTTGTCTGTCTTCCTTGTGTTGGTTGTGTCTTTTGGTCAATGAAGTTCAGACAAAAAATATGATCTGTTCGTAAGGAGAGTTTTTGTCCAACCATGAACCTGTGTCCAGTCTAGAAACTTCATGCCTATATTCAATTTTCTGCTTTGGTGTTTGCAAGCTCTTCCAACTAGTAGAAATGGAGGAGGGGAAAATCTAAACGAGTAAACCTAAATCAGACGTCTTTATATGCTTCTCTGAAGGAAAAACCTCTACTGCTCTCAATAAGTCGGGATCCCTCTTCTGCCCCAAAATATTTAAGTGCCAACGCACAATTCTCTTTAAATAAATAAATAAAGGAGAAATAAGAGAAATGATTCCTGCACAGAGAGGTGAAGCAAGCAACTCCACCAAGGTACTGTCCAAGCTCGCTGGCAGTGGAGAAATGCTTGTGTTCCTGCGTGACTCCATGGGGGTACTGTCCAAGCTTGCCGGCAACAAAGCAACACCAGAGATGAAAAATTATACTCTGAAAATCTTAATCTCGCAAGCTAAACTACCCTTCCCAATTAAAAACATTGTGAACATACTGAATCTTATATTGTGTTCAACTGAGAAGGTACAGAGGGGACCATGTCTGCCCATGGGGTAAGTGGGGAAGACAAAGTAATCTGCATGATGAATCAATAATCCCTAAAGGACCAAGGCCCTGCACAGAAGAAAATAACCAAGACAAAGAAGCTAGAATTCAACAATGTGTCGCCAAGTGTTGTAGCAGCTGCAACACCCTCCAAAATTTTGGCTTGTACTCAAATTTCAGAGCCTTCCCTGGTCTTCCCCTTGATAGTTGCAAACACTTAAGCTCATTTTATGAGCTTTCCTAAAGCCCTCTAACCCCTTTTGCTTGTTGGATCAACTGTCATCTTTTGGCATGTTTGAATGATATGTCATGTTTGTGAACCTTTTTTGGTGGTTTCGGAGGTTGGTCTTTGTGTATATGAGTTTTCCCAGCTATGTAAATACTCATCACACTCATACATGAAGTTTTGAGCACTGTCGTACAAGTGTCGTCACAGTTGTCCTAAAGTCTATCTCAAGTGTCACACTTGTTGCATCTTGTTATGAGACATTCACACAGAGGGAAATGGTTTCTTGTTGCTCCAGTGGTCTATGTTGTCATGTCGTCGAAGTATGCTAAGTGTGTGGTCACAAGTTCAAGATCATCACAAGTCTATCTCCCTCCCACACTTAGCCACTTTTCCGAAAATATTCCCGATCGAGCAACCTTGCTGCACAAGACCCTGACTTAACTATGCAGTGTGTAGTCTCAGCCCTCAGTGTTGTGACCTTGCTACCTGGAACTATGCAGTGCGCAGTCACTGTCCACCAAGGCAATTGCACTGCATATTTCAAAGCCCAACAACCTCTCTTGACCCCCATAATTATGCAATAGTTCCTCCCAGTCTGACTTGAACTGCACACTTCACACTTCTAGTCCTCAAGATATTCCCCTTTCCTACTGGAACCCCGCAATTCGTAGAGAACCCAACCTCCCTTGGCCTCCAAAACTATGCAGAGGTGTTCTCAGTGTCCTCACTCAGTGGGAGCTCATTGACCTCAAGAATTGCGCAGATTTGTCCTCCAAGTCTCTTTGCTGCCCTGTCCTCCTTGCGTCTGAAAACTACACATATCTGTCTCCCAATGTTCCATCCCACATCAGCCACTATCTACCTGAACTCCACAATCCTGATGCCTAGTGGCCACTACACAAATTTTCTCATTAGTGAGGACTGTGCTTAGAAATTCCTCAGTCAATCCTGAGCTACACTCTGTGCAGTCTTAGTGATAAACCCCTCTCCCTATCACCTGGAACTGCACAATGCATAGTTACTAGGCCCTCTCTCCTAGCCTGTCACTAGTCTCAGGCTTAGTTCATGGATAACAATGCATCATCTTAGATTAGGGAGTCTTCATATTGATGTTGGCCTATCATGAAAGAATTATAGGAACAGGTACACTGCCAAATCATGGTGAGATGATGAAGAAGGAGAAGAAGGAGGAAACATGCCTAAAGACTCACTTGTAGTTGAATGGATGAATGTACCTACCAAGAGAAAGCAAAGGGAAAGAAAGTGTGCAACAACCTTCCAAGACTGAAGATAATTGAAGAACCCACATCATCAATCTATGAAGAGGAGAAGAGAAAGCACATCCAAGAACAAATCTATCACTGAACAACAATAGTAACTTGACATTGCCACATCATCAAGACAATCCATGTCAGTAGTGTCAGGTCAATTCGTGTCATGAGTTGTCACCTACCACATCACTATTGTGGGCCATGTTTATTGTAAATCAAATGTATTTTAAAGTGGAAGTCCAATGGAAACACATGAATACGAAGAGTCACGTAAGTTGAAAAGTCAAAGGAATCTAAACAATCATGAGGGTAGTCAAAGAGTCACAAGGGGTAAGAATCACCCCTTGGTTATATATACCCCTTCATTGTATGAGCAAAGGAATTTTCACCTTGGCTCCTCCCACAAAGCATTAGAGAGATCAATTAGTTCTTTGAGGAGCAAGGAGTGGCTCCAATGTCCCACTACTGAGGTTAGTGATGTACAATGCAAACATGTGTCTTAGAAATTTTCTTAGTTACAGAGGCCTTTTTAGGCTAGCACGTTTTCATGCATCAATTATGAATGTTTGTAAGACTATTCTATGAATGTTTGTATTTCATGTTTTCTTTCACATGTACTAAGATAGTTGAACTATTTCAGTTATTTTAGTGCTTATCTTGTTGGGAATGTGCTGTAATGGTTGTCGTTGTTGTCTCATCCTTGTGGACTATTCTGTGGGATACTAGACAAACCTTTCTTTTCTTATATCTTATAACAACTTTCACATCCATTGTTTATTATTCTGCTGGATGTTAGATGTATCTTCCCTTGTTCATTGGTCGTAACGACTATCGCATCCACTGTGGAATATTCCACTAGATTGTGGACAAGAATTTCCAGTTCATGTGTGTCTCTTCATGGATGGCACTATTACCTTTCACTTAGAGGCTCACTTTTCTCCACCTTTTTGCAGTAAGAGAACCTCAACACAGTTGCATTGCATACTCACCAGGCACACTCACCTTGCTTTTTGAAGATACCATTACATCACTCTCTTCTGTTGATAACTAGAGCTAAGGAAAATATTTAAGTATTTGGCAACCAAGCCTTTATAATGGATGGGACTCCCACACCAAACAGTGTGAGGTCTGATTGGGACTTCATATCGGGGAGATCCCCTGAATGTTGGCAGGTCTAGTACCGTTAACATCATGATGAATGCACTAGACGTACGACAGTTAGTCCTAGCCTAATACATGACACAGGGAGAACCAATGTCCAACCTTACTCCATCTGAACCTGAGATGAGAAATCCATCCTCACTCCCTCTCAAACATGGACAATTCATCAACAAGCCTCAATTTGTGTCAGAAGTACTAAGTTTTCTCATCATGCAACTTCTTGAACTAAGGCTCCAAATATGCCTACTAACAATCTATGATTTTGTACTTGAGGTCTTCACATACTGTATCTTCAACTGTGTCCACCACTACTTGCATTACTTTCTTCCCTGAAGATAGTCCATCACATAGTTTCTTCAAAACAAATATTATCACAAGGTTAGCTAATCCATTGTTTTGAACACAACTTGAGTGACCTTTTCAATCAGTCTTTATCATCCAACACAACTCCATAATCACAAATAATTTTACCCTCTAGTTGTTATTTTCATATTTCCAAAATAACCAACTCTCAAGGTATTCAAATAAACCTTCAAATATCCCTCTAACTATTCTATTTTTTCTTCAAATTGACAGTCCTTAAGGCACCAATCAAACTACCTTTAAATAGTGACTTAGCTGCTCTAATATTATTATCATAAGGTCTTCCAAGCACAACCCACTTGATAGTGAATGTGTTGAAATTGTAGCAAGGAATGACTTATTTGACTTGTGATTTAGTCAAAGATGCCTGAGTTAGCTTGAGTTATTCCTTAGTCAAATATGATTGAGTTAGCTTAAGTGCATTATATCATAGATGCTTGAGTTATCGTTCAGTTAACATGTGTGATGTGGCCTATCACTGAGTTATTTCCAGTTAATTTTTAGTTAGATGGCATGCAGTGAATTGTGGACTAGTTGATGGCTAAAATTAGTTATCTGGTGGAGTTAACTCTAGTGTCTATCAGTTAACTGATCTCTAGTTCTAGAATAGAGATAAATTTGATTTTAGTTAGGTAGTTGAATTTTTGTTAACTCACCTTACTCTCAGTTAACTAGTTGCAATTGCTAAAATTAGCCCTAGTAGGTCATGCAATTCGAATTTCCTATTGAAATTGAATGAATGCATAAATTGTATTTAATTATGGTACAAAGGTTTTTGTGTAGAGAGGCTTGAGGATCAAGTAGAGCAATTTATTTTGGGAATTGCGTTACAAAATTGGAGAAATTCCTACTTTTTAGGGGAAAAATTGTGCTAGGAAATAAGAGCTTCCTAGCAGGAGACTTATTTGCCTAAGTGTTGGGAAATTCTTGTGTAGAGTTGATCAATATTGCAGGGGCTTCAGGCTTGAAGTAGATTATTTTTAATAGATAATATTTCTTAGTTGATAATACAAGCAAGAGGGGTTTTTCCCAGTTGGGTTACCTAGATAAATTTCTATGTGTGATTGTGTTTATATTCATGGTTTTTTTTTTTCGCTGAATTTTGGTAGAGAAATCCTGTGTCTTTTGCAGATCAATTTGCTCTCATTAGCAGTTGTGAGGTTTCAAGGATTTTCTACATGGTATCAAAGCATAAAACATGATAGAGACCAAATTACTTGATCAAATTTGAAGTGAGTTGAAGAGGAGATCAGTTAGTGCAGGAATTCTTTAAGTGCATGAATCATGTTAGTGAGGAAAGAGCATGCCCTAGAAGGGACATCGAATTTCTGTGCATGGAAGGATAGGATGGAGGCCATGTTAGATGATAATGGAGTTTTGGAATACATCAATACTAATATTCCTAAACCTCTTACATCAGATGCAAAACAACTAACTCAATGGAGGAGGGGTATTGCCAAAGCTAGGAGGATGATCGTAGAAGGAGTTAGAGACCATATTGTTCCAAATTTGCATGGGAAGAAGACGGAATTTGAGATGTGGAAGGCCCTTACTGATATTTTCGAAAGTAGTAGTGATACCAAAAAATTAGATTTGAATAACAAATTAATTAGCATTCGAATGGGCAAGGATGAGCCCATTGTTACATATCTATCTAGGTTAGCTCAAGTGAGGGATGAACTTGGAGGTGTTCGAGAGACAGTTCAATCATCAGAGCTTGTGAGCCTTTCTCTTCTTGGGCTTCCAAAATCTTGGCATAGTTTCCAGGATTCTATGAATGGCAGAGATAAGTTCCCTGATTGGGAGAGATTGTGGTCAAATATTGTGCAAGAAGAGATAAGGAGGAACATAAGGGATGAAGTCTCATATGGGACAAAAGAGGAGGAGAGCTTTGCTTTATCTGGCAAAAGGAAATAAGACTCAATGCCAAACAAAATGTAGTCAGAATGGTGGAAAGGAAAAGGAGGATCTGAGAAAGGTCAAGTGTTTTCATTGTCATGAATCTGGACATTATGCTACAAAATTTCCAAACAAGAAATCCAACAAGCATGTTGTAGCAACAACAAGAGGAGAAACACTCTCTTCTCAGTTCAAATTGGATTTCTCTTCGATAGCTTTCATGGAAATCTCAGTTTGAGGTAGTGTGTGGTACATTGACTCAAGGGCTACATTCCACATGATAGGGGATAAAAAGATTCTTCAGCAGTTTGGAGGAGAAATACATACAATTCCATATCGATCTTGGAGATGATGACATATACATGACCAAAGGAGTTGGTATAATAAGCTTTAAGAGGGATTTTGGTTCCCTCCATCTAAAGAATGTGATGTATGTTCCAGGATTGAGGAAAAACCTTGTCTCAGTAGTAGCCAATGAAGACAAATGGGATCATGTTGTATTTAGCAAAGGGAAGGCTTACCTCAAGCATTTTTCTTCAGGAAAAGTCAAGCCGATTGGTGTTAGGATCGAGAACCTCCAAAACTTTGAGGTTGATGCATGTGTAGCCTTGAGAAACAATGCAAAGAGTTCTTAGAGTAGAGATGTGATGGTTGAACGAGAGCAAGATAAAGATATCAAGATGGATCCTTAGCCACTATCTTAGTTTCAGTCTAAGATTTTTGGTAGTTGAGTTAACCAACATGATGATGATGATGATGATGAGGACCATAGCCTAGGGTGAGTTGAGGAAACCCCTCAGTCAAAGAATTCTAGTATAGCGAAAGTTCGAGCCAACTGGGAAAAGGATTTGGTTAAGGGAGCTCAAAAGAGAGTTGAGTCCCCCATAACCAAGAAGCATACACCCAGATGCACATGATACATGGCTCTTTCTATTTCAGAGGGAGCAACTGCAGCAACAAAGAACTTGGTAGAGCCGAAGACAAATCTAGGTGGAAAAGGTTCTTCCAAGAAACCATTCCTCTCTAAGAGGGAGTGTTGAAAATGTAGCAAGGAACGACTTCTTTGACTTGTGCCTTAGTCAAAGATGCAAATTAGAATTGAATCTCATAGATGCTTGAGTTAGCTTTCAGTTAACATGTGTGATGTGGCCTATCATTGATTTATTATCAGTTAATTCGAGTTAGATGGAATGTAATGAGTTGTGGACTAGTTGATGGCTATAATTAGCTATCTGGTGGAGTTAAATCTAGTGTCTGTTCGTTAACTGATCTCTATTTTTAGAATAGAGATAAGTTTGAGTTTAGTTGGATAGTTGAATTTCTTTTAACTCAACTTACTGTCATTTAACTAGTTAT
The DNA here is from genome assembly GCA_031772625.1 of Pinus tabuliformis. Taxonomy (NCBI): domain Eukaryota; kingdom Viridiplantae; phylum Streptophyta; class Pinopsida; order Pinales; family Pinaceae; genus Pinus; species Pinus tabuliformis. The sequence goes on along the minus strand of CM062804.1, from coordinate 230,368,726 downwards.
AACTACTAAAATTAGCCCTAGTAGGCCATGCAATTCGAATTTCCTATTGAGATTGAATGAAGGAACAAATTGTATTTAATTATGGTACATAGGTTTTTGTGTAGAGAGGCTTGAGGATCAAGCAGAGAAATTTCTGTTGGGAATTGCGCTAGGAAATAAGAGCTTCATAGAAAGTCTTATTTGCCTAAATGTTGGGCAAGTCTTGTGTGGAGTTGATCAATATTGTAGGGGATTCAGGCTTGAAGTTTATTCTTTGTAATTGATCAGATTGCTCAGTTGTTAATATAAGATAGAGGGGTTTTCCCTAGTTGGGTTCCTAAGATAAATTTCTATGTGTGATTGTGTTTCTATTCATTATTTTATTTCCGCAGAATTTTGGTAGAGAAATCTTGTGTCTTTTGCAGATCAATTTTCTACCATTAGTAGTTAAAAGGTTTCAAGGTTTTTTTTATATAATTTCCTAATCCTATCTCTCAGCTACCAGAATTAACCAAGATCTTTTAATTCTATGATTTTAGCAGAATTGTATGTGAAAGAGTATGAAAAACCACATGTGCATACTTTAAAGAAGAGGAAACATAATGACGACCATCAAATCAAAGGACACACACATTGATAATGGAGTTCACCCAGTTTCGGTTACATCTCTGGGGCTGATGTCAAGTGTGGGGAGGTGGCTTCATTAAATGTTGCAAGATGATGATGAGTACATGGTACATTCTTTGTCATTACAAGGATAAACTCCCTCAACTAAAGTGGTATGTCTCTCCACGAGATGTTCTCCTATATGAACTCTCACTAATATGGGCCCTCCTTTAGTGTGACAAGATATCTAATTCTCACATGAATTGGCATATAAGTATACTCCAACAAAATGGTAGACAATGATCTCAACATCAGAAACATCATCTTAGCAAATCAAAAGAAACACATGGAATCACTACATCATATACCTCCACTTCCGAGGATGCCCTGAAAATGCAAAGCACTGCTGAATAAATCAAATACATCGTTGAATTCATGGCACGAAATCGTGTTGAATGATTGTAAGCTATCCCTTACTGACACTGTCAAAATCTAGACCCTCGAGAATCTAAAATATTCCCCAAAGATTCCTTACTGTTGACTGCCTAAAATTATGCTGCTCAGATGAGGAAACTGATTTGATCGTCACATTCCTTGCGGAAAACCGATAAAAAAGAGTATAAAGTTGAAATACTTCTGTTACCTTCAAAATTACCCTCCAGGGAATCTCCAAGATTCCTTAAAGAATATGCATAAAGAATATACTGTAGAATATTCCCCTAGAATATTCTATGGAATATTCCTTAGAATATTCTATGGAATATTCCTCAAAATATTCCTGCATCGAAATACATGCCCAAACAGACCCCTCTAGTTTCGAATCTGACTCGTTCTCACTGGCCTTCCATTACTCTCTTGGGCAAATGAAAGTTTGGGTTTAATAGAAAAAGGTGGGCGTGAAACCCAAATCCCATGACTGGGTGGCTTGGTTGGCAGACTTCATTTAGAAATCTATTTTTGTGTGGTCGGGGGTTCCAAATTCCACCCGAGCCACTTGGCATTTTGTTTTGTTTCTTCATTCTAGCAGGCGGTTATGTATTTACGGCGATACATGGTTATGGATAACTATTGGGCTGCCACATTAGGCGGGCTGACCACCATCTAGCATGGCTTCAAACCACGCCAACCCATTAATACATAACCGTTAAATGGTGGGTGTTGGGCATTGGATCCCCCCACAGCATGTTTTGGGGCTCAAAGCCCGGGTTTTAGTCAAATGTATTGTAAGACTCCATGAATTGCGGGCGTGGAGCGCGAAGTATAGGTTGAGTCATAGGGTTGTGTACCCTAAGTTTTGTAAGGTAATGTAATGTCATGTCGGCCTACCCATGGTCTGCGGACCATGGGATTGTATAAATAGAGAGAGGCTCTAAGTTGTAAAGATAGCTAATAAGCGGATGAGCGGAGTAGAGATAGAGCATATAGGAAGAGTCTAAGTGTATTGGGTCGTAGTAGTAGGAAGAGGCTCTATAGCTGAGTGCACAGAGGCCTAGTAGAGTTCGCAACTGAGTGCGCAGACCCCTACAGTTGAGTGCACAGGGTGGTGTCGAGTCTGTAACCTTGAACGAAGAATAATAAAGAGAAGTTGATTCCAATTTCTGTGCATCTGCTTGTGTATTGCATTCTATTCATTTATACTATTTTTTTATTGTGCGCACTTATATGAATGTTGGATATACTATTAATTATCACTAGAATTACACAGATATGTTAAGTAATCAGGTAATAATAGGTTAAATAGTAAGGAACTTGGGTATAATATGGATCGTGCCCTGAGTAGGGCTGCGTGAAGGCAGCATCACAGGTTGCGAGGGACTAATAAATGCGCGTAGCGACGTGCGTGCAGGGTCAAACTGTGAACCGCAAGTAGCTCATCAAACATCCTGAGGGTGCAAAAACCTGGTTCTAGCACCATCCCATACTACTTTGGGTGAGACCTCAGTCCATGCTCCGTGGACTATTGCCGAAAGGGCCAGTAGTACCGGGATTTGTTTGGCTGAATCACCTCTGAACCTAGGTTAGGCCTAAACAAGCCAAAAAATGGTTCTATTGCCGGGATTGGGATCTGCATAAGGGATGTCTAATGTCGTGCCATTGGAATCCAACAAAAAAAGAAATTTAAGAGTGGTTGGACAAGCAGATTCACGAGTTCGCGGTGCAGGAAAACAGAAATCCGCAAGTATCTAGGGAACAATGGTTGGAGCACTACTTGTACACAGAAATCCATGAAATTTTCTTTGCATCCTTTCCTTCTAAGTTGTATGAGTGTATCACAAAGCTAGTAGACAGTCAGGGAAGGTGTAGGCTCGACAAACCAATCGTGTGGACTTCGGAATTAGTGCGTAGACTAGAAGCATCAAGAGATAAGATCACGTGAGCTGTGGACCATTGGCTCGATCGAATTATAGGAGGATTTATCACTGAGTTCACGGTAGATACGATCGTCAGCTACAGTGAGGCGGAGCGACGTTTCCTCAAGGGACCACGAGGTAAGTATATCAAATCTTTGAACACTTGGATTAAGATGCTATTGTGTGAAAAGTGGGTTATGCGAATAAATTAATGTTTGGGACTACGCGAAGTGGGAAGATCTACAGAAGTGGAAGTAGTGAAGAATTGGAAACCAGTCCCTTAATTTCCCCCTCACAGGAAAGTGAGGAAGAGCTCGCAAAAGTTTCTTCGAGAAGCTTGGTCAGTCTGATAAGGCAACGAATTCCGCGCTTACCACCTCCACCTACACCGCCACCATGGGTAAGATCTTCTATTGGTTCACCATTCACAACTGAATAGGAGGCCACTATAGCGCAGGTCTTCCCATTGTTCCCATGTCTGTTTTGGTAGTACATTCGCGTTCAATCTGAGATCCAGGATTACTTGATCCATTTCATACTCGCCGATTTGCGCAGTCAACCTCATTTCCCTTCCTGTACGCAATGCATGCTTTCCAAGTTTTCGGACCATGCACAGATCTCCTGACCCTGTGCACTTAGTGATAATTTCCTGTAGTCCTTTTACTGCCTTACTGTCGCGTAGCAGTTTCATGCATGTCTCTAAAAAGGTAGTGAGCATTGAAGGATCCATCCCTAGTTCTAGTTGATACTTACTACTTGAAGTGGAGGCCTCCGTGAAGCTCTTCTTAGCTTCCATGAATGTCTCCTTCGTGCGTTCTAAATCAAATTCAGGTTCCTTTGTAGGAGGAAAACCCCAGCTTAGAACGAAAGCCAGTCAGTAGGGGCAGAACAACTTGTGCGCCCACCTTTCCCAATGGGTACGGACATATGATGTACAGCCCGCACAAGCGCACACCACTCCCAGAATAGAGAATCAGAACAAACCGCAACAGCAGGAAAGGTGACACACACTACCAATTATCCATGGAGAAGCATTCGATAGGGTGTGTGAAGTACTGAACAGGGTTCACCAGGTGAGACGCACTGATTGGGACCTGTGCGTACCAGCGGTTCAATGGGCCTATAGGACCATGTGCAAAACCCTGACCGCAAAAATGATTCCAAAGGTGCGGAATAGAGTAGAGACCATAATTTCTAAAGAGAATGCAAAAGGGAGTCCACACGTAATAGCTCCCGCAGATGTGACAGTGCACGAAGACCAGGACGAAGAAATCACATAGCTACATAAGGTCGAACACATAAGGATTCAGGAAGCCATTCGGCGAGGGAACCTTAGATTTCATGAACTCAAAAAAGACTAGGTACGATTGAGGAAGAAGAGAATTTTGATCGATGCCGAGGTCAAGAGGCTGGAAAATGAGATCGAGCAAGCATGTCTCGTCGATAAACTAAGGATGACAAGGAAAAGTATGAATGATCATACCACTGAATTAGAAGAGTGTCGTCGAGAATTTATGAATTTGCTGCCATTGCTACAACCGCATCTCACCAAACGCAGTAACCAGGGGAGCGAACTAGATACGATAGAACGCGCGGCGCCGGCTGTCACGAGGGCAATTGGGGATTTTCCGCGGACTACACTAGAAGGCGAGTTGAAGCCTCACACAAGTGGTGTGACCACCTGACTAGCTGTAGGAAGCATAGTCTAAGTACTCCAGGCAGTTGAAAGAGAGCGCGAGACTATAAAAGAGTCTGTTTGGGAGTTGCGTGATAAGGGAGGTGTGCACAAAATCAACATGTTACAAGGTTCACGCCCACGCACAGGGGGCTGCACTGCCACACGGGTAGGCTGGGAAGTGACTGTTGATGTCACTGTTCATGATGGGATGTCCTATTTAAGGCCAAATGGAGCGGGTAGTGGGCATTTAAGACGCAAATTAAGGGCAAGATTTGGGACAATCTGTCGCTAAGAAAGCATTGATGGCCTAGAATTGGGGGGAACGGTCGAATTTGAATTCAAAAGGTGCTATAAAACTCTAGGGGCTAGCCACAAGAAAACACTTGTTCACTTAAGATTTGAACAGTTGATTAGAGCATAGAGTGTTGAGTGCCAAGTGATATTCGAGCCCCGAAGTTCAAGAACGACCACAGATAGTTCAAACAAGAAGACGACTACCAGGAGAGGTTTGGGCTTTGTAGAAGCAACCACCGATGAGGCCGCATAGAACCCCATGGTACACGATGTTCCCGAAGGTACTGAGGTTGTGCCGGAAATCCTGAAATCACCTCGGACGCCGAGACTGAAAAAGACAAGCAAGTAGTGGGACCAGTCTGCATGTCCCTGAGGAATCCGTGGCCTGGTAAGCTCTCAATGGAAGAAAAGGGCAAGGCTATCACCATTGAGTCAGATGATGAGGAGGAGGACCTACAGGTTTTCATTATTGAGGTAGAGGAAGCAAAAGACATGGAAGAGGATATCTAGTTGGTGCGCTCTGCAGCGAAATTTCCCGAGTACATCCCTCCGCAAAAAGGGAAAACTAAGATACCAAAGGATATGGATGCCACTAAGAGCGCACTCCAGACCCCGCTCCTCCCTAATGGAATTGTGTTTGAGGGCTCACACCTGGGCCGCGTGCCCACAATGAAGTTCGAAGATTGGGACCTCGTGGATAGCGAGAAGTTCCCACACTTAGAGATGGAGAGCCTCATGAAGTAGAGCACGGAGGGGCTAGTCATAACACTAGAGCCACAAAAATGGCTGCGCGGTGTGGAGAAGGCCGAATTGCTTAATCTTTTGTGGATACCACACTTTCACTGCGCGCCCATCACCATTTTCATCATCAGGTAGCTTCTTTGCCTAGTGCATGATGGGTACTTATGGCTGGAGGAGCTTATTCCCATCACGGCGGATCTCATCCATAGAATTTCTTGGCTTCCCTGTAAGGGAAAGGACCCCACGATGTTAGCAGGAAAAAGTGGCGACTTGGCTCTCATGGAAGCCATGAAGAAAAAACACAAGCTCAAAAAGAAAAAGAGGGGTTACGCCATCAGCAGTATCAAAGATAAAGGGGTGCGCGTAGCCACCCAACTCCTAGCCAGGAAGGTAATGAGAAAATGCCATGACGATGAAGTACCAGCGCTGGTAGTTACGTTGGCTGAACAATGCATAGAGGGGGTCCAATTCAACTAGGTCGAGTTCTTCTGCGAGGAATTCTTGATCAATTGCAAGGAAGCCTAGGAATAGGGTAAGACCTTCCACTACGCGTGGTTGCTCTTGTCCATTTTGCTGGTAGCGGGAGAACTGTTAAGGATAGTCAGTTCCCAAGCATTGAGCATGACTTACCAAAGGCCACAAAGTACGCGTCACTTTGGGCTACCAAGGACGTGAAGCAGATTCGTGATACGAAGATATTCTGGGTGCTCATGGAGGTGAGCATCCAGATGTGGATTAATAGACGGCCGTGCCTATCCCCCGCAGTGCACAACAGACTGCAGAGCTTTGCAGACTTCAAGGCAGACATGCATAATATTTACATCAAGGCGCGAAAGGATCCGGCGCAGTAGTGGACCAAGCTCCCCTTCATTGCCACTGATGATGCAATTTTTACAGTGTTAGAATCATGGCCTCCTGAGTGGCACACCCCAGATTTGGTGGAGATGGATAGGACAACAACACAAAAAAGAAAGGATGAGGCCAAGCTGCACGTCACGCAGTTGGCTGAGAAGAGGCGCAATGAAAAGGCGACAAGAGAGGTAAGGGTAGTCCACGAAGCAGCAAAGGCAGTCGCGGAGCAAGCAAAAGCCGCCGAAGTAGCAGCAACAGCACAGACAACAGGGGCCACAACAACATAGGCAGAGGAGGGCCAGGAATTATCTACAAGATAGGAGGTAGAGGACATCGATCTTGCCAAAGAAGGCATAGACCTGGGCACAACTTCCACCCAACTCAAAAGGCCGCATGCCACAGAGAGATTGGGTCCACGGAAAAAGGTCAAGGCCTCCAAATTGGCCATTGACCCGATCACGTTAACAGAAGGTGACCTCTACGACATCAGTGACACAGTTCGCGAGGTCACCAAGGAAGCACTCCAAGAAGCCATGTCAGAGTAGCAAACTATGTTGGGGGCCCTAAGGGAACAGCTACAGGAACCACTGGTGTGGCCCCCATAGGAAGGAACCATAGCCACCTATGGCACAGCAGGCACATCAGTAGCAGAGCAGATGCTACGCACAAATATGACCAACACCATAGTGCTAATGGAAGGGGTGCTAGTAGCAGAGAATGAGATCGACAGAGCTGCGTTGGCAGGATCAAGGGACTTGGCCTTAATTTGGCTGCCCTTCCGCGAGACACACTATACCAATTGCATGATGGAATAACAGCAGAGCTCCCGCCAGGGAGGGCCGCGTGATTCAGGTGATGAGTGAGAAAAATATCAACATCGAATAGCTCAGACTGTAGCATGATGAACTGGTGTCACAAAACCAGCAGTCAGTGCAGATAGTTGATGAAGCATGCTAGCAAGTCCCAGAGTTGTCCATCACTACAGACCTACCAACAGAAATGCAGATCCACTGTTTGGCAAGTGGAGTCCGAAACACGTGTGAGGAAACAACACGAGTGCAACTAGAGCTGAATCTCTAGATTGCGGAGCTGTAGCTGAAGGTGCAACCTTCCACTCCCTCGGAAGTTAGAGAGAAGCACATTAGCACTATCCAAACAAAGTTGGATCAAATTGGATGGGTGGTGCAAGACTGTACCGGTATGTTGGACCAAGCTTTTGGCATCCTCACATCCTTGTAGGAGGACCCCAACATACAACACCTAGAAACAAGGTGTGCAAGCTTTAGGAGCAGTATGACAATGTAAGGGGAACTGCGCAGACAATCGTCCTCACTCAATGGCTCGCAAAGATGCAGCAAGCAAGGGAACTGAAAGAGCAGGTGGATGACGCAAGACATAAAGAGGCACTTCTCAAAGTGCACGTCCAGCCATGGATTGATGAAGCCTACACCATTATGGCAGATATCAAGGGCAAGCTCGCACAGATGCAGGGGCTCTATGCGCTAAGGCAGGGATTTGATCCTCACAAAGAAGCATCGGAAGAGCGAATGCAACAGGTCTAGCAAACCACAGAACAGTGCGTTGCGTACCTCCGAGTAATGCAGGACCAGTTGGAGGGGCTCCATGCCAAGATCGCTGCACCAACTGAGTGACTCAGGGATGAATCACGATGTTTGTGTTGGGGGCCTGTTGGGCATCGGATCTCCCACAACATGTTTTGGGGCTCAAAGCCCAGGTTTTGGTCAAATGTATTATAAGACTTCGCGAATTGCAGGCGTGGAGTGCGAAGTATAGGTTGAGTCATAGGGTTGTCTGCCCTAAGTTTTGTAAGGTAATGTAATGTCATGTTGGCCTACCCATGGTCCGTGGACCATGGGATTGTATAAATAGAGCGAGGCTCTAAGTTGTAAAGATAGCTAATAAGTGGATGAGCGGAGTAGAGATAGAGCATAGAGGAAGAGTCTAAGTGTATTGGGTCATAGTAATAGGAAGAGGCTCTGTAGCTGAGTGCACAGAGGCCTAGTAGAGTCCGCAGCTAAGTGCGTAGGGCAGTGTCGAGTTTGTAACCTTGAACGAAGAATAATAAAGAGAAGTTGATTCCAATTTTTGTGCATCTGCTTGTGTATTGCATTCTATACATTTATACTATTTTGTTTATCATGCGTGCCTATATGATTGCTGGATATACTGTTAATTATCACTAGTTTTACATAGATAAGTTAAAGGCTAATAATAGGTTAATAGCAAGGAACTTGGGTAATAATATGGATTGCGCCCCGAGTAGGGCTGCGTGAAGGCAGCTTCAGAGGTTGCGAGGGACTGATAGGTGTGCATAGCGACATGCGCACAGGGTCAAACTGCGGACTGCTAGAAGCTCATCAGACATCCCCAGGGTGTGGAAACCTAGTTCTAACACCCTCCCATACTACTTCGGGTGAGACCTCAGTTCACGCTCTATGGACTGTTGCTGAAAGGGCTAGTAGTACCATGACTTTTTTGGCTGAATCACCTTTGAACCTGGCTCAGGCCCATAAAAACCAATAGTGGGTGGGGTCCCAGGTCAAAGTCGTGCCCTTCGACCACCAATGCAACACATTTATAAATAAACTATTGGTGGGGGTGGCAGCCCACCACCCCTTTTAATATTTCTTTTTGTTTTTTATATCAAATTTGACAAAAATTTTGTTGCTGATTTTTGGGTTTACCAGAAAAATTAACTAGGTGACAAATTCACCCATTCTGGCAGCCAGAATCTGTGCGCCAATAAATTCCAAATTGTTGCCTCGTTAGTGGCTACCACTGGGCCTAGTTTGACTAGAACTTTGAATGGCCATAACTTTCACATAAGAACTTAGATTGAGGTGTCGTTCACATCATTGGAAATATTACATCGAGATCTTCGATCTGACCTTGGTTCCACTTGAATCCAATGAATTTTATTTTTGAGATTTTCCAAATCCACTTCTGAATTCTGAGTGTTTCTAGAACCACATGGATCAATCCTCCCCACTTAGGAGCTTTTGGTCCTCCAAAAGCATGAACATAATATGCAACTGCTATGTTACATTGTCTTCACAATAAGTGTCCTAAAAGGCTACACTTCCTTCTCCTTCACCCTTGTTCTTCGGAGCCATAAGTGATGACCCGACACTTGCATCCTCTGCAAACCTATAATACATTATTTACAAACTACATGTTCAATTACATGACCAATCATGACCCAAGCATCCCAATACTTACCAAGAGTTTATAACACACACTCTTTGATCAAGTGTACATCATAATAGAAACTTGTTGAAAGGTGTAACTAGGTTCAGTTTTCATAATGACATGTAATTATGATTTTATGTAATGTGATGTAAAGAAGAAAAATAAATTTATTGTATTTCTTGCTTCATGGGTTTCATGAGTAAGATATTTTGTTTTTGAGTCAAGACTCCCATTGAGAGTCTTTAGGAATTATTTATCATCTATTCATAAAATGTAGAGTCATTGTCATGTCATGGAGTCATGTTACACTTTGTATAGAGTCAAACGTGTCTATGTAAAGTATCCTCCACGACCTTGTCACTTATCCTCTTCAAGTCAGCCTACAACGATGGAATAATTTGCAAGAAGAAGTTAGCCTATCCTCTTGTGATCATTATGGCCTAAAGGACAGGAGGAAAGGTGTATATATAGCCACCCTCAGCCTCACTTAGAGGTAAGAAACTCGACATACATTTGATGAAGAAGTGCGAAGAAGAAGGGCTACAAAGAGAAGTGTGAAGAAGTGATAAGGATAATGTCTTCTGGGCAAGTGAAGGAGGATTCTTCTAGGCATAGCGAAGAAGGTTTCTTCCGGGGAAGTGAAGAGGAGGTTTCTTTTGGGGCAACAAAGAGGAGGTTTCTTCTGGGGCAACGAAGATGAGGTTTCTTTTGGGGCAGCGAAGGAAGGATTCTTCTGGATACTTGTTCTAGGTAACTGAGATAGAGATCTAGAGATCAAGATTCTCTAGAAGAAGCTAGTGATATTATAGAGACTGGGTTTCTCTATAGGAAGGCGAGGAGAAGTTAGTGTGAAGGATAAAGACCGGGTTTCTTTGGAAGGAGTTGAGGAAAGCAGTTCGAGATCAAGAAGAAAGTCGAGAGAGGGAAGAGTCAGAGCATCAACGTTAGTGAAAAGGTTCTTGGGAGTATACTAGAGTCAAGGGTCTTTTGTCATGGTCTTGGTACTCATGAATTGGATATCTAGAAGAAGAATTTTGATCAGGTTTTCCTCTCAAGAGGTGAGAGGTTTTGGCCCTGGCTGACAAGCCTACATACTGTGTCACTTGTATTTTATTGTGCATATTGGTAATTGTCTTGATGAAAAGAACACAATAATAACATAACAAGGAAAAGACTATAAGCTAAGAAGTAAAAGTACATCACAAGAAATTATCAAGAAGATAAATATTTTAACTATTCATGCCCTAAATTTCTCAAAATGGTTTCAGAGCCTAGGTGTTGAAGTCAAGAAGGGGCATTCAAAGAAAGTAGACACACGAGAATTGAGTTTCAAAGCAGGATCAAAGCAAGTAAAATAACACCAAGCCATTCAATCAGGAAGACATCAAGAAACGAAGAAGGATCATAGCAGATTCAAGGGCTACCAAGGTTAAGATCTTCAAAACCCTAGATCGAAGAAATTTACATCAAAAAAAGTCTTGAAATCATATTGAAGAAAGAAGGGAGACTAAATCATTTGAGGAGGATCATGAATCAAGCTATCTCTTATCAGTCTCTCAAGAAGAAAATCCTGTATCAACATCAAGATTAAGGAGGAATAAAACATCAATCTCTCAAGTAACTCTATGACCATATCTGATAATAAAAAAATGTCTTTTTGCAAGGAAAGCAATAAATTAGTTGGGGATGCAAATTTCCTTACATGGAAGAAAAGGATAGAATTAAATATTATTGAGAATGAGGCCATAGATCACATCAAAGGATCAATAACCCTGCCTCTATTGGCATTATGGTACAGGTGTTGTCCTTGATGGCAACCCACTCATAGGTCAGTTCAGATTTGATAAAGGGAAATTTACATTGTAATAGGTAAATTTTGAGGTAATAGGGTAATGGTACAAAAGAACAATATGATGGGACAAATGACTATAGATCAGAATCATGTAATTGAAGAAAAATAATGTTTTAAGTTATTTTAAGTTGTATACGCGGGTTCACCTAGTCGAAGTAGTGTACAGAAGTGGGTTCACAGAACAAAAAGAGCATATATGTATGCACGCACATTCACAAATAGAAAAGTGTGTATGGGATGGAAAACTAAAGAAAATTAAAGTTAAAGAATACCAAGGGTCCATACCATGGTATTAGCCCACAATATTGAGTATAATAACGATTACTTGATCCTGTCTAAGAATACCACAGGTTCTAAGTGTTGTTTTGGTCCGAGGTATTGAGAAAGGCTAAAACTATAAAAGGAGGAGAAAATCAAAGGGCTCTGTGTGCAAGTAAAAGGGTTTTTCATGAATAGTTCTATATGAAGTATATTTTATGTTGCAAGGGCTATGGTTATGATATGATCTGAAATATCTTGTGCACCTTTGGATATAGTGTTGGATCAGGATCATGAGACCTAAAATGACTTATCATTGTATGATCTGATAATGGTTGGGATAGATCTGAATGCTAACGCATGTTTTATTCTTTAAATGTTATGATCTGGGTATGTCTAAAGTCTAGAATAGTTGTGAAGTTATAAGTTATTATTTGCAGATCTATACACTGGTTCGCCTTGGTGAAGGTGTGTATACATGTTGGTTCGACATTTCCAAGTAGCATATGCAGAAGAAAATCCTATTGTTCAGAGATGAATGATCTATCTGATCAATGCTTCTGTTTTACTGATGTCTATCAATGATGTCTTCATTAGATCTAAAAGTAGAATTGACTATATAAGGAGATTGAGTCTGATTAACTTAGAAGGGTAATCTATGCTGTTGTCTGTTTAGAACTCTGTAATTTAATAGTAAATCTTTAGAATGTTGTTGGTTGGTACAATTTTTGGTTCATAAGTTTTATGATTCAATATTTTTAGAGGTATACGCAGGTTGAGCTAAAGGAAGTAGCATATACATGTAGGTTGGCTTCATTGAAGTAGCGTATGCATTCTAACATATGATTTTTGAGGTTGCAGTTGGTTTTGGTTGTTGATACAATTTTCTGGGTTTAGCACAGTGTTTTGGTGACAATGATCTGACTGTTCAGATTGATTGATTGTTAGTTGATGCAGTTATTGCAGTGGTGATTGATTTTGAGCTTCAATGTTACTAATAGGTCCAATATGAAAATTTGATGAAAAGTAGCCTTCACATTGTGTTGTTGTGTACCAGGAGTATCCAGTCTGAAAATTAATGAAACGTGGTCCCTGGAGGAAGAGTGAAGGTAGTAGACTTCTATAGGTTGGCGCCTACGTACTGGTAAACATATCAGCCAGTACAAGATCTAGGGGGTTGGAGCTCCCTTCTAGTAGAAGCTGGAAAATGAGTGAAGGTTGTAGCCTTCAACAGGTAGATGCCTGCGTATTGGAAAAGTCTGCACCAATACAAAATTTGTAAACACTTTTTATTATAAGAAGATTGAAGACTAAGACGACAATAACGGTGGTTTTTTGCCACATTGGGTTTCCACTTAAAAAATACTGGTGTTCATGTGTGCTGCTTATGTGTGTTGATTTATTATGTTCTTACTGCATCTATTTACTGGTTAGTGCATCACACTTTGATTTAAGACAATGAATTAGCTGTTTATTATATATACGCTAGTTTCATTCTTTATATGCATGGACATATGCTAGTTGGTTTCAGTAAAATAGCATATACTGTTTAGAAAGGAAAATCATTATTGTGAAAGTTAAAATACTGATTCACCCCCCCTCTCAACATTTTTCCAACAATTGGTATTAGAGCAGGTCCTTCAGAAGAAGCTTGATCACTTGAAGGGAGATCTCTAAAGATGAACAATCACGAAGGCATGGGATCTATCAAACCACCAATCTTCAATGGAAACAACTTATTATATTGGAAGATAAGAACCAGAGCCTATCTTTAGTCACTTGGAGCTTATGTTTGGGAAATTGTGGAAGGAGGATACCAATTTCCAGTAGCAATACCCACAGATACAACATGAAAGAAGTTATATGAAACCAATTCCAAAGCCGTCAATACTTTATTGGGAAGTCTGTTAGAATCAGAATTCATCAAAGTCATGCAACTCAAGATAGCCAAAGAAATATGGGACAAAATCATTCAAAGCTATGAAGGAGACTCTCAGGTAAAACATGCTAAGCTCTAAATTCTTAGAATTCAATATGAAACTCTCTATATGCATAGTGATGAAAGTATTGCTAGTTACGTTTTACGAGTAGATGAGATTGTAAATTGTATGAAGAATCTAGGTGAAGAAATAAAGGAAGCTACTTTAGTAGAGAAAATTTTGAGATCTCTATCATCTAAATTTGAGTCAAAAGTATCTGCCATTGAAGAGAAGCAGGATCTACAATCTATTACTATTGTTAAACTTCATGGAATTTTAACTGCCTTTGAAATGAGGAAAGGAGGTCCATCAGATATTAGAGAAGTTGCTTTCAAAGCCTCAACAAAGGGAAAAGAAAAGGAAGATCTCAAGGAATCAGGATATATTTCAGAAGAAGATGAGGTAAACTTTGTAAAGAAGCTTCAACGAGGTTCCAGAAGATTCAGAGGTAAGCTTCCCTTCAAATGTTTTGCTTGTGGTAGAGTTGGTCATTATGATGCTAAATGTCCTCATAAAGATAATCATGACAAAGGAAAGGAGTCCGCAAAAGGTAATAGAAAACAATTTGTTAATATAAGAAGTTATTATACTCATGAAGATAGTGATGGCTTGTCTAATAGTGATGAAGATGAATTTGAACAAGATATTAAACTACTCATGGCTTATGACAATGATAATTTTATGGATGCCTTAGAAGAGGAAGATTTTCTTGAAGAAATCACTCAACTTAAAATTCGTTTGGAAGAAAAGAATATGGTCATAGACACTTTGACACATCAACTCACGGAAAGAGAAAAGCACAATGAAAAATTAGAATGTGAAGTAGTGGGTCTAAGAAAAGAAATTTAGAAGGCAAAATCATTGAATCTTATATTTGCTAAAGGATCAAAAACCTTAGATGAAATCATCACGGTTCAACATTCTCCTCTTATAAAGACTAGTCTTGGATATACTGGAGAAACATCCCAATCAGAAAATCCTTCAGCCATCACCGGAAGCTATCTTGATGCAACAAAAACTAGTGAACAATGTGTCAATCCTCAGCAAAAGCCTAAAGGTACTCCTCAGGTGAATCATACTCATTTTACTCCAAGGGTGAACATCAATAGAAGCACCAACCAAAAGGTGAAAAATACTAAAAGGTTTTATGATCACATAAACTTCTTCTTTAATGGAAAATGTTTTTCATGCCATAACTTTGGTCATAAGGCTGCTCAATGTGTTGCTTACAAAATTATCATGACTAGAGAAGCACGAAAACAAAGGAGCGTGACAGGAATCAATAAAAGTTATTATAATAAATTTTCTCCTCTTGAAGATGAAATTGAATGTTCATTTTGCAATAACTTTGTTCATGAAGAATCTGAATGCAGGAGAAAATTTCGGCCGACAATTCAAAAGGCGCAAACTTCATCAAATTCCAAGGTATGGAAAAAGAAGGAATCTCATTCAGAAAGATGTGGCATAGATCTGTTTGCAGAAGGACAAGAAAATCAATGGTACATTGGTAGTGGATTCTCTAAACACTTGATAGGTGATAAAGATAAAATCCTTTCATATAATGCTTTAGAAAATGAAAAGAATGTCTCTTTTGGAAATGACAAAGCAACTATCATTAAGGGTAAAGGTTCTATAGATTTGAAAGAAAAGGTTAAAGCTGGAAATGTTATGTATGTTGATGGTTTAAAGCATAACTTGTTGAGTGTTAGTCAAATGTGTGATCAAGGAAGTGAAGTTGTGTTTCGATCAAAAGGATGTGTGGCTCGTGGGCTAGACACAGGAAAGACCAAAATCAAAGTTACAAGAACTCCAAGCAATCTATATATACTAAAAGGAGGTCAAGAACAATGTTATCTAAGAAAAACAGAAGAAAATTGGCTATGGCACAGAATATTGGGGCATCTAAGCTTTTCTCAAATAAGAAAATCATGTAGGCTCAAGGTTGTTCATGATCTTCCAGATATCAGCATCCCAGAAAATACCATCTACAATCCATGTGAATTCGGTAAGAAAACCAAAGTTCAATTCAATGCCAAAGAAAGATCAGCAAGTAATCCTCTTCAACTCATTCATATTGATCTAAGTGGACCAACAAGGAAAAAGTCACCTCGTGGAGAAGAATACTACATTTTATTCATTGATGATTTTTCTAGAATGTGTTGGATTGGTTTACTAAAACATAAAGATGAAGCATTTGAAAAGTTTAAAGTATTCAAAACTTTAGTTGAAAATTAATTAGATCTAAAAATCAAATGTCTCAGATCTGATCAAGGAGGAGAATTCATATCAGATGAATTCTTTGAATTTTTTGAACAACATGGAATAAAAAGACAGTTCTCTCTTGCTATAACTCCTCAACAAAATAGCGTGGTGGAAAGAATGGATAGAATAGTTCAACAAATGACTCGAGCTATGCTTGATGAATTTGGAACTCTTGACACCTTTTGGGGTGAAGTTGCACATACTGCAGTAAATATTCTCAACAAAGCTCATGTTCATGTAAACAGTGATAAAAATCCATATGAACTTTGGTATGGTAAGCTTCCTAGTGTAAGACACTTTAGAGTTTTTGGACGCAAATGTTTCATCAAAAATACTGATGAAAAACTTGGTAAGTTTGAACCCAGAGCAAATGAAGGAATATTCCTTGGTTATTCATCTAGAAGTAAAGGATACAAAAGTTATAATGAGAGACTTCATAAAATTGTTGAATGCATTGATGTTGTAATCAATGAAGCATGCAGAAATCTGGAACATGTGACGTCAGCAAAGGAAGATGATAATGATGAATATGGTGAATTCTTTCCCACATCTAATAGAAATGATATATAGGAAGAAATCAATGAAGCATCAGAAGAAGATACATCTGACATGGAAAAGGCTCCATCGAGGTATGTTCAAAAGAATAATCTAGAATGTCAAATTCTAGGAGAAAAAGGGCTTGGAGTATAGACAAGAAGAACTCTTGTAGGAGCTTCTAGTTATCTAGCATTATTATCCTCTATAGAACCACAAAATGTAAATGAAGCTAGAAAAGATGAATGTTTGGTTAAGTCCATGGATGAAGAACTTGACCAAATTGAAAAAAATGATACTTGGGAATTAGTTCCTAGAACTCATGATAAAAATGTTATAGGAACAAAATGGATATTCAAGAATAAGTTGAATGAAAATGGAGAGGTTATTAGAAATAAAGCAAGGATTTTTTGTAAAGGGTATGCTCAAAAAGAAGGTATAGACTTTGAATAAAATTTTGCACCTGGTGCTAGACTTGAAGCCATAAGAACTTTTCTTTTTCTTTCAAGTTTTTGAAAATTCAAAGCGTATCAAATGGATGTAAAATCTGCATTTCTTAATGGAGATTTAGAAGAAGAAGTTTATATTGAAGAACCAGAAGGATTCATTCTAGGAAATGATGCAAATCTTGTATGCAAACTCAAAAAGGATATATAGGGACTGAAACAAGCTCCAAGGGCATGGTATTATCATCTTGACAAATATCTTCAACAACAAGGTTTCACAAAAGGATCTGCAGACAACAACTTATACACAGAAATTGAGAATGATAAACTGCTAATTATTGTTGTTTATGTTGATGATATCATATTTGGTAGCAATGAAGAATCTATGAGTCAAAAATTTTCTTTTGTTATGCAATAGGAATTTGAAATGTCTTTACTTGGTGAACTAACTTATTTTCTTGGTCTACAAGTACAACAAACAAAAGATGGCATCTTTCTTTCAAAAACTAAAGATCTCAAGCAGATTCTGAAGAAGTATGGAATGGAAGATTCTAAACCAGTATGTACTCCAATGGTAACAGGATGTAGTCTTAGTTCTAATGATGAATCTCCTACAGTGAATCAACCAACGTATAGATCTATGATTGGAAGTCTACTTTATCTAACAGGTACCAGACCAGATATCATGCATGCAGTAGGAATTGTTGGAAGGTTCCAAGCCAATCCAAAGGAATCACATCTTCAGGCTATAAAAAGAATATTCAAATATCTAAAAGGAACTCAAGACTTTGGTCTATGGTATCCTAAAGATACAGATTTTACCCTTCATGCATATACATATGCGGATTGGGTAGGAAATGTTGATGATTGAAAAAGAACTAGTGGAGCTGCATTCTATATGGGATCATGATTAGTGTCTTGGTTCAACAAGAAACAAAGTTCGTTTGCCTTATCTACAGCTGAAGCAAATTATGCGGTTGCTTCATCTTGCTACACAAAACTACTTTGGATGATGCAGACATTACAAGATATTCAGATCACATGTTCTCCACCCATCTTCATTCTATGTGATAATACAAGTGCCATTAGTATTTCGAAAAATCCAGTCATGCAATCCAAGACGAAGCACATACCCATTAAGTACCACTTTCTATGAGAACAAGTGCTTGAACAAAAGGTTAAATTGGAGTATGTTCCCTCCAAGAAAAGGTTGCTGATATATTTACCAAACCTCTTCCTAGAGAAGCATTTGAATATATTAGACAAAAGATGGGAGTTGTTTTTGCCTCATCCCGCTGTTAAAACTAGTTTCAAAGGAATGGTTCCTATATGCGGGTTTCATGAAGCATATTTGCGTATATACATGAGTTTCTGTGGTTTTAGGAGCATATGTGTTTTTATGATAGAAAAATAGTGGGTTAGATTCAAAATCAGTTTCTTACATGGGTGTTCAATCTAATATTGATAGTTACAGTCTACTGATATGCTCTATTCATTACTGTTTATTTAATTGATGAAGATGCCTTGATGAATGGATTGTTGACAATGCACAGATAGCACAATTTCAGGGGGGGGATTAACATTCAAAAACATTATGCATTGTTGGCATCATGGTTGCTGAATCGAGCTATGGTCTCAGATATTCATATCATTTGTTGTAAAGGTCATGTAAATACATATGGTGTAATAATATGTCTCTTTCTGTCATAGTCTATTAATGAGTCCTTTTGGACATATGATGTAATTTGTACCCCCACTATGCATGGAAGGATGATGTAATAATTGCAATTTTTTAGTCATGTATGAACATTTGGTATATCCCCACTTGGTTGGGTGATTGTTGTATGTATGAGTCATTGGTGATAGGAAGGTCATACTCACATAGTTGAGTTATAGAGTCATGTTATTATTTTGAAAAATATCTCTGTAGACTCTGCATGTACTCAAGGGGATCATGGACAACATAGTGTATCTCAAAGGGGGAGAATATCTTGGTTCGCCATTTTCCCTTGATGTCAAAGGGGGAGAGTATCTTGGTGTTGCTTGATATATCTAATAGGTTCTACAGCTTGAAGTTATCAACACCTATATGGTTTCCATCAAGTCCAAAGGGGGAGATTGTTGGCATTATGGTACAAGTGTTGTCCTTGATGGAAACCCACTCACATGTTAGTTCATATTTGATAAAGGGAAACTCACATTGTAACAGGTCAATTAAGAGGTAACAGGGTAATGGTACAAAAGAACATGATGATGGGACAAAGGACTACAAATCAGAATCAAGTAATTGAAGAAAAAGAATGTTTTATGTTATTTTAAGTTGTATACGTGGGTTCACTTAGTCGAACTAGTGTATACAAGTGGGTTCATATAACAAAAAGAGCATATACGTATGCACGCACTTTCAAAAAAAGAAAAGTGCGTATGGGATGGAAAATTAAGGAAATGGTATGGAATTATGGTATAGGTGTTGTCCTTGATGGCAACCCACTCACATGTCAGTTCATATTTGATAAAGGGAAACTCACATTGTAACAGGTCAATTCAGAGGTAACAAGGTAATGGTACAAAAGAACATGATGATGGGACAAAGGACTACAAATCAAAATCAAGCAATTGAAGAAAAAGAATGTTTTATGTTATTTTAAGTTGTATACGCGGGTTCACTTATTCGAAGTAGCGTATACAAGCGGGTTCATAGAACAAAAAGAGCATATACGTATGCACACACTTTCACAAAAAGAAAAGCGCGTATGGGAAAGAGTGTTGGATCAGGATCATGAGACTTGAAATGACTTATCATTGTATGATCTGATAATGGTTGGGCAAGAACGAAATGCTAACACATGTTTTATTCTTTAAATGTTATGATTTGGGTATGTCTGAACTCTGGAATAGTTGCAAAGTTATAAGTTATTATTTGCAGATCTATACGCTAGTTTGCCTTGGTGAAGGCACGTATACACGCTGGTTCAACATTTCCAAGTAGCGTATGCAGAAGAAAAGCCTGTTGTTAAGAGATGACTGATCTATCTGATCAGTGCTACTGTTTTACTACTGTCTGTCAATGATGTCTTCATTAGATATGAAATTAGAACTGTCTGTATAAGGAGATTGAGTCTGATTGATTGATTGATTAAGTGAGGAGGGTAATCTTTGCTACTGTCTATTTAGAACTCTGTAATTTGATAGTAAATATTCAGAATGTTGTTGGTTGGTACAGTTTTTAGTTCAGAAGTTTTATGATTCAGTATTTTTAGAGGTATACGTAGGTTGGGTTAAAGGAAGTAGCGTATCCATGCAGGTTGGATTCATTGAAGTAGCATATACATTCTGACATATGATTTTTGAGGTTGCAGTTGGTTTTGGTTGTTGATGCAGTTTTCTGGGTTCAACACAATGTTCTGGTGATAGTGATCTGACTATTCAGATTGACTGATTGTTAGTTGATGCAGTTATTGCAGTGGTGATTGATTTTGAGCTTCAATGTTACTGATAGGTCCAGTATGAAAATTTGATGACAAGTGGCCTTCATATTGTGTTGTTGTGTACTAGGAGTATCCAGTCTAAAAATTAATGAAATGTGGTCCTTGGAGGAAGAGTGAAGGTAGTAGCCTTCTGTAGGCTGACACCTATGTACTGGTAAACATATCAGCTAGTACAAGAGCTAAGGGGTTGTAGCTCCCTTCTAGTAGAAGCTGGAAAATGAGTGAAGGTTGTAGCCTTCAGCAAGTAGATGCTTGCATACTGGAAAAGTTTGCACTAGTACAAAATTTGTAAATACATTTTATTATAAGAAGATTAAAGACTGAAACGACAACATCGGTGGTTTTTTCCCACGTTGGGTTTCCACCTGAAAAATCATGGTGTTCATGTGTGCTGCTTATGTGTGTTAATTTATTCTGTTCTTACTGCATCTGTTTACTGGTTAATGCATCACACTCTGATTTAAGACCATGAATTAGCTGTTTATTATATATACGCTAGTTTCATTCTTTGTATTCGTGGAGATACGTTGGTTGGTTTCAGTAAAGTAGCATATACTGTTTAAAAAGGAAAATCATTATTGTGAAAGTTAAAATACTGATTCACCCCCCCTCTCAGCATTTTTCGTATAGCCTCCAAAGGAATATACTCAGTCACATGCTAGATTCATGAAGGGAGAAGTGAGAGCCCAGAGGATTCTTATAGAATCTATAAAAGACTCTCTAACCCCATATGTATCAAAGTTGGAGACTGCAAATATGACAAATTAGTAGAGTTGTTTTGAATAAGTACTGCACGAGAAGTAATCTCATTAAGACAAGAACTCTACAAAATGACGATATCCAAGGAAGATGGAATAGCCTCATACTTTATGAGGATATCATAAATTCGAGATCAACTACAAGAGTTGGAGATATGACCATAGTGGTACTGAATGCACTACCAGATGAATGGGGTAACTTCACTTCAAGTTTATATGGGAAGAAAGAGACTACGCCATTTCAAGATCTATGTTCACTCTATAAAATTGAAGAAACCAGGCTGAAGGTAAAGGTTGATGTTGAACCAAATGAGAAGAATCAAGAATATGCTACTATGGTAAGAAGAAAAGGGAAATTTGGAAAGATTGGTCCTAAAAAGAAAAGTAATAACATGGATAAGGTAAGATGCTATGGATGTCAAGAACTTGGGCACTATAGAAGATATTGTCATAAAAGTAATAAGGACAAGAGGGATAGGGTAGAAGCCCACATTACCAAAGAAATGAATGAGCCCGAGACAAAGAAACTTAAGAATGAAGAAGTAAAAGATCTCTATTATTACTAAGATGTTATTCTTCACTAGAAGGTACTTTTAACTTGTAATTTATATATAGGAAGAAATGTAAATAAGATAGGATGCATCAGATTAAAAAATAGCATTGTGATAGAATAATTAGAAGAGCGAGCTCTCCTGACATGGGAAGAAGAAAGGATGTATGGAACAAGTTCTATTAATTACAAAGAATGGGAGCTCTTGAAAACCTCATTAAAACCTCAAGTGATACTTAGAAAAGGAAGTAGAAGTCATCATCAACTAGGATCATCATACAATAGTCAATAAAGAAACATCTTCCAGGTGAGGATATGAAAGATCCTCAAGTTTCTCTGATGGAATCCTCATCAAAGGATTCACTGATCTAAAAGGAAAGCAAGAGTTTAATCAGGAATTCCAACTCATGGGATTCAAGGGATGATGGTACGATGACATAACAAAAATGTAGGTCTAAAGGATAAAGTTATTTCGAAGTTGCTACAGGAAGTCTGGATGAATGAAAGGAAAGATGAGGTATGTATATGTACATAGGATATTATGAAAGTCATGTCATATGGTTGTAGATAATATGGATCACTATTTCCACCTTGGGAAACATGATCAAAATAAGAAGGGATCTCCTCCTCCTAAATATTACAACAAGGAATAAGTCACACTAGATGAAATCAACATAATATGTTCTCATATGAATCATGAGAAAGCTGACTAAAATTAAGGAACTCTGATTGGAAGCTCCCGAGAATGAAGTCTATGAAAAGAATGGAAGAGATAGTAAAATATGCAACAAAGGTAGAAATCACTGAACATCCAAGACCAAGAAGAGTTGACTAGAATATCTCCCAGAAAGATATGAAGACTCTGATAGGAGTCAGAAAAATATGGAGACCCTTGACTATGAATATCTTTAGGAGATATGTCAATCTATATACATGATGCTGATACCTGTAGGAAGATGTCATTATGAAATACCATCAAAAACATAATGTTTGATTTAAGTGTTCATTTATTGTTTTTGAACAAATATCTGGATGGGCTTATATAGGACTACCAAAGGGAAGATCTGTGAATGAATTCCAGGAAAACCATATTGAAGGATGTAAGATCCTTCTGGAAAATATGGCATGAAAGAAAGCAGAATGACATGAAGCAAATCCAGATGGAAAACTGATGGATCACTTTCTAATGATATGAACACATGACTAACTCATGGATGAAAGTGATGGATGGTTTGTGCCCTATCAAGAAGTCCCTAAAAAATTAAGACTCCATGATAAAATAAATTTATGACATTGAAGAAGAGAGGAGTTCTTCAAGCAGCTGGTTGTTCCACATGAGGAGCTACTGTAGGTCCCTAGTTAAGAGGGAGTCTGAAAAGAAGTTTCTTACATGGAAGAAAATTAAAATTTCTAAGCCAAGAGGGAGCTTAGGTACATTCCTTTATTGGAATATTTCCTCCCCATTTGAGAGGGAGAGATAGAAATGTCATTATAGTCTTCACCTGGGAAGACAAAATGCAGGATTGGGTAAACATTTAGCATGCGATACTCTTTGAGGATGAGATAGGGCATCCAATAGAAGAGTAGTCATGGAGGACCGATATTATTTGAGTGATGGGGAGTCCAATATAAGAATAATCCTCATGGAACACACCCAGAGTACCCGAGTAGGGGATGTTCTGAGAGAGACAATGATGAGGGTGTCTATAAATCATTGGTCTCACCAGCATTGAGCTCAGATCTTGTGGAGATATGGAGATGTTAGTCAAGGCCTTTCTATGTAACAATTCTAGTTGATATGATGATATATAAATGAGTTACCAATCCAAATTATTCTTATGAGAAATTCTTTAGATTGAGAAAGTCCAAGAACCATTATGAATACCTCCCTAGTTAAG
Organism: Pinus tabuliformis; assembly: GCA_031772625.1. NCBI lineage: Eukaryota > Viridiplantae > Streptophyta > Pinopsida > Pinales > Pinaceae > Pinus > Pinus tabuliformis. Next base: position 230,344,990 of record CM062804.1, on the reverse strand, counting down.
AGGGAGTGTTGAAAAGTGTAACTAGGTTCGGTCTTCATAATGACATGTAATTATGATTTTATGTAATGTGATGTAAATAAGAAAAATAAATTTATTGTATTTCTTGCTTCATGGGTTTCATGAGCAAGATATTTTGTTTTTGAGTCAAGATTCCCATTGAGAGCCTTTAGGAATTATTTATCATTTAGTCATAAAATGATAGAGTCATTTTCATGTAATGGAGTCATGTTACACTTTGTATAGAGTCAAACTTGTCTATGTAAAATATCCTCCAAGACCTTTTCACTTACCCTCTTCAAGTCGGCCTACAACGATGGAAGAATTTGCTAGAAGAAGTTGGCCTATCCTATTGTGATCATGTCAGCCTAAAGGGCATGAGGAAAGGTATATATATATCCACCCTTAACCTAACTTAGAGGCAAGAAAATCAACATACATTCAGTGAAGAAGTGCAAAGAAGAAGGGCTACAAAGAGAAGGGCAAAGAAGTGATAAGGAGAGTTTCTTCTGGGCAAGTGAAGGAAGTTTCTTCTAGGCAAGTGAAGGAAATTTTCTTCTGGGAAAGTGAAGGAGGATTCTTTTAGGCATAATGAAGAAGGTTTCTTCTGGGGTAATGAAGAGGATATTTCTTCTTGGGTAGCAAAGAGGAGGTTTCTTCTGGGGCAGCGGAGGAAAGATTCTTTTGGATACTTGTTCTGGCTAACCGAGATAGAGATCTAGAGACCGAGATTCTCTAGAAGAAGCCAGTGAGATTATAGAGGTCGAGATTCTCTATAGGAATTTGGGGAGAAGTTAGTATGAAGGATAGAGACTGATTTTCTCTAGAAGGAGTCGAGGAAAGTAGTTCAAGATCAAGAAGAAAGTTGAGAGAGGGAAGAGGTAGAGCATCAAGGTTAGTGATAAGGTTCTTGGGAGGATACTAGAGTCAAGGGTATTTTGTCATGGTATTGGTACTCATCAATTGAAGATTTAGAAGAACAATTTTGATCAGGTTTTCCTCTCAAGTGGTGAGAGGTTTTGGCCCTGGCTGACAAGCCTACATACTACGTCACTTGTTTTTTATTGTGCATATTGGTAATTGTCTCGATGAAAAGAACACAATAATAACATAACGAAGAAAATACTATAAGCTAAGAAGTAAAAGTATATCACAAGAAATTATCAAGCAAATAAATATTTTAACTATTCATGCCCTAGATTTCTCAACAAAACCAATACCCCAACTATCAATAAAAAGGCCAAAAACATCATATTTGCTTTAATAAGCGATGGAAAACACATCATCACTTTTACAATTATATCACAACACATGATTTACAAAATGCGGCCATGAAAAACTATAATATCTAGTAAAACCATCTCTCACTCATAAAGGTGAATGAATCCGCTCCTTGTGGCAGATTCACTTGTTGAACATCTTCACCAGCTAGTTCCTACATAGGTGCTTTGTCCTTGAGACACTGCTCTGGAAGGATCCTCCAACATGTGGCTTTTTGATGTCCACCTCTGTTGCAATGATTGCAAAAAGTATTCTTCCTCCATACCTGCTTTACCTTCTTCCTTCCTTGATTTGGATAATGCCTTTCACGTCTCTTCCTCTTTCTTGCTGCCATTCTCTTCCAGCACTCGACAATCACGTGGTTATGCAAACCACAAAAACTACATGGTTTTATATGCTATGATTTTTGTTCATCATTAACAATATGCTTGTAATAAAAATGAACTCTAGACTAATAAGACTTTTTATACCTCTCTCGGCTGTCTTTGGTGCAATCCTGGCGATGAGAACTTGCCTTAGCTTTTCCTCTGCAATGTCCATTGTCATGGGAGAATTGTGATGTGTTCCAATCATCCTATTTCCTCGACGGTTTCAACAATGCCTTGGAGGATTCTGTTACCTTCGAGCATTCTCCTTTAGTGTATCCCATCTTGGTAAGGAGTCTCAGGCTGGTTCTTAAAATGGGTACCTCAAGGCTTCCAACAAAAATAACATCATGTGAAAATGAAATTGAAGAACAATCAACACTATTTACCTCAGTTATCAATTTTGAAGTAGGTGATGATGGCTTTGTTGAGTATTTTTTATGCTTCAACTCTTTCAAGGCCTCTTTCGTGGCTTGTAACTAAAGCTGCAATCTCTGCTTCTCCTCTTTTTCTTCTTGTACAAGTCTCCTCAATTCAACATTCTCTGCTTGAAGGCTCTGATTGATATCCTCATTTGAGCGATGAGAATATGAAGAAGAAGAAGAATGTTAAATTGAGGAGGTAGATGGAGTATCATCCTCTTCCCCTTCTTTCTCCTCTCTTGCCATTTTATCCTCATAATCTGCATACATTAAATTTACCATGCGTGCCATCCTAAGGAGGTCCTCGTACATATCTCTGTTGTTCTCCATTTTCCTTCTTGTTGTAGGTTTAATCTCTGGTTATCATTCACACTCGTAATTCACATAAGCAAGAAGATAGCTTTGATACCAAACTTGATCCTATCTCTCAGCTACCAGAATTAAACAAGATCTTTTACTTATGTGATGTTAACAAAATTGCATGTGAAAGAGTATGAAAAACCAAATGTGCATACTTTAAAGAAGAGGAAACATAATTACGACCATTAAATCAAAGGACACACACATTGATAATGAAGTTCACCCAGTGTGGGTTGCGTCTCCGGTATTGGTGTCAAGAATGGGGAGCCTTCTTCATGATGATGAGTGCATGGAACATTATTTGTCGTTATAAGGATAAACTCCCTCAAGTATGAAAAACCACATATGCATACTTTAAAGAAGAGGAAACATAATTACAACCATTAAATCAAAGGACACACACATTGATAATGAAGTTCACCCAGTGTGGGTTACGTCTCTGAGCTCGGTGTCAAGAGTGGGGAGCCTACTTCATTAAATGATGCAAGATGTTGATGAGTACATGGTACATTATTTGTCATTATAAGGATAAAATCCCTCAATTAGAGTGGCATGTCTCTCCACAAGACGTTCTCCTATAGGAACTCTCACTCGTATGGTCCCTCCTTTAACATGACAAGGTATCTAATTCTCACATGAAGTGGCATACAAATATCCTCCAATAGAATGATAAAAAAGGATCTCAACATCAAAAACATCATCTCAACAAATCAAAAGAAAGACATGGCATCACTGCATCATATACCTCCACTTTCGGGGATCGCTTGAAAATGTGAAGCTCTACTGAAGAAATCAACTGCACCATTGAATTCGTGGCACGAAATCATGTCGAATGACTATAAACTCAACCCCTTTCTGACACCATCAAAATATGGACCCTCGGGAATCTCGAAGATTCCCTAAAGATTCTTTACTGCTGACTTCCTAAAATTCTGTTGCTCAGATGAGCAAGCTGATTGCACCATCAGATTTCTTATAGAAAACCGATAAAAATGAGTATAAAGTTGACATACTTTTGTTACCTTAAAAAATTACCCCCCAGGGAATCTCCAAGATTCCTTAGAGAATATGCATAAAGAATATATTGTAGAATATTCCCATGGAATATTCCTACATCAAAATACGTGCCCAAGTGAACCCCTCTAGTCTAGAATCTGAGTCATGCTCACTGGCCTTCCATTTTTCTCTCGGGAAAATCAAAGTTTGGGTTTAATAAAAAAAAGGTGGGCGTGAAACCCAAAGCCCATGACTGGGTGGATTGGTTGGCAGACTTCATTTAGAAATTAGTTTCCATGTGGTCAGGGGTTCTAAATCCCACCTGACCCACTTGGTGTTTTGTTTTGTTTCTTCATTTTAGCGGGCGGTTATGTATTTACAACGATACATGGTTATGGTTAACTATTGGTCTGCCACATTGGGTGGGCCAACCACCACCTTTCTTCAATAAAGCTTTGCATTTTTAGGCCATTCCTGGAAGTGGAGGTATATGATGCAGTGATGCCATGTATTTCTTTTGATTTACTGAGATGATGTTTTTGATGTTGAGATCCTTGTTTACGATTATGTTGGAGGATACTTGTATGCCACTTCATGTTAGAATTAGATATCTTGTTATGCTAAAGGAGGGCCCATATGAGTGAGATTTCCTATAGGAGAACGTCTCGTGGAGAGACATGCCACTCTAGTTGAGGGATTTTATCTTTGTAATGACAAAGAATGTACCATGTACTCATCATCATCTTGCAACATTTAATGAAGTGACCTCCCCACTCTTGACACTGGGCCCAGAGATGTAACCCACACTGGGTGAACTCCATTATCAACGTGTGTGTCCTTTTATTTGATGGTCGTCATTATGTTTCCTCTTCTTTAAAGTATGCACATGTGTTTTTTCATACTCTTTCACATGCAATTCTGCTAACATCACAAAAGTAAAAGATCTTGGTTAATTCTAGTAGCTGAGAGATTAGATCATGTCCACTGCTTCATTGTCCTTAGGGTTATTACAAATATGTCCACACAATATTGAGCCAAATCACTCACTATACAAAGTGATTCTTCAAATATGCACTCTAAACATCATTCAAACTTTACTGAAAGGATCCTTCTAAGGAATTCTCCAAAATTCAATTGATGGACAACATACTTGATGTGACTAGTCTGCCACTTGTCCACAACACTTAGGCCTTACCAATAAACTACTTACAATCATCCAACTATTGTACATAGGTTGCTTCTCTATCTGTCCAAAATTTGATCTTTCTTCTTCACTATGCAAACCCTACCTTGCTACCCATGTACATTCACTACAGTACATTCTTTGAGACTAAAGATGATCCACTTGAAGATTAGTATTCACTCAAAATAGTGTGGTCATACCTTTCTTCATTTAGGGTCTTAGCATCCCATTCTATGCATTTTTGATAGAGTTTAGGACAACCCTTTAAGGGCAACACATCATTTGAAGGAGCCATAAACTAGGGCACAATAGAGGCATCTTCTTGCTGCTCTCCTAATGGCCTTAATATGCTCAACAAAAACTGTCCAAAACTAGGAAAACTCACCCTTTAGAAACAAATCAACTTGAAGACATTAAATACTTGCCTTTTTCTCAAATATGAGCTAGTGCATACTGTTGTAGGGCCTGCAACATGGTTAGGGATTCTAATAGTCTTGTTATCCCTTCCTTTCTTCCACCAAAAACTTCCCTCTAACTACGACCTTCCTCACTTATCAAGCTGCTCCCATTTGTTTCCTTCCATGATTGTTAAGGATCCTCTATTAGGCCTTTTGACCCTTTCAAACTTGACACTATAGGACCCTCGACCCTTCTGCAATACACATAGGGAATGCAATTTTTTTTACAGAGAAATGTACCATAAAAAATTTGCACACAAGACTTAGAAAACTATCCCAAATGTTCGACATGTTCCTCTCTTTGAATCTACCTAAACAATCACGAGAAGTATCCCTAGACTTGCCTCCTCCTTTTTACTCAGAGTCAAGGTATGTGACCTAATCAGATGATGTATTCCTTATGAAATGTTACACTTGGATGTATTAGGTTATAGCCTCCTTATTAGCCCATTTCAACCTTCAAGCTTGGTCTCTACATGGACTACATTTCAACCTTAGAAATAATTTGTTTTATATATATCACTGAAGGTGACCCACATATGGTCTTGCCTAGAGAAAGTAATTCAGATCTCATTGTAAGTAGAGTAGCATCGTGTCAAATGCATTTCCTTTGGAAGAGACAACACATATTACTATTGTAACTTAGCATTAGGTCTTAGGAAAATTTTTGCATTGACCTCAACGATCCACATAAATGAATATAGAGTGAATCATAAGGGTATAGTGTGGGTTAGTGAACAATTGTAGTCTTGGATGCATATGATTGGTACATAGATGATCTTTGAATGCCACAGAGTATGAACCATATATCATTTCCCTCTTGTAACTCCACATTTATCATCACAAAATTAAGAATATTGCATATTTGTTTTAGGCATGAATCGTAATAGTTAATCATATATTGTAATTTGAATTGGATCAAACCTTCACATCAGAATACAATTTTCATAGTAGACATCAAATCAACTCTTCCATTAGATTTGGATTCTTGGATAAAGATGTTAGATTGTATTTTAGATAAAATTGACTTCATTTCATAGGGAACTTAGATGACTCGTTATGCCTAGAACTCAAGAACATAGAATTTTATATCAACCCACAGTCAAACTTGTATTAGATTTTGGGTCCTTCTTTTAGTATACTTTATTCTAATGCCAACAACCTGTGATCTTCAACTTCCTTCTACCAACCTCAGCTCTGATACCATGTTGGAAAATCAAGACATTTGTTGATTAATATTGATTTTCCTTACTTGATAATTACTTGAGATATTTTTTGGAATTTTATTATTATGTTTGCTTCTTCATTAAGCAATTATCAAAATCATGAATATCACAAAACATGAAGAACACAAGATATAGGCTCCATGTCAAGGCAAAACCCCACAACTGGGGACAATTCGAACAATCCTATTCTTATAGAATTAGATCAAAACGAGACATCCAAGACCCAAAGAACAAGTCTAAGACCTCCTCAAGCCCCAAGTCATCCCTCCACATGATCTCTTCCAAACAAGATAACGTCTACCAAAGTCAACGAAGGTCAATCTCTTCACAAATTTCTCTAGTCAAAGTCTTGGTCCTACAACTTCAGGTATGCAATTAGCCCTGCAAATTCCTCCCGTGCAACTCGCACAAGAAACCTTAATATGCTCATACGTGTGGACAAAAAAGATATATTTTCAAGCCTTCTTCCTCGCTTTGACTTTTCCTTCTTCTTCTTGACCTTTTTCGCTCTTCTTTCTTCTTGTCTTATTGTAGATCAAACTTGCATGTGTACTTCAATAGGTCAAAGTCTCTAGCTATATATACACCTTTCAAGAGGTCAAATAGGCCTCTTATAGGCTGAGTTCCACTGGTAAGGCCGAATTGGTCTTGGGAGTCCAAATTGACTTTATAAACTAAAAAATGATGTTTCTTTTTTAATACATATTTCCCAAAAGGGTATTTTACATATGACAATAATTCTTTTGACTTGTGACAAATATTTGACAAACCCTATGAGCATGAAATGCATGCTTAACCTAGATGACCATTAAATGGAGCATGAAACCCATGCTTAAATAAAATTATTTTTCTTCTTTTACATAAAATACAAATTAATACAAGTAAAAAGATAAATATGAAGACCAAACCTAGTACTTTTTCCAATTGTATTGAACATGGAAAGAATTACAAATGTGCTTCATATTGACTTGTAGAAATTTCCTTTTAGTGCAATCATTATATACTATTACAATGATTTTAATAAATTATTTGAATTATAAATTCATCCATATTATAATAAAAATCCATATATGGAAATTTTTATGACCCACCCATATACCATTGTGGTCAACTCTTTTAATATTACTTTAATAAGTTACTTGAAATTTTGAATGGTTCTACACATTTGAATTGCTACCGGTTATAAGAAATTTTAATGGTTAGAAGTATGTGATTCCCATAATTGTGTTTATTCTACCATCATGAATTACATAAAAGGCTTAAATTAACATATCTAACACATGAATTGTTAGAACATTCAATGATTTTCTAAATAAGTTTGAAATCTCTTTCACACTTTTATGACCACTTCCTAAATTTTTCTAATTAGAAATTATATACATACTAATTTATATATCATGTTATGACTAACTTCTAGCATTTCAACCTATCATATCAAGATGAAAATCCAAAGGTTTACGATTAGCCTAATTATAAAATCACTAAGATACACCATAAGATGTAAATACATGTGTACATTGGATATGTTTGATGTTAATACTTTGTCCAATGAACAAAATTCCCATCAATGAAATATTTCTACAATAGAAGTAAATGAAAGAGAATCAAAGTACAATTTGATGTCAAACACATGTTCAATATAAAAACAATAAACTCTATTTTCCTATTTTAGTTTTGTAAAGAATTCATTTCTTACCAAGTATATAGATACAATTTATAGATGTCTTTAGAGCTTCATTTGTGTTCGAGTGATTTTATAATTTGGTGAATAGTGGATCTTTGAATTTTTAACTTTTAAAGTCACTTGAACACCTTTTTTTTAGTATTATTATTTTATTTATTAAAATGATGGTTGGAAATGGAAAATCAAGAAGAAAAAATAAAAAAAAAATGATAGTTGAAAAGAAATCGAAAAAATGTTCTAGTTGAAGTAATACTATTACTAAGTTTTAGTTTTTATTTCTTTAAAGATATTACAATTTCAATTAGAAAAGAAAATGCATCACTGACTTGATAATGATAAAGTAGTTAAAAAAATCAATATTGTTTACATTTCCAAAAAACTAATATTGTTTACATTTCCACAAACAAATATAAACGTAAGTTAGATGTATTCAAATTTAATATACCAAAAAACTATTAATGACATCTTTCTATAATTTTATGATTTTTCCTGAATTTACTTGGCTATCCAAGCATTTCAATCAAATTCCTTATTTTAAGGTTCAATTAAAAAACATAAATATGATTGAACATAGTAGTTGGTTACTCTAATGTGGAAATAATTTATGTTATAATAGATGTCTAGTAAACAACAAGTAAGTTTTATTCAATTTTATTTCTTTTGAGGTTATTGTTGATGCCTCGAAAATCACTGCATCAACATCGGGGATAACCACCCGATCCAGACCTTAAAGGCAACTCCTTTTCTGTTTGGTGTGGTGGCTCCGACTGGATATAATGGGACCAGTTTCCCAATGATTGGTAAATAAGATGGATAAGTGGTTGATTCTCTGATATCTAATGATAATGGATGAATGATTTAATCTAAAAGTAAAATTATAAACAACTATCCTATCCCGGGAAATTTCTTCTTTTAGCGTAACTTTTGATGGTCTTCATCCACAAAAAGACATATAGATGACTCTGTTGGTAAACAAAGATATTTATTCATATCATAATTACTAAGCCCAAATACTTGAACAAAGTAATCAAGCAAACATTATTACATTATTCCTCATATATATCATAGACATAGATATGATTGAAAGAATAACAATCCTTAGACATTCAATAGTGAAAAGTACAAGGATTGTTGTTAAAACACATACATATATTCAATGATAGCAAGATTTAAACAAATGCTGATTCACATAAAAGAATGACACAAGAGCATAGATAATAGTACCATATGTTATTTGAATCACTCCCGATATCAATCGCATTCAAATTCCTTCTTCTAACTTAGAAACACTTCCACAAAAGGCAATAGTGCACATGTCATCAAAGCTTTCTTCGTTAAAATTCAGAATACTGGCCTAGTCTTCATAAAAAATAGATCAGAAGCACAATAGTGTGACTTACTGATTTGAGTTTATACAAAAACTGAGGACCCTTTCTAAATGCATGAAAGGGCCTATAAATACTAATTAAGCTAACTAATTACAAAATAAAAGTGCTATTAATTGGTACAACTATATTATAAATATCTCCTCAAAATCGGCTTGTCTTCAGTTGGCAACATGATTCATTGTTTCGGATGATATTCCTTCGGCTTGAGTTGACAGATAGCTAGCATCGGTTGCAATTCTGGAGGGTGACTTAGACAAGAATGCAGTTTGGCTGAATATGTGGCCTCATGGATCTCGGGAATCATGCAACTGATGGCATCAGTTAAACATTTGAGTGCAACCCTTTGACTATATGGACTAATTAAGAAAAACCAAAAGGCATCCCAAGTTAAACTTTGGATGCCAGCGATTAGTCTCCCATTCTTTTCCAATTCCTGATTGCATGTTTGTTCCAAGGCTTTGCCCGATGTCAATTTACCTGGATTTCACTGTGAAATCATGTTAGACAGATAAAGAGTGTCATTGACCAATTCAATTAAATTACTAGTAGATAATCAACATCTTGAGGTTTCTCTTTCTACCTTCATCAGTTGTGACTGCCATTCTAGGAAAATGATGTCTTTGTGTGACTCTAAAATTTTGGGAAGATTCACGGCTTGTCCTTCACTGGAGTCTTGCCAAGCAAGAAAGCTGGTTAAGGTCTCATCAGCCTGTTCTAAATCCTGCCTGGCATCAACTGATTTATCAACTATTGATGTAGTAATCTCACAAAGAGGTTCAACCAGAGAAATGTTATGACATAGTAGTTTTAGCTGTGTAATCAATGCCTTATTGATTTGTAGAGCTTCGGTTCTGAACTCTGCTACTTGAGGAAGACTCTTGAACTTTTCTACTTCTTGTGACAGTTGAGCGATTTTCTCATCCTTAGTCTTGCTCATTTGTTCATTCATCACCTTTAATTTGGCCAATGCTTCAGACAATTCCTTTTGTTTCTGTACTGTGCTCAAGTCTATCCTCTATTTCTCTTTGAGTAATTGCTCATTTAATTGACTGTTTGTCTGCCACTGTATTGATAGTTGTTTTTCTAACTGTTCTATTTTTCGCTGTGCTTCAGACACCTGTGACTGCAATGAAACAATTGTTTGATCTTTTTCCTTAAGTAGATTGCTTACTTCCGAGGCCTTATCCATGGTGGCTGCCGAATAAGCCCCGACATACTGAGAAAGTTTTGTAAGGTCATCAGAAGGGTTAAATTCCTCCTTCCACACCACATTAGCCATCTCTGTTTGGTCTGGTAAAAGGGAAGATTGATCAAGTCTCCTCCTTTTCCTCTGTCTTTTCACCACAGCCCTGTGTTTGGGACTGTAAAAGACATCTAATGGTGGTATGTCTTCTATCTGCAAAACAATTTGATCGGATGGATCTTTAGGAATTATTTCTGCATCTTTGCTAATGGGTAGGCCGCTGGTCCCTTCAATTGGAACCGTAGTTGTTGTTGTTTCTTGACCAACTGTTACTTGAGGTGTGCCGAATCCTTGTGAAGTCTCGGGATTGCTTATAATAGAGTCAAATTGTTGCCACTCTTTGAGGAGTTTGGGATCAATTTGAGCCTCTAGATCAATAACTTCATTGTCCTGCTTCTTCTCTTTCTCCTGCTCTGTTTCCTGCTCTTTTCCTTGCTCTGGCTCTTTTCCCTTTTCGGGAATTTTCTCTGTAGCAGGAGGTTCATCAATAATCTTCTGTTCAGGCTCGCTTGACTTAGTTGTTGGTGTAGTAGCCAATAAGTCTAGAGGCAGAGTTTGCAACCTCTGTTCTCTGAGCCTATTGAATTCCACCAGTCCTTCATCATTATATTTCATCTTGGCCAATGTTTTAACCTGAGACAATGATTCTGCTGAAGAAAATAGGTCGTCAAATTCATCTTTTTCATGGTCAAACTTAGTAAGTTTGGCCTGTTCAAGCACATTATAGGCAACCTTCCGGGGATCGAATTGCCTATTAGGGATGGTTGCAAGATTGAGCATATTTATTTTTCCTGTCTCCTTCTCAGCATGTTTGTAATCATGTAGAGTATAAACACTGCATCTCAAAGGGAATATAGGCCATGATTGCTTTTTAGAAGTCCTAAGAGTTTTGGATGTTCCTGCTGTTGTTATTTGGTAAGCTAACTCTCGTGCCAACAGTTTATCAGGTACATACAATGGGAGGACATGGGGTCTTGTGAGGTTACCATACACCCTTATATATGTGAACTTATCTTCCTCGAACCAATTCCTCACAGCAGTCAAGTCAATTTCTACCTCCTCGGAAATCCTTGGGGCAGGCTGATCAAAAATGGCATAATAGATAGGCAACATGAAACCATTACAGATTTGATACAAGTGGTGTTTATAATGTGCCTTCCATAACATTTGATGATAAATGTGGATTGGCTTAGGGTCCTGTGGTGTCCATCTCCACCCAAGTATCGGGTATTCAGAATTAAAGCAAAGCATATCCATAACATAAGCACTGTAATAGAAGGGGGGAATAGTCCTGGTGGTTTTGTGTGAATTGAATCTAAAATCAAGAATTACAGAGGCTAATTTATCGGACAATATATTCGCCCAATCTATGACATAACTACTAACAACCACTTCCATTAAAGGAACCATTTTGATAGTAAACTTTGCTGAATCATGCATTCCCCATATCCTACACATCATTGCCCCAGCGTAATAGTAAGGAGATGACAAGGAATCCACGGAGTACTTACCCGATGATTCATGTTTGTGCTTTGCGGGATTCTGTCTCCATTGTCTAATCGGGGCTGATTCCGTCTCATTCTCCTCTGCGAATTTCTCCAGAAAGGCTTTGTTGTATTTCTTTTCAGGTTCAGGAAAATGATACATTTTCCTTAAGTCATCAGGCTGAAATGAACCAAAAACTCTTCCGTCAACTGTGCAAAATGTTCTATTTGAAACTGGAATTTGTTCGACCACCCATCTGACTACATCAGTGTATGGAAGAATTTTCTCCCGAGCTGCTATCCTGTGCAAAAATGAGTCAGCTAAATCTTTCAGGGAGGCTTCTGATTTATTAGTTGAGCCTGCAGTAGCTTCTTCCGACACTTCCTCCGGTTCTTCTGCCTCAATTAAATTATAGATGCTTTTTTAGCTTGTATTTCCAAGGCTGAGACATGTAGTTTTTGAGATTAGGCCCTTTTTACTTGGTCCTGGGTCGCTAGTGGGCTGGACTGTTACTGCAGGGGCCGCTGCTACTGCGGATCTCTTGGATTTCTTTCCCATTTGCTTAAAACTTGTTATTTCGACGGAATTATGCACAAGGAATGAAACCAGCGTGATACAGAGAAATAGATAACATGAGCCAATATGAAAGAGTTATATCTATTAGTGAATAATCAAAGATCATAGTGAAATTGCCGCAGATAGAATCTAAGTGGAAAATCTCGGCACAAATGCTTCATTAATTGGCCGCTTCACCTATCAATCATGGTAAGCGAGCTTTTAAATATCCATCATAACGTCTATATGGTGAATAATCGATTCAAGTGTGGCTTAGATTTTTGGCGGATAATCGCATTTGATGATTGGTGACGTGAAAGGGAGGGTTTTAATAATAGTCCAAAATATCGTTCAATCACCAAAGGTGGTATAATGCATGCCAATCTTTAATATGCTTAGAAACATGTGCCTTGATTTAATGTATCACAATCAGGAAAGGGCTCAGGTCACATTACTTACGCTATTTTGAAATCGCCGATCGCCGATGGCAATACACCTTATCGCATCGGAAGATTTGAAGGTGTCACAGTTAATGAATTGATTGCTACGGCCGATTGCCGATAGCGATACCTTTTATCACATCGGAGGAATGGGGGGTGTGCCTTATATATACGATGTGCTTTTCCTTTCCCCGATATTCGATAGCGATTTCCCTTTTTGGATCGGAGTAATTCAATGGATCTTTTTATATGTTTTTCTTATTATTGCGATATGTGATCTTGCGATCGCTTTATCGTAATAATAAAAAGCTTTATGATTATTTAAAAGACCTATTTTATCATTGTTTGAAAGGTATATCACATTTCAGTCGGACCTTTTGATGAGGGTTTTTTCTAATGATGAGTTAATACCAATTTATTCACACATCTATGTTTAAAAGGGACCCATTTCATATTATGATTTTTAAAGAAAAATTTTATGAAATGGGGGGTTGTTGTACAGCACAACAATTGGCGATTCACTGGGAGAAACAGTTATCTCTGGGAAATGTTAAAATACTTAAACTTTTTTAATCTGAAAATCTTATCTGAGCAAAAAATTCTAATATAACTAGGCAAACATAAATTTTGAATATAATGATAACTATTTATGCTATTCTCTTCTCATGTTACAATTAAATACATTCTATGTTTTAAGTTAGCCTTAATTGGTTGCTAATGATAAAACAAAAACTTTCCAACTTAGCTTTATAATGACTCCTCTGTCATAGGTAGAGCCTCTGCTACCAGCAAACGTATTTAGTCTCGACAGGGATACCTTTTAACCATTTGATCGTTCATTATCCCATCCATTTCAGAGTATAATTAAAAAGAATCCAGAAATATGTTTTCATAGTTTTGTATCATTTTTTCTTTTTCCTTATTTTGTAAGATAAAAAGCCATTGTCCTGGTTTGGTAGCCAGCTATTTGACAATGCCACTCACTGGTTGTAATTTAACTGAACAAGCTGGCTCGTGATGAGACCCCTTGTCTTATAATTATAAGCCGTTACCTTGTTTTGATATGTAGTATTGGTAATGTCAGTTGAACTATTTCCCTATGATCATGGTAAGCAGGCTTGTAATAAGACCTCTTATCTTTTATATCAAATATATTTTAAATTACATTATGAGTAATTATAACCCTTGATGAATGGGATGAACAATTTTCTCCTTAAGAGAAGATGGATGACAGGCTAAGAGTTGAAGATGCTAAGATTGAATCAGTATCTGTTTTGTATTGATAACCGTTTTCAGGCTACTTAAAAACATTAAAATGGTTTACAATACTTCTAATCCTTGAGAAGAGTTCACAAAAATAAAATGGGGTTTCAGAATCTAAATATACCTACTTTCCCATAAATCTTCCTTTCGTTTAAGGCTTCCATTTTAAAAGAAAATATCAGAACTATTTCTTTTGAGAAACTTTTTCAATATAGTAAAGACCAATGGAAGGCTAACTTTATTTTTCCAAAATCCTAAAAATCTAAGCTATGTACAGAAATTTAGCTGAAAATTGAATATTTACAAAGGGAGAAGGGGTTACCTCCTCAATTGAAGAATTTTTTCAGGATAAGGCCGTTAACAGGAAGAGAATCTCTCTTTCCTGATAGATCTTGCAATATGAAAGTAGAAGGGCCTATCTTCTCATTGATTTGAAATGGTTCGAGCCACATTTTCTGGAACTTTGTGTGTTTTCCTTTATCCTCATGGGCTTTGTCCCATTTCAAAACTTGATTACCAACTTGTAATTGTTTTGAACTGGTTGAAGTTGTATCAAAAGATGAATTGATAATTTGCTGATATTTTTCATGTATAATTCTGGCTTTTTCCTTTTCTTCTTCTAGTTTCAGAATTTGATCGTGTCTTAGTTGAATAGAAGATGAGGGACTTTCTTCAATAAACTGCACTAAAGCTAGGGATGGAAGCACTAAATTGGCTGGTATGATAGCTTCCTTTCCATACACTAGATTAAATGGAGAAGTGCCTATAGAGGCTTTTTGAGTTATTCTATCAGCCCATAGTGCAAATATCAAAGATTTATGCCAGTTTTTATGATTTTGTTCAATAGTTCGCTTAATAATTCTAATAAGGTTTTTATTGGTGGATTTTGCCAAACCATTACCCTGAGGGTAGTAATTTGCAGAATACCTCAATTTAAATCCCCTTTTGATAGCGAACTCAAATATAGAATTTCCAGAGAAATAAGATGCATTATCAAAAACAAGAGCGTTCGGGACACCAAACCTGGTAATAATGAATTGGTCTACGAATTCCATAATTGCCTCAGAGTTCGTTGTCTTTAAAGGAATTGCTTCAACCCACTTAGTAAAGTAATCAGTGGCAGTAAGGATATACTTATGCTGTTTGGATGAATGTGGAGTGATTTCTCCAATGATGTCCAATCCCCATTTCTCAAACGGTTGTTCAATGTTGACTGGTTGCAAAGGGAAAGCTGGCTTTCTTTGTCTTCCACTGGATGTTTGACAACTTTGGCATTTCCTTACATATTCATGAGTATCTCTGAACAAGGTGGGCCAATAATACCCAGCATGAATGATTTTGTGAGCTGTTGTGTCAGCTCCAAAATGTCCTCCTGCTGGTCCATCATGTAGTTCCTACAAAACGTTTTGTGCTTCAAGTTTTTCTAAGCATCTTAATAAAATTGAATCATAATTTCACCTAAAAAATACATCATCTACAATTGTGAAATTTTTTTCTTTCAATCTAATGGCACGTTTGTTTTTATAGGAGAGATTAGAAGGAGCGTACCCATTTTTTAAATAGAAAATCAGATCTGTATATTGCGATTCAGGACCTGTGGTACTTATCTGATTGATTTCTTTAGTATCCTCTGTACTTTCAAGTTCTTGAATTTTGGATGCACCTACTAACAACCTGCAAAAACCTTGGCCTTTGACAATCTTTGCTGGCTTGATTTCCAAGTCATATTCTTGTAATGCTGTGACCCAATTTTCTCTCTTTTCTCCTAATTCCCTTTGAACTAGTAATTGTCTTACTGCTGAAAAAGGAACTATAACTTTTGTGTGAGCTTTTAAGAGGAAGGGTCTGTAGTGTTTAATGGCTTTGTACACAACAAAGGCTTGTTTTTCAACTTCCGAATAATTTAGTTCAGCACCTTGAAGATTTGAGCTGTAAAACAAAATTGGTGCTTCCAAGTTTTGATCATTAATTTGAGTCAACACTGCTGCATAAGATGAAGCGGATGCGAGGGTATATAGTATGAAATGACTAGAAAAATTGGGAGTGCTTAAAGCGGGGGTGTTAATTATTGATTGTTTGATGGAATCAAATGCCTCTTTTTCTGCGGGTCCCCATTTAAACACCGAATTTTTCTTAATCATCATTTGCAATGGTAAAATAATCTAGGAAAAATCTGGAACAAAACGTTTAACAAAGTTAATTTGACCCAAAAATGACTGCATGGATTTTTTATTATGAGGGAATGGAATTTTATAAATCTCTTTAATTCTGACTGGATCAATATAGATACCATCTTTTGAAACAATGAAGCCTAAAAGTTTTCTTTGATTAAGAGAAAAAATGACTTCTTTGGATTAAGAGAGATACCATACCTTCTACAACGTTCAAAGATTTGATTTAAATCATCCAAATGATTAGACCTTTTCTTGGAAAATGCAGTAATATCATCTAAATAGACAACTACTGATTTATTGAGCAATCCTTTGAACGCTATGTCCATGGCTCTCTGAAATGTAGCTCCTGCATTGATAAGTCCAAAAGGCATTTTTTGGTAGGCATAAGTTCCCCACTTAGTTCTAAAGGTAGTTTTAAGCCTGTCATTAGGATGGACCAAAATTTGGTTATATCTTGAAAAACCGTCTAAAAAGGACATTAGTTTCGAACCAGCTACCGAATGTAGTTTCTGCTCCATAGTAGGTAAAGGGAAGTTATCCTTTTGGCTTTCCTTATTAAGATTTCCGAAATTGATGCAAATCCTGATATCGCCACTTTTCTTTCTAATAGGCATCATGTTGGAGACCCAGTTTGAATGTCTCACAGGAAAAATTATCTTAGCCTTTAAGAGTTTATTTAATTCAGCCTTTATTTGACTCTTTAGGTTAGGATGAATCTTTCTTAACTTCTGTTGCACTGGTTTTTGTTCAGAAAACATTGGAATAGTATGTTGAATGATTGATGCATCGTATGTTTTCAAATCATCATATTTCCAAGCGAAGACATATTTGTTTTTTGTTAACAGCCTAATGAATGTTGTTCTTTCTTCTAAAGAAAGTCCTAGTCCCAAATTGATGTTTTGAGGGTTCTCCTTAGTACCTAGGTTTATCAATTCAAGTCTTAAAGTGGAACTCTAGAGTTTTGAATTGATCACCCATTTAAACCTGTCTTTAATATCATAAAGATCTTCAAGCTTGACCACTGGTTTTGGTATTGAGTTTTCCTCTTGCTTTTATTTCATTTGAAGGTCATGATCACTTTCATCAATGATTTGATCATCGTAGGACTTGTCATAAGTCAAGAAGTTTAAAATGTCTTCATCATGATTGAACACTCACCAATTAGTGACATTATCAGGAATTGATGGTCTAAAAATTAACTCTACTGAAAATCTATCTGGGCTGTAATCTTCGGATGGTAGGAGTCTGGAAGAAACATTAGCTAGCAAGTCTGCTACTACATTCTGGGACCTAGGGATGGGAGAAATATTGAATGCTAAAAATTGAGAGATGAGTTCCTGTACCAAAGACTGATAGTGTTTGAGATGACCAGAAAGGCAATGAATTGAATTTCTAACCTGTTTAATAACAATTTCTGAATCACCAAACACTTTCAGATATTGAACCTTGAGACCAATTGCTTTGTAGAGTCCTTGAACTAGGGCCTCATACTCAGCTGTGTTGTTTGTGCATTCAAATTCCAATATGCATGATAACATAGTTTTTTCTCCTTGAGGACTAACTAAAATACATCCTGCTCCTGAACCTTCACTAGACTTAGACCCGTCAAAATATAGTGACCAAAATAAAGAATTATCAACAATTTTATTTACAGTTTCCTCAGCAACATTAACACATCTTGACCTATCTGTTTGTGAAAAGTTTTCAATCTGAGATGTGAAATTACTAACTGGGAAAGGAGATGGTTGGGCAGTGAAATTTCCAAAGAATGATTCAGATGAATAATTCCCCAAAATATTGTTATTGAATGCTATTGGTTGATTTTCTTGTTCAAACTCGGTAACTGTGTGGGTCATGTGTTACTCCCAATCAATCTTGATCTGATTTGGCTTTCCTTTATAAGGTAACCACATATGGGACCAATCGGTGGAAATATAACCATGGAGTTTTTCAGACCAATCTCTACTTAAAATCAACCCATAGAATTTAGGTATATCAGCGATCAAAATATCAATTCTTTGAACCACTCTAGGATCAGCTGATAACCTGATAGTCACTGAGTTGATCTCCCCTAAAACCTGGACCTTAGTTCTATCCAACTGTACAATATGAATTGCAGACTTTTGGGGTTCGATGTTCAGTTTTGAACAAACTGAAGCTGGCATTATATTAGAGGAAGCCCCTGAGTCAATCAAACAGTTGTGTAGATTTCTATTATAGATCTCATAGGTTAAGAGGAAAGGAGGAGTATGAGAATTTTATCTATCCCCAATTAAGATTGCATCAGTAGCTTCCACTCTAACAGGAGGTGGTTGGCCTGAATCATTAGCAGCTTTGGACAATACAGCATTACGAAGAGGTGAAGAAGGAATGGCATTTAAATCCTTAAGAAGTAATTCTTGTTGATGTTTGAGTTTGTTAAGTTCAAACATAGTAATATTTGCCTTAGTCTTCTTCATATCTTCGATGATATTGTAGTCCATAGAATCTGACACTACCAATGTCTTAGATGTTGAAGGTAGATTTGAAGATGATGGTTGATTTTGGGATGATATCGCTGCAGCTTTCTTTGTGGGAACCTTTTCTTTGGTAGTAGTGGAACCTGCATTCCTTTTCTTCGAAGTTGTCTGAACAGGTTCAGGAGTACCTTTACTTCTGGTAGTCACAGGGAAAGCTTCTTGTTCATTTTTTGTATCGGAGTTAGGTAAAATAAAATCCCACATCCCATGACATTCGACAGTCTCCTCTTCTTCGGGTTCCTCAGATGGAAAGACTGTTTCATCTTCTTCTTCTTCTTCAGGATCTGAATCTGCGTTGGATATAGCATTTGGTGGTTTTGATTTAGGTTTCTTAAAATTTCTAAATGGCCTTTTTGTTGAGGTTTCAGCTACTTGCTTCTTGATTTCGACCATTTCATTTGACATAGTCTTGAGGACTTTTTGTAAACCCTCCATATCATATGGATCTTTAGGGGTTTTCTTCTTTGAATCATCCTTGAAAGAAACTTTTTTGGATTTTTTATCTTCAAGAGCAACTTTCTTTTCTAAAGCAATAATACGTTTCTCTACAGCAAGTGCCTCTTTCATGTTTTTAGCTAAAGTTGATTTTGCAGAACTGTCTACGAAAATAGCTATATTTGAAGGTAGGGCTGTTATATACCATTCACTTCTGATTTTCTCACTTGGTTCGGAGGTGGTTGGAATCTTATTTAAGAGTTTATTAAATCGTGAGTTGAATTCCTTGATAGGTTCTTTAGACTCTATCGTAAGATTGGAGAGATCATTGATTAATGTTGCTAAAGATCTATCATCGCAATACTTAGTAAAAAATTGCTCTTGGAAAATGTTCCAACTAGTAATGGATCCAGAGGGCAGGGAAAAATACCAAGACCCAGCTGATCCTTGCAAGGTATAAGGGAAAAGCCTAACGACAACATCTTCCTCTGTCACTCCTTTCAAATTAACTAATAACATGAAATTATTAATATGTTCTTCGGCTTGTGTTCCAGCATCTGGATTAAACTTGGGTAACCATTTTTCAGGAGAATCAGGTAATGGGTGTAATGGTGCAGGCATGGTGACCGCACTAGGACTATTCCATGGATTCTGAGCCATTGAAAAACTAGTAGCGGATGATATTGCTGATGAAATTCCAGATGTTTGGGAAGGAATTGATATTGAGGATTGAATGGGTTGGGATGTTGAAGTTCTTGATCCTTGTTGAACAACAATATGTAATGGAGGAGTGGATGGCTGAATTCACGCTGGGGAAGATGAGATGGAGGATGATGATGAGAAAGTTTCACTGTCAGATCCTTCAGTATTGTTTTTTGCCCTTTTCCTTTTAGGTAAAGGCAACTCAATAGGTTCAATACCGAGCTTTCCGCTCTGAAGTCTGGTGAGAGGGTGAGGTAGATTGAATTGTGAAGTCTCACTGCCTTGAGATACCTAAGATTTCTATGGTGATATCGAAAAACTTTGAATTTTATGAATGAGAGACTGAACTTCAGGGGACTCAGGACTTAGTCATTCTGAAGTATGGTGGGTATGAGCAGTGGTAGTTGACTCCTCTTCTTCTCGCCTGAACACTGGAGTTCCAGCATGCAAAAGGGAGGTTCGAGGTGAGGTGGAGGGAGATTTACTCTTAGAATGGGTTATAGGTTTGGGTTTGCTTGCCATTCATAGTTCATTCCTTCCTTCTAGTGCCAAAAATGTTGATTCCTCGAAAATCGCTGCATCAACATCAGGGATAACCACCCGGTCCAGACCTTAAAGGCAACTCCTTTTCCGTTTGGTGTGGTGGCTCCGACTGGATATAATGGGACCAGTTTCCCAATGATTGGTAAATAAGATGGATAAGTGGTTGATTCTCTGATATCTAATGATAATGGATGAATGATTTAATCTAAAAATAAAAATATAAACAACTATCCTATCCCATGAAATTTCTGCTTTTAGCGTAACTTTTGATGGTCTTCATCCACAAATAGGCATATAAATGATTCTATTGGTAAACAAAGATATTTATTCATATGATAATTACTAAGCCCAAATAGCTGAACAAAGTAATCAAGCAAACATTATTACATTATTCCTCATATATATCATAAACATAGATATGATTGAAAGAATAACAGTCCTTAGACATTCAATAGTGAAAAGTACAAGGATTGCTTATTAAAACACATACATATATTCAATGATAGCAAGATTTAAACAAATGATGATTCACATAAAAGAATGACACAAGAGCATAGATAATAGTACCATATGTTATTTGAATCACTCTCGATATCAATCGCATTCAAATCCCTTCTTCTAACTTAGAAACACTTCCACAAAAGGCAATAGTGCACATGTCATCAAAGCTTTCTTCCTTAAAATTCTGAATACTAGCCCAGTCTTCATAAAAAATAGATCAAAAGCACAATAGTGTGACTTACTGATTTGAGTTTATACAAAAACTGAGGACCCTTTCTAAATGCATGAAAGGGCCTATAAATACTAATTAAGCTAACTAATTGGAAAATAAAAGTGCTATTAATTGGTACAACTATATTATAAATATCTCCTCAAAATTGGTTTGTCTTCAGTTGACAACATGATTCATTGTTTTGGATGATCTCCCTTCGGCTTGAGTTGGCAGATAGCTAGCATCAGTTGCAATTCTGGAGGGCGACTTAGACGAGAATGCAGTTGGGCTGAATATGTGGCATCATGGATCTCAGGAATCATGCAACTGATGGCATCAGTTAAACATTTGAGTGCAACCCTCTGACTGTATGGCTTAATTAAGAAAAACCAAAAGGCATCCCAAGTTAAACTTTGGATGCCAGTGATTAGTCTCCCATTCTTTTCCAATTCCTGATTGCATGTTTGTTCCAAGGCTTTGGCCGATGTCAATTTACCTGGATTGCACTGTGAAATCATGTTAGACAGATAAAGAGTGTCATTGACCAATTCAATTAAATTACTAGTAGATAATCGACATCTTGAGGTTTCTCTTTCTGCCTTCATCAGTTGTGACTGCCATTCTAGGAAAAGGATGTCTTTGTGTGACTCTAGAATTTTGGGCAGATTCGCGGCTTGTCCTTCACTGGAGTCTTGCCAAGCAAGAAAGCTGGTTAAGGTCTCATCGGCCTGTTCTAAATCCTGCCTGGCATCAACTGATTTATCAACTATTGATGTAGTAATCTCACAAAGAGGCTCAACCAGAGAAATGTTATGACATAGTAGTTTTAGCTGTGTAATCAATGCCTTATTGATTTGTAGAGCTTCGGTTCTGAACTCTGCTACTTGAGGAAGACTCTTGAACTTTTCTACTTCTTGTGATAGTTGAGCGATTTGCTCATCTTTAGTCTTGCTCATTTGTTCATTCATCGCCTTTAATCTGGCCAATGCTTCAGACAATTCCTTTTGTTTTTGTACTGTGCTCAAGTCTATCCTTTGTTTCTCTTTGAGTAATTGCTCATTTAATTGACTATTTGTCTGCTGCTGTATTGATAGTTGTTGTTCTAACTGTTCTATTTTTCACTGTGCTTCAGACACTTGTGACTGCAATGAAACAATTGTTTGATCTTTTTCCTTAAGTAGATTGCTTACTTCCGAGGCCTTATCCATGGTGGCTGCCGAATAAGCCCCGGCATACTGAGAAAGTTTTGTAAGGTCATCGGAAGGGTTAAATTCCTCCTTCCACACCACATTAGCCATCTCTGTTTGGTCTGGTAAAAGGGAAGATTGATCAAGTCTCCTCCTTTTCCTCTGTCTTTTCACCATAGCCCTGTGTTTGGGACTGTAAAAGACATCTAATGGTGGTATGTCTTCTATCTGCAAAACAATTTGATCGGATGGATCTTTAGGAATTATTTCTGCATCTTTGCTAATGGGTAGGTTGCTGGTCCCTTCAACTGGAATCGTAGTTGTTGTTGTTTCTTGACCAACTGTTACTTGAGGTGTGCCGAATCCTTGTGAAGTCTCGGGATTGCTTATAATAGAGTCAAATTGTTGCCACTCTTTGAGGAGTTTGGGATCAATTTGAGCCTCTAGATCAATAACTTCATTGTCCTGCTTCTTCTCTTTCTCCTGCTTTGTTTCCTACTCTTTTCCTTGCTCTGGCTCTTTTCCCTTTTCGGGAATTTTCTCTGTAGTAGGAGGTTCGTCAATAATCTTCTGTTCAGGCTCGCTTGACTTAGTTGTTGGTGTAGTAACCAATAAGTCCAGAGGCAGAGTTTGCAACCTCTATTCTCTGAGCCTATTGAATTCCACCAGTCCTTCATCATTATATTTCATCTTGGCCAATGTTTTAACCTGAGACAATCATTCTGCTGAAGAAAATAGGTTGTCAAATTCATTTTTTTCATGGTCAAACTTAGTAAGTTTGGCCTGTTCAAGCACATTATAGGCAACCTTCCGGGGATTGAATTGCCTGTTAGGGATGGTTGCAAGATTGAGAATATTTATTTTTCTTGTCTCCTTCTCAGCATATTTGTAATCATGTAGAGTATAAACACCGCATCTCAAAGGGAATATAGGCCATGATTTCTTTTTAGAAGTCTTAAGAGTTTTGGATGTTCCTGCTATTGTTATTTGGTAAGCTAACTCTCGTGCCTACAGTTTATCGGGTACATACAATGGGAGGACATGGGGTCTTGTGAGGCTACCATACAACCTTATATATGTGAACTTATCTTCCCTGAACCAATTCACCACAGCAGTCAAGTCAATTTCTACCTCCTCAGAAATCCTTGGGGAAGGCTTATCAAAAATGGCATAATAGATAGGCAACATGAAACCATTACAAATTTGATACAAGTGGTCTTTATATTGTTCCTTCCATAACATCTAATGATAAATGTGGATTGGCTTAGGGTCCTGTGGTGTCCATCTCCACCCAAGTATCAGGTATTCGGAATTAAAGAAAAGCATATCCATAACATAAGCACTGTAATAGAAGGGGGGAATAGTCCTGGTGGTTTTGCGTGAATTGAATCTAAAATCAAGAATTGCAGAGGCTAATTTATCAGACAATATATTTTCCCAATCCATGACATAACTACTAACAACCACTTCCATTAAAGGAACCATTTCTATAGTAAACTTTGCTGAATCATGCATTCCCCATATCCTACACATCATTGCCTCAGCGTAACAGTAAGGAGATGACAGGGAATCCACGGAGTACTTACCCACTGATTCATGTTTTTGCTTTGCGGGATTTTGTCTCCATTGTGTAATTGGGGCTGATTCCGTCTCATTCTCCTCTACGAATTTCTCCAGAAAGGCTTTGTTGTATTTCTTTTCAGGTTCGGGCAAATGATACATTTTCCTTAAGTCATCAGGCTGAAATGAACCAAAAACTCTTCCGTCAACTGTGCAAAATGTTCTATTTGAAACTGGAATTTGTTCAACCACCCATCTGACTACATCAGTGTATGGAAGAATTTTCTCCCAAGCTGCTATCCTGTGCAAAAATGAGTCGGCTAAATCTTTCAGGGAGGCTTCTGATTTATTAGTTGAGCCTGCAGTAGCTTCTTCTGACACTTCCTCCGGTTCTTCTGCCTCAATTAAATTATAGATGCTTTTCTAGCTTGTATTTCCAAGGCCAAGACATGTAGTGTTTGAGATTAGGCCCTTTTTACTTGGTCCTGGGTCGCTGGTGGGCTGGCCTGTTACTGCAGGGGCCGCTGCTACTGCGGATCTCTTGGATTTCTTTCCCATTTGCTTAAAACTTGTTATTTCGATGGAATTCTACACAAGGAATGAAACCAGCATGATACAGAGAAATAGATAACATGAGCCAATATGAAAGAGTTATATCTATTAGCGAATAATCAAAGATCATAGTGAAATTGCCGCAGATAGAATCTAAGTGGAAAATCTCGGCATAACTGCTTCATTAATTGGCCGCTTCACCTGTCAATCATGATAAGGGAGCTTTTAAATATCCATCATAACGTCTATATGGTGAATAATCGATTCAAGCGTGGCTTAGATTTTTGGTGGATAATCGCATTTGATGATTGGTGACGTGAAAGGGAGGGTTTTAATAATAGTCCAAAATATCGTTCAATCACCAAAGGTGGTATAATGCATGCCAATCTTTAATATGCTTAGAAACACGCGCCTTGATTTAATGTATCGCAATCAGGAAAGGGCTCGGGTCACATTACTTATGCTATTGCAAAATCGCTGATCACCGATGGCGATACGCCTTATCGCATCGGAAGATTTGAAGGTGTCACAGTTAATGAATTGATTGCTACGACCGATTGCCGATAGCGATACCTTTTATCACATCGGAGGAATGGGGGGGTGCCTTATATATACGATGTGCTTTGCCTTTCCCCGATATCCGATAGTGATTTCCCTTTTCGGATCGGAGTAATTCAATGGGTCTTTATATATGTTTTTCTTATTATTGCGATATGCGATCTTGCGATCGCTTTATCGTAATAATAAAAAGCTTTATGATTATTTAAAAGACCTATTTTATCATTGTTTGAAAGGTATATCACATTTCAGTTGGACCTTTTGATGAGGGTTTTTTCTAATGATGAGTTAATACCAATTTATTCACACATCTATGTTTAAAAGGGACCCATTTCATATTATGATTTTTAAAGAAAATTTTTATGAAATGGGGGGTTGTTGTACAGCACAACAGTTATGTACAAGAGGTTAATCACAACATTATATATATTGCACTTTTTACAATCCAATATGAAGCACATGTGTAACACTTTCCATGCTTAATATCAAATTAACACGTCATTTATTAATAACATACACATATTTCAATGTTGTTCATAACCTAGATAGTTGAATTTCCATTTTAAGTAAAATAACATTATATCAACTTTATTGTTCTATTGAAATGGTTTTTCTAGAACCCATTATGATGTATATCTATAATTTTTTCCATGCTCAATATGAATACGATACATGACATTTAAAAAATTATCATCAAAATTTTTAATTCAATGTACATGCCAATCAAATCATATGTGTGTGTGTGTGTGTATAGAGAGAGAGAGAGAGAGACCACTTTAAAATTAATGTAGATCCCTCTTGATTCTAAATTTATGGGGTTCACATAAGGATCCTATCCCTAAAAATAAAACCTCCTTGAAATTTGAAAAAATTTAGAAACTTAAACACCTCAAGGAACCTAAAGTTGATAAAAATATACACCATTTGAATCCATCCTATCTTTAAATTTACTTTCATTTGCTACATTTATATATAGGAATGATGAACCAAGAGGGATATGGGTTCATGGTGTCCTTTCATGGGGTATCTGTAAATATCTGTTCATATGGCTTCATCCTATGCTTCATTTCCACATTCATTTTGATTTTATTTCTCTATGATTTAATTCATAATAGCTAATATCAAAGGGAAACATTTATCTATGAATTTTATTCACATTCAAAATTACAAAATTACACAATTACCAAAGTATTTAATTGTCACATTTCTAAATTACAAAATTCATATGTTGATCTCTTAAGCTATATTAGATTGCATTTGACTGCTATAGACTTAGCTCTAGGTCTTTCAATTTGCATCATCTACTCATTTGGCCAAAGGGTGATATGAATACAAGTCTCCATAATATTTTCATGGTCAGATTCTGTCATCTTCCATCTCCTTTATTGACCTTCCTTCACTTTGGTTTTTGTGAGATTGATTCGAGTTGCTATGACTAGATCTCTGTATTATCAAGATATTTATTCATGCATAAAATCTCTATAAATAATGTGAGCACCCTATTTTTTAAGCTTTTAAAAAAATTACCCATCACAACCATGTCACCAATTTGGTATATGAACTATTCGTCTTCATATAGTCGCACCAACCTATTTTTTACCTATGTGCATCACATCAAATAGTAGGCCACATTATTTTTATTTCCTAAGGGGTCAGTGACAATAAAGACATCTCCTACAACCAAAATACAAAATATGTATTAGTTATATGTTTGAGATTTCAATTTATAGATGGAACAGTTAATGATGGATACCACATACCTTCCCTTACAACATTAGAGACTCGATCATGATCAAGTGAAACATCGACCTCTTCAACATGCATCTCTTACCATGTCAGAATTGGATGAGGTCTCTTTGGATTAAGAGGGACATATTTCCATCCTTTCACGTACCCATGGTTTTCACATTGATCAAGTCTACATCCATTTGCACCAATGCAAAACTCACAAAAACATGTGATTTTTCTTGTCTCGATGACAAATATTCCCCCATTTATTTACACTTCACCCGGTGTAATTCACTTTTTCCTTATATAGTATTATTACAATACCAAGGAATGAATCTGTTCACATCACTAAGTTCAACATTTTAGAATGACCTACTCACAAAACTAATAGATCCATGACATTCATGTCCTAAATGAGATTTGCACCAATTGACCACCTTTACAAATGATTTGAGTCAATCCGCATCATGAATCATTTGGTACCTCCTAAGTGCTCATTTCACACAAGGACCTGCACCATCATGCTCACCCTTTCCATGTCCTATTTCAATAAAGCTCTAATTATGTTGAATTTTTGCCTTCTTGTGTAGTTGACTCAACCAATAAAAACTGCATGATGACTTGAATTACCCTGCACAACCATCTTACCATATCCAATGCTTTTTGAATTATATGTCATTCCTTTTGAATGATTCATAAAGTAGGCCAAATCAATGTTTCACAAACAATATGTCATGCTCATGATAGTCACTAATGTATAAGTGATACTCCTTAATCACCTCATGAGACTCATTAGTGCTATCACTGCCATCAACATTCAATTGTGCATGTCTGTACAGAACATGTATGAATATGGAACCTGGATTGAGTGATAGTACTCACTCTATATCTCTTTCTAAGGAGAAACTATGTAATTCTCAACAAATTCTACCACTAATAAGATTGTGCTTGGCTGGAATACTTTGCGAGAATACTTAAATTCAAAAGCTTGCCACTTGGACCTGTGTGAGTGTTTGACATATTTATAGATATGGTTCTAAAACTTCCTCATGAATTCTGAAATGGGAATCTCATAGTTTATCTTCCTAGGTGTCAGAGTTGAAGAAGATGGTTAATTTACCGCGAAATACTCATATCGCTTCCATGTGACCATGACATCTGACATCCTAGACTGGTTATGATCAATAGGAAAGTTCCTATGGAACAATTCCAAATCACCACATTCAATGCATCTTTTCCCTGCACCTATATATATATATATATATATATATATATATATATATATATATATATATATATATATATATATATTTGTAGAAGAACTCTTATGGCTCCCTTATGCACAATATTAATGAAACAAAATCATGCACTATAGGAGAAGAGAAGCCGAGCATTATAGGAAAGTTTAGCCTAAAAATGCCATGAAAATTTCATGTAATTTCCATATAATAATATGTAAACCAATCAAAATCATTTAAATTTAAAAAGAGGTATATGTAAATATTTTGGAGGGAAAAGAAGAAAACCATTTCTTTTAATTGTATTTTTGGTTTATCTCCTTCTAGACTTACCCAAATTTCAAGTGTAGACACTCTTTGGATGCAGAATTAAATTCCACATCCAACGAGTACTGATCATGCATACTTATGAGAATACTTACATTGATAAAAAATGAAGATAAATTAAAAAAGTGAGTTCAACACACCTTTTTAATGTATCTTCAATTTTTATCAATTTGGGTCTTCCCATAAGTATGCATAATGGGTACTCATTGGATGTGAAGTTTAATTCCACATCCAATGGTGTATATACTTGAAATTTTAGTAAACCTATAAGGAAATAAGCCAAAAATACAATAAAAAAATAAGTTATTGGATGTGGAATTTAATTCTACATCCAATGGTGTCTACACTTGAAATTTTAGTAAACATATAAGGAAATAAGCCAAAAATACAATAAAAAAAAGATGTTTTCTTATTTTTCCTCCAAAATTCATAACTCTTATTTTATTATTTTAACTATTATTTTATTATTTTTCCTTAGAAGGCTACTTTTAGGCTAAAATTTCCTCTAATGTTAGTTATTTTTGGAAAAATCCCAGAACGTGACATAATGAAGTTGAAATTCAATGTGATATTGGAAACAACATGTGTCATGGATTGTACTAAGCCTGATAAACCATGGTTTCAATTTCTGAAACATTCTTATGGATATCTTCACACGGGGATTTATTTCCTGAAATTCCTCAGACAATGCAACTTCTGTCATTTCTACAATGTGCTTAGCATGATCTACATACTCACCTTTAGATAGATGACATCACATAATATGGTTTCTATCTGGAATAACATGATAATGAATCTCCCAAAACTCTACCAAAAGTGGCCTGATTCCTGCTATAAGCTTGTCATGGTAGGGTTTCCTGGTGATAAGAGCCCAACAAACAAATTCATCATTTTCATTTACTCGAACCTTGAATTTGGTATGCTTGTGCAATGTTTGTCTCAATACATTGAACAATTTTGACATTGTTTCCAACATTTCTTGACTTGATGTACTTGGTGCAACAACAATAATTGTAATTTCCCTATGAGCAACTTGAACATTGAGTTTTATTGATTTTCCAAAATATATAATGCCTTGGATGTATATTTAGTGACATTCACAAGTGTTTTCATGCTTTTAGCATTTTGGCTACCCAAAATATTTGTGGCATGTTTTAGTTTCTTATGTTTGATCAACCCATGTTGTATCTGAGCTTATGCAACAATTGCATGTTTCTCAAAATAATGTCCAATGATGTTTCTAACATGCTCTCTAACAGTGAAATCCAGGATAAGCTCCCAAAGGTCATCTCTTATGCTTGCATCCAAATTTTCTGCAAATCTTCCACCCCTTTCCAAACCACTGCAGCTCCTTGTTATCCTATTAGCTTGAGATGGCACAACCCATTCTTTTGGTCGTTGATCAACTTGATAGGGAACATCTTGTTACTCTAGTGGTTGACCAACTCGATAGGGCACATCTTGTTCCTCTAGTAGTTGACCAACTTGATAGGGAACATCTTTTTCCTCATGTGGTTGATCAATTAGGAATCCTTGCATAGTGGAATACAAAATATAAGTGAGTGAATAATAAGTATTTAATAGTAGAAGTTGATTGAGGGGGAGTCTCTAGAATGCATTGAAGTGACACTGCTACAAGTAAATCATACCTGACTATCAATCCATGAGATGGTGTATGTGCTTACCTTTTTGTGATTTGTAAGGGGAGAAAATCCCCCTTCAATAGGAGGAAGACTTTGAAGTCTTTCGGACCCACATTTTGGGCCAAGGTCCACATTGATGACTGCTAAATTAAGTGCGAGGAGATGCCATGCAAATGCATTTCGTTTTGCCAAATGTCGTACATTTGTTTATTTAAGATTACAAGTAAAAATTATGTAATAAATGTAATAAATATGATATAAAAAAGTTCCAGGTACTTTGGAATCCACTCATTTGTGCAACATGAAAATAAAAAGTTCCTACACACCTACGTATCTTATCCACTCAATGCAAGTAATTGGAACCTTTTTGTACCACTGATGGGGGTATTAAGCTCGCATGGGGGATTCACTTAATGAACCTTTGAAATATCACGTGTGTTCATGGCATACTATACAATATCCCTAATTTGATTACATGTTGGAAAATACCTCTAAAAGTCACATTATTTAACCCCCTATCAATATGAACCCAATACACCTTCCGACTTAAAAAAACCCCTACTTTCACTAGATATTACAGGTATTCATCTTTTCATTAATATTTTTGACACCTCTTTATATTTTTTCATTAACTTTGAACTCCATATTTTTATACCTTCCAATATAAAAACCCTTTACCCCCTATATATCCCCTAATATATTATGTCATTTTGTCCTCAATATATATCCCCCAATATGAACCCATGTGCTATGGTATTTCTCCCCCAGTAAAGCCCCCGTGTAATCCCGTTAGATGGATGGTACTCACGTACTTGGTTAAAATTGGTTATAAAGATAATGACTGAGGAGGGTACTAATGAACAAAATTTTGATCCAGGTACCATTGCTTCCCACAATGGTCACCTATAGGGTAAGACAATTTACACAAGACTGGTCACTATGGTACCTTCGCTAGATGGGGAAGAAGTAATTGGCCCTCAAATGATATGTGATTGACTCAGAACTAAAGTGGTGGGTAGCCACTAAGTGAGTGCACCAACCAACATGCCTTGGGTTTTACCTCCTGGTATCATGATGCCACTTCTCCTAGGAATTCTTTTCCATTTGGTGATGAAGGATTTTTTAAGCTCCCTACTCATGGCTAAGACATAATAGGATTTCATATTCCAATTTATCATAATCAATGCCAAAAATTAATAAACATTTTTTATTCTCTACAACATGTCTTACATTTAGAGAATTCAATGAAAATATATCCAATATGTGTTGAATTTCTTCTTGAAATATTTATGGAGAATGGCCATTAATATATTTCATATATTTAAGAGGAATCTTGAGAGCACAATGTATTTTTTTCATGTATATTAAACAAATCAATGCCAATTGAAGTGAGAAAAAGAAAAATCCTAATACCAATAACTACCAAATTAGAAAGAACTTGATAAATATAACTACCAAATATAAATATGACTATTTGTACATGATTCTTCAATTCTTGTCTTAGGAATATTACCATTTTAAGGTATATTTTATCCTATGATCTTCATTTGTACACTATATATTGTTTTTTAAATTCCCTCATCCCATGATATTGGTGTAACTAGAATCAAGGTAGATACATTAATTGATTGTTCAAGAGCCCATGTAACCATTTGTTATTGTGGAAATATTGCTTAGTATCAAAATACTCACTTTAGATTAGCTTTAGTAAATAAAACACAACTATTTGTGTATCTTCCCATCTTGTTTCTCCTCAATGTTACATGCTTAACACGTGAACAATGAAAATGTATGAAATGTTGCATGCTTAACATGTAAACAATGAAAAGGTATGAAATAAAACCTCAAGTGAACCTACTTTGTGTACCAATAAAATAAGTGTGAATTTGAATAGAATGAAAGTGATTAGGGTTTTAGACACAAGTCAATATACCTATTTCCTAAGTAACCTAGTCCCACAAGCAATAATCTCTCTTCACTCAGCCCCCGACGCATGTTTAAAAAATTAATAAAATTAACCATTTGGGCATAGGATTGAAGGGTGCATGATAAAGGTGATGTATTGTTCTGTAACCCCAAATTTTTACTAGTAAATAGGTTTGAAGCTTTATTTGGTTTCACAACAAGTCACATTTACCAAGTGAAGCATTTGACCTTTTTCAAAATTAGTTTTGCTTAGAATTTTTTTTTCATTTCTTCAAAATACTATATGAATCCTAAACTAAAAGTGATCCCTACAAAAAGGATTATTATATTTTTGTTCATCTATCTCGTTCACCAAACATTTCAATTAAAATACAATGCCAAGTAAAAGGTTTGTGAGAAGAGAAGAAAATAGATAAGTGATTAAAAAAGAATAGGTGTTAGGAATAAAATGATAAGAATTGGAGAGTAAATAAAAACCTAAAGAAGACAAAGAGAGTGGTTAAGAAATTGATGGGCCAAGTTGATTTCATGAAAGAAAATAAAATCTGTATCTATATTTGTACAAACTTATTTATAAAATAATTTTTGACTAAAAAAAAAATACAATACATATATACACACTCCATACAAGAAGGAACCTATTTAACTAGTTTTTAAGTATGTTAATATTTGAAAAACACTATTCAAGATCAAATTAGTTGGAAATTTTTTTCTTCATTAAAAGCACCATATCATTGAGCGTTAAATGTGTAACTAAAATTACCATAAAATAATAATAATACGAACTTTCTTAAAGGAATAACTTATCATAACCACAAAGAATTTCATAATTCCAAACAAAGTGGAAGAAGTGTAGGATGAAAAGTATGAGAAGAGCAATGAAATTGTTGATAAGGAAACATAAAGAAATTGAGATATAGGTTTTAGTGGATTTAGAGAACAAGGAAGATGCTTTGGTATTATCAACAATGGATACATTGTTATTATTTGTAGTGAAGAGAGACACAAGTGATTTGAGTGTTTTTTTTGGGGAGAATGTACATGGAAATTTTAACACAACAATCAAGTAGGGCATAGGGAGGGGTAAGAGAATTTAAAAAACTATATGTTTCTACAAGGAACCCTTTTTATGCACATAAAGAAGGATATCTAATGTCTTTTATGTTTTCAATTCTTTTAATCAAATCTTGACAACTTTATAACATATTTTCTACTTTTGAAGCATACTTTGCAATATATTTCATGATTACATGTTGAGAAACAACTAGATGAAAAACAAAATTAGATTTCCACAATCTAAGAAGATTAACATTGTAAAAATTTAGCATATCATTAATACGTGCATGCTAATTTATTTCTTTTGCATTTATAACATATGAATAATATTGATTAATCATGAGCCTTCCGTGGAACATTGTAGTGATATGAAATAATAGACTCATTTTTGTGAAAGTATGAATATACACTACACTTTGTATGTCTTTGAACATAATTTAACAAATTCTCATAACCTTCACGAGGATTGCAAGAAGAAACTTGTGAGGTGTTCAAAGGTAGGGATCATCATTTAAGATTC
The DNA here is from genome assembly GCA_031772625.1 of Pinus tabuliformis. Lineage (NCBI taxonomy): Eukaryota > Viridiplantae > Streptophyta > Pinopsida > Pinales > Pinaceae > Pinus > Pinus tabuliformis. The sequence goes on along the minus strand of CM062804.1, from coordinate 230,311,264 downwards.
AAGGAACCATTATGTTATGATGATGGATGTCATGAATATTTAATGTTGTTATATGTTTAACAAAAAAATTCTTCTCAACATGCACATTGGAAGGAGGTATATTCTTGTTCCTTCTAGACCTTGACACATTTTCTCTCTTTTAACTCCTACAAGGATATCGAGCTTCAATCAAACTAATTTTTCTAGGTTTTGGAGCACATATGTGACAACCCTTTTTTCTAATTCCTCTTGTGAATATTGCCATGAATTGTAATTCATGTAAATAATATTGAAACCTAATGGTTTTATTTGGTTAAATAACATCCTTAGTTTTCGTGGTTTACCCTCAACCATTACAATTCGTAGGTGGTTCACAATTTGCATGAACTCAAGTGGTTTCTGACTTGCAATGAAACATAAATCACACCAAGTGATTTTTCTTTAGTTGTTGTTTCATCTCAATTTTTAAATACATGGTATTACTTTCATTGCTTATTTTATCTTAGTTCTATTGTTTCATTCTCCATTTTTTTTCTTTTCTTGAATCATATTTCCTAATGCATACAATATGGAGTAGGAAATATGAGAAGTAAGACAAATAATTACTTGTATTTACATGAATTTGTTGAATTGGATCATTTTCTTGTTCTCTCAATCTCTGTCGTCTTTTCCTCATCCTTTCACTAGATTTTTCTTGCACTTCCTCTACATTTGGAACTTGATCTCCTTTTTGAGATCAAATTCTCTAATTTTCCAAGTTTTTTGTCAATATCTATTTAATTCATGTGCTATATTATTTTTCCATAAATGAACATTCTTTTTATTTTTCCATGAATGAATGTTCTGTGTTATTTTTCCGTGAATGGACGTTCGACTATGTTTTGTTTTATTTTTTTCCGGTGGCAGCAGGAGCTTGATCAAGCTCCTAGGTCCGTAACAATACTAATAAATACCATGAGTATTTGGTTGTTGGGTTAGTGGGGAGTTATCACTGGAAGGGATCGATCGAGCCATCATAGCTCAATTGAGCAATAAATCGATCAAGCTATCATAGCTTGATTGAGCTATAGCTTGATATGACCCTTATTTAACCATGTCAAAATCTTGATCGAGGATTTATTAAACCCTTTATAGTTGTTTTGTTCTTGGGGAGATGAAAGTATTCTCCTCTTGGCAACTTGTAGGCTAAGTGATTGTGAGGCTATGGTTTATTTATGAAAGATGATATAAACAATCTTAATTCCACTATTGGATTTTGAGGAGCTCAGGGTACATGTATTTGAATGGGTTATAATGTTAATGAGAAGCTTTTCACTTAATGCATAGATTCCTGTGAATTCCTATGTTAGTTATATTAGCTAACTGTATTCCAATCATATATGCATGTGTGTTTACATTTTTATGAAATAATTTGTTGCATACAACTGTTATATTTGCTTTGAATCTCTATTCTTCATTCCATGTAGATGTTAGTGATTAATTGTGAACTAATTTGCAATTGGTTTTTATCACTTTCTCGTTTGTGTATGTCTTAGTTAGTCTCAACTATTTGATTCTTTCTTAAGACATACTCCTGCTCATTACTTTGTTGTTACTTTCTTGTATTGTGTTATGCAAGCTATTAATGGAGGGTTGATTTCATCCTCATTCTTTTGGAATTTGACACTTGGTCTCAAACTTATTTTTATACATTGGAAAGCCAATAGAAAACACACACATGGTGGCAGTGGGGTCCACAAACTATATGGGGCTCCTATCCCAAATGGTGTGAGGTCTAATTGGGATTTCACACTCGGGAGACCCCTACTGTTGGCGGAACATCCAACACCGTTAACAGATTTTGGTACTAGAAGGAGGGCTAAATGACAAGCTTAGCTTGGGGAGCCTATATCTAAAATTTCAACCTTGAAATGGATCCATCCCAAATCTTTATCCTGGGTTATTTTTCTAAAAGTCTAAATCTTACAATCCCCATGGAAATAATTCATCACTTGTCATAAAATAAGTTTGATGGCGAGGGTGGAATATCTATAGTAGAAAAAACACTTCAATTTCTTAAATTTTGTGATTGTAATGAAGTGGATTATGAAGATGTCTCTTGTAGACTATTCACCTCACACTTGAATGACGCATCAAGGATGGTGCAAAACCTTACCAATTGTGTCTATCTAGTCTTTCGAGCAACTCATTAAGGAGATCCATCAAGATTTTAATAGGTATGATTATCAAAGTGTATGAAAATATTAATAAGTGTACAGTGAAACCAGATGAATCATTAAAATATTTTGTTGATATATTTCTTCATCTTTGTTATGAATTTCTTGAAAGAGATGTGGACTAGGATTTTTTTGATTAAAAATTTCAATGATTGGTTTGCATCTCTCTAAAATAATTTGAATATGAAATGAATATTGATAATCGGTTGTCCAATAATGTTGGTAATCTTCAAATCCCAAATTAGCCAGATCTTATTCCTATTTTTTTTTCCAACCTTTCTAAGTTATGGGAAATCCCAAACCCCAGAGGAAGAATTTTTTACCCCTAATATATCTCACCCTCCTCCAACTTCGTTATCAAATGAAATGATATCGTGCCAACATTGAAATTTATATTATCAATAATTTAGGTAATGAAGAGATTTTGGATAAAAAGGAGTAGAGTTGCCCCATGGCACAAGTTTTCATATTTTCTTGAGAGTTAGGGTAATCCAAAAATTAAATGAGTAAATCATCTCTACCTATTGATGAGATTCAAACCAACCTCATTAAACATCCTATAGAATTCGCTCATGAATCTCTTCATAATATGCTCCCACCTTTATCTGCTTGAAATGACCAAGACCTTGTTCATGATGACACTAGATGTACAAACAATTTCATGGACCATAATGTGAATGTTGATATGTTGATTCCTTGAATTGACATTAGTGAGAATAACCTAAATATTGAATCAGATTTGATTGAAATTTTTCTTTCTTCAAAGGATTATTTTCATCATCTATCAACCACATCTCATGACTCCTTGTACCTTGATTCACTCGATTAATCCACTACACAAAAAATCACTTCAAATGATTTTGATTATCATTATGCTAGGTCAAATGATGATCAGGTTCAAGGTAGTAATTTCTCACATGTAGAGGAACAAAAGAATGAAAACACTTCTCATCTCTCTTCCATTTTCTAAATCCCAACATGTCATGATGATGTCTTACCTTCTCAGGTTATTCAATAAAACACCTCAATTAATGTCTCAACACTTACGATCAATGAAAAATATTGGGTTCTCGGTAATCGGTCAAGTGAAATTGAAACTCTTAATAAAAAAAAGGCTTAGGAAATCATCATCCTGTCAGCATGACCCCACTGATTTATGTGGTGATGAATGCCCATTTACATCTGTTGATTTGTTGAATCCTTAAGAAGATTTGGATTTGTAGAGTTTAGATTTGGAATCTGGTTTAATCATAGAAGAATTTATTATGGGAATTGATTCTTTTTGTTCCTCAACTCACTACCCCTTGTGTCCCAATGTCGAAAATATTTCAAATCCTCCAAATTCACAATTTGACAAATTATATTTTAAGCTGACATAATGCAATGAAGTTTCATCTTCGGAAAAGGAAAATGACTTAGCAGGAGCTTAGACAGAGAGGGATTTCTTTAACCTCTTTCCTTGGACTTTCTAATTCAATGCCTAATATGTGCATGAAATGAATGAACATTTTATTAGTTGCATATGTGATGAAATATTCATATTGATGGAATGTGCTCATGATAAAGTGAATGCTTTAATAAATGCATAGTAATAAATATTGTCAATGCATTTAGAAATGTATGATGCATTTCTAATCAAGAAGCATGAGCATGGTGACTATATGCATGGATGTGATCATGATAATATGTATGTGTGATGCGCAGAATGTGTGTTGAGTATGAGTGGCACCTAGATGTTCCTAAGAATGTTGTTGACAACAATGTTGCATAATAGTTCAAAAGTCTCGAGGTAACTAATTGTGCACTAAATAATGAAATAAAAACTAATATCATTTTGATCCCTTATGTTTCATAGAGAAGAAAAGTTGGGTAAGATGGTGACATTATTTCAAAGAAGGATAAGGATCAAGAGCTACCAGCTGGAAAGGCTTATGACAGGATTTTGTGAAGTACCGTGAAGCTACTATTTAGCAGATGATATCAATATTGTGGCTAGGTAGTTGTTATGCAACCAACTCACAAAATAGAAGAAAATATAGATCAATGACTTAAAAATTAGCCTCTTCGAGGGGGAAACCTCCTTTACATAACATAAATGAACAATTCTTGGATGATACAAATGATAAGACCTCCTTGGTATATATAGGAGTCTAAGGGGTCACAATATAATCAACGTCTACATAACAATAATAATGTAAGGGCACAAAATTAACAATAGTGGGCTTCTTTGGAGTACAAAAATAACATGGGGGATACATGGGCACAAAAATAACAATAGGGGGATACACTAACAATAAGGGGAATACACTAGTTTTAAAGGGACATAACATGCCCCTCTCCTTCAAAAAAGTGTTGTCCTCAATGATTGAGTATTTTCAAATGCTTCTATATAAAATTCTCATCCTCCCATGTGGAATCTTCAGCAGGCAAGTTATTATACTTAATGAGATACTCTGAAATTAATTGATTCCATATTTCTCAGGTTCTTGTTTCCATGACTGCTTCAAGATCAAATATGATTTTTCCTTCTTCATCAAGTTTTGGCAACACTGTTTGAAATAAAATCTTGTCACCAATAACCTTCTTTGAGCATGAAACATGGAAAACTGGGTGTACTCGGGAAGATGCAAGTATCTCCAATTTGTATGCCATAATACCAATATTTTGCAACACTTTGTAAGGACGGTAGTGCTTGGGTGATAATTTATTATCCTTCTTAGCTTGCTTGCAGGACATTTTTTTGTATGGTTGTAGCCATAAAAGTACCCAGTCACCTACATAAAAAATTCTTTCATTGCGATGCTCATCTTCCTATTGTTTCATTAAATTCTACGCCATAGTGAGGTTATCCTTTAAGAGTTAGAGAACTTGTTGTTGATTCTCAATGTGATCTTCCACTGCTTGAACCTTAGAATTTTATCTTAAAGGTGATGTGATGGATGGTGGATGATATCCATAAAGTGCCATAAATGGGGTCAGTTTTGCTACAATATGTAAGGAAGTGTTATACCACCATTCAACTAGAGGTAACCACTTAACCCATTGTGGTTATTTATCATATATAAAGCAACGAAGATATCCTTCCACACATTTGTTCACTATCTCAATTTTAATGTTATATTGAGGATGATAAGATGAGCTATGAGCTAATTGAGTACCAAGACAAGAAAATAATTCCTTCCAAACATTTTCAGTGAAAATGGGATCTATGTCACTTACAATAATATTTGGGTTTCCATGTAGCTTTTGAATTGTTTCCATAAATGGAGTAGTAACTGTAATCGCTTTAGAAAGATGAGATACTAAAAAAAAGTGTGCGTACTTGGTAAGTCTATAAACTACCACCATGATGACACTATTTTCTTCAGACTTGGGAAAAACTATAATAAAATCCATTGAGACCTCCTCCCAATGTTGACTTGGAATGGATGAAGGTTGTAACAAACCCTAGGTCTTAATTGTCTCAACTTTATTTTGTTGGAAAACCAAACATTCTACCACAAACTTTTGAATATTATATTTAAGGGCATCCCAAAAGAATTCCTTCTTGACCTTGTGGTAAGTTTTTAAAAAACTTGAGTGCCCTCCTAGGGGGTGGTGTGGAATTCTGAAAGAATATTTTTCTTGAGTTGGGAATTCTTACAAAGATATAATCGATCTTTGTACCATAATGAATCATTTTTCCAGCTAAATGTATCATATGTATTGGGATATTGTTGCAACTTTTGAATGAGTATCCACATCTCTTCATCATTCTTTCATTCCTCTCTTGCTCTAGTTATCCAATCAGGTTGGATAATATAAATAGCACAAAGAAATGATTCCACATCCTCATCCTTTATTGAGAGTGCATCCACAACAACATTTTGCTTCCATTTTTTGTAGATAATTTCAAAGTCATAACCCAACATCTTTGTGACCCATTTTTTCTACTCTTCTGAAGATAATATTTGTTCAAAAAAGTATTTAAGACTATCATGATCTTTTTTCACCTTGAAGTGTCTTCCCATTAGGTAAGGTCGCCATTGCTTTAGTGCATGTAGTATTGCCAACATTTCCTTCTCATAAATACATTTGTGTAAATAATTTCCTTTGATTGGACAACTTTTGAAAGAAACAGGTCTTCCTTCTTGCAATAAAACAACACCAATTCCATTTCCTGAGGCACCATATTCCATAATAAAGGTTTTTGTGAAGTCTAGTGTAGCTAAGACCTGTACTTGGCACATTGCCTCTTTAAGATGTTCAAAGGAATTAGTTTCTTTTGGAGTCCAAGAAAATGCATCTTTCTTTAGTAATGTTGTTAGAGGTGTTTCTATTCTCCCATAATTCTTAACAAAATTGCAATGATACCCTGTTAACTCGAGAAATCCTTGAAGATGATTTATGGTTGTGGGGGTTTTCTATTTTTTAATGGCTTTAATTTTGTTAGGGTCTACCTTAACACCCTCATGAGATACAATATTACCCAAATATTCCACCTCTTGTACTCCAAAGAAACATTTAGAGGTTTTTTCATATAATTGTTTCTTCTCCAATAGTTTGAGCACCCTGTCAACATGTTGAACATGATCATTCCAAGTCTTACTGTAGATTAGTATATCATCAAAAAATACTAACAAAATTTTTATAAGGAAGGGTTTGAAAATGGAATTCATCAAACCTTGAAATGTGGAAGGTGCGTTAGTAAGAACAAAATGCATGACCAAAAATTCATAATGACCCTCATGAGTTTTGAATGATGTTTTAGGAATTTATTTAGTCTTCATTTTAATTTGATGGTATCCTGAACAAAGATCCAACTTGGTGAAGTAAATTTCTCCATGTAATTCATCCAAAAATTCATCAATGATAGGAATGGGAAATTTATCTTTAATAGTGAGCTTGTTAAGCTCCCTATAATCCTGACACATACGCCATGACCCATCCTTCTTGTGCATCAATATCACTGGAGCTGAGAAAGAACTTTGACTAGGTTGAATTATACCAACCTCTAGTATTTCTACAACCATACGTTCAATTTCACTCTTTTAGGTATAGGGATATTTGTAAGGTATGATGTTTGGATGAACACTTCCTGGAATCAAATGAATAGCAGGATCATGATCACAAATAGGTGGGATGCCTTTGGGAGTCTCAAATATCTTGGAATGACTGTCCAAGAATTTTTGGAGATATGGAAAGATAGATGATTTCAATGTTTGAACCTTTAGTGAGCACAAATGTGTAATTACAACCTATTTTTCTTTCTTTAGAAGCTTTATCAATTAGAGCTGATTATATTTCCTGGTTCTTGAAAATTAAAAGCTATTGTCCCCAAATATTGTAACCATTGGACTCCTAGTACAACATCAGCACCACCCATTGGAATGGAAAGCATTGGGCTATTCAATACATATTCCCCCATGTTTAGCTTGATATTATGGCACTTTCTAGAGAAATTTATAGTTCCTCCATTTGAAACCATCACTTGATACTCTGGTGCTGGATATAGGAAGAAATTCAATTCCTTATCTATCTTACAATGAATAAAATTATGGGTACTACCTAAATCCATCAACACTATTACCTTTTTCTTCTTATTATATCCTTCTATCTTGAGAGTTTGAGGAGTGGTAATTCTTGCCAATGAATTACAAGATATGGTCGGATTCATTTCTTGTTTTTATGGGGTTGGTTCCTAGTGTATATCCTCCTCTTTTGATGTTTCTTATTCCTTTCCTTCCTCCTCTTCAAAATCTATGTAGAATAATTTATTCTCAACACACTTATGACCTTTAGTGTATTTTCTATCACAACTGTAAAAAATCCCTTTTGCTCTTTTTTCCTCCAATTGTTGTGGCATCAACCTTGTAGGTTGTGGAAGTATAGGAGCCACAACACTTCCATATTTATATTTGTGAGTGGTATACTTCCATGTTCCATAATTTTTCTTTCAACTTTTCTTGCCACCCTGAATGCCTTCTCCAATGAATCAGGTTCCCAAATGCGAACCTTATGTTGGATGTTATCCTTCAAAGTCCCTATGAAGAAATAAATCCTATGCTCCTCTCGAATATCAGTTACCCTGATATTGAATTTTTGGAAACCCTCAATGTGCTCCAGCATTGAACTCTTTTGTTTGAAATTTATAAAGAAGGTGCTTCTCTTTGTATCCTCATACAATGCTATCATTTCCTTCATAAATATTGACAAAGTGACAAGTGGTTTACGAGAACAAAGCCATAAATACCATAAAAAATGACTTGGTTCTAAATATAAATATGAAATGCATACCTTTTGTGTGTGTTGCACATCATGGAGATCAAAATATTGCTTCATCTGTAGTATCCATGTAACTGGATCCTTGCCATCAAACTTCCTCATATTGATATTTGGAATGTGGTGAATTTTAAACCTAACATTGGAGTCTCTAAAATCATAATTCATATTCCTTTTTTTCTCCTCATGACTTTCATTGGATATATTTTCGCCATTAGGAAGCATTTCTTGTAGTAACTTTTTCAAACCTCCCTTCAAACCTTCCATGTCCGCTTTTATTTATGCTTTTAAAATATTCATGTTACCTTCTGCTTATGCTTTTAAATCATACATGTCACCTTTTGAGCCATCCATGTCCCCTTTTAATCCACTCATGTCCCCTTTTAGTTCATCTTTGGTTTCTCTTTGTACGAGCGAAATTTGTTGCACTTGGTCCTGTAATTTTGATATATCATGTTGCAATTCTTCCTCTTCATGAGTCATAGTAGATATTTCTAAGGTCTTAATGGGAGTCAAATTATTTTAGTTGGGTGGAATTTTAGAGCCAAATAATAATGTTTATGCTTCAATATTCCCTTTGAATCACTTCAAACTAATTTTCCAAACAAAAGTTATGCAAAATTTTAAAAAATACACACCTTTTTCTTGCTTTTTAGGAGCTCGATATTGAAGCTATTTTATCTCTGTAATTGCAGATTTAAAAGGTCTGAAATTTCATCATCTGGTAGCCCTCTGAGTATTTTTTCAAACCCCACTAGTTAGGCTGAGATTAGGTTCCTCAAGAAAGAGTTATGCGCAATCTCTCACGATGACTTGATTATATACTACTTCAATAGAGAAAACTTGTATGAAGTGCCATGTGTTAGTGTTTCAACCTTCATCCATAAAAATGATACACGAAAAACTAGAGTCCATGAAATTTCATCTACTTGTTATGACATTTAAATACGATGCTCAGAGAGAAAGTTATGACGATTTTCCCTAGATCACTTGTTTGAGATTGAATTCTGGAGTCTGTAAAAATCCTAACTTCCTTGGATAATATCTCTGAAAATATAGAGAACCAAGATCTGAAATTCATCTAAGAAGTTCACCAATATTTCTTCTCCATGTGGCTTCAATTTTAGATTTTGAAGCATTGTAGAAAAATAATTATAGCAAAAATTCCAAGATGACCTATTTGAAGAAGCAAAACCCTAGAATCCAAAACTATGATACCAAATTTTATGTAACGAACCCATAAAATAGAAGAAAAGATAGTTCGAAGACTTAAAAATTATCCTCTTCGAGGAGGAAACCTCATTTACATAACATAAATGAATAATTATTGGATGATACAAATGATAAGACCTCCTTAGTATATATAGGAGTCTAATGGCTCACAATATAATCACAACCTACATAACAATAATAATGTAAGGGCACAACAATAACAATAGTGGGCTTCTGTGAGGCAAAATAATAACAATAGGGGGATACACTAACAATAACAATAAGGGGAATACACTAGTATTATAGGGACCTAAAAATGGCCACCAAGGTAATTTTCCCAACTGAAATGGGAATTGAGTAAGGAATTCCTTAGTTATGATTTAATTAGTATCATTTATTTAATGCATAGTACTTATGAATGCATATGCATGATAACTTCATTGTAAATTATAATATAATATTTCTTATGAATTGCAATCTCCAACATTGAATGGAGGTAACTTTTTGGTTCAAGTTGTTCATGAAATCTCCCTGATCTGTACTTCTTCAAATATAATATCAGAAGAATCTTATGACTTGAATAACCTATTTGATGATATTGAAACATCAGCTCAAACCAATGATTCTAAAAAATTATATCCAACTAATAAATATCTTGTTGATATGACTAATATTGGCCGTCTACATATATTTGCTAATTTGATAAAGACCATGAAATTGAATCATCTACCATTTGCAGGTTTAGGAACTTATTGAGAGAATCTCAAGCACTTTAGCCCTCGTTAATGGTTATGTCAGGTTCTCACGACTCTTACGAGATCCTTGAACTGAGTCAAATTATGGTTTGTTCACAAAAAAATCTTCTTAGTATAGCCTCACTGGATGTAAGTTCATTCTTGAAAGACTTATAGAATTTTCAAGTTGGTGTTCTTAATTGTCAATGTAGAGCCTATGATTGGATAGAAGAATATTGTCTAGTTAAGTCTTTGTCACACAAACAACCTTTACTCCCTCTTGTATTGAATCTAGGGTTTGGATGCATATCTTTGAGGGATGTACAAGGTTTTAAAGACCATTTTTCTTCTTACCAAGACAAAGATTCTCAATAGATGGAAGATTCCTTTCCGTTAAACTCTTTTGTGAATAATCAACTCCTCATCTCTCTTGTGCATGTTATGAAGCTAATTATTTTTATTTTTGCACAAGGCATTCTCTCGAGTGATAATGGATATTTAGGCCATTTTGTAGAGAAAAACTTATATGCTATGCTATTGATTCCTCAACTTGATGTGAGTGTGCAGAAGATGAATATTAAATTTGATTTAATGCATGTTTATTCCATTTTTTTAAAACTTCTTTAAGCCAATTCTTAATATCCCGTGTATCCTAGCTAGTTTTCTGAATCTAATATACCAACAATCATTTTTAATTCCCTAGATTCCCATGTTGCTATCCTAGTCGGTGATCATATACAAGGTGATGATCTTTTATATTTTGAGGAAGAAACTAATGGATGCTTATCCATGTTTCTTTTGGATCCCAATCATCAGCATGTGAAGAGGAAGATTCCATGATCTAAATTACCCATGCACTCTCTCATGTTGATTCATCTCTATCTTTGGAAAATGAAGAATCTTATGTGTTAACTCACTGATCTGATCACAATATTAGCTTTAATAACTATCATCCAATTAATCGTTATCCCACAAGTATATCTGATGATAGTTGTTTTCTTACATTCATTGATTTCACCAAAATTAAAAAATATGATTATTCTCCATCTCAAGGTTTAGACACTTGTCAAGAAGTTGAGTCACTTCAATTGTCATTGATGGTTATGCCATGTACTCGCAATCTTGATAGGGTTTTTGAACAAGATTAGATTAAGGCATCTTTCGAGAGCAAGGACAAGTGGCTTCACACCTTTATCACCATTCTCTAAACCTAGGGATTTCTTGGAAAGTGCTATTTGATGGCCATATAATCTTCTCATAGGCTTAACACCTATATTTGCAAGTTTTGCAAGGTTTTCATGCTAGTCATTTTGAGTACCAGGATGGAATTGTTGATTGGTTGTAAGAGTCTTATCTATAAAACTCTTCTGCAAATAAGCAACCTATGTTCTCTCTTTTGCCTAGTATAAACAAAATTGTAAATGAATGCACATTTCAAATATTTTTTTTAGGTTTTTTTATGTCTATCCTTGTGTTTATCGAGATATAATTGCACCTTGATTAAAGCAAGAATTTATGGCACATTTATCTTCCAATAAGGGAGACCTTTTATCTCTTGTGCAAGCTATATAGGTAAATATCATTACATTTGCACATTGTTTTGTATGGGATTTGATTGCTAACTTATTTGTGTTTGCAGGTTAGGAACAACTCATATGGATTCATTAGAAATCAGATTTCACATGAGTTCGATCTCTTTTCTTAAACTAAATTAGGGTTTAGGTTTAGTTATAATTAATTTTTTTATTAGAGTAATTGTTTTTCTGCATATAGTGGATTATAATGCTTTTATATTCACTCATTGAATTTCTTCCATAAAATTGCATAGTTTTTAGTTGCATTACCTACATACTGTGCATTTCATTGCATAACCCTTCTTTCTCTTTCACATTTTTCTTTTATTACATTGAGCATAATGTCGTTTCATTCCCATTCACTTCATTACATTGCATGATATCTTTGATTCTCATCTAGTTTTATCCCTTATATAGATTTTACATTTCATGGAGTTTTTGATATTTTTTTTTGCATTATGCTTTGAAATTTACTTTTCTTTCATGGCATTGCTAGTTTTCTTGCATCATGCATTATTTTTCATTTAACATTCACATCCTTGCTTTGCATTTATCCTTCATTAGAGAAATTTTGAGGTAAAAAATGAGCCTTAAAACAAAAAAGTATAACCAAAATGAACTTTATAAGAACCAATAGAACTGAAGATGATGATGTAAACTATGGATGATAATTCACCATTTTTGTAGTAAAAAGGTAAAATGATAAAAAAATAAAAAAAATGATAAAACTACTTTTTTAACTTGTATTTTCAACTTATCTCCCTATGGTTTTACTCAAATTTCGAGCGGGAGAACTCATTGGATTTATAATTTAATTTTTCATTAAAGGAGTACCCATGTTGAAAACTTTCAATATAGTGCACTGCATGAAAAATGAGAAATACATGAAAACCATGATTGCAATCATATTTTTTCATGTATTTCTCACTTTTTGTGTAGTAGGATCCATTGAAAGTATTCAACATGAGTACTCCTTGGATGTGAAATTAAATGGCACCTATAACAAGTTCTTTTGCTTGCAATTTGAGTAAAATTGTAGGAAGATAAGTTGAAAATACAAGTTAAAAAGGTAGTTTTCTCTTCTTTTTTTTCACTTCAAAATCTGATGAGGTAATCTAATCATATTTTACTATTTCCATTACAATTTTATAAATTTCCTTAGGAGGTCCATTTTGGAACTCTGAATATTTCTAATGGGCCCCTTTGCATTGATAAGCTTATTTCATACCACATTTATTTCCCCACATTATGCATTTGCTTCTCATTTGAGCCTTTTTCTCAACATATTATTTGGAAGTTTGTACATAAATGATGTCGTGAAGGGCTTTCATTATCTTCCTAGTCCATAATGATGAAATGTCATTCAATGGTTATGTGTGGATGTTGTGGTAATGCCAGTAGGAAACCTATTGTAGACCCTAATATCAAAACCTTGTCCCTGATATCATTAACAAGGAAAATATGATTCAATACTTGTGGGGAACTCTAATAAGTTTATAAGATGTATATCTATAATCTGAAGTTTGTTTCTGGTATGATCCTTAATTTTTTGGCTTGTGTGTTTTGTTTTCCACTTGTGAGTCAGAAATGTGATGTAGAAATGTGGCATGAGCAAACACCTAACTCATAATATCTTTTAGTTTCTGTATAACAAGAAGAAACCTCTATTTCCTATGAAATAAGTTAAGATCCCTCTTCCACCCTAACACAATGAAAGCCTTAATGAATTATGCCAAAGTGCATGTAAAAGAAAACTAATTAAATAAAAGGGTAAAGTAATGAGAAATGTTTCCTGCATAGAGAGGTGATGCAAGCAACTTTGGTAGGGTATTGAACAGGTCTGCTGGCAACAAAGTAATGCTTGTGATTTATTGGGCAATTCCATCAAGCTACTGAATAGTATTATTGTCAGTGAAGTACCACCATAAACTCACTTTAAAATTCTGAATATAATAATCTCACTGTCATGTTCTCTATATCATTGTCAAAGTTTGGCATGTGTGAGATCTTGATGTGGTGTTTAAGGACAAACATAACCTAGCTATGAAAAGAAATGAATGACATATGTATAAATGGTTAAGTAACTCAAGTGGTACCCATGGTATTTAATTAAATACTTCCTTGCTTTTATTTTAAGACTCAATTTATTTAAGGAACTAAGGAAGAGATGTTGGATTCTACCAATGGTTTTCCATTTGTTGTATTTACTACAACAACACCCAAAATTTTTAGCCTACCACCCAAATTTTGGGCCCCCCTTTTCTTTTCAAGGTCATAAAAAGCTATTTATATGTCTCAATTGGTCAGATATTTCAATGACCTATCTGCCATTAAATTCTATGGTTTCTCATGCTTGCACACTGCATATTGTATGTTGGAGGCGAGGAATACATATGTTGTTGCTTTAATACACTTTGAATTTACCAGCATACCCCCCAGTTTATTCAAATGTTGTAGTTTTGTTTTCTGCCCCTTTTTCTTATCCTCTATGTGTGGCCTTGTTGAGTTTTTTAGAGGTTTTCATTGGAATCCAAGCATGCCATAGTTGGAATGACCAACAACTATTTTCACACCCGCTTTGCGTAATTTGAAGTGCGCCCTACCTAGAAATTTAGCTTGGTGTTCAGGGAGGGAGAAGGCCTCTTTCCTTTTCCATTCTTTTGCTAGATTTGGAAAGTCAAGGGTGTCAAGATACATTTCATCAATGGGGACGGCGAAAATTTCATGAATATATGATGGAGGGACCTAGGGTTCTAGGTGAGATGGTAGATGAAGCGGGGGTTCAATAATGGAGGCGAGCTGGGTTGTGGAGGCATGTGGAGGAAGTGTTGAATCTTGCATCTCCACCTCTGCATCGGAACAAGATGTGCTCATAGTCAAGAGTTTTCTTCCAGATCTCATCTTGATAATATATCTCAATTGACTATGAAATGTTCATATGTACATAAATTCTAGCGTAGTTGATATACCGAGCCTACTTAGTCGCTTTCGAGGACTCAATCTAGTGTCAAAGAGAATTATTGATTCCTGCCACAGTCTCCTCATCCCAAAAATCCCATGGTAAGGAGTACATGTGAATCCGTATCAGTGTGGCTAGGAAATCCTCCTTATCTGGTACAAAACATTTTTTCAAAAAACAAAGGTAAATCCCAAATAAATTAGAAAAGTATGGTTCATTCTCAAGCGCTCCCATTTTATCCTCTAGATTATAAAAGATAGTTGTGAAGAAACTCTCCATGCTTAGTCCTAGTTTTGTTTTCCCTTCAGGCTTTCATTTAAGTTGAATCCATAGGATGAGGGCCTTTTTTTATGGCCATATGTCTAAGAAATTTCCAATTGGGGCATGATCCTTCATACACTAAATATAGCCTCTAATGTGACTAGAGAAAACTTCAAATTTTGGGTCGACAACTGCCTTCGGTAAGCAACTTCTAGGTCTATGTCTCCCTGGTGGGAGATAAGGTTGTTGGGGTTTTTTCTTATTACCATCTAGGTTTGTCCCACATTGCACTGATTTGTGGCAAGGTTGCCCTGAATTGTTAAGTTTGAAAACAACATGAGTGTAGGAAGAAGAACCACTCCTTCCACCGACATCTGCCATAGGAAGAACAATGGATGGATCATGCAATATCCAATTCCCAATCTTAATCTAGAAATTAAAAATATATCACTTAAATATTAATTTATGAATTATATGTATTTATTTCAAATTTCAATTTTTAACTAATATTGATAATTAGAATGTCTTTCAGATTAATCACATCATTACGATTTGGTCGACGTTTCGAACCAACTAATGTGGTCCATCCTTAGAACAAAGGTGAAAAATCAATCAATGTTAAAGAATGAATAGAAATGTGAAAAAATCGATCAATCTTAAAGAATAAATAGCAAAGATACATCAAGATCGAGAACTAGCCATTAAAAATTAGTTATTAAATTAATTAAAATAATATTTAATTAGAAACTACATCAAGATCGAGAATTAGCCATTAAAAATTAGTTATTAAATTAATTAAAATAATATTTAATTATAAACTAGCTATTAAGAATTAACTGTTATTTATATATATATATGATAAGAAATAATATTTCTAATAAAATATTATTGGAATTCAAAACATCTTAATATTGTGAAATGTCGACCCCTGTGGCTACTATTGCCATTCAAAGCAACGCCATTCTAGACAGCATTCCGTTAAAGGAGGAACCTGCAAATTTTAATTAGCGGAAGGAGTTCCGCATTAGAGAGGGGATACCGTGGGCTTTCTTTGATGGTGCAGCCCAAAACAATTTCACGGGTGCCGGGTTGTGCATTCATCTTAGTACTTCTCACTCGTTAAAGGCTTCAGTAGGAATTGGAATGGGCTCAAATAACTTTGCTGAACTCACTGCCTTAAAGCTTCTTCTCTGTTGGCTCATCCACAAAAATATTCTTACAGTTCAGATATTTGGAGATTTGATGAATGTTGTTAACTGGGTTATTGGGAAATATAGATGCCAGCACTACATGTTGATGCCTTTACTAGAAGAAATTCACACTTTAAAACAACAATTTAATGTTTTTTCTATTGATCACATATTCAGGGAATGCAACGAGGAAGCAGATGGGCTTTCTAAAACAGGTCTGCAGCAAGCTGTGGGTGTTTGGAGAGTAACTGAACAGTTTCAGGATCAGATCCGTGTGTCGGATCTCCCTCCAAATATATAGTTTTTGCTTCTACTTATATGCACTAGTTTATCTGTGGTTCATATGATAGCTGGTGGCATATGTACTTTGTTTAGTTTTCCTCCTATATATATGTTTATGCTCTGGTTTTGATAGAGCGGATTATGGTTTTTCTTCACTGTATGAGTTTCTCTGGGTTGTTTTCCTCATGAAAGGAGGCCCAGGAGACACTTGGACTTCAATTTTATTTTCTGGGTTAAGGCTGCTCAGGTCGAGTACAGGAGTTTTAGATTAGCACTATGTAGGGGTGCTGATGATCCTTCTCAGAGGAGCTTTTGCCATTATCAGGCAGCTTTTTGTAGAATGTTAACTCATATGCTTTGTAACTTTTTTACTCCTTATAAAAAAGTTCGATTTTTTTCCTTGGAAAAAAAACATCTTAATATTGTATTATTTAAAATAATTAAATAATAATTTTTAAAATAGTAATTTAATTATTTAATAATAATTTAATTATTATTAAAAAAATTCATAATATTATTAAATTAATAAATAAATTATAAATTCATAAACCACATTATTTTTAATATTATAAATATTTTTTTATATTCAAAATCAAATATTCCATTTTTTATTAAAAAATTATAATAATCAAATTATAATTTTAGCCTCAACAAAAAATCAAATATTCAACTTTTTATTAAAGATCAAATATTCAATTTTTTATTAAAAAATTTATAATGTTAGTTGAACAAAAATAAAAGCATAAATCCAAAATCTATTACAAAAGTTATCAATTAAGTACATGAAAAAAGTCAAACTTATCAGCTAAGTATCAAAAAATCAATAAAAAGCATCTCACATAATGTGAGATATTCTTTTACTAAAAGGTTATTTTTTATTTTTTTAAAAAGAAAATAACTTTATCTATTTATATATTATTTTAAATATTTAAAAATATATTATTAAAAATAATTTTTTTTATATATTTTATAATAAATATTATTATATATATATATATATATATATATAATAAAATAAAATAAAATAACTTTTAAATTTCATAATAAACATCATCACATTTTTAACAAATACATGAGTTTTAATTTAAAAATATATATTTATAAAATAGCATTAACACATACTTATATCATCACAGATTAACATATAATTTATTATTATATTATATTAAAATTTAAGCATATAAACAACGAAGCATACACCAGTAAAAAAAACATGTCATGTATCATCACATATACTAGGTCGAGAGTACAGAGCACCAACGTATAATTTTTCCAGAGTGTTGACGTATAAGTTAGTGTTATATGGAATAATCTTTTTGCTTAATCAAAGATTTACACGGGAATCTAAAATCTTAATCTTCCCATCAAATACTTACGCGTGAATCTCATATCTTAACATCTCAATCCAAAATCTTAATCTTTTAATAAAAGTTTTACACATAAAGCTAAATTCTTAACCCTTTGAGCTATAATGTGCGCTTTAAGTTTCAAAATTGCTCATCGTATTCCAAATTTTATTCTTTGGAATAATTATGTGCACTTGAATGATCATCTACAGCAGGGATCGGAGCCGGAACGCGGGAGAGCCTGCAGAGTTTTGCGGAGCCGGAACAGGATAACAGATCCCAATAGCCTGCGGCCACCTGCCATCCCTGGAGACAGACATCGATCTTTCCTTCTTCGGTTTATAGGTTGTCTAAGTTAGAAAGGTGGGGAATGTCTTTACCTGATTGGCTAACAGTTTCACTTGCCTGCTTATGATAGGGAAGATCTCGTTCAAGACAGGGACACTCGGCAAGGAATAGGAGAGCCTCTGCATGCACTTCCATGCTGCCACGGTGCACTCCCATGCAGGAAGACGTTTGGGAGCATGACTTTACCATCTGGGTTTAGGCTATATATTGCCCTCTGATAGTCAATCTGTGGTTTTCGCCTTCCATCTCAGGCCATTAAACGTAGGTTTCTTGCATGACAGGCCTTTGTCTGGTCTCTTCTTCCGAACAAAGGCTCACTGGGTCGCTTGCTTTTCAGGCAATAAATGTGTTTCTGGTGTTAGCTCTTGTTTATTCGAGGGTATCTCGGGAATTTTCTTTCTGTCGGTTTTCTGGGGGGGCTGATGTGAGATTCTCTTACCATCTCCGTGGTGGTTTAATCTGCTCTATTCCTGTCTCTGGGGATGTCTGAATATCTCGTGGAAGCGGATGGTCATGCAAACGACGCTCCTGCTCGTTCCGGTGAAACACGTTTAAGGTCAATTATCTTTCTTGTCATTCCTTATATGTTTTTCCTTAGCTGTTAAGGTTTTATGAAGGAGGTCGATTAATAGTTTCATCTTGTAATAGCATTCTGGTTTTTGAGCTAACTGACTAGAAAGGTCTGGTCCTCATAACATAATGCTGAAATCCTTCATTTTAAAGATTAAGAACTCTATTGTTTTCTATAGCCCTTGCACAGATTTTCGTATCAGAATAGGGAAGTGGTGGTGTGTCTTTCAGCTTGCATGTTGCTGTGTCGATTGTTCTCCTGCTTAGGATTTCCTTTCGTCCTGTGAGCGGTCCATCAGGGATGCCTGAATAACCAGAGTATCTCTGGGCAACACCTTATCTTTCCGGCTACCGGAAAATTTCAAACTCCTTAGGTCCTTACAAGCGTTAATTGTTTCGGTATCTACCCTTGTCTCTCCAAATCTCTCCAATAGCCGGCAAAGTACATATGTAATTTGTCTCAGGGGCTGGGATTTATGCTATATCACAATTAGCTAGCTGTTTCTTCCATATCTCGTCGACTTCCGCCTCCCATTTCCATCTCTGGAGTCTTCTTTCGTACCAACCCCACGTCGTCTCCCATCCTAGAACTTTAAATTCTCTCTCCGTCTGACTCGACCTTTGTCAGAATCTGATCCTACGGTTCTGATCTCTTGGATTTTTCAAATTGCATTGACACACTCTGAGGCCTTACCTCATTTAGTGTCTGACATTAGATTAGTAATTTCCTTACGGCCTTCCGTCCAGCTCTTTTATATTTTGGGGATTTTCTGAGATACGGAGAGAATGTTCTAGGTTTGTCGTACAAATTGGTAGGATCCTGACTTTAATACATGCCCTCCCTCATTAATGTAATGGACGACTCGGACTCCTTCGCCACGCGGGCGCTTGTACAAGCTGCCATGCAAGTAGAGGAGAAACAGAATAATCATCCGTCCTTTTCCGGCTGGTAGGCCATGGTGGAACACATGATTGTTAAGCCAGCACATAGAGGACCTCATAAACCAGACGGAGACTCCCCTGTCAAGAACCTTTCTTCCTTCTTTAACAAGGAAAAAAACCCTGTCAAGACTGATCTTCCTCCGAAGGCCATATGTGTGGACGGTGCTACCCTCACAGAGAGAATTGATAGCCTGAAGAATTTGTCGCTGGTGGGGAAATGGAAATTTCCCGAGATGGATGATCAGGATATGCACAAATGGCTAATGGATAAATGGGCTCCCCTGATCGGCTATACCCCAATCATCTCCCGTCTGATGAAGGAATGGTATTCCTTCCACTTTCTGAAAGTCTCTGACGAAGATATTATTCTAAAAAATCCTTGGGTATATGGAAGAAGTTTCTTAGCGCTCTCGCGCTGGTACATGGGTTTTGATCCATTAAAGAACACCCCTTCAAACTGCCTGATTTGGGTGAAGCTACCAAATTTGCCATTGGAGCTATGGTCGGAAGAATCTCTTGCTAAGATAGGAAACTCGATAGGCAAATTCGTCTACGTCGATCCCTGGTGCAGGGGAGAGAAAGACAAAAGAATTGCCTGGGTCCTTATTGAAAAGCCATATAAAGGTGCTTATCCAGATCACTTAGAGATTATATGGGGCAACAGCAAAATTCAGCAAAGGTTGGACTTTTGGGGTATCCCATTTAGATGCTCCTTTTGTCATAAGACGGGCCATTTGATCAGGAATTGCAGCCTTCAATCCTCACGTAAGGTAAGGAAATCAACTATTAGGCGGGTAAGGTGATATGAATCTGAGTCTTCGCAAGAAACGAACATCTCGGTCACTGGTAAGCAGACGCATACATCCTTACCGGTTCATGAGCCTACTCAACCAATAGACCCATCTGCTCAGCTGAACCTTCATTGCTCCTACAGAGACTCTCATACCCGACCAGACTCAATTTCATTGCCTCCATTACATTCTTATATTCCTGAACCTCGGGTCGACCCACCCGTGCCACTTCCGCCTGATATGAACAAAAACGATTTTGTTGTCGGGTCTCTACCTATTCAGATTCCATCTTCTACTCCGTCTCCTGTCAATCTCTGTCATGCTGATTCGAAGGGTAAAGAACCCATCTGGTCTCAGGAAAATGACCTGCGTCTTTCTCCTTCCTCGGGACACGCTTCCCCTGAGTCTCTGGCAAATAAATTCGATAGTGATATTGACTGCCTCCTCAATCGAGCCTCATTGGAACTTGAACCGCTTACTATTCACAAACCATCTAGCCCGTCCTTCCCTACCATCAGTCCTCAATCTGCAAAAAACATCACTGTTAGAAAGAAAACAAAGGGAGGCACCCATCATTTCAGAGGAAGAACTGTTGCTACAGAGCATGATGTTAGAAATTTCTCTCTAGTGGAAGTCCCTATTTTGGATTCACCTGAGTTTCGGCCCCTTAGAGCACGCGAGGCTGGCGAATCATCAAAATGACATTCCTTGTCTCGATGAACATCAGGGGTTTAGGCGCAGCCCCCAAATTTAATGCGCTCAAAGATGTCTTCTATGCAGCCCATCCGAAGATCATTTTCATTCAGGAGACCATGCATCCTAGCCTTGCATCCATAATATACTTTAGAAAAATGTTCCCTAAATGGCATATGGTGGCAACTGAAGCAACCGGTCAATCGGGTGGCCTTGTCGTTCTTTGGGATCCTACATGGATCTTGGCAAAGGCATATAAATGCTGTGCTGGAATCTTAATTCACGCTTCAATCAGGGGACAATCTGAACCCCTCAATTTGCTGAACATCTAAGCTCCATATAAGAACAGGCTGCCCTTTTGGGAAAAGCTTTTTGAATCTCACATACTTGAGATAGAATCGCTGCTATTAGCTGGCGATTTTAATTTCACTCTAAATGCTGATGAGTGCTGGGGAAATTGTAGGAAATTTGAGTATATGTCGGAAAGAATAAAGAAGGAACTTCTCATCAGGGATCTGAAGGATGTTGCTCCAGAAAGATTAATGCCGACTTGGGATAACTGTCGAATTGGGCAAGCATATGCTGCTAAGAGAATTGACAGGGTTATTATTCATGCCAACATCATTGGTATTCTGGGCATGCCTTTGTTATCAATAGGGAAAGAGCACACATCCAATCAGAGGCCAATTTTTTTATCCTGGCAAGGGAATTTTCACAGAATTGGATACTCCTTTAAATTTAACAGAACTCTCTTGGAGGATCAATCCTATAATGCGCTCATATCAGAAAACTGGAAGCATTTGCAGGAGTCCGAAATGGCTCCTTTTATGCCATTTCGTGTGAAGCTAAAAAGGCTGAGAGCGGTCTCCAAAGAATGGCAAAAAAAAAAGAAGAAACGGGATAATGAGGAACTGAATAACATCCGGAAGGAATTGGATTCCCTTTGGGAGTTACATGACCCCAATTCCCTTACTTTTGAAATGAAAAATACAATCAGAGAGTTGGAAAAAAGAAAAAACAAGATCCTCCTAAGAGAGGAGGAAACTTGGCGTCTCAAGAGCAGAGCAATATGGATAAAAGCTGGAGACAGGAACTCAAAATTCTTCCACAAATTCGCCAGTGCAAGAAGGAAGAAAAATTCTATCTGGAGTATTAGAGATGAACAGGGGAACATTTTCCTAGCACAGGATCAGATTTCGTCAGAGGGAGTACGTTATTTCCAAGCACAATACAGAAGGAGGGAGGTTGTTTTCCAGGATGCCCTTTGGGGTGTTGAGCATGTGCCTGAAATGTTCAACGAAGAGGCAAATGAAGATTTCTTTAAACCCATCTCTGAGGAAGAACTTCTTAAGGCCATGAAATCCTTCAAAAAGGACAAGAGCCCGGGGCCCGATGGCTGGCCAATAGAATTTTTCCTACATTTCTTCGACCTCTTCAAGAGGGATTTGCTGAGTATGGTAGATGCATCCCGCATGGCAGGAAACATTCATTCGGCCACTACCTCAACTTTCATTGCGCTTATCCCAAAGAAGCATAGGACTGAATCCTTTCAGGATTTTCGGCCAATCTCTTTATGTAACATCATGTTTAAAATCATATCAAAAATTGTTGCAGAAAGAATGAAGCCCTTTCTAAATGCCTTTATCACCAGAGACCAGCATGCTTTTTTAAAGGACAGATTCATCCTGGACGCGGTCGCCATGACACAAGAAAGCATTTTCAAAATGATATCAAAGAATATGGAGGCGGCAATCCTTAAGATAGACTTACAGAAAGCTTATGATTCTGTTGACTGGGGTTTTCTGAGAATTATGCTGGCAAAGATTGGACTTAAGGCACAAGGTGTCAATTGGGTCATGTCTTGTGTGGAGAATGTAAAATATTCGGTAATTGTGAATGGAATTCCCTCGGTCTTTTTTCAGGCTGAGCGGGGCCTTCGGCAGGGATGTCCCCTTTCCCCTTTGCTCTTCATTCTGGTGATGAACACTCTTAGTCTTCAGATTAACAAAGCTGTTGCGGACAAAAGATGTCTTCCGGTCAAGATCTGTAAGAACATTTCCATCTCACATAATCTTTTTGTTGATGATGTCCTTATATTTGCAATGCTCTGTCGGGCCTCCTGGGCTTGCATAAATGACATTCTCACCAGATTCCAGAAGGCTACGGGCCTGTTTGTAAATAAGGAAAAATCCTTCTTGTATCACAACGATGTCGGGCTGGATATTGTTCAGTGGATCTCAGACCTGATGGGTATATCAACACTCTCATTACATCAGGGGTTTAAATACCTGGGTTTCTCTTTAAAGGCAAAAGGATATTCTACTGGGGACTGGCAATGGCTGCTGGAAAGGTTCTACAAGAAGATTGCACTATGGGAATATAAATTCCTCTCACTTGCGGGCAGGCTCACACTAGCACAATCTGTCCTCTGTCAACTTCCAGTCTACTAGGCTCATATTTTCTACCTTCCTAGCAAAATCATCAAGCAGATGAACAGGTTGATTGCAAATTTTCTGTGGGGAGGAAAAGCATATCAATGTAAATTTCATCTTGTAAAGATGGCATCCATTTCTGTTCCAAAACGTATGGGTGGATGGGGCCTCATACACCTCCGTTCCTTTGGTAACGCTCTTCTCTGCAAGTCTCTGTACAGAGGAATTTTTGGGAACGGTCCGTGGAGTAGTCTTGTAAAGATCAAATATCTGAGGGATAAGCCTGTTGAATACTGGTACAGGAAACGGATCCTTGGTACCAAACACGGCTCCATGATCTGGAACAGCCTGCGGAAAATCCATCCTTTCTTCCTTGGGAATTTCTGCTGGACTTTATATTCAGGATCACATATTTTTATTGCATTTGATCGTATCTTCTCTGGCCGGGGGTTCACATTTCCTCCTTCACTGCTATATGATTTTCATAGATTGGGGATCTTTACATGGGATAAATTAATCAAAGAGTGGTCCGGTGCTTCTCCGATTTGGAAGGACGGGGAGGAGCTTCATCTGCCTCGTCAGTCGACTCTTCTATGGGTAAGGGAAAAAGCGAGTCTTGACGGTTTGGCAATCACCCGCTCGGGCACAAGGGACAATCTCATATGGTCAATTCATAAACCTGTGTGCGTCAAGAACATATACACGGAAATGATCTCTGTTGCTGCCGGAATCCCTTCTCCTCTTTTTCCTCTCTGTTTTTGGAAAGCGCAATGTCCGATGAAGATGATCACCTTCTCATGGTTGCTTTTCCGGAACAAAAATCTTTCATGGGAGAATCTGCAGAGGAAAAATTGGCAGGGGCCAAGTCGATGCTCCATGTGTCGAAATGCTTTGGAAACAAATATGCACATGTTCTTTCAATGCCCGACTTCCCTCACAATCTGGTATGAATTATCAACATATTTTGTTTTTCCTCTCATCTCTTTTTCTTCTGTACAGGAAGGCTTTCTCTGGTGGAGCAGACAATCCCTCTCTTGGAGATCGTTGTTCATTATCACTTGCTGGCACCTGTGGAATTGGCGGAATGCGCATATCTTCCAAGATTCTAAGGAGCCTCTCCAGGCTATTCTACAGCGTATTCTGGCCTGCCATGACTCCTACCGTTAACATCTTCTTGTTGGAGAGGTAAATCCCCTCTGCGGACAGAGGCGATCCCACTAGCCCAAAATGGGTCTAGCAACAATCAAATCACGCTACTATGCAAGTTCCTAGTTGCATACTGAAAGTGGATTACGATAACCAACCTGGAGTCCAACGCTAATGTCGAAAAAGAGTTGATACCCCCGTTCCCTTGCTCCGGCAGGTCACAATCCTTGCGATCCCCGCGTATGGATACCTGCACAAGCAAAGAACGAAACGAGAACAAGCGTAAAATCCACTAACATACAACTATATTTCAGTCAGAAAGGAAATAAATCAAACATTATCATGATGAACAGTGAGATTGGAACCATAACAGTAGTCGTTTATTAATGAATAATAAGCAGAGAAAGATACAACCAAGGTTCTGACGTTGAACCTATCCTCTGGCTGGGCGAGCAGCTATGTATGTCTTGCAATAGACCTTCTCTCTCTCAGACTTCCGGCAGCATAACCTCCCTATGCTTCAAGACTCTTACTATCACTCAAGACAAGCATAATCACAACTAGCATTACTCAAAAACTAGCTTGTCAAATGCATGAGGACAGACTTTTATAGATGGAGAAGGGAGGAAGATACAATGCATCAGGACACTCATTGTGGATTGGCATTATCTCCGAAAAGCCGCTGTGGATAGATGTCAAGGATAGATGATGACTCTCGACCTCTATCAGATGGATTTTATCCTCAAAAGACTTTGTGATCTGAAGGGAAAAACATATGGGTGCGCGTTTGTCAAAAATCATTACCAAACTTGGTTGGCACGGGTGTTGTTCTAAGACAGAGCGCCAATGGTCGCACCCCCTTTTGAGGACCTCAGTGATTGGCGCGGGTAGGACACTGTGAACCCGCGCTAATGGAAAAAGGGCACTTTTCAGGGATATTTTGCAGAAGGTGTCTTCAGGGAACATGAAGTACATACTCAGGGGAACATAATGCAAGTGTTTTTAGGTTATGTCACTGTTCACAGGTCCCGGAATGCGTCCTCCAATGTACGGAAACAGGGGTAATAGGGACGGTGACCAATGGTGACAAATTACTGTGTAACAGATGCCCCCTAAAGCATGAGGCCCGAGAGAGAGAGAGGGGTGAAATGCTTTACAAGAACACATGTAGCTGCCGTCGAGAATTTGAGAGATACAACTGATAGCTCAAGTACATGATGTATGTGGTATGGTCGCAGGCATCCATAAGAGAGTACATAATAATCTAGATCCATAGTATGGACGCAGCCATCTGGTTAGGATCAATGAATCGACTCAGGTATGGTCGCAGCCATCCAGTGAATGAGTCATGTATCAAGAGTCACGCCTAGATTACAACAGACACAATCCAGGGTCTTGCACTCCATCTCGACCCGAACAAAAGTACAAGTTCAAGCATGTGAATATATGAGCTGAAGTCGAACATGCATGAACATCGTCTGATTACCAGTCAATATTGAAAACTGTTAACAGACGCGAGAGGCACCACCAATAATGACAATGGCCCTCAAGGTACTACAGGTACAATCTACGGCGTGTGAATTAGTGATCTGACGTCGAACACCCGTAGAATCATTCGATCGGAGGCCAATGATGAAAACCTCTCGTCGAACACGAAGAACCTGCCATTGAGGCATGCAGGCTCCAAGGCACCAGAAGGGAGTCTCTAGATCAGCTTCCTGGATAATGAGCTGAAGTCGACAGGAAGTGATCTTGATCGAAGGTGGGCCATAATGTTTCCCACATCATCGACACGAGACAGAGAGATAAAGTTGTGAATCAAGATTGTGCGAGCTATCAGAGGGAGGTTGTTTCTTTGCAGAGGTCAACTTCTCTTGAACATATCGGCGGCACGACAGTGGAATTGGCAGTATTTGACATCAATGTATCAAAGGTCATGATGACGAGGCAATGAGCAGATGAGAGGTCAAACAGGATTACCCAAGTCCACGGAGGCAAGTGAAAAATACGAAAGCAGAGAAGTGCCATGTTCAAGAGCGACATACTGCCGACACGACAGTAATTATGGTTCCTTTTTCCCCCACCATTTCTGGCGAGTACGCCAATTATTTTTAGCAAGCTTGATGGGGATAGCATATGCTTGTGGTGCGTCATTTCGACAAAATCCGATGTCATCAGGTTTTAACGAGTCTGACAAAGGAAGAACTCGGCGTCTTTTCATGTTTAGAGAGTTTGAAAAGACAGCAGAAAAGGAAACTCCAGGGGTGTCCTTTTTCGTAAAGTTGTGTCTCTTGAGCCCGAAAAAGTATAAAACAATGCTCGAAAGAACCGCCCGACCATTACGATCGAGGAGTACTTTTCATAAATAGTGATTTCGACCTGAAAAAGTAAAAAAGCGATCAAAACCACGTCGTTTCGTAACCATTAACGAGTTTGAAACGACAAAAACCCGGTAATCTTTTTATGTTTTAACGGTCGACAAAAAGAACTTAAAACGACCGCCCCTTATTAACGTTTTACGAGTCAAGAGGAGTAACTCGGCAATCTTTTCCTCTTTAAACGGTCAGAAAAGAGCTGAAAGCAGACCTTAAAGTAACCTTTTCTCATGTTTTACCGAGCTTGAAAAAGTCGAAAAGGAGCTCGTTTCGTTGCTTGAGTTGCACCGACCCCTGTCATCATACAAAAAACAGCGTAAAACCCACTTCGACATAAATATATTCCAAAAATACTCAAAAAATATCATTTTTAATGTATTTTTAGGTCAAAAAATGCTATAAATAGTGAAATGGTAAAAAATAAATTTACTTTTCACTTTTTACCTTGTGAGTTTACCGTTGGAGGGTTTTGGGTGCAAATTTCAACTACTGATTGCGATCAATCCAGGAGATCATTCGAGCTGCCGTCTGAAGCAGGTAAGAGGCCTCATCCTTAGCTTTGTTTTCATTCCATTCTTTCAGTTTTTCATCCATAGATTAGTCCCCTGCCAGAGGATTTGCAAATTCATAGGGTTGCGCCATTGGCGCGAGTTTCCCGCTCGGGATCGCGCCAATGGGATTTTTTGCCCAAAGGGGGCGCGACCTTGGCGCGACTGTTTTAAAAACAGTCGCGCCAACCGCGCGACCTAAATTTGCCATAAATTTGACCGTTGAAATTGCAAATTTTTCTCAATTTTGATTTCACCAATGATCTAATGATGAAAATTTCGACTTTATGGTTGCAGGGATTCGTCAGAATGGCTATAGAATGGAGAGAAAGAGAGCATGATGCCATAGATGCCATGGCAATGGAGGATGATGCATGCATGGATGCTTTGAGAGACTGTGGCTTGAAGAAATTCTTCCTCACCTCATATTTACGTGCACAACCTGAGTTGCTGCGATTTATCGTGGATGCTTGGGATACGGAGGATCAGGTATTTCGCCTGAAAGACCAGACATTGGAGTTAGATGTTTCTGATGTCTACTTTATCACTGGACTATCGCGGAGAGGTGCACGACCCATCTTGACTGGTAGTAGACCTTCCGGGGAGAAGATGGGGGAGGTGATGGAACGAGTTTGTCCTGGGGCACAGTTTGGATCAAACAGTGCCAAAGTAGATATTATCACGGTTCCCGACCTGGTGCTACGAGTGATATTGTTCACTATCACATGGACGGCTGGGGTACAGGCGCCCCACGAGGCTAGCAAAAATCATTTGCTGCTGGCAACTGAGTGTCTCCAACCTACACTGTTTGATTGGGCCACGGCAGTGACGACAAATATCAAGAGGCAGCTTACCAAGTGTAAGCGCGATGGCAACAAACAGTTCGGATACGGATCTATCGTGGTATCTTTCTTCCTGGAGCGCCTGCCGATATTCCGGATACAGGGAGGTATAGTGGCAGATCCAGTGCCACGGGAGCCGAGATTGACTCGATGGGCAGAACTCATGCCCAGAGGAGGAGGGGGCCAGCAGATGGCCTGGAGGCCCGAGTTCTTCATTTGGCTCCGTCACCAGATGATCGTCGTAGAGGACTGGCCCTATGCGGGCACTGATTTTACTGGAGATCCAGATCTCCCATTGCCTGCGGGAGAAGACTGGGATGAAGAGCTAGGTAAGAACTCTTTGTGTTTTTGATGTTTTTATGTATTTAAGTTTTTTTTTTTTTTTTGCAATACATGCCTGTCTCTGACAACAGCTATATATATGTATGCAGATGTTGGTGCAGAGCGACCAGCTGACATGCCTCACAACGCACGGAGGGCACAACCTGCAGCCGACCCTCAGGTAGAGGGTGATGCGGGTGACGATCTAGTACAGAACCTTGAGGCACTTACTCGAGGGATTCCAGATTATGCCAGATTGGCAGACGTGCCCAGAGCATACCAGAGGCACACGGTGGGAGTATCTACTCGCGTCCATCGTCTGTTGAGACGTTTGGTGCGAGCGGTGACATGCTATCATGAGCATCACCGTGATTAGACGCCTAGGTTTCATTTTTGCATGTTTTTGAGAGACATGTTGTCAGCGGCCGTATGAGATTTGGACATGTATTATTTTTTGGATTATGTAATGCGCGTGGCGCAAACATTATGACACACACGTATATATATACATATGCCTATGGTTTATTATTGTGTTTTCATGTGCTTGCTTGTATAATGTTTTGGTTACAAATTACGCAAATGTCTATCTAATACATGATTGGCCAATGCATCAGATAATGTGTTTAATTGTCGTGGAATATGTTGATATGTGATAAACTAAAAGTTCCTTTCTAACAATCTCACACGTAAATACAACCTTAGAATGTGATGGTCTCTGACGGAATATTTCCCGTTGAGCTGGTGGACGACAAGTTGAGAGTCCAGGTTCACTACCAATGCACGAATGCCGAGATTAATTGCTTCAGCAAGTAGCTCGATTACAACACAGTATTCGGCGACATTATTAGTGGTACGACCCAAACACACACCCTGAAAATCTATCAGCTCGCCATGAGGATCATAGATCACCCATGCCGCAGAGGACAAGTTGCGAGTACTGCGGCAGGCACCATCAGCGAAACCAACATAAGGTGTATCCGACATCTGCACAAGAAGCGAGAAACACAATAAGTGGCAGTTACGCCTTTAAAACTGACACACACACACACAACACACTAGCTAGAGTACATGTATGTACAAAATAAAATGTACTAGCATCACGCATAGTACTTTTTCAAATAAAGCCCATTTCGGGGCTTCCCAAGAGGGTTTCCTTCATAATCAATCAGCTCATAGGCCCCTTTCTGCAGAACTTTCTTGACAATATAAGGGCCTAGCCACATAGACTCGAGCTTTCCTGCTCCTAGCTTATCCTTTGCCTGATCGTAGAGCAGGACTAAATCTCCCTCAACAAAAGAACGTGGACGTACGGTCTGATCGAAGTGAGTCTTGACTCGCTTCTTTTGTGTTTCGATGGCCAGAGAGGCCAGGCGACGAGTCTCATCCAGCCATTCTAAGTAAAGAAGGCGTTCTTCTAACGGAGTAGTGTTGGGAAGTAGCTCGACAGCTAATTTTAATGAAGGGATTTCACATTCAATCGGAAGGGTAGCCTCTAGTCCATAAACTAGCTGAAATGGAGTGAAACCAGTGGCATCCTTCACAGAGGTTTGATAGGCCCACAAGGCAGGGAACAACATCAAATGCCAGTTAGACTTATGCATGCCAACGGTACGTTGAAGCATCGTAACCAAAATCTTATTGATAGCTTCAACTTGGCCATTGGACTGAGGGTAGTACGGAGTTGAACTATCGTGCTGCAAGCCTAGCTGGGTTGTTAATTCCGACATCATATGATTACGGAAATGCTTCCCGTGATCAGTGACGATGGCTTGAGGGACGCTGAATCGCGAAATAACATGATTAAATAAAAATTGCGCCGCTGTGTGACCGTCTTCAGTTAATGTAGGCATCGCCTCGGCCCATTTAGTAAAGTAATCGATGGCAACGATAATAAACCCATGCCCCCCGGCCGAGCGAGGGTTACAGGTCATATAATCAATGCCCCATTTTGCAAAAGGGCCAACGGTGACAACAGGGTGCAACGGAGCAGGAGGCGCTCGCATTTTCCGCTGGTATATCTGGCACTCATGACAAGAGCGGACCGCAAGGATGCAATCCTTGAAGATAGAGGGCCAAAAGTAGCCGGCACGAAGGATTTTTTGGGCAGTAGCATATCTGAACA
Organism: Pinus tabuliformis; assembly: GCA_031772625.1. Taxonomy (NCBI): domain Eukaryota; kingdom Viridiplantae; phylum Streptophyta; class Pinopsida; order Pinales; family Pinaceae; genus Pinus; species Pinus tabuliformis. Next base: position 230,280,120 of record CM062804.1, on the reverse strand, counting down.
TGTGACCGCCACAGGCACCGGAGTGGCAGTCATTCAAGACTCGCTCAGCTTCCTCGAGAGTAAGACAACGGCGGAGAACAGAGTCAGTGCCGAGGCGGTATAATGTATCCCCAATGATACGGTATGGTTGAGATTGATGACGAATCCTTCGCCGAGTGTCCTTGGACACGCCCGGGCAAAAGGAGGACGTTTGCAGATATATAATTATATCTCTGTACCATGGATCGAGGGTGCTAATGAGGAATAGGGTCTCATCCGGAATTTGATCCTCGATGTGAGAGGTCGAGGAAGAAGATGGCAAAGAGCAAATTAACTCAGCAAATACAAGGGATTTCTTGGACTCGGCAGTGGTAAATTCCAAGTCAAACTCTTGGAGGATAACAATCCACTTTGAGTACTTGCCCCCCAGCAACTAGCATGACAATATATACGTCATGGGGTTGCAATCAGAAATCACAGTAGTAGTACGCAGCAGAATATAATGACGGAAGCGTTGGACAGCACAAACTACGGCTAAAGCCAACTTCTCGACATAAGCATATCGAGTTTCCGTGTCTAAAAGGTTGCGGCTGAGATAATAGATAACATGCTCAGTGTCATCATCGTCAGTTTGGACAAGAACCATGCCGATGGTGGTGTCGACAGCGGCCAAATATAGAGTGTAGTCGCGATAATAATTCGGAGGACGGAGCAATGGAGCAGAAACAAGGAGGCCCTTGAGACACTCAAAAGATTCCTGAGCTATGGTATCCCAATGAAAAGGGAGATCGCGCTTTAGTAATCGTGTAAAACCTTTGGCCACCTCGGCATAGTTTGGAACGAAACGACGTAAAAAATTGGCTTTACCCTACAAGCTCTGCAATTGCTGTAAAGAAGCAGGGGGAGGAAGATTCACTATAGCCTCGACTTTAAGGGGATCCAAATGGATGCCCTCTCGGGAAACGACAAACCCGAGAAGTCGGCCAGATTCAACGCAGAAGACACATTTGTGAGGATTAAGCCTGATTCGGTAGTATCGACAGTGAAGAAAGATTTCGCGAAGGTGCTTAGGGTGGTCCTAACGTTTGGCTGAATGAGCAGGAAGATCATCCAGGTAAGGCTGTACAATGTGTTGAATGTCATGAAAAGCATAAGACATTGCATGCTGGAAGGTAGCACCGGCATTTTTAAGACTGAAAGGGAGCTTCTTATAGGCAAAAGTGCCCCATGGACAGATAAAGGCAGTTTTGTGTTGATCAGCAGGAGCAATATTGATCTGGTTATAGCCAGAAAAACCGTCCATAAACGAATACATTTCACTTCCGGCACACTCGTCAATAATTTGATCAATGAATGGTGTGGGAAAATTATCTTTAGGACAAGCTCGATTTATATCACGATAATCAACACAAACACGGATTGTACCCTGTTTTTTAGTCACAGGTACGATATTCGAAACCCAATCTGTGAGCGGAATAGGATAAATAAAACCGGCTTTAAGAAGCTTCTCTACCTCGGCCTTGATAGCTGCAGCCTTTCGGGGGTGTACAGGGCGTAGACGTTGACGAACAGGCTTAGCACCTGGGTACGTGATTATCTCATGCACCACTATGCTAGGATCAATGCCGGGCATTTCTTCGTAGGACCATGCGAAGACGTCACGAAATTCGCGAAAAAGGTTGGAATATAGTTGAATCTCCTCCGGAGTACAAGTGACTCCAATGTGAAGATGCTCGACAATCCCTGGTTTGACAGAGATGTCGATAGGCTGGGTTTGCGTAATATTTGCCATATTCCCTTTAGAAGACACCTGATAAATCTGAATAGGTGTTTGCAACGGGAGACAAGGAGCAAACCGCTCAAGGCAAGTGAGAATATCCTGAGGGGCAGGGAGAAACGAGGAACGATGGTGAGAATCATGCCAAGGAAGTTCCTCAAGAGACATAGTCTCAATAATGGCTTCATCGGAAGAGAATGTATCTTGCAAAGGATTCGAAGAAGTCTCATCTACAAGCCCTGAGGATGGATCGAATGAATGGAGAATCGTGCTCGAAAGAGCAAGTTCGGAAGAGGGAGCCGATGCAGCAATAATTTCAACGTAGTTGAGTTTGGCAGGACTCAACGGCATCTGGTCGCCCCAAGAATCTACTTGGTCGGTGGGAGGAATGATCCACGGATCAGAACAAGTAGTGATCATGTTAACAGAAGTGGCGTTAGGAGGTGGGAGCGGAAAAACACCCATAAGGGCGGGGTCTTTGAAAAGTCCGGCTCCCAGACTCTCAGATAACTTCGAGGTATGCTCCACAAAAGGGATATTACCCTCAGAAGAGGAAGCGAAGAAAGATAGCTGGTCTACGGTAACAATCTTCCCTTGATGAGGGAAACGGATGATACGAAACAGAGATGAAGCAACAACTTTCATCGCGTAGATCCAGCTACGTCCGAGAAGGAGGTTGTAGGTAAGAGTAGCGTCAACGACTTCAACTTCCATTTCGACCATCTTCCCTTCCAAAGTGATGGGCAAACGTTGGAGTATACCATAAGGACGAGAGGCTCTTCCATCAAAAGCTTCCAAGGTTGTGGGACACTGACTCAGCGTAGGAGATCCAATAGCTTTCCAACAGGCGACAGACATGATGCAAGTTGAAGCACCTTCATCGATGACTGTACGATGGATTGTTTTGGAATCAATAATAACCTGTATAAGGAATGCGATTTGGGGAGGCAGTCTCTGCGTATGGCATTCTAAGTCAAAAGTAATTAAATCTGAATCGGCCGGGTCTATGCCACCAATAGCGGATAGCAAGGACTTCCTCTAAGAAGGGCAGCTCTGGAGAACTTCCAAAGCGGACATCGCCGATGGAGTCTGCGCTAAGTCCTCAATGATATTGTAGTGCTGTGAAGCACGAGCATTTGGGTTGTAGGAAGATTTCCGGAGTACTCCTTTTGGAGGGGGTCGAAGAGGCGTCTCAGTAGTAGGTCTCTCAATGTGGAGTGGACCTGAACTGAACGGAGGAGCACTAGAGGGTATCTCAGGCTCCTTCCCGGCAGATGGCGGATAATCTTTTGTTCGAGTACTGATATTGATAGGTATCGTTCCAGCCATAAACACTTGAGAACTGAAGGAAGAGGGAGGCTGAGATGGGTCAGCCACCATTTGTGTTTTTTGAGTTTGTTGTGAGGGAAAGGGTTATTTAAGCACTGCAGGAGTCGCGGGAGCGCCTTTAAACAAACGACTAACTTCGGACCGCCTCGGGCAGTCCTTGGTATAGTGATCCTCATCACAGATAAGACAAGGATACTTGGGTTTGTGCTTGGCACCGTCCTCGGGCGGAGGTTTAGGAGCTTCCGGCTTAGGTTGATCTGGCTTATTCTTTGCTTTCCCTTTCTTCTTTCCTTTCGAGGCTTTATCCGCCGTGGTGGATTGGACGGCATTGACCTCGGAAGTAACATTCAAGGTGGGTATTACCTGAGAAGTGGATTCATTCGACACGGGTGGTTTTTGCTTCCCAGGGTTCCCGGAATTTTTCTTTGAGGATGAACTAACAGTACCAATAATACCGTCAACAGTTAGTGTTGGCGGGGCTTTGGATGTTCCTGGTCGAGGGGCATCAGGCAGATAATCATACAATGTACCTGACTGAGAATAAACCAAGTCAAGGTACTGAGCTCGCGCGATAGCTTGCTCTTCAGTGACACACGCCCCCATGGCGATGTCCCGAGCTATTGGGGGAACGAACGAAGTCGTAAACCAATCAGTAAGAAGCTGGTCGGGAATCCAAAATTTGATCATACGTCTACGCCGTCTCCATTCATGGATATGATCAGAGATATGCGTAGCCGTCGTTTTTCTTAAGGATGTGAGGAGGTGTGTACCCGTTTCATATCGAACGGGCAACCGAAAATGAGTGAGGAATGGCATAGCCAAGGAGTTAAAATCCTGAAAGGATCCGCGATTGAGCTCAATATACCACTTAGCGGCAGAGCCGGTGAGAGTCCTTTGAAAAAGGCGAAGCCGAATTGAATCATCAAGCCATGAATTGGATGAACACCATAGGTGATATGTCATGACATGAGCTTGTGGATCCTCATTAGGTTTACCGTCGAATTTTAGACAGTCACCGGCAATTTTCGTTGGAACCGGAGGCCAATATGGATTATGTAGGATAGGATCATTGGTCAATTTAGACACATCCGGTAATTCTAAAGTTGCTAAGAAAGGTAATTGAGGATTAAAGGACATCTGGGGCTGCTGTTGGGATGGAGCACCAAGGTTCCAACCAACTGGCGATTGTCCCCAAGGGCTTGGTCCGGACGGATTTGGCCCCATAGGGTTTTGTCCGTAAGGATTTGGGTTTTGACCCCCAGCACTCCATGGATTACCAATCGGTCCTGCAGGAGCACCATATGGTTGTGGATAATAAGGATTCGTCTGCAGTTGTTGATAATTTTGGTACGGGGCAAACAAAGGTTGCCCTTGAGGTTGCTGGTAACTATAGGGTGGCTGGACTCCAAACTGAGTTTGAGGAGTAGGCGGAGGTTGATAAGGTGGTTGGGATTGAACCCCAGCTTGCATTTGAAAACCAGGTTGAGCAGTACCAGAAAGATGTCCTGTAGGTTGGGCTATCTGGCCGGAAGGGTAACCTTGTTGATATTGGGGCTGACCTCCCTGCCCAGAAGGTTGTACCTGTTGGGAATGGAGTTGTTCTTGTTGCACAATAGAAGGTTGTCCTAATGGACCAGATGGCTGAGTGGGCTGGGCAGTTGGTTGGCCTGATTGGATTTGAGGCTGACCGACTTGACCAGAAGGTTGACTATACTGGACGGTAGGCTGACCATGTGGTTGAACAGCTTGTCCAGATATTGGACCATACTGGACATTGGGTTGGTTTGGGTTAACAGTTGATTGACCAATTTGTCCAGTAGGATAACCTTGCTGGATACTAGGTTGGGCTTGTTGAACAGAAGACTGACCTATGTTACCAGAAGGTTGAACATAAGAAGAGAAAAATGGACCACCAGAAGCGAAAGGGTTTCCATGGAAGGATTGCCCTTGTTGGTCTTGAGGAGGTTGTCTTGAAGATTGCGTAGATGAAACTTGACCACCATGAAAAGAGGTGGAGCCCCAATCAATTGACAACAGAACTGATACCTCAACAAACGGTTGAGACGGCAAATATGGATCGTATGGTCCCTGTGTTAGGACATTTGATGTAGGATCAAAGACTCCGAATAAGGAAGCCAAAGGATGACTAAAAATAGGAGTCGAAGGGGCTGCACAGACCGTTGGAGCGGTTGTGATTGAGGTAACAGATGTACTGCGACTTTGCGGAGTAAAAGGCTCCATGGTAGGAAAAGTGAGTGGTGACCAAATAGAACCCATGAAAGGAGTTCCAGAGGGCATAGTATCCCTTAAAGCTTTATAGCCTGGTGGTAGGTTTGCAGTAGTAGGAGTGCTACTGACAAGTATAGGGTCTGTTGCGGTGGGAATTTCGCCGCTCGTCGCAACGGACTCATCAATCGTTGTAGGGGACAAATCCTCCATGTCAGAGGAAGAAGGTGGGACCGAAACACGAGGAGAAGTATAGTCCCAAAAAGGGACACTGTCCTCAGAAGGTTCCCAAGTAGGGTTCCAATGAAACTGGTAGGTCTCGTCGCCTGGGGCACGAGAACTAAGTGGTTGTATACTCGGAACCACAGGAAGACCCACAACCGGTATCTTGGAAGAAGACGAAATTGGTAATTCCGCCAGGATGAAACTTCACAAAACCTAAGGAATCTACCGAGACAAAACCCCTACTCAAACTAACGCAAACAAAATCTAACCGGGTAAATGTTAGCGTGGCCGAATAAATTTTAGGACGCAAAGACACAACTTGACCTTTTCATGTTTTAAGAGTCGAGAAAAGGACAAAATATGACTCTAGTCTCCTTCAAATGTTTAATGAGCACGAAGTGACAAGACGCTCACAGGCACCTTTTCTTTTAAGGAGTCTGAAAAGGATCAAAAGTGACTACTCTGGAGACTCTAGGCAAAAGGTTTACCAAACAATCCGTAAAACTGCTTATACACCTTGGCAATTAGATGAAAACCAAGGACTTCCCGTACTGCAGTCAATCTTCCCGAATGCTGTGTTCAGTGCATTACGGCTTGTAAGGCGGCAGACTCGGCTTCCTATGGATAAAGGATGATAACCTAGTGGGGTCTCCCGTATATACGCGACGGTACGTGGGAGCTCAGTCCGTACTAGTACTTATTGTCTCTCAGGAGGAATCACCCAACCATCAGTGAGGCAATAGTTACTAGGTTTTACGACGCCGGAACACGTCTCTAGCCTAGACCTCTAGAATATGTGCGTTAGGTTCCAATGCGTTGTTAGGTTCATTCAGTTTATTTTACAGTTGATCTTCAATTAAGTTTCAGTTTTTTGGTCCTACCGTATGTGATCTCTCAAAACTTCCTAAATGCAAACTATATGCCAAAATTATATCATTTCGTTCAATGAATTCTAACTACAGGAGAGTTGAGATTTTCAAACAAACAAGATGAACAATAAACAAACAACAAAGATCCTAATGCAGCTAATAACAAGAAATGAAACTTTTTCTTTTCTTTTCTTTTTAAAAGCAACAAATAACAATAAATGCTAACTAATATAATGCAAAAAGATCTTTTGTTTTTTCTCTTTTTAAAATGGCATAATGCATTTAAACAAATCTCAAGAGATATTAACAAGCATGAACAAACAAAATTCACTCAATGCAAAGAGAACCAAATCTGAAACACCAAGATGAACTGTCAAAACAAGGAAAAGCGCAAAGACCTTCAATGAACCGTGTGATCTAAGTTCAAATGAAGTCAAGCAAAATCCAAACAAGCTAGAGGTAAATTGCTCGAAGCATAGAATAACAAGCTTTAACAACTACTAGACAGGTGCGGAAAACAACCAAAAAGTTGACTGGACAATTAAAAACCAAAACTTCCCACAGAAGGCTCGACATGCAAAGCCACTAGATGCTCTAGGGCTGGGATACCAAATCGATAGAAATAAGCAAACAACTGAAGGATAAAGGTAACAACCAGTCAAACAGAGGTCCAACACACTTCCAGAAGCTGCAAAAGATATACAAAGACAAAAATCTGAGTTTAAAGAGCTTCCAACAAACACACTGGCAAAATTCACAGGGCTGGCGCGACTGTCAGCCTGCAACTTGCGCTATTCAGGAATTGGCGCGAGTTGCTGTGGTGCAACATGCGCCAACTGGCGCGACTGTCAGAGATAAAAACGCGCCAACACAGTTTGCTGGCCCAAAAAATAAATACAACAGCCCAGGGTCTGGTCAACAGTACTGAGACAGATCGAACAGCAGAAAACAACTTCAAAGCTGACCCAGAAAGCTCATTTATACTAACAGGAAAGAGAAAACTATCATGCAAGGCAAACTCAAAGCCATTCGGTTCATAAACCAAACCGGAGATCGACTGAAGTGGCGTTGATCTACTCCGCTAATGCAAAACAATAGCGTTTCAAAGGCTGTCTGGCCGTGCTTCAGACTCCGTCCAAGGTTTATGAATCAAACAACAAATAGCTCGTTCCCCAGTGGAGTCGCCAAATTGTTGGAGAGGTAAATCCCCTTTGTGGACAGAGGCGATCCCACTAGCCCAAAATGGGTCTAGCAACAATCAAATCACGGTACTATGCAAGTTCCTAGTTGCATACTGAAAGTGGATTACGATAACCAACCTGGAGTCCAACGCTAATGTCGAAAAAGAGTTGATACCCCCGTTCCCTTGCTCCGGCAGGTCACAATCCTTGCGATCCCCGCGTATGGATACCTGCACAAGCAAAGAACGAAACGAGAACAAGCGTAAAATCCACTAACATACAACTATATTTCAGTCAGAAAGGAAATAAATCAAACATTATCATGATGAACAGTGAGATTGGAACCATAACAGTAGTTGTTTATTAATGAATAATAAGCAGAGAAAGATACAACCAAGGTTCTGACGTTGAACCTATCCTCTGGCTGGGCGAGCAGCTATGTATGTCTTGCAATAGACCTTCTCTCTCTCAGACTTCCGGCAGCATAACCTCCCTATGCTTCAAGACTCTTACTATCACTCAAGACAAGCATAATCACAACTAGCATTACTCAAAAACTAGCTTGTCAAATGCATGAGGACAGACTTTTATAGATGGAGAAGGGAGGAAGATACAATGCATCAGGACACTCATTGTGGATTGGCATTATCTCCGAAAAGCCGCTGTGGATAGATGTCAAGGATAGATGATGACTCTCGACCTCTATCAGATGGATTTTATCCTCAAAAGACTTCGTGATCTGAAGGGAAAAAACATATGGGTGCGCGTTTGTCAAAAATCATTACCAAACTTGGTTGGCGCGGGTGTTGTTCTAAGACAGAGCGCCAATGGTCGCACCCCCTTTTGAGGACCTCAGTGATTGGCGCGGGTAGGACACTGTGAACCCGCGCTAATGGAAAAAGGGCACTTTTTAGGGATATTTTGCAGAAGGTGTCTTCAGGGAACATGAAGTACATACTCAGGGGAACATAATGCAAGTGTTTTTAGGTTATGTCACTGTTCACAGGGCCCGGAATGCGTCCTCCAATGTACGGAAACAAGGGTAACAGGGACGGTGACCAATGGTGACGAATTACTGTGTAACACTTCTGCTAAAATATGTGATCCCATTAGTTTTGCTGTGGGTGGTGAACCTGAAGTTGGTTTTGTCTTCGGAGTGTCTTCGGAGGTCACTCTTTCATCTGTTTCTGTTTCCTTTTCATAACGCAGGATGTAGAAATCGTTTTTCCCTTTTTGTTTTTGGATGGGATCACCTTTTCGAACAGCCACTGTCTCTGTTATTTGTCACTGTTCCTTCATATGTGTCTTCTTTTATCAAGGTTCTTTTGTAAATGTTGATAGGTATTATCTGCTACCATGGTTTAGTCCTGCATCATTATATAGAGGCCTGGGCATCTATGACAATCAGTCTCTTCTGAATATGTATATTTTGACCTTTATATCCACTTAATATAAAGCCATGATGTTTTTTTCTCTGAAAAAAAGAATGATCATCTACAGCGAGTCTTAATGCAAACAGTTATGCGCACTTGAATTATCATATATCACTAGTCTTAATGCAAAACTAATTATGTGCAATTGGAAGGTAGGGTAATATGTAGGTATTGAAATTGTTTGCAAGGATATTTTGATAATAATATTTTATAAATAAATTTAGATAACTTTTTCATTTAGCATTAAAATTAAATTTAACTTAAATTTTTTTTATGGTGTTTTGGATAAAAAGTGATCTAGTGTTTTGTTAAGACACTTTTTGATGTTAAATCATCAATTTAATTCTGGAAATAATATATTAAACATGATAAAAATGTAGTCCTACCAAACTTAAAAAAATCAACTTGCATTTAAATATTTCTTCAACTCTATTTTAAAATTAAACTCAACCTAAACCTACACTTAACATTCTTAAATAAAAACACAAAAATTAATATATTAACCTTCTTAATATACACACGTAGAATATAAAAACTATTATATATGGGTGAAAGAAATCTCATAGGGACGACTGAAGAGTTCTTCGTGTCCACATTCATAATCTCATACGGAGGCTGAAGTGGTATTTGACAAGGATTTTCGGATGGCGAAGTGTTGGATGATGATGTCGAATTATGTAAAACATATGTTATTGTCAAAGTACTTCACGTGTTGTGTGGAGAGTACCACTGTCTGGTAAATGATTTCTGAAATCGTCTCCATTTATTTGAGAGTTAAATTATACCACCAATCAATTCCATTTATATGTAAATTATTGCTGTATAATTGACTAGCAAATTCTTGGTAATCGGGAGGGTGAATTTGTAATAACTTATTAAGTGTCAATTCCAGCTCTGTATATAAAAGGAAAAAAATTCTCTATGTAGCGTTGGAATCGAATCAATTAGCAATTAATTGTTAGGTAAAGTTTTGTCATCAAATCTCTATGTAAGTTGAGACTAGATTTATAATTGAATTCCCATTCAACCTTTCATTCATTTCTTATTTCTTTTTGTTTAAATCTCACATGCTTTTTTCGATATTATTTCTTATGGTTTAAATCTCACATGCTTTTTCATTCATTTCTTATTTCTTTTTGTTTAAATCTCACATGCTTTTTTGATATTATTTCTTATTGTTTAAATCTCACATGCTTTTTTGATATTAGACAGATATAATAGTTTAATTCCCATTCATAGTTGATTTAGTTTGTTATTTCTTTGAATCTCCCCTGCTATAGTTTATAAGCATTAGTGTTGGGCATTTTTATGTAGATGGTAGATTTCGGGTATGGAGCAAAGGTAGTTATTAACACTAATCATTTGGTTCCACGCTTATTGATCATTTAAAATTCCAATCACAATAAATTCAATTGGTATAATTTAAATCTCAAAAGTAGGAAAATGTGAGATTTTATTTATCCTGGAATGGTTAGTTCTCACTGACCAAAAAAAATCAAACTATAATAATACATAAAATATATACAATAAAATTAAATAAAAAATAGTATTTATAACATAGGTTTATAATATAAAATAGTGGTGAGTTATTTATAATTATTATATAAATTATTATAGATCCATGTTAATTTTAAGTCTATTTATTTAGATTTGACAGTATTAAATAAGTCCTTGGTTCATCATCATCACCTGTTTATGATGATGAACCACACTAGCTGGTTCTAAACTCTTTGGAAAAAATTTCTCCTATGTGTTTCTACAGAAAAGACTCTTCTTAAAGTATCAAATATAATTTATTTTTGAATTCAAAACTTAAAGAAAGATTTACACCTCAATAGATTTGATTCCTAAGCCCTTGGTAAATTTAAACTTGATGAATCTATAGTGATTCTTATATATATATATATATATATATATATATAGATATTGTTTGATCAAATTTTTTGAGGTAAATTTTTTTTTTTAGAATGAAAAACTTGAAAAAAATCAAACTATGATAATACATAAAATATATTTGACAGGTATAATAGTTGGTTTTTAGTTATGGTTGGATTTGTCAAGGAATTGGAGTCCCTTGAGAGATGATATATTTATGTTTTCAATTACAAGGCAACATGACAAGGTAAGACAATTGATATACTATTATATTTATTGACACACTGACAATTATGTGTTTATGGCAGTATGATGCAGGGATTGCATGGCAAAAAACTCTGCCATGAAATATTGAAGAAGTCTCGGGTTAAAATTTCCTAGGGAAGCATTGGGAACCCATGGGGTTGATTCATGGTGTTTGTTGCTAGTTTTGTGATTTCGGTGCTTTTTGATTTATTTGCGCTTGATTTTCGGCTTTGTTTATGTCTAGCGTATGACCATACCTCTTTGTTTGTGGTGGTGTATTGCTATTGATTTTTCATGGTTTCTTCTTGTTTCCTTCTTATTCTTGTCTTTTACGTTTTGAGGGTCTTGAGAATTGGTTAGGAAGGAGGAAGTTAATGGAGCTTGGGGAGAGATGAATGAAACCTAACAGGTAATGTAAGACCTATATGAAGCTTGGTGGATGAGTAAAGGGAAGCTGAGGCAAGGGTATGACAACCGGTTGGATTGGTTGGGTCCATTGAGGTAAATGGATAGTGGCAGGACAATCATGAGAAAGGTAACATGAAAGGTAAAGTAAATTTGCCTTAACGTAACAAATGCCTTGGTTAAGTTGGGAAATGTTGTTCTCAATGTTGTGCATGTTGTGCACAGATAAAGGGAGTTCTCTTAACCTTGACCTTATGATATTTGGTAATTGTGTTGTGATCATGATTATGTTGATGATTACATGTATATATATGTATGTATTCCATTGTCTAACAAGGATTGTTTTATGCCAGTGTTTATATCTATATATATATATATATATATATATATATATATATATATATATATATATATATATATATATATATATATATTTCTTTGTCTGACAGGGTTGTTAGGGATCATGATTTTTTGATACTAATGTTTAAATGTATATATGTATGTATGTACGTTGTTGTTTGACAGAGTTTTTAGGGATCATTATTATGGAGCAATGATATCTTAGGAACGTGAATGGCATGAAGAGGTTCTTGGTCTTATGAGGAATCGAGTGGAAAGAGTAACCTTGACATATCTGTGAGGTCAATATCATGTGGATATGAATTGATATTATGTGTTTATACTATGTCTATGTTTATTATATGGCAGGTAATGCCAAGGGATACATCAATTGAATGAAAGCAGTGTGATATGCGACATGTTGGGATAAACATGGATAGTGGAAAGACACTAGAATTAAGGTTTCCTGGTAGAGATAGTGTGGTCTCTGGATGTGCAACACTATTATGGTATATATGTTGTATAGGTTGTACCTATGATGTTGTAAACATGCAATGTTGTGTATATATGGTGCTGTATACATCATGTATATGCATTGTTGTGCATATATGGTTCTATGTACATGTTGTACATGCGATGCTGTGTACATATGGTTCTATCTACATGCTGTACATGTGGTGTTGTGTGCGTACAATGTTGTGTGCATGTCATACATGTGGTATTATGTGCACGTGATGTTGTGTACATGCTGTGTAGGTGGTAATGTGTACATGTGGTGTTGTGTACACGCTGTGCAGGTGGTGTTCTGTACATGTGATGGTGTGTACCTATTGTACAGGTGGTGATGTGTACATGTGGTGCTGTGTACACATTATGAAAGTGGTGTCGTGTACATGTGGTGATGTGTACACATTGTGCAGGTCGTGCTGTGTACATGTGATACTATGTACATGTGGTACTATATACATGTTGTACATGTGGTATTGTGTACATGTCGTACATGCCATGTTGTGTACATATGGTATTGTGTGCACATTGTACATGTTGTGTTGTGTACATGTGGTATTATGTATATGAATTGTGTAGTCGTGGTATCATGACATGTGTATGTATTGTGTTGTACACTGGGTGTAGGTGTATGTGTTGTGTTGTACACTGGGTGTAGGTGTATGAATTGTGTTGTACAATAGGTGTAGGTGTATGTGTTGTGTTTTACGTCGGGTATAGGTGTATGTGTTGTATGTCGGGTGTAGGTGCATGTATTATATGGTGTTTTATTACATTTGTGGTTGTATGCGTGTGGTTTACACTATATGTATGAGTATGTGATTGAAGAGAAGCGAAGGCACTAGGTGTTTGACAGGTGTGGCAACTGATCTGGTGTGTGTATGGAAAGAACAAAGGAAGAAGAAATTAACTGATTGAAGGATAAGTATAAGTATTTTGTTTTAGTTTTAACTATGCATGTGATCTATGATTTTGATTTATGATGGTTGCATTTTGAACTAACTAGATGTGATATGCTTATACATGATGATTTGATCAAAGAGCTAGTTTGAATTGTTGTGACATCAAGTAAATAGAATCACAGGTGTACCTTATTGACAAGCTACCAATGAGGTATGATTTGAAATTATTTCAATTCGTTTTGAGTTTAATGAAAATTATGTGCTTGGTATAGGAAAGAATCGAAATGCCTGGTTTGGATGGTTGGATTGACTGTTAAAGAATTAGAAGCAACAACAAAAGGGAATTGGAACATGCAACAATATGCTGGTAAAGCACTTTAGAAGAAAGGCCATGTGCGACACTGGTACCCAATAGTGTCCATTGATTTCCATGAGCATGCTATGACTGGTATGATAGTTTTGAGTTAGGTATATGCCTTGGTTTTTGAACCTTACGATGCGAGGAAACCTTGCCAAGGGATGGATAACCTGAGAAAGGGGATGTTGGAAAACTTGTAAGGTGAGTGACTACACAAACTGAATTTCCCAAGAGACTATGTAGCAGAGAAGGGAAGGCCGGGGGATGGATCTCTTTTGGTCATTAGCATTTCCAGATTGAATCAGATGCACATTAGGAGTTTTCCCCAAAACAATGAGTTGGTAACTATTCATTTAGAGAACAAGTAGCGCAAGGATCGTAGCACTGGATATTGGATGAAGGTTTGAATTTGGCAATGGGTTCTAGACTTCCTGGGAAGGAGGTGAATTCTGGTATTACTTTGAGGGTGGAGGTGTGAGCCTTTGGATTCCCTTGTTGTTGATGCGGGATACGTATCCTTCATTGTTTTCCAGTTGAGGCAAAGGAGTTTTGGTATATGTACATATTTATGTATGGTTATTATTTTAAATACCATAATGAGTTGTGTTATAAAGCTCCAGTAAATGGTATGATTATCATGTCTTCAACAATGGTCATTATAAATAATGCAACGAGCTGGTTTATAAAGCTCGATAGGCAATATGTTCTGGTTTTCAATGGTCTTTCTGGTTATAGGTGTCAGAGAACACTGAGGATGGTGTTCCCCTAAGGGGGAGGGGTCTATAACAACCCTAGGTTAAAAGTTCATGTAATAAAGTTAATAAAGGTAAAATAAGACCAAGTTCATGGGACATGTATTCCAAGTTGAATGTTAGGAAAAACATCCTAGTGGGTGTTCATTTGGTTTATTATGGATAAAGAAATTGGCAAAGACAATGTCAAAGGAATTGAAAAGGAAAAGAGACAATATTTGGCATTTATTTATGAAAATAAAGGAAAATAGGAGAAAAGGAAGGTGAAAGTTTACAAGTTTCATGTGAGGAGAAAATTCAAGGAAGATGAGTGGAAATTGAAGAAAATAGAGGCCTTAATGATAAAAAGGCTTCTAAGGACCAGTTCATGGCTTTTTTCAGTTTAGCCTTTTGACAATTTTGGATTGGAGCTCTCTCTCTCTCATACTCTTCCACACAAAGCATTCTTGGAGCACTCTAGCATTGCAAAAAGGAAGGCAAAGGTAGGATAAGAAAGAAAAGGAAAGCAGGTATCAAGCAAAGAAGAGTTGGATTAAGTGACTACAATGAGATTACTTCGCAGGTATCGAGTTGCATGTATGATTCCCTTTATATTTTTGGCATGCATGGTACATGCATGTGTGCATTTGGTTCTCTTGGTATTTTTGGCATGGGTTTTTCCAGGGGCGACAATGGTTCCAACTTTGCCTTACCATTTCCAGATACCCAGGGTGTGATGGGGTTCTTTCATTGGTTTGAGATTTGGATTTCTGAATGGTTTTGGAACCAGGTGAGGTGGTCTCAGGAAAATTACCAAGGGCCTAGGAATCCCTTAACCAATAATGGTGAGATTACGGTAAATCCAAAGGGTGGAGACGGGAAAATTCCTCAAGATATTGGTGAAGAAATATGGAGGCTTCCATGCTTCTTAGGGTCTAGTGATCCCGTGACTAGTTTTGGCGGGATCGCAGTAAAGCCTGGTAGTGTATGTTTATTGTTTGGGCCTAGGAATCCCTTGATCGGTAATGGCAGGATTGCGGTAAAGCCTGGTTGTGTAGGTGCTTGTTTCAGGCCTAGGATTCCCTTGACCAGTTTTGGCAAGATTGTGGTAAAGCCTGAGGAAGCCCTGTTTGTTTTGTTTTGAGTCCCACATTCATACTTGGAATATGGCATGAGGGTGATTGGATGAAATAAATATTTGGTTTAGCCCAATCTATGGTCGAGTGGTATGTAGAAGTCCCTGACTTGGTTGGTTTTTGGATATGTTAATAAGAGAGATTTTCCTCTTGTATTTAATGAGTATTTATACTTGTTATTTTGTGGCTTTGATGGTTATTTTATCATTGCTATTACTATGGTTATATGATGGTTATAAGCATGGCTTCATGATAGATTCTATTTATGGCTCTTAACATGTTTTGAATGGTAAATGTATGGTTATTGAATGCATAAGCTAATAGATGTTTTTTCAACTATTATGAGAGGGTATTAGACCTTCTTAGTGAATCTCAGATAAGTTTCATACCTCTATGTTCAAATATGCATTCATGACATGTAGATTACATGTTCTCAATGTGTTTGACGAAATGAATTTCATGGTTGGGATTGGTTAGGTCAAGTTCTTGAACAAATTTTGTGTTAGAGGCCTTATGCTTATGTCATTTATTGTTTTGGAAAGTTTCATCAAATTCTAGGCTATGATCTAGAGACTAGCGTTAAAAAGGTGGTACAGATTCTACAGTTGTAGGCTCAAAACTGGGAATTTGGGATTGCAGTCGCTGGCTTGTAGGCTTATTTATGCAAATGGAGGCCTAAAGTGGCATGGATGCAAACTTATGCACGCAACTGACAACCTAGGTCAGTGAAAAAGCAATCTAACTCAGGGTTTGGGCACCTCGAGGGGTGGTTTAGCTTTTGGGGTCCTATAGCTCTTGAGGAAGGTCATTAAAGTTTCAGTTTGTTCATTCCACTTCCTTATCTATACTTAGGAGGTTGAGTCATGTATTAGTAGCCCTCAACTCATGTTTACCCGGGCAGGCCCTTGAAAGCAGGTAAATGTGGGAGGGGTGGTTATAGAATCTCTGACATATCATGTGTGTTCATTGAATAATAAATAATACCCTTAATTTGACTACATATTATAAAATACCTCTAAAAATCACATTATTTAACCCCTTACCAATACAAACCTAATACATGTTCCTAATTTTAAAAACCCCTACTTTCACTAGATATTGTACATATCCATTTTTTCATTAATATTTTTTATAACCCTTTATATTTTTTCATTAACTTTGAGCTCCATTTTTTATACTTTCCATTATAGAAACCATTTACCCCCCTTTATATGCTCAATATATTAAATCATTTTTTCCTCAATATATATTCCCAAATATGAATGCACGTGGTATGGTATTTCTCCCCTAGTGAAGCCCCTGTGACTAGTGGTCTGAGCCATGGCTTGAGAGAATGAAAGGATCCATAAATATGTCCCAAGACATTATAGATTATGCGACCATAAATTGGTCCAATTTTGAGGACACTTTCTACTCTCCTACCCTGGAGTTATTCAAAGTGAAAGTTTCATTGATGGTGTCAACATCGACCAAATGGGGGTTTGATATTAGTTCCTAAAATAGAGTAGAGTTTGCATCATTACTTCTAACTCCTCCTGGTTTCTCATCGAGTGACTTGAAAAGATTGAAATACCCACCAAGAATCCAAGGCATATGGGAAAGGAGATGATGCTTTCTAGTGATTGAATGAAGGAAGGTAGACTTATCTTTTGAGGAGGATGGGCCATAAACATTGGAGAGAAAACATGTTTAAGCATATCCAATTAGCTTGAATTGGATTGTTAGAAATTATAGGTAGCAAACATGTTTAGGACTTGACTTTCCTAGGAATTCTATATGATAACCAAGCCACCAGAGTACCCTTGGGCATCTGTGGTTGTTACACGAAAGTCATTACCCATTTACTGACCATGCTATAGAGGGATTTGATTGATGACTTGGTCTACTGTATCATCATCAATTTAGGATGTTCAAATTTCCATTTTTCTTTGAGAAGCCTCTGTTTACCTTTATAGTTTAGGCCCTGGATATTCCATGTGATCATCTTCATTTTGGGGGTAAGTTGGAGTCAGGGAATACATCTATTTTTGGTTTAGTATACCCTGAATTTACCAACATACCCCACAGTTCATTCAAATGATGTAGATTTGTTCTCAGCCCTCATTTCTTATCCTCTATGTGTGTATTTGTTTTCTGTCAGAGGTTGAGATTGGACATTGATCATGCCAGAGTTGGAATGAAAAACACCCATTTTCACATCCACCTAATGTAATTTAAAGCACACCCTACCTATAAATTTAACTTGGTGTCCAGGGAGGGAGAAGTGGTCGTTCCCTTTCCATTCTTTTTCCAAATTTGGAAATTCGAGGGAGTGAAGCTCCATTTCATCAATGGGGTCATGAGATATTTCATGGATATATGACATAGAGACTTGGGCTTTTGGGAAATATGGAAGAGGACATGGGGGTTCAAAAGTGGAGGGAGGATGGGTCATGGAGGCATGCATGGGAAGGGTCAAATCCTGCATCTCCACCTCTAACAGTTGGTTGAGGATGGGGGTTAATGACATCTAAGGATGAGATGGATTTAAAGGGGTTTTGATATGAGGGCCCCTCTTTGGAAGAGAACACTATGGGTTGCAAGGTCGAGGGATTAGGGCTAGTGTACTTGCCCCCAACTTTGATATAAATTGAGAGATGAGAAAAGAGAGAAATTGCATAACACAACACAAATCAGACTATGATATTATTCATCACAACAATTACATATATATAGGACATAACACACTCACTTCGACACATCTAGATCATGAATCCAACTCATCACATAGGAATTAGCAGCTTCTAGACTGATGCCTAGGGACTTACAATGACAACTACACATGACATGGAAGCATTACTTCCAACACCCTCCCTTAATAGTTACACATATTACAACAACAATATGATATATAGTTGACTAGTATTCATCAACACTCACATCCACTCTGGAATCTCGCAAACATCGCTCTTTCTTCACCACCACATCTTCGAGAAGTCACTTGACCTCCATTTAAAACATAATTTCCTCTGACTATCATTGACGAACTTTGTATGATGACGCTTCTTGACTACCCTAAAAAATAGCCTAGATACTGAATATATTTATGGGCATGATTCCATCCTAGTAGTATGCATTGAAATACATACTTCTAGTTACATAGGTAAGATGTTTATGTACTGAGTTTATCCAGCAGTCCATCATACAACTAACCTTTTTGACATACATATGAATAAAAACTGTAACTAATGTTCTTGAAGCACCGAAAAATGATAATACACATTAGCATATAACAAACTCAACGTAACCAAGTCAATGATGTTTTTTCTCGGCACGTTGAGAACCATCCACTTGAAGAATGTTTTTCTATTTATTAATTGGTCTTTCAATTTAAACCAATATAACATAGAAACAAACTAAACAACTCCAAACTCCAAACATAAACAAAGAAAACAATATCCCGTTGACTCTAACGGGCCTAGCTGCCCACTAAACTATTAACACATCATACATCAAAAATTAAAATATCATGACTGGATTCCAATTACTCGGAGAATAGAATTCATGCGGCTAAGACAGCATCGAATGTCAATTTGGCCACCCCACAGGTCAATGCCTCATTTATGCTGCCTCAACATAACACAACATGTTTGCACACAACTCCATGTAGGATTTTTGTAGTCTGGAATTTGATTTCTCTGCACGTTAAATGACAGGTGCATCGTGTAGCAGGGATTTCCTCTAACGCCTGCTAATTCAATCCATTGGATCGATCTGCGCTCATGTTTCCACTTTAAAGGGAAGCTGAAAACCTTGCAATCAACTGAAAAATGGCCCTTTTATTCTACATCGATGTGTCCACTTGAATTTGTCCTAAATTATCCATAAATAAACGGAATACATGTGCCATAGTTGAAGCAAAATACATGGATGAACCATTACTGAAATATGTAAGATCAGGACGCTCTTTAGAGGAGTCGGAAACATTGCTGAAATGTTGGTCGTTCCAAATACTGTTGTGCCAATATGTGGTGTCATTACTCCACATCAGCACGAACTGGACGACAACGTTTGGATCCATCCGCAGGTTGAAGGGTCAAGGACTCAGGTCCTAATGGCTTCTCCACACCAACAGCCTCTGGCTTTTAGTAACATTCATGCCACACAATTATAACGTGTTCATGAGTCTGGTCTGACTTTGAATGCTACCATTGATTAATGCAGGAGTGACTGTCACTATTGAGTACTGCAAGATCTCGATCTGTTCCCATGCCCTGGATCTGAGGCATTAGAAACGTCACTAGCAGCGGGAGCGTTCTTTTCGGGAACAATGAAGGATTTGAGATCGAGGGAGTTACTCAATCTGATTCTCCTGTCATTAATTGGATGCACTTCCTTCTTGGGCTGGTACACAAGTAGAGGAAACACAACCAACAAAATTAGTATGAGAGACAACATTGCACAATGACTCATGATCTTATCGGTGGCTCGTTGTTTGTTGCATAGAAATCGTAAAACAACCACACATCTATATAACCCAACACAAATTTATCGCTACTTTACCAAGCTTGAAAGCCAATCTAGCTAAAACACAGTGAATAGATCTACATATTAAAATTGACTCACACAAACCCTCGACACAACACACTATCTTACTCTATCTATTTACATAGAAATAATATTAAGGCTCTCTCACATTTTCCTTGCCCTCCTTTGAGGGAGTCAAGCCAATACTTGTTCTGGTACCATGATAGAAATTGAGAGATGAACAAAGAGAGAAATTGCACAACACAACACAACACAAATCACGCTATGATATTATTCATCACAAAAATTACATATATATAGGACATAACACACTAACATCTACACATCTAGATCATGACTCCAACTAATCACATAGGAATCATCAACTTCTAGACTTACCCTAGGGACTCACAATGACAACTACACATGGCATGGAAGCATTACTTCCAACAGACTTTGATGAAGTCATCGACATCTTTTCTAGGAGGAACAATAGAGGTTGAACTTGTAGCAAGTAAAGGAAATTCCAGTATAGATGGCCCTATTCATGGAAATGTTTGCATTGGAATGAGATGTGCTCATAGTCAAGAGTTTGCTTCCAGAGCTCATATTAATAATATATCTCGATTGACTATGGAAGTGGCTCTAAAATGTTCATATATACATAAATTCCAGTGTAATAGATATACCTAGCCTACTTAGTTGCCTCCAAGGACTTGATGTAATGTCCAAACGCATTCCTGATTCCTACCAGGGTCTCCTCATCCCAAAACTCCCATGGAAAGGAGTACATGCAATTCCATATCGGTGTGGTTGCAAAATCCTCCTTGTTTGGTACAAAATGTTTCATCCAAAAATGATGGTAAAGCCCAGTTGAATTAAAAAAGTATGACTTGTTCTCAAACACTCCCATTCTATCCTCCATATTGGCAAAGACAATTGTGAAGAAACCTTTCACGACTAGTTCTAGTTTTGTCTTCCCTTTAGATTTCCATCTAAGTTGAATCCATTGGGTGAGGGCAATTTCTAATGGCCATATATCTAAGAACTTTCCAATTAGGTTGTGATCTTTCATACACTGAATATGGCCTTCGATATGACTAGAGTGAACTTGAAATTTTGGATCGACAACTACCTTCAGTAAGAAACTTCTAGGTTCACGTCTTCCTGGTGGGATATACAGTTGTTGTGTTTTTTCTTATTTCCATCTAGGTTTTGTCCCACATTGGGCTGATTCATGGCAAAAGATTTCCCTAAGTTGTTAAGCTTGAAAACAAATTGACTATAGGAATCCCTCCACTAACATATGCCATAGGAAGAGAGATGGATGGATCACCAATGATTCAATAGCTAGAGTTTGATTGCTTGCCAAATTTTGCAACCTCCAATTTCCAACCTTAATCTAGAAATTAAAAATATTATATTCATTTATTTCAAATTTTAAATTTTAGATAACTTAAAAAAATAATTATATAACAATAAAAATTAATATTGATAATAAATGATATTTCTAATAAAATATTATTGGAATTCAAAACCTCGTACTGTTATGTTACTAGATAAGGTTAATATTATATATTTAAGAAGATTAAATAATTAAAAAATATTTCTAAAATAATTAAAAACAATTATTTAATTATAAATGTATTTTGGAATAATCACATCATTGTTTTTGAGTCAATGTTTTGAACCATATATTATGGTTCATCCTTGAACCAGCGATTATGGTTCATCCTCAGAACAAGGATGTGTTTCACTCTTATCCTAAACATGAAACATAGTAAGTGATTCGAAAAATGAACCACAATAAATAATTCGAAACGTTGACTCAAACACAACAATATGATTATTCTAAAATACATTTATAACAATATAAATAATAAAAATCTAAAATCAATAATTATTTAATTACTTAATAATTATATTATTATTTAAAAAAATCATAATATTATAATATTTCATTAAATTAATAAATAAATTATATATTGGTAAATCAGAAATGTTTTATATTTATAAATAAAATTATATATTCAAAATCGAATATTAAACTTTTATTAAAAAATCGATAATAATAAAATTATACATTGAATTTTTTATTTAAAAAATTATACTAATCAAATAACGAGAAAAACATAAATCCAAACTCCATTACAAAGAAATCAATCAAGAGCACCGAGATATTCTTTTACATCCCTTTTTTATTTTATAAAGGGAGATTTATATATATGTATATATAAAATCTCTTTTTTTTTTAATAAAGGGAGATTGATTATATATATATATATATTTCAGATATTAAAAAAATAAAACTATTAAAAATAAAATGGTTTAGAATGTTATAATAAATAGTATTAAAAAATATAGTTTTAAAAGAAAATCTAAATTTTATCATAATTATCATTATATTTTTAACTAATAAATAATGGTTTATATATAATCACAAATTAACTTATAATTTATTATTATATGAAAATTTAACATAACTTACCTTCTATAAAATAAATTCAAATACTGTATTTCTCTATAATAATGTGTACATGTTTTTTTTTTTTTTTTTTGTCTTTTAATGTATTTGATTTAGTTAAGCTTTAAGATATATTTAAGATCTACGATTGATTTTCAACCTAAATTTTAAATTATCAATTGTGCTATTATACAACCAAAAAAAATATATAATTTTGATTTTCAAATGTTTTTTCATTTGAAAAAATTATGTACTACACTATTGAAAATTTGTAAAATAAAATTATAAATAAAGTATCATAGTACCATATAAAACAAGATGTATAGTTGCGATGTAGCATAGTCTTTAGTCCTTTCCTCTATCGCTATTTAATTCATTTTTTTGCATAGTATTTTTTTGCTAATTACATATTTGTTTTCCGCTAATAAAATAAAATAAATAGCTCCATACAATGAGCTGTGTTTTGCATAATAGGCTATAAGCTCCGCACAATGAGCTATGTTCCGCACAATATCTTAAGTTTCTCGTTTTCGCACAATAGGCTAAGTTCTTAGCACAAAAGTTATTAGTTGTTTTCTCGGTAATGATGTATTCTCTTTCCAATAATAAAATAAAACAAAAAAATTATTAATAAAATAATATTATAGCTTATTGTTTCCAATTTAGCTCATTATGTGGAGTTGTGCTATTGAAATGTGTGGGGTCATGGGCTATAAGTTCCACATTTATCGAGTAGAGTTTGTTTTGTTTTTTGTTTGTTTGTTTTGTTTTATTTTGTTTTTGTTTTTGTTTTTGTTTTTTTTTTTTTTGTTTTTTTTTTTCATTTTAGTAATGACGCACTCATTTTCCAATAATAAAATAAAATAAATAGCTCCACATAGTTCAACTTATGGTTTATATGAATAGGACATTTTGGGAAGTGTGAACATTTTTGTTTAATAGTAAACATTTTTGTTTAATAGTAATATTTGTGCTTTCATTGTGTGGAAAAGTTGCTTATGTAAAATAATTATCGAAAGAAAAAAACATTAATGTGAGAGAATTAATAGCTATAATTAAATGCCCAATAGTCTATTAATAGTCAAGTTAATAATAGTTAAATGTAATAACTATTTAGTGCGAAGTTTAACTCATTAATTATTACCTATTAATAAATAAAAATAGCTATAGTATTATAATAGATGTCCATGTAAGATACTTATCAAAATAAAGAATTAATGACAAAGAATTAATACCTATAATCAAATGCACAATAGTCTATTAATGGTAAAGATAATAATAGTTAAATGTCATAACTATTACAGTGCAGAGTTTAACTCATCAATTATTTACTATTGATGAAAATAGTTAATCAATATAGTATTATAGGTTAGTAGGTTTCTTTTTAATAGCTATAGTATTATAAAAATGTAATGGTTTCATGAAACTATTGTTGTTGTTTAATTATTACAGTTATTAATAATTATAGCTCATTTTGCTATTACTATTGTGTTGCTATCATTTATAACTTCATAATTAACTTTGGACAACTAATTAATTAATAACTATTAACTATTCATTCTTTCATTTATATTTTCATTGTCAATGCTTTGCATATGTATTTTTGCTTTCATTTTCATTATGTGGAGGGACTGCTAAAACAGTTGGAATCGAAATAACCAATTTAAAAAATCGAATGGTTGAAGGGTGTGTGTTGGCATTGAAAATGGTTGTAGAGTTAGTAGTGTGCATGTAACACCCTCCTCCTACATTTACCCAAGATAACTGGTCCATCGGGGTAAACATGTGATGAAGAGTTACTATGATATGATTCAACCTCCTAGATCACCTTAAGGAAGTGGAACCGATGGACCAACACTTTAAAACCCCCCCAGAACCTACAAAAACTTGAAGAGCCAACCAACTCTCTAGGTGTCCAAACCCTAAGAGCATTTTCTTATTGACTAAACTAGACCCCTAGTTGCTCCCATGACAAGCCTTCCATGCGACTCAGACCCTCCAGTCACTCCCATAACAAGGCATCCATGTGATTTCATCCTTTTTTAGGCATTCCGTGCTAAAGATCCTAAATTTTGAGTCACTTTTTCAGGGCCAGGACTGAGGCCTTTGCCCAAGACTTCATGAAACTTCCAGAAATGATAAATAAAAATATAACAAGGTTTCTAATGCAAAAATTTGACAAGGAATTGACTTGATAAGGCCTAGCCATGACATACATTCTGTCAAACAAATCATGAACATGTAATCTATAGGTAATATAGACACATTTGAGCATAGGGACTTCATACTTATATAAAAATTATCAAGAAGGTCTAATTCTCTCTAAAAAAAATGGATTATAGTCTATTAGGTCATATATTCATTAACAATTCATTTAAGAATCAAAACATGATGAGAGCCATAACCAAAATCTATCATAAACAATGCTTATAACCAACATATAACTAACATAATAACAATGATATAAAAACCATTAAAGCCACATAATAACAAGTAAATTACACATAAAACACAAGATGAAAGAGCCCTAATTAACATATTCAAAATCCAACCAAGCCAGGGACTTCCACGTACCACCCGACCATAGATTGGGCTAAAACAAATGTTTCTTTCTTCTAATCAACCCTGTGCCATATTCCAAGCATGAATGTGGGACTCACAACAAAACCAATCAAGGCTTCCTTAGGATTTACCATGTATCCTGCCAAGGGATTCCTAGTCCCAAACAATAAACATACACTACAGGATTTATTGAAATCCTGCCATATACGAGTCAAGGGATCACTAGGCCCTAAACAAGCATGGATATCTCTGGATCTCTCCGCCTAAACCTTGAGGAATTTGTTCATCTCCACCCTCTAGGATTTACCGTGTATCTCGCCATTACCGGTCAAGGGATTCCTAGGGCCAACAAAGGTATTCACCACTAGGATTTACTGTATATCCTGCCATTACCAGTTAAGCAATTCCTAGGCCCAACAAGGGTATTCAAAACTAGACTTTACTGTGTATCCTACCATTAGTAGTCAAGGGATTTGTAGGCCTTGTGATTTTTCCTTAGACCACCCCACTCA
Organism: Pinus tabuliformis; assembly: GCA_031772625.1. Taxonomy (NCBI): domain Eukaryota; kingdom Viridiplantae; phylum Streptophyta; class Pinopsida; order Pinales; family Pinaceae; genus Pinus; species Pinus tabuliformis. The sequence continues at coordinate 230,254,558 of CM062804.1, read as the reverse complement.
ATTTTGAAACCATCTGACAATCATTAGGGGAATTTTGAGGTCTAAAATGGGCCTCCTAAGAAAAATGTACAACCAAAATAAACTTTACAAGAACCAATAGGATTCAAGATGATGATGTCAACCATGGGGGATGATTCACCATTTTTTGAGTAAAAAAGTAAAACGATTAAAAAATAATAAAATAATAAAACTACTTTTTCAACTCTTATTTTCAACTTATCTCCCTAGGTTTTACTCAAATTTCGAGTGTGAGAACTTGTTGGATGCAAAATTTAATTCCTCATCCAAGGATTACCCATGTTGCATATGTTCGATGGACCCTACTACACGAAAAATGAGAAATACATGAAAAAACGTGATTGCAATCATATTTTCATGTAGTAGGGTCCATCAAAAGTATGCAACATGACTACTCCTTGGATGAGGAATCAAATTCTACATCCAATGAGTGTTTCTACTTAATAAATGCATAGGGAGATAAGTTGAAAATACGAGTTGAAAAATAGTTTTTTCTTTTTTCCCTCTAAAATTTGATGATGTAATCTAATCTTATTTTATTATTTCCACTAATATTTAAAAAATTTCTTAGGAGGTCCATTTTAGACCTCAAAATTCCCCTAATGCCATCTCAACCAATTAAGAGAAACCACATCACACCATGGCTATTTGGAAATGGTAAGGCAAGGCTGGAAACCATTGTCACACCTAGAAAAACCCATGCCAATGATTACAAGAGAACCAAATATACACATGCATGTACAATGCATGCCAAAACTAGCAAGGAAATCATACATACAAAGTAATACCGACAAGTAATACCATTGTAGCTTCTTGATCCCACTCTTCTTTGTTTGATATTTTATTCCCTTTGCTTTCATGTCCTTCCTTTGCATCCCTTCCTCCAATGCTAGAGTGCTCCAAGAATACTTTAAGTGTATGAGAATATGAGAGAGTAGAGAGAATTGAGAGAGAGCTCCAAAACTGAACTAACAAAAGGTTGTGAATTGATCCTCAAAAGCCTTTTTATTAATGATGCCTCTACTTTATTCATTTTCCATTATTTTCCCTTCATTTTCCTCTTCACACGCAACCTGTGATCTTTCATCTTCCTTTGCTCCTATTTCCTTTATTTTGATAAATAAAATGCCAATTAATACCTCTTTCCTTTCCAAAGCCTTTGCCAATTTACTTAGCCATAATAAACCAAATGAACACCCACACTAGAATGTTTTTCCCAACATTCAACTTGGAATAAGTGTCCCATGACCTTGGTCTTATTTTGCCTTTATTAACTTTATTACATGGATTTTTAACCCGAGGTTGTTGCAGTGCAGAGAATTGCTTGTGAAAAACTTTATGCACATAGAAAACTCTCACAAGCGGTAGTTTGCCGCCACTTTATCAAAACCAGAAAACATTAATGTGAGAGAATTAATAGCTATAATTAAACGCACAATAGTTTATTAATATTCAAGTTAATAATAGTTAAATGTAATAGCTATTGCAATGATGACTTAAACTCATTAATTATTAACTACTATTACTGAAAGTGTGAACATTTTTGTTTAATAGTATTATTTATGTTCTCATTGTGTGAAAAAGTTGTCAATGTAAAATAATTATCAAAATTAGAAAACATTAATGCGAGAGAATTAATAGCTATAATTAAATTCATAATAGTTTATTAATAGTCAAGTTAATAATATCAAATGTAATAGCTATGCAGTGAGAAGTTTAACTCATTAATAAAAAAAAAGTTAATAGCTATGGTATTATAAATATTGTCTATGTAAAATAATGATCAAAAGAAAGCATTAATGACAAAGAATTATAGCTATAATTAAATGAAATATAGTCTATTAATAGTCAAGTTAATAATAGTTAAATGTAATAACTATTGTAGTGCAAAGTTTAACTCATTAATTATTAACTATTAATAAAAGTGTGAACATTTTTGTTTAATAGTAATATTTGTGTTTTCATTGTGCAGAAAAGTTGTCCATGTAAAATAATTATCAAAAGCAGAAAGCATTAATGCTAGAGAATTAATAGCTATAATTAAATGTACAATAGTCTATTAATAGTTAATTTAATAATATTAAATGTAATAGCTATTGCATGATGGATTTTAACTCATTAATTATTAACTATTAATAAAACAAAGTTAATAGCTATAGTATTATAAAAGTTGTCCATGTAAAATAATTATCAAAAGAAAACATTAATGACGGATAATTAATAGCTATAATTAAATGCACAATATTCTAGTAATAATTTAATAATAGTTAAATGTAATAACTATTGCATTAAGGAGTTTAACTCATTAATTATTAACTATTAATGAACATAGTTAATCACCATAGTATTATAGGTTAATATGTTTCCTTGTAATAGATATAGTATTATAAAAATGTAATACTTTCAAGAAACTATTATTGTCGTTTAATTATTATAATTATTAATAGTTTATAATTTAGCAAATTTTTATTCTTTCATTTATATTTTTATTGTTAATGCTTTGTGCAAAGAATTTTTCTTACATTTTCATTGTGCACAGTTGAAATTGAAATAACAAATTTAAAAATTCAAACACATCAAGCATATGCATATCTCTACATAGTGAAATCTTTCCACACAAAGCTCTCTACACAATGAAATGTTTCCGCATGAAGCTCTCCACATAAGCTTCAACAATAGTTTAATTGACATAAAATGTTCTATGGGATTTTTCGGTGGGTATGCATGGAGAATTTGAAGGGCTAATATTCGTAAGTGGACTAATTTTCCACAATTTTTCCAAAAAACAAATCACCAATTTCTATTTTTTCTAGAAATGATTCACCCAAATTTTACAAATTGCTAAAGTTATATAGAGTCAACATATAAAATCATTAGAAATTTGAATATTTTTATAAAGATATCAACAAATATTTTATAGTTTGCATATTAGACACCAGTGAGATTCAACATGTTATAATAAATTTTCATCCTTAAAAATATACTTGGAATGCTTTTAGCAATTGCAATAGTCTTAGATATATTTTCACAGTGATAGTGCAGAGAAGTTTGTGTAGCGAAATATGTTTTCTCATCATTCCCAGACAATCATTCACTCATGTTGTGCAATTAGGTCTTTAATAATTTGAATATATAGTTTAAAGTGGGATTGAGTTTTTTTTTTTTAAATTTGAATGTGTAGTTTTATTTATGTTTTCCAAATTAAAAAATAATTACAATTTTCATAATTTGAATATATAGTTTAAACCTAGATTGAGTTAGAATTATGTTTTTAATAATTTGAATATATAGTTTTATTTATGTTTTCAAAATTAAAAAACACCATAAAGGATTAATAATTTGAATATATGGTTTAAACATGGATTCAGTTACAATTATATTCTTAATAACTTGAATATATAGTTTTATTTATCTTTTCAAAATTAAAATTAATTACGTTTTTAATAATTTGAATATATAGTTTTATTCATGTTTTTGAAATTAAAAACATCACAAAGGACCGATTTCTCACATCAAGCATAGGCATAATAAAGGGTAAGATATAGTTTGTAGTAGTAGTGCAGAGAAGTTGATTGTGTCAAGAAATATTTTTTCTTTGCACTCCCACACAACCATTCACTAGTTGTGCAATTAAATTTTTAATAATTTGAATATATAGTTTTATTTATGTTTTCTAAATTATAAAGCAATTACATTTTTAATAATTGATTGTGCAGAGAAATGTGTTTAGCACAACCATTCACTCGTTGTGCAATTAAGTTTTTAATAATTTGAATATATAATTTAACGCTGGATTGGGTTATAATTCTGCTTTTAAAAACTTAAATATAAAATTTTATTTACATTTTCTAAATTAAAAAACAATTATGTTTTTAATAATTTAAATATATAGTTTTATTTGTGTTTTTGAAATTAAAAAACATAATAGAGGATTAATAATTTCAATAAATATTTTAAAGTTGTTACAATTATGTTTTTAATAATTTGAATATAGTTTTATTTATGTTTTCGAAATTAAAAATAATTACGTTTTTAATAATTTGAATATATAGTTTTATTCATGTTTTTGAAATTAAAAAACATCATAAAGGAACGATTTCTCACGTCAAGCATAGGAATAATAAATTATAAGATATCGTTTGCAGCAATAGCGTAGAGAAGTTGATTGTGCAGAGAAATGTGTTTTCTCTTCACTCTTGCACAACCATTCACTCGTGCAATTAAATTTTTAATAATTTGAATGTATACTTTAAAGTTGGATTGAGTTACAATTACATTTTTAATAATTTGAATATATAGTTTTTAATTATATTATTTAGGAAGTTAGTGTGTGAAATCTTTGTGGTCCAATTTAATAGCTTTTTGGAGGTTTTTAATTGTTAATATGTCTTTTCACAAACTCACGAGTTCGGAGAATGGTAATTTGTAGGGATACAAAAGCTATCTGAAACTAATTTGTGGGGAGAATTGTAATGTGTGGGAAGCCAATGTGCAGATATTTGATCTTCAGCAGTGTACTAATCTTCCCCCTTGTAGTGCCCTGCTTTAGTCGACTGACAATGATATGACATTAACATTTATTTAGCCCTAAGGGCCACACTTTATACTTTGAGGACATCAAGTTGAGGATCTGGACACATGACTCTATTATTAATGGTTGTGATGTTTATGTATGCTCTCCATTGATATTATGATGAAGATAGCTTTAATGGTTATGTATGTTATCTACTGATGTTATGATGATTGTAGCATTAATGGTTATGCATGTTCTCTATTGGTATTATGATGATTGTAGCATTAATGGTTATGTATGTTCTCTATTGATACTATGATGATTGTAGCATAAATGGTTATGTTTGATCTCTATTGAATTTTTGATGATGATAGAAGTAAAGGATATGTATGCTTTCTATTGATATCATGATGATGATAGCTTTGATGGATATGTATGTTTTCTATTTATGTTACAATGTTGATCGCTTTGATGGATATGTATGTTTCCATTGATGTTATGATGATGATAGCCATGATGGATGTGTCCCCTATGTTACCTACTTGCATTAGTTTTGGTTCACAATGAACAATGATGTGAATGACTAGGTGATGTTAATTATTCTATTATGACAATGACTAACACTGAGAAACCTTGTTACTGATGATTATTGAGTATGGCAGGAAACCACCAGAGGCACCTGCATATGACGAGTTGATGACACCTAGTTTGATGAAAATTTATGTTATTTTATCTTTGAAATTCTAAGTCAATTTTGAAACCTACTATATATGTCTATCCATATTCTGATGATATGTTAGTGGTTGTAGGTACATATTATTTTCTTGGCTGAATGACTCACATATGGGTGATGAGGTTGTACAATTAGATGGAACTACATGGGAGGGGTGGAGCAGTGTCCCTGATCTCACCCACTAGCACTCCCGCTGTTACTTGGGCTAGAAAGGTTGAAACACCTTCGCCTTGAAGATCACGATGTCATGAGGGAAGGTCCCAAAGTTGGGTCACTCATGAGGATTTTATCTGGGGCACACATCAAGGCGGATTCCTAGATCCTTGAAACCATTAGTCTCACTATAGCAGGCAACATAAGAGATGATAATGGTTTTTGTCATTGCATCTATACTTTCCCCTCATAGACACTGAATTATTGAAGGGAAAGTGGCATGGCACCCTTGGAACTTCAAGGGAATTTCTTAAAGGGCACGACCAACTTGGCACCCTTGGCATAACAAATAAATTGTTAGGCGTGACACGCTTGGAACTTCAAGGGAAGTTCTTGAAGGGCACGACCAAACTTGGGACCCTTGGAATCATTAAAAATAAATAAATAAATAAATATAATCAAGATATGAAAACCAGGTAAATTCAAATCAAGGGTAAATGATCTTAGAAACCGAGGTAATTAAATCAAGAATAAAACTTGGGTTAAGAGGATCATAGGAAGAAATAAAATATTTTACCTTAAAAACTCTATCCTCCCCATGTTGGAAAATATTAGGTAGATAATGTAGTTTAATTACGTAAAAAGGGGAAAGAGGGACATAAATGTAAGGATAAAATGAATCCTAAAATAGTTAAACCTAATTAAGAGAAGAGGATGGTGAATTAAAATAAGATTAATAAATTAAATTTTAGAGAATTTTAGAGAACCTCCATGTGGCAACAACCAACATAAGAATATCCATCTAAGAGATAACTTGAGTTAAATTACGGAGTAGATAGGGGATAAAATATCGACTTACCAATTGGCTTTAGTAATGAACACAAATTAAGGAGTAAAAATGGGGATCAAGAGACAATTAGGAGAAGAAATAGGAATCTTGTTGAGGTGAGGAAAAATATTATTTTTAAATTAAAATTTAAGTAAATAATTTTGGAGATCCTTGATGAGAGAGTGACACATGGGTGGGTGAATAATCAAACTATTGGATTATCAAAAATAATTAATTATGCATGAAAGGCCAAGTGTCACCTATGAGGACTCCTATAAAAGAAGGGGTAAGCCATGGGAGAAAGGACTTTTCTTTACCCTACTGTTGGATGGATGAGACTATGTCAGAGTAGTGACTATGAGCTATAGTGAGTTTGGTGAGGTAGAGGACTTTAGAGAGGGGACTCTTGAGCCAAAGAGTGCTCTCCTCTACCAGCTAATACATTCCTTCATTGTACAACTACATTGCAACTCGGGGGTCCGCGGGGAAGGAGAGTACCCAAGGAGTAGGATGGGGGGTCAATTGGTGGGTCATTGCATTCGGATTAAGCATGTCAACATTCACACTTGGAGGTGATCAACAACAAAGGAGGGAAAATAGCGGCAAGTCAAGTTGAAATCTTGTCTCCTGGTGAACAGTACCTATGTTGTTATAATATTATTTTGTATGAATTCATTTTGGTTTTAGTTAATAACATGTAAATTAGATGATATGTTCAATGAAGTAAAATTCAGGAAAGTTTCATATAATGCTTAATAATTTTTGAGTTCCCAATGCTATTTTCTTATGGTTGTATTTTTAGTATTAAAAAAAAATTGTATAGGGTTGGTTCCTATACCCCTGCTCCACTTGCCCATGTAAGGGACATACAACATTGGGAAGAGCAGTAGCAGTGTCAGTAATAACAGGGTTAGCCATAACAATGTCAGTGTTAGAGCACTCATCCACAAGCTAGTCACTTAGAAAAATAGTTTTTTTTTTTTTTCTTAATTTTAAAATGAATTATGAGGGATTGATAAATATTGAAAATTAAAAGCTCTCCATTAGGGGAATTATGTCCCATCAAAACTTGCTGAGCCAATTGAAAATTATAAATAAGATTTCCAAAAAATTGCAAAATCATTTTTGAATCTACAAGAAAAAAATATTGAGCATTTTCACGAAACTTTGGTTAAAAGTGCAAAAAAAATAGCAAGTTATGTAACTAATAATGTAACACAACATGTAACTAAAATTGTAAACAAAGAAACATACACCAGCAAAGAAACATATCATGTTGCATTATCCCATATACTGGGTCAAGAGTATAGAGCACCAATGAATAAGTTCTCAAGAGTGTTGACATGTAAGTTGGAGTGTTATATGGAATAATCTTTTAGCTTAATCAAATATTTACACAGGAATCTAAAATCTTAATCTTCCCATCGAATACTTACGTGCGAATCTCATATCCTAACATCTCAAACAAAAATCTTAATTTTTTAATAAAATATTTACACATAAAGCTAAAACCATAACCATTTGAGTGATAATGTGCTCATTAAGTTTCAAAATGGCATATCGTATTCCAAATTTTATTCTTTGAAACAATTATGTGCACTTGAATATCATCGATCACTAGTCTTAATGCAAAACTAATAATGTTGACTTTGAAGGTGGGGACATATGTAAGGATTAAAACTGTCTCTTTAGATATTTTGATAACAACATCTTCATAGATAAATTTAAATGTAATCTAAACTTAGATAATTATTCCCTCTAATTTAGAATTAAATTCGGCCTAAACAACATTATTGAATAAAAACACAAAATATACATGTAGAATATAAATACTTTTTGTATGTGTGAAAGAAATCTCATATGGACGACTAAAGAGTTCTTCGTGTCCACATTCATAATCTCATACAAAGGCTGAAATGCTATTTGATGAGGATTTTCGGATGGTGGAGTGTTGGATGATAATGTAAAATTATGTAAAACAGATGTTATTGTCCAAGTACTTTGACATGTTCTGGGGAGAGTACTACTGTTAAATGATTTTTGATAAAATAACACAATTACATTAATAAATGTGGTTGATAAACGTTGATAGGATTATATAAACCACATTTATCAATATTTATATCAACCACATTTATTATGTCACTACTTACATAGTGACATCTATGATCGGTTCGAAGCTATTAGTTTGTCTTTAATAGTACAAATTTTCAAATCTCGAGAATTCGAGGGTCGACATCACCTTGCCATGCACAGTAGATTGGATTTGACAATGTAGGTACAGGGAAGGGCGATCCTTTATACAACTGGGCGTTAACTTGGGCTGCTTTTAGCTTTGGTGTTGTTAATTTCGTTTTAAGAGTGTTGGTGGAGAATTTGTTGTTATGGTTAATGGATAATCAAGAAGTGTATTTAGCTACTTTTGTTGTACAAAGTGGTTGTATTATTGTTTTCTTGGTGTTGTGGTGCTCATTGAGGCTGAATTTGTTGTTTCTTGATTTAATTCTCATGGTCATGTTTTCCTTGTTACCAGGGGAGGTTTTTGTTTTTTTAACTTTGGTGGGTGCGATGAGTAAGCTTTTTGTGTGGAATGCTAGAGTTGTTTAACTATGTGGAAGGACACCAATTTTACAACTTCCTCGGAAGTGATTTGACAGGTGAATGTATGGACATAATTTTCTGGTTTAATGGTTGTGGTAAATAATTTGGAGTTCTAATGGTTCATTGTTTCATAGAACTTGCAGGTGAGCCTTTAGAATTTAGAGCATAAGAGTTGTTTAGGTAAGCAGATTGCTGGATTCTAGTGGTGAAAACCTGGTAAGTTTTTGAGTTCTCTTTATTAGAAAAGCCTGTTTCAATGGGTCAAAAGTGTCAAATACATTTCCGGTTCAAGTTTTGATGGTTTAGATGAAATGTTGTAGGAATAAACTAGTATTGACTAATGAAATCTAGGTCATAGGTCGGCCCATTTTTTCATTTGCAGAAGTCCTAGGGAAAGGTGCGGAACCCGATTCCATATGTTTTGGTTTTAAATTGTCTGCTGACCCTGATTCCATGATTTTCTGTAGTGGTTATGACGAAGATTTCCCAAAAATTTTCTCTGAAAAGTGTGAAGTCATGAGTATAGGGATCTTTGCATTTTCAGAAGGCTTGTGAGAAAGGTGGTGGTTTCTAATGCACATCGTGTTGTTTTAGATAGTCAGGGGAGGGGGGGAGGGGTTGAAGTTCTATTGGCATAAACAACTAGCTCGGGAAAAAGATATGTCTGACCTTAGTTGGGCGTGCTGTTTTGTGATGTTAGAAGTTGACACATGTTTACGTTTTAACAGACTCGTGTATGCAAGTTTTTTATATTATTTTTATGTTCCAGACTCATGTATGTGAGTTTTTATAGGAGCATTTGTCTCCATTTCAATTTTTCATTTTCTTTGGATTCAAAGGAAACCTGTGGTTGAGGCTAAGACCAATTTCGTGGTCAGGCAGTGAGTGTCTCTTTGGAGAAGAATCATGAGGAAAAGGCCCAACTCTAAGACAACTTGGTAAAGACTGAGGTTCGAGTAGTCTTGAAGTTACAACTGGTGTTTAAGTTTAATTGTTTTAAGTTTTTGTAATTTATGAACCATATTCATATTGTTTTATTCTTTATATGAGGGCTAGCGGGTTCGTATCTTTTAAGAATTATAATCCTAATTTTCTTCTAATTTGAAGGTAGTTTTTAAATTTATTTTCTTAAAATTTTAGATAGGAAGAACAATATTATTTTTGTAAAATTTCTTTAAATAAATGTCATAAAAATATTTTTTTGGATTGGTTTATTTGTTGATAGAAGAATAATGTATTTTAAATTACATTTATTAAATAATATTTTATGTAAAAAAACAAAATAATAAATTATAGACACATATGTTAGTTTTGTAGGGCTTCGTAGAAGCAAGTCGGAGGTCGTACTGAGTATGAGGTTAGTGGTGGTTGTTGTAAACATGCATAACTATATGCATATATTTCTTTTGTGGATCCTACTGAAAGCAAGTCGGAGGTCAACTCCCACTATGATATCGGAGGTCAGAATTGTCGTTTGAATAGAATAATAAGGTATTTTAAATTACATTTATTAAATAATATTTTATGTAAAAAATAAAATAATAAATTATAGACACATATGTTAGTTTTGTAGGGCTTAGTAGTAGCAAGTCGGAGATCGTACTGATTATGAGGTCAGAAGTGGTTGTTGTAAACATGCATAACTATATGCATATATTTCTTTTGTGGATCCTACCGAAAGCAAGTCAGAGGTTGACTCCCACTATGAGATCGGAGGTCAGCATGGTCTCTCTAGGCACTCCCAACTACTGACACTCCCTAACCAATTTGGCTTAGAATATAGGTTTACTGCAATTATTATTATTATTTCTTATAAACGACTTAAATGATGTCTATGATGAAGTTTATCATGAGTTGATATGTTAAAAATTAAATGTTAAATGTATTATAAAAATAATTTGTTGAGTTTGTTTCTTTATTGATAAAAGCATAAAGTATTTTAAATTACATTTATTAAATTAAATGTTATGTGAAAAAAATTATAAACTATAGACACGTATGTTTGTTTTGTGGGCCTTTGTAGAAGCAAGTAGGAGGTCAGGTTCACTATAAGGTTTCGTGTAACTATATGAACATATTTCTTTTGTGGCTCCTACTAAAAGAAAGTCCATGGTCAGCCCCGATTATAAGATTGGAGGTCAACATTGTGGTTTGAATGGTCTCTCTAGACACTCCCGACTACTAACACTCCCCAGCCAATTCGGCTCTAGCTTCAATATTTAATTATTTTCTTTAGGGAATGGGATGGATGGTTCCAATCTTTTAAACATTATATTTTATAAGGATAATTTATTCAATTTATCTTTTTGTTGATAAAAAAAAAATAATTGTTTTAAATTAATTTTATCAAATAACATGTAATATGAAAAAAATAAAATATGAAATTATAAAGAAGCCAATTATACATATATGTTTTTTTGTGGACCCTACTAGAAGAAAGGCTATGGTCGGGGTGGCTATGAGATCGGAGGTTGGCATTGTGTTTTGAATGGTGCTATGACATTCTACCACTAAATGAGCTCCTTGTCAACACAACCAACTATGTGTACATATTTATTTTGTGGTCCCTACTGAAAGCAAGTCGAAAGACGGGTTTGACTATGAGGTTAGAAGTCAGACTTGTGGTTTGAATGGTCTCTCTAGACACTCCTGATTGTTGATGGTCCCCAATCAAATTGGTTCTATCTACAATACTACATGGATGCATTCTAAGTTAATGTTGCTTTAAATTTTAAAATTATTTATTTAAATTAGAATTTTAGGGAATGGATTCTCAAATCTCTCTCTCTCTCTCTCTCTCTCTCTCTCTCTCTATATATATATATATATATATATATTGAAAGTATATTTTAATTATTTTATATTTAAATAATATGTTATGTGAAAAAACAAAATAATAAATTATAGACACATATGTTTGTTTTGTGGGCCTTTGTAGAAGCAAGTCATAGGTTGGGATGACTCTGAGGTTACATATAACTATATGCACATATTTATTTTGTAGGTCGTAATGAAAGCAAGTCACATGTCGGTATCAACTATGAGATCGGAGGTTGACATTGTGGTTTGAATGGTCTCTTTAGACACTGCCGACTACTGATACTTCTCTGCCAATTCAGCTCCATCTTCAATATTTCATTTTTTTTCTTTAGAGAATGGGATAACGGGTTTGTGTCTTTTAAACATTTTATCTTACAGGTTTTATTGATTCAATTTATGTTTTTATTGATAAAAAAATAATTTTGTTTAAATTAATTTTAGCAAATAATATAAAATGATAAATTATAGATAAGCCAGTTATAGATATATGTTTCTTTTATGGGCCTTGCCACAAGGAAGTCTGCTGTCGGGTTGGCTATGAGATCAAAGGTTGGAATTGTGTTTTCGATGGTGCTATGACATTCCGTGACCAATTGGCCTCCTTGTAAACATGGCCAACTATATGTACATATTTTTTTTGTGGTCCCTACTTAACACAAGTGGAAAGACGAGTCCATCTATTAGGTCAGAAGTCAGATTTCTCATTTGAATGGCTATCTAGATAGTCCCCGACCAAATCGGCTCAATCTACAATACTGCATGGAAGAATTTTAAATTATTTTTGTTTTAAGTTTGGAAATTATTTATTTAAAATAGAATTTTAGAGAATAGATTCTAAAACATATATACTATTATTATTATTATTATTATTATCCCATTTTAAGGTCACAGCTAAGCCAGACACCAAATTGGTGTATGAGACCCCCTTGTTTGTGGGACAAGGGATCCACCTCCATGCATCGATTTGACTGCTAAGTCTACGAAGGCATACATACTCTACCCCCCTCTGGTTTTGAACTTGTGACCTCTTAGCACGAAACACATACTCTTAACCATTAGGTCCACTATATATATATTTGAAATATTTAAAATACAATTTTATCAATTTATATCTAAAATACAACTTTGAAGTGTTCTAATTTTTTTTCTATAGTTCATTTTATATCAAGATCTTTTTTACTGCGTTTGTTCAAAATGTTCTTCTTCATTTTTATTTTTTGTTTTTTAGGTCCTAATAAATTTTAATTGTGACAAATGACTAAATTGTTAAGTTTTATTGGTTTTACTTAAAATTGTGAATGGTTGCAAAATGAAATAAAATTTCAGTGAGTATTTTGATTATTTTGACTGATTATAAAGTAGAGGAGATTTTATTTAAAGTCATGTGAATATGAATTTAAATTTCATTTAAATTTAAGTTTATTTATATATTTTGTAAATTAAGTATTTGGAGTATTAAGTAATTAATTAAATTTGAAATTAACAATATTTATGATAGTTTTTTGATATATATATATATATATATATTTCACATAAAAAAATTATATATATTGAATTTTCAATAATATTGTATTCTTTTAATTGTTTACATAATGCTAAAATGCTTTATTATATTAAGTTATTATATATAGAGTTTTAAGTTATTATATTGAGTTGTTTTATTTTTTCCTATTTTAAATTTCATGGATGTTAAAATTGCTTATTCAACTAGTATTCTTGGACATCATTGTGATGTTGTGTCATTTATATTGGATTTAATGACATGTAAATAAACATAGAAATTCTAATAATTTAATAGTTAATAAATTAATTGTCTTGTATATATATATATATATATATATATATATATATATATATATATATATATATATATATATATATATAGATATATATATATATTTTTTTTTTTTTTCTTTTTTTTTCTTTTCTTATATATTATTATTATTATTATTAAGTGATGTATAGTTAGAAACATGTTATTATTTTTATTAGTGATTTTCTGTAAGTCATGATACATTCCTTGATATTCAATGAACAAATGTTATTGGTTAAAAAAAATATAAATAAAGATCGAATTGAGCAATAAAATTATGGATTCATTGATACAAATTGCTAATATACATTATACTTTCTATGTGTTTTATGTATATAGATAATGCATTGGTTTAATGCCTTGATAATGTTTATGTTGGGCCTTTGAAATATGTATTTTTAAGATTTGATAAAATAATTTCCATTTTTAGTTGAGAAATATTTGTTTCTGTATGTGCCTTTTATTTTATAGGTATGGGATTGTAATGTTTAGGATGTTCTAGACATTTGTGCAATTTTGAATTGTCTCCAAATTTTAAATTGCTGATTACTTTTATCTATATGGAGCAATATCCAAAATTTCATAGATTTTTTAGAAATTTTAAATGAACTTTATTGTTGTCCATTAATTTGGGATTAAATCACATGTTACTTGTGGCTAGATTGCAAGTTAAGGTTTTAAATGATTTTTTGAATTATAGAATAATATTATTGTTTTATGTAGCAATTATGTGTTTCTTTTTCAAAACAAGTGGAAAGAAATAAAAAAACAAATGGAAACTAGGAGGAATTAAAGAACTTTACAACCTTTGTTATTTGTAATTGTGGTGTTTAATAGTATTTAATGTCTAAACACTTAAAGACAACTATAAGGATATTAAAATACCTTTATATACTTAGATTTTACAATTTTGACCAATTGACATTTGGTCTATTTTGAAGTACAATGTCTAATCATTATTTGACTTGATGGTATAATGGATTCAGGTGATGTCTGCTAGTTTGGGTGGAATATGTTATAGAACAATGCTATGCAATTGTGAATGATTTTGAGCCATGGAATGTGTAGTTGTGGAATTATCAAAGTTATTGCAAGAACTTATAAAAGAGGAGGAGTCTGATAATCAGAGATTACATTTTGCAAATAAATAAGAGAAAAGGTAAAAAAAAATGACTAGTTTGAATGCAATTTCAATGGAAGGTGGATTAGTTGCAGTTTTAATTGGTGCAAATGTTTATGCTGTTGGATGCAATATCTTTTTTCAAATGCAGAGAATACTGAATGAATGTCAAAGGCCAACATGCAATATTTTTTTTTGTGATTTAGATGTTAAATTTGTTGATTCACTATGTCTCAAGTGAGAAATAATTTCTATAGATTATAATGCTAAAATCATGAGATATTAAATGCACATCTATATCTCAGTCATTTTTTTGTGTATATCTACTTAGAATCTGTATTCCAAGATGAGTGGCTATGGAAGCTCTAATTATTGTATTTCTAGAGAATTTTGGTGCAATATGTTTTGTTCAATTTGACACATTTACTAAAGTATATATACAATTTAATGCTATTATAGAACTATGATTAATATTGAGTGATGGTTTTTATTTGGAATTACTCTAGCCATGTGTAGCTAGAATGTTATTTGTTATTTATGGATTAATAGATAATGGTTTCAATGTCTAGCGAACAATATGGTACAAAGTTAGCTTGCCCACCTTGTTTTGCAATTTAATGTAGTTATAGTTCTATGATTACAATTGAGCAATGGTTTCTTATTTGTTATCTTAAATTAGAGTTGTTTATTATAGAAATCTATATTGTAATTTGTTTTTCAAGCTAATAATTGGAATCTATTTGATTCATACAATTTGAAACAAATTTACTTTTGTTCTAAAAAATTCTATAAGGAATTTTGGAAATTAAATATTGTGTTTTGAAATTTGTTAAAAAGGTAATAATGCTTTTCTTGCTATTATTTTAAATTTCATAAGTCTCCGGATTGCTTAGGGCATTTTCATCCACTCTTTTGTCACAATGTTACGTACTCATTTTCGTAGTATTGTGAAACCAAAAATCAGGGAGAGACGATAATCACAAAGACAAAGTAGACTAGATAATACATGAGGTCTAAAAATTTCGTAGTACCATGTGTTTTGATTGGACATTCAATGAAATCCATGCTCTTAATGCTATAAATCATTGTCACATTTGGTCAAATTGTTAGTTTATCTAAAAATACTTTATGGAAATAAGTAATAGTTTTGCATTGAAAAGGATCAAAATTGCGAGAAATTGATCACTAATTATCAACATTCAATATACATAAATTAGAGCATTTCTTATACTATCATGGTAACTGTTTATTTGCATCATTTGCTATTTTTCTTCATTTTTTCTATAGTTCAGTTGAAATAAAACATGAAATTGTAAACCAATTTCGACTTTGCTTATCTCATGGACATGATGTTGCTTTGCATTCATTGCATACATAATTGCTGCTTGAATACATTCAAGACCTTCATCATGTTAATTATTTTGCAATGTACTTGAAAGGATTCTATACACCTTCTTTAATTTATGCTCGAACTACAATTGGCTTATGGGGGGATGCATTTTGTATCAAATGATTCTTCAAGTTGTTGTTAGTTCTGTTCAGTGTTTGGATATTTACAAATGGCCAAGCATATCTATGTTTCAATTCAGACATTTATGGCTATCGATATAATATTTTTCTACATAGTCAAAATCTCGTATGTGGACATTTTGAACCACTAATGCTACATAGAATAGTAGGTAGTGTAGCTTTAGTAGGTAGAATGATTGGTCCATGCATTTTCCCATACCCATTCTCACATGGACAATTTGACACATTGTCAATTGAGTAAATCTTATTTGAACAAGGTTTCACAATCTATTGAAAAAATTTCAATGTGTGTGATGACTCTTTGTTTGAGTCTACTTGCACATTTGCACGATGGTCCTATATATCTAATATCAGAAGAATAATTGCACAATTTTTTTTAAAATTGTTTCATTTGAAATGATGATAAAGCTATCAATTGCTTACAACAACACCTGAGTACTAAAAACATTGAACAAGAGAAATTTCTCAATGATTGGCAAGCCTATATTATAAATCTATCAATGACATATGCATATGGACATATAGAGGGAAAATGTTTTACAATACAATGGATATGTGAAATCATTGAGGTTAACATATATATATGGAATATAGAAACAAAAGATATTTTGTTGGGTCCCTATAATACTAGTGATTACCCCATTACTATTGTAGTTATACCCCTTATTTATATTGTTGTGCCCTTATTACCCCCTTGTTGTTATTTCTGTGCCCCATAGAATCCCTCTATTGTTATTTTTGTGGCTCTATATTATTATTGTTAGGTCGGCTGGATTATATTGTGACTCCTTAGACTCCTATATATAGAAAGGAGGTTTTGTCATTTGTATCATCCAAGAATTGTTCATTTATGTAATGTAAAGGAGGTTTCCCCTCGAAGAGGCTGAATTCTAAGGTGTGGATCTCTCTTTTCTATCTTTTTGTGAGCTGGTTTCATAACATTTGGTATCAAAGCTTTGGATTCTAGGGTTTCGCTGCTCCAAACAGGTCATCGTGGAATTTTCACTATAACTTTTTTTCTGTGACGTTTTAGAAGTCGCAAAAAAAATCCATTTGAGAAGAAATTGTGTTGAACCTTGGGTCCGAATTTCAGATCTTTTCGCGTGATATTTGCGGAGATATGATCTGAGGAAGTTGGTCTTTTTGCAGACTCCTGAATTTCATTCAAAACAGGTGACCTGGGGAAAATCGTCATAACTTTCTCTCTAGGGATCGGATTGAAATTTTGTAAGAAGGTATAGAAATAGGACAGACTGTCGTTTATTGTATGCATGTTTCAGATTCAAAGGTTGAAACAGTGACTCGTGGCACGTCATACAAGTTCGCTTTACTGAACTAGTCTAAAAGCAAGTCACTGTGGGAGATTTCACATTACTCTTCCTTGGAGAATCCAATTTGGGTCAGACTTGTGGCATTGGGTCAGACTTGTGATAGCAAATACACTAAAGGTCATAAGTGTGCTGAGAAGAAATTATTCTACATAGATTGTGAAGAGGAAGAAGAAAATGAGCAAGAAAGGTCAAAAGAAGAAGATATACTCCAGGAACAAAGCCTAGATGAAGAACAAATAAATCCGACCATATCTTGTAATGCATTGGCGGGAATTACCACTCCTCAAACCATCAAGATAGAAGGACAAATCAAGAAGAAAAAGGTAATAGTGTTGATTGATTCAGGAATCAAGCACAATTTTATTCATTGTAGGGTTGCAAAAGAATTGAATTGCTTCCTATATCCAGCACCAGAGTGTCAAGTGATGATTGCAAATGGAGGAACAATAAATTGGCCTGGAAGGTGCCATAATATCAAGCTATCCATGGGAGAATATGTATTGACTAGCCCAATGCTTTCCATTCCAATGGGAGGTGCTGATGTTGTACTAGGAGTCCAATGGCTACAATCCTTGGGTACAATAGCTTTTAATTTTCAAGAACTTTTCATCAAATTTTCTATGGAAGGAAAGGAAGTTGAATTAAGGGGTATTGCAGGGAAACCAGGAAAGATAATCAGTTCTAATGGTATGACAAAGCTTCTAAAAAATGAGCAAAGAGGTGTAATTGCACAATTATGTTCGCTAGATGTTTCCACATCGGAATCATCTATTTCTCCAGATCTCCAAAAAGTCCTGGAAAATCATTCCAAGGTATTTGAGACTCCCAAAGGTCTCCCACCTATGTGTGATCATGATCATGCTATTCATCTGATTCCAGGAAGTGTTTCTCCAAACATCAGGCCATACAGATATCCCTATGTCCAAGAAAGTGAAATTGAACGTATGGTTGTAGAAATGCTAGAGGCTGGTATAATTCAACCAAGTCAAAGTTATTTCTCTGCTCCAGTAGTATTGGTGCACAAGAAGGATGGATCATGGCGCATGTGTCCGGATTATAGGGAGCTCAACAAGCTCACTATTAAAGATAAGTTCCCCATTCCTGTCATTGATGAATTACTGGATGAATTGCATGGATCAATTTACTTCACCAAGTTGGATCTTCGTTCGGGATATCATCAAATCAGAATGAAGATTGAAGACATTCCAAAAACGGCATTTAGAACTCATGAGGGTCATTATGAATTTTTGGTCATGCCTTTTGGCCTTACTAATGCACCTTCAACATTTCAAGGTTTGATGAATTCAATTTTCAAACCATTCCTTAGAAAATTTGTGTTAGTATTTTTTGATGATATACTAATCTACAACAAGTCTTGGAAGGATCATGTTGAACATGTTGACAGGGTGCTACAACTATTGGAGGAGAAACAATTATATGCAAAAAGATCCAAATGTTTCTTTGGAGTCCAGGAGGTGGAATATTTGGGTCATATTGTATCTCATGAAGGAGTTAAGGTAGACCCTAGAAAAATTAAAGCCATTAAGGAATGGAAAATTCCCACATCCATAAAGCATCTGCGAGGATTTATTGGGTTGACAGGGTATTATCGGAAGTTTGTTAAGAATTATGGGAGATTAGCAGCACCTCTAACAACATTATTGAAGAAAGATGCATTTTCATGGACTCTGGAAGCAACAAAGGCCTTTGAACATCTTAAAGAGGCAATGTTCCAAGCACCGGTCTTAGCTACACTGGACTTCACAAAAACCTTTATTGTGGAATGTGATGCTTCAGGAAATGGAATTGGTGCTGTTCTAATGCAAGATGAAAGACCCATTGCTTTTGAAATTCGTCCAATCAAGGGAAAGTTTTTAGGAAAAGCTATTTATGAGAAGGAAATGTTGGCAATACTCCATGCACTTAAGAAATGGCGACCCTACCTAATGGGTAGACACTTCAAGGTAAAAACGGATCATGATAGCCTTAAATACTTTTTAAAACAAAGATTATCCTCTGAAGAGCAACAAAAGTGGGTCACAAAGATGTTGGGTTATGAATTTGAAATCATCTACAAAAAAGGGAAGCCAAATGTGGTGGCAGATGCACTCTCAAGAAAGGATGAGGATGTGGAAGCATTGTTGTACGCCATTTCTATTATCCAACCAGATTGGATAAACGAATCAAGAGAGGAATGGAAGAATGATGAAGAAGTGTGGGCACTTATTCGAAAGCTACAACAAGATTCCAGTACGTCTGATACATTTAGCTGGCAAAATGATTCATTATGGTACAAAGATCGCTTATACCTCTGTAAGAATTCCCAGCTAAAAAAAAAGATTCTTATGGAATTGTACACTTCTCCCTTAGGAGGGCACTCAGGATTTTTAAAAACTTACCACAGGGTTAAGAAGGAATTTTTTTGGGATGGCCTTAAATCAGATATTCAAAAGTTTGTGGCGGAATGTTTGGTTTGCCAAAAAAATAAAGTTGAAACAATTAAGACACCGGGTCTATTACAACCTTTATCCATTCCAAGTCAACGTTGGGAGGAGGTTTCAATGGATTTTATCACAGGTTTACCCAAGTCTGAGGGAAAGAGTGTCATCATGGTGGTAGTTGACAGACTTACCAAGTATGCACACTTTTGTGCATTATCACATCCATTTAAAGCCAGTACAGTTTCTACTGCATTTATGGAAACAATTCAAAAGCTACATGGAAACCCAAAGATTATTGTAAGTGACAGAGATCCCATTTTCATTGGAAATTTTTAGACAGAATTATTTTCTTGTCTTGGTACTTAGTTAGCTCATAGCTCATCTTATCATCCTCAATCTGATGGGCAAATTGAGATAGTAAACAAATGTTTGGAAGGATATCTTCGTTCTTTGTATCTGATAAATAGACACAATGGGTCAAATGGTTGCCTCTGGCTGAATGGTGGTATAACACTTCCTTCCATACAACAACAAAAATGACCCCATTTATGGCACTTTGTGGGTATCAACCACCATCCATCACATCATATTTAAGAGAAAATTCTAAGGTTCAGGTAGTGGAACATCACATCGAACATCAACAACAAGTCCTCCAACTCTTAAAGGATAACCTCGTGTTGGTACAAAACAGAATGAAACAACAGGCAGATCCATCGCAGTGAAAGAAGTTTTGATGTAGGTGATTGGGTATTCCTACGGCTACAACCATATAAGCAAATGTCCCTAAAGCAAGCTAAGAAGGATAATAAATTATCACCAAAGTATTATGGTCCGTATAAGGTGTTGCAAAAGATTGGTACTATGGCATACAAATTGGAGCTTCCTGCAGCTTCTCGATTGCACCCAGTTTTCCATGTTTCATGTTTAAAGAAAGTTATAGGCAACAAGCTCCTAGTTCAAACAATATTGCTAGAACTTGACGAGGAAGGAAAAATTATATTGGAACCAGAAGCAGTCACAGAAACAAGAACTCGACAGCTACGAAATTGATCAATTTCAGAGTATCTTATCAAGTGGAAGAACTTATCTGCTGAAGATTCCACATGGGAGGATGAGAATTTTATGCAGAAGTATCCAGAACTACTCAAGCATTGAGGACAACACTTTTTTGAAGGAGAGGGGCATGTTGGGTCCCTATAATACTAGTGATTACCCCATTACTATTGTAGTTATACCCCTTATTTATATTGTTGTGCCCCTATTACCCCCTTGTTGTTATTTTTGTGCCCCATAGAATCCCTCTATTGTTATTTTTGTGGCTTTATATTATTATTGTTAGGTCGGCTGGATTATATTGTGACTCCTTAGACTCCTATATATAGAAAGGAGGTTTTGTCATTTGTATCATCCAAGAATTGTTCATTTATGTAATGTAAAGGGGGTTGCCCCCTCGAAGAGGCTGAATTCTAAGGCGTGGATCTCTCTTTCCTATCTTTTTGTGAGCTGGTTTCATAACATATTTCCTTGAGATTCTATTAATAAAAAAATTGCTCCAAATTCATGTACCTTATGCATATACCAATATCTACAACACATGCACATTTCTATGCAATTCCAGAAATTCAGAATGTTGAGAATATTAGTGACATTGACAATCCATCACACATGCTCAAAGAAATCTCAGAAAGAGATAACTGCAAGCCAAATTCAGGTGTACCTTTTAGATATCCTATTAGCAAAGAATATAGGTTTACTAGATGGTCTACTCAATTGAAACATTTGTTAATTCATAACATAGTATAAAAATAAAATAAAATTTGTTGTAGTATCAGATGATTCCATGTCATCAAATGAGGACAATAATCCTTTTTCAATGGAGACACAAATAATAAAGAAGTCTCCACTTATTTTTCCAATGCTTATAGTAAGTGGTACACTCACTTACATTATTTTTAATATGCAATACGAGCAGAAGGTGCTATAATGCAAGAAGCACAAAATAAACATGTAAAGTCAAATAAAGAAATTGTGGCATATTTTCAATCAATCCAAGACACACCTGCATATGCATTTTGCATTTGTGATATATTGTCTTTTGGAAAGGACATGAAATCTATTAACAAAGACATATTATCTACTATTTACTATCTGGTGCTTTCTTTATAGTTCAAAACCATTAAACTCAATGAAAAAATATGCAAATATTTTAAGAATGCAATACTTAATGAAACAATTCCCTACATTTGCATCTCCTCTTTTGATGTAGGATCATCCGATTGAAAAGGCAACAACTGGAAATGGTTTTTTACTTTCTGCTGGAAAGGAAGAAAAAATTATGAATTTTGTTTTATTTAAATTAAGGCCGATACAACCATTGTCCTTTAAAAATTAAGCAAGAAAGTAAAATAGGATTAGTTAAGAGTATTTTTAAATAAACTGTTATATAACTGTAAGGTAACTAAAGGATAGTTTCTCAATTGTAAGGGACTGCTGGTAAGGCATAAAAGCCAAACCAGATCCCCACTGTGAGGGGTTGCCATCTAGAGAGAAGAAAGAATAAAGAAATTGAAATTACAATTTGTTTTCTTGAGTGTATCTTAAAGCAAATGAATCTAAAATCTCTATCATAAAGAAAGAAAGACAATTTCTTTTTCATGTGCATTAGTGCTTCAAATATTGTTTTAAGAAAAATAGTGAAGTATTTCATTAAAGAAGCTGAATGACATTGACTGAAATCTCGTGACTAAAGGCATTTCAGACCAAAAATGTTGAAAATTGGCAACAAGAAATTGCTAAAAATAGAAGTGCTAAAAATAGCAGTTTGGGCATCAGCGCTGGATTGGGCAACAGGGAATGAAAAATGGAAGTGCTAAAAGTAGAAGTTCTACTTTTAGCAGTGCAGTGTGGATTCCTATTTTAGTTAGTCCCTCGACTAGAAATAGGAAGTAAAATTCGAATTTGGTCTTACCATCAGTTTGAATATTAATTAATTAATTTAGTTTGAGTTAATTAGTTAAGGAAAATCAAACCTGAAGTATTTGTGAGAACATGCAATAATTTCTTCACTGATTGGGGAATGTGTCCTTGATTTGTTCCACTGATTGAGGAATTCAGGATGAGTTCTATATTGAGAGGATCAGTTGACTTAGTTTAACTTAGTCAAGTCCTGTTAGATTAATTTAACAAGTTGTTAAATGAATGAGATACAGTTTGTTGATGCTTGCATGCATGTGACAACTGTTATTTTTAGATAACTGAGTATTCTCTCATGGATAACTGATGCATGTCAGTTCATACAGAGACCCAGTTGAGATCAGATGAGGAATAGTGTACTATCAGATGCTAGGATATTCCTTGTTAATATTCCTTACATGCAGGAGGAAATTTAGTCCTCAAGGATTGCGTAGTTGGACCTGAGGTTGACAACAAGTATGACTGGGGTCAATTCACACATGTTATGTAATTAGACCCCAATTAAAATTGCGCAAGGAAATAGGGGATTGGAGGACTTGTGGCCTATATATTGAGGCCTAGGTAGTCTATGATCTATATCATCAGAGTACAGAGAGAGCAGGATAGCTTTTGAGCTGATTCTTTTCATATGTTGTTGAGGATTTCCACTTGATTGATAATATAGAGATGGGGTTTTAGGTTGGTGCTTTTCTCTGCTAAATTCTTCTGTGTTATGTGTGATTGATTCCTTCTTATCAGTTATATGTGTTCATGCTTGATGTTGCTCATGGTTGATTAGATTTCGTAAAGTTTATGGTAGATGTAGATCTAGTATTATGCTTTAGTACATTGCATATATAAGTTTGATCTGCAGGTGAAATTTCTACATGATATCAGTGAGCTCGCTGATTTGTAGAGAAAATTCTACAAAAAACCAGACAAAGGAAAAGCCAACAAAGATATCACATTCTTTCTCAGAAACCCAGGTACATTTACATTCAGTATTCAAGCACACCTGTGCATTTGTTACATTTCAAAATTTAACAGTTCAATATACATTTATGAAACCAAAATAGTGGAGGGTTTTGAAACCCAAAAGTGCCAAAAACAATGTTTTGCAGGCCAAGACTAGTCTGACAGCGAGGGTTTGAAACCCATAAAACCATACAAAACATAACTGAGAAAATGAAACCCCAAGGGTTTATGCCTGACTAAGGATAACACAAGCAAAAACAACAAGACAATCACGGAGGGATATTACCCTGTTTCCCCAAGCCGCAAAGACTCCCAAGAACGAGGCTATGGAGCAGCATTCTCCAGGTACGACCTTCACATCACCACAAAAACGAGATGAGTAGTCAAAAACCAGAAAAGCAAGTAAAATAAGGTGATAGATAGCAGATAAGAGAAGGGAAGAACAAGGGTTTACCTGAAAAAAAAACCTGTCTCCGAGTGAGAGGATGAGAACTGAGTCCTTAGCTAGAGGGTTTCTCCCAGTGAGAATGCCATTGGTAAGTTTACCTGCTCACCAAGGGTCCCCTACCTTCCATCCATTCTTGGTTAAAGCCTATTTACCCATCAAAATACCTAGACCTACCTGCCCTAGACACTTGAGGAATGAATCAAAATGAAACTAGAACAAAAATTTACCTGAAATAGCGTTTGCTGGGCCGCCCATAGAAGTAGCAAGGGAAGAACCTGTGGATACATAGAGCTAGGTCAATAGCAGAACTAACATTAGAAACCACCACGAGTAGAACAAAACGAATTAAGCCAAGTAGTAAAGAATAAGTGAAAAATTGCAGATTAAAAGTCGACCTAAAGCCTCCATGGACTAGCAAACAAACCACCACAAGAAACAAGCGAAGGAACAACACATACATAGAGCCAAACCAGACCAACAACGGATGCAAGAATGGAGGCCGACTCTTAGTTTTCCCTTGGCAGATGTGAATTAGCTACATTTGCGAAACCAAGGCTAGTACAAAGGGGCAAGCCAAAACAATTAAAAGTGCATTAAACCCTCACACCTAAAACCTAGATTTTTTATTTGGAAGATCTATGAAGTTAAGCAGTTTGTTGACACGTTTGATTCCTTGGTATTGCCACCAATTTTTGGTATCAGAGCAAGTTAGTTCGTTTTCTCAGTAAAGATGGAGGTAGGTAGAAGAGGTCGAGGTAGAGCCATCAGAAGAGTAGTAGACGAAGGGCTACAAGAGGAGATCAAGACCTTAACTGCACATTTGACAACAATGGAAGCAGGAAGGCACAAAGATCCAGAAGGTGGGGATGAAAATGAGGAAGAAAACGTAGCCACGACAGGTGGGTCAGATGAAGAGGGACCTGTTATCACTCAGAAGTCTTCCCTAGAAGTTATAAAAAGAAGGAATAATCCGAGGTAACCACAAACCTAATCTTTTAGACTCGGGTTCTAGCCAACCTAAGTCTAGAGAGGGCTCTCTCTTTATAATTTAACTTTGTTTTGGGTGGGATTTCAGGCTAGTTCTTAGTGCTCATGATGTTTTGATTTTGATTGGGTGGTGGACTTAAGGGAACAAATGGGCAGAGCAAGTATTCAGGCCATTGGGCTATGGAGTCAATCAAAGAGTGGCTTAACTAGATTAGATCAATTACTAAAGGAGGAGTTCACAGGGTAGGCTAGCACAACAAAAATCAAATCTGCAGGTTCAGATGGATGAGGTAGTCCTAACCAGGGTAAAAGGGCAATGAAGAATCCTTAAACCGGGATCAAGATGAAGAACAGAAGGAGATCAGTAGAAAAGGGAAACTAAGAATCCTTTACTATGGACCTAAGGGGGGAAACTACAGAAGTAAGGGAGCAATTAAGAATTCCCAGACCAAGATATTTTAGTATAAAATAGTGAGAAAGTAAACAGTCAAGACAGAGAGCTTTAAAGTTAATTCTGAAATATCATTCCTTGTTTACTATTCAGATTTCATAGAGAAAACATGTTAATATTTATAACATGACGAGAAAACAATAATAAACATGAAGAGATAATACTTATTTGGTTTCCACTGTGCACAAGAATCATGTGAAATGTCTTTAGATTTATTTCATGACCCAGCAAAGCCAGTCCAGTCTTGATTACAATAGCTCCTTAGCTTGATATGAAATGTCTACAAAAATGTCTTTTAATCCACACTAATTACTTTGAAATGTGAAGTATTTATACAAAAAATGTTACAAGATATCTCATAACAATATGAGAATTAGTCTAGGAAATCAAAAATATCTTCAAGCATGAAGGCAGAGACAGATGGAAAACTGCTTTCTTGCTGTCCCTTTTATTGTGATTGTGCTGGCTGTTGTAATTCGAATTTGGCTCTTTCAGTTGCTTGATATCTATGTGCTAGAATCACTTTATGTCTTCAACCTACTGATACTCTTTACCTGCTACACTTTGACCCTGTTTCACCTATTTTACTTGGTTTCCATATGGATTTACTGCAGTAACTTTATAGTAAATTTGTTAATTTTGTCCACCATTCATCTTCAAGTAATTTCATCTTTGGCATCTTCCTATATGTCTCATCAACTTTGGTGTACTTGGCAAAATTTGGCTTGTTGACAAACATGTGCTTTACCTCATGCTCTAGGAAAAATAGATTTTCTAGATTATCATACAATACCTTTCTTGTGGGTAGAGCTTTTACCCTTGAAGTACTAGCTTGGTTGCTGAACAACTTGTTTAGTCTTTCAACGTAGTCATCATGGGTCATAAGCTTGTCATGGATGAACATAGGATTGGGGAGGCCTTTTTCCCTCAAAATACCAAACTTTGTCATGAATCTGTCAATATCGGCTTGTATGTTTTGGCATTTTTTCTCAAGATTGAGCATAAGGTTCCTTTTAGTAAGAATCTTCTTGATTTCTATGATGGTCCCTGTCCTATCTTCTATGCCTAGTTCATCCAGCTAATACCTGTTCTTGCTGTTCAAGAGTGTTATCAATTGGTTGGCCTCTTCAGGCTTGTCTCCCAGCTCTTCTCTTGTCTTGTGAATTTCTTCGGTGGCCACTTTCACCAGTTCAGTCTGCTAAAAAATTACTTGAATTGATGGCCAAACATCATTGACAGAGTCAATGATGTTGGCCCAGAGCATCTCCTTTATATCTCCTAGTGGTTGTTGCAATGTCAAGTCCTTTTCAAGGATTTTTATCCTTTCACCCATTCTTTGACTCTTCTGAGCTTCTTCTTTCTGTTGTATTTGTGCAAGTTTGCAGTCAGTTTCTAAACTTGACACTTTTTCTCTAAGCTTTTTAAGTTCAGTAGCTTGGATGGTCATTTCCTCCATGGATTTTACTAATTTAGCTAATTTTTCTCTGTGGAAGTACCTGTGCTTGTAGATGTACCTGTGACTGGCATAGCTGTAGCTGGTGGAACTGTAGGTGCTAAGGAAGCAGCCAATGTAGAGGGCATTGTTGTAGAGACTGTAGGAATGATAGTCTGTGGAGTGGTGGCCAACTCACTCTGTTTAGACTGAATCAAGTTGTCCAGCTCTTTCTCTGTTTCCTTTAATTGATCATTCAACTTAAGGAATAAGTCCATAAGCTCCTCTTGTTCCTTCCGAGTTTCTAGTACTTCAGTTGTTTGTGGATGATGCAGAGGAGGGATTTTGAGCTACTTTTTCAAGGCAACTATGTCATCATTTTTCTTTTTGATTAGATTTTCTGTAGCCTTTACATCCTTGGGATCATGCCCCAACTCTATGATTAAGTCCTCCAAGGACTTTATCCTAGTATCCTTGGTCTGTGAAGAGGCCTTCTCTAGTTGGAATTGCATTGATATATTATTCAGCGAATTTTGTAGTTGATGTGTTGCAATGGCCTTGCTGGTCAATGTGGAATAGACCATTTCTCCGGTTTGTTTGTGCAATTCTATTTGGTCTATAGGATGTATATCCTTTGCCAGCACCTCAAAATCTGTCTTCAAGTAATCTGCTATAGACTTGGGCTGCTGTGTGGTAGGCTTCATGAAAGTCATTTGCATCTTACCTTCCTTTACATCAAAGGCTGACATTAGCCTTGTTTGATTAGTGGGAGCCATTTTAAGGCATTGTGCATAGATCTGGGCATTCAATCTTTCATTTCTAGCCTTTATCTCTTTGTATTTCTCTTTAATGTCCTGGTCTTGGCCAGTTGGAGCCCTAAATGAGGATACTTCCACGCTCTGTTATCTTTCCAGCATTTGAGCCTGTGTAGTGGAAGGTTCTTGTGTTCCTCCAAAGGGAGTGGCTTGTCTGCTCGCTACCTTTTCTATACCTGTGGTTCCAGCTATTTCCTTTGTGAAATCTTGTTCTAAAAAAGGATTTAACCTTTGCCTCTTGACATAAGTCTGTGCAACAGGTCTGCTAGAAGGAGTAGTCTCCTCTCTATCTCTTTTGGGATTCCTCTCCTCATTTAGAGGAGTCTATACAATAGGAGGAGTAGTCATGATGTGTTCAGGCTAAGCCAAATCTTTTGATATACTTGGTTGCTCTGATTCTTCTTGCTCTTGAGGTCCTTCTTCTGCTAGTTGCTCACTGTGTTCCTGTGTTTCCCTTTGGGATTGGGATTCTCCTGGCACCTGTACAAAGGAATCTTCATCAAGTCTTCTTTCTAGATCAATCAACACATTATTGACAACAACTTCTGTGCTATCTCGGTCTACTAAAGTGTTCTCCACCCATTCTAGTTGATTTGCATATTGTTCTATCTCAGGAATTCTGTGGTGGATATAGGGAGATAATTTATTCTTTTTCCTTCTATTGCAGATGAAATCAAAAGGGTCATATCTCCATATGAAGCTTTGTTTCAGTTTGAGCCTTTGAAGGATTTCTTCTGCTTCCTTTCCAGCTTCCCTACTGTTGCATATAAAGGGGCCAAGCTGGTCTTTTATTTTGAGTTGAGCTTTCTTCTTGGCCTTCACAAAATGTACCTCATTTGAATTAATCATTTGCCTGTAGTACTCCAGAGCAAACAATCTCATGGGGAGGTATCTTGGTAGTTTGTAGGGTGCTAACTCACAGCCATATATTCTAATTTCAGTGTGATTTTTGTACAAGTACCAATCTCCCACTTTGTGCTGTTTAGACAACTGTAGGACCCTCCTAATATCTACACTGATTCTGGGGGGAGGGCTTCCTAACAACATAGTTGCCACTGGGTGAACAAAAATATCTATGAAATCTTTATAAGTATATGGAGAGTCATATTGGTGGATTAATGGGGTCCAGAAGACTACTGATCTAGGGTTGCCTCTGGTATCAAGCTTTTGAAGTGGAAATGGGAATTTATCATCTTGATAGTATAGGAAAAGATGATATAAAACTGATGAATATTTGAATACTCTTTCATTGTCCATTCTCATGAATTGATCATGCATCTTATCTGCAATGAACTTGGCATAATCAAACATGATGGAAGGGGGTTGTTCAGGAGTGTAAATGGACATGAAGGCTATAATAATCTCATCAACAAACTCACTGGTAGTTTGGCCTAACACACTAGATATCATTGCTATGATGTCTCGGCCAAGTTCAGAGAATATGGTCCACATGTATGGGGGAGGGTCCTTTGGAATGTATTGCTCTTCCCTAATGAAGGTATGGAATAGCTAAGCAAGTTTGATGGAGGTGATTGTAGGGAATCTGTTAAGTAGGTCTCCAACATAAAGGGGGGTCAGGTTTTAGCTTGGTTGCAACTACAGTATTTCATTGATGGATTTAGCAGTGATGGTGAATAATATAGTATGGTCAGGAGTCATCACTGCTCTTTGGCTAGGACTGTAGTTCATATGGCAATAGTGGACAATTTCAGGGAAGATATGAACTCTAGGGAATTGGTACTTGGGCAAACCTGATTCCCAAAGACCTATTTTGTCTACATGATTTAAGTACTGGTCTTTGTACCTACAGTATAACTTTAGTGGGGATTTATGGACAGAGGTGTCTTTGATTTGAAAGTCTTTGTCTGCCAAAGGGAGATGGTCTAAGTCCTGGTGGGGAGTAGAAATTGGTAGGACATTCAATGCAACTGGAGTAGCCATCCTTGGTTCTTGTGGATTCAAGGATGGGGGTGAAAGTTTTTCAGTCAAATTGGGGGAAAATTGGTTCAATTCAGAATGGTTTGGAGTTTCTGGGCAATTATTTTACTTAATTACTTAATAACTTAAAGTAATTGAGTAACAGGTTTGGGAATTAAATAGGGTTTCTCAGTGATTTTGGGTAAATACCTGGTTTTGGCTCTGAATGGGTTGATGCGCGACGGTCCACAATTTGCAGGAGGTGTACATGACTGAAGAGTGGTCTGGAAGTTTAGCAGCTTCAGCAGGTTGGTAGTTGGACGTGGGTTGATGGTTGCACATACTCTGGTGCTTGCATAGAGGTATGAGCATCTTTTTGACAATAAAAGTAAAAACAATGAGGCTTTTTAGTTTTATTTGTAAAGTCAACCAATTTGGTGGGTACACGGGGAAGGGTACATTTGGCATTAAGCGGGGGATGAGACGTTTTTGTCATCTAGCGGAAGGCAGTAAGCAGGTTTGAATCACACTACTTTTGGCCTGGAGTGGTTTCAGGGGGAGGCCACCGGATGTCATTCATCGGGCGCCATGTAGCTTCAGGGTCCAAATTGAAACCACCCATATTGGGTGGGTAAAGTTCAACCTTCGGAGGCCGCTCGATATGATCGTCAACTATTAGATCAAATGGGGCCTAATCGTACGGTGATCAAGGTGGGATTTTGATATGAGGTTTATTGGAGGGGCCTGGCGAAGGTTTAAGAGTGGCGGGATTGAGTTAATGAATGGATTATGGCGGGATTAAGGGCATAGGGGGGTGATTCCATTGGTGGAGGGTTTTGGTTATTAATTAATTGTTGATCGACTAATTAACCCATTTAACCATATCATGATATTAATAAAGTTTATGTTTCAAACTTTAGGGGCGGGATATTAATATTAGGGGTTTTAATAAATACATAGGGGAAAAGGGTTATTTTATCGGGAGTTAATATATAAATAAAGTTAAAAGTTAATATGAATGAAGGCAGAAAATGTTTTAGCGCTAAGTGTAAAATGAATTCTTTGCAATTTGTTTTTGTTTTTCACATAGAAAACATAAAATCTTAGGCTGAGTGTATATTTGTGGGTTTTTATGAAAAAGGGGTTTTTACATGGGGGTTTATCACTTTTCTAAGGTTTTACCCTTAGAGAAAGGGGTTTATTAGGGGAAAGTGAGTTTATTTGGGAATATGAGTGAATTTGAAGGGGGTGAATGTTTATGAGGAGACTTTTAGTATTTAGGACCTATAAGTTATTGGGCCGAGGGTCCGGTCCCTCCAAAAGTTAGAGAAATGCTCTGAGCCCCTTTAACTTAATATTTTAGGTACTTTAAGACTTTTCTTGGAAATTAGTTAAGTGGAAAATGTAATGAATGAGGGAGGTTAATCAATTGACTTTGTGTACTTTGGTAAATGCTCAATTTTCATCCATACTTAGAAATTTGATGATGAAGGTGAATAATATGATCTTATCTAATCAATCATCACAATTCTGCAACCATTCTTCTACTTACCCATCTACTCATCCTACCATTTTTACTTCTCTTTATTAGGGTGCACTTAAGCTGGCATACCCTTTATCAAAAATTTTCTTTTCTTTTACAAAGTAATCTATCTAAGTCTAACCTTATTACATCCAAGGGCTCAGATTAAATAGTTGAGCTCCTTTTATTTACTCTACCTATCTACTTATTTGCCAAGATTAAACAGTTTGGTCAGATTTTATTCTCTATCTCTAAGCATAAAATTGAAAACATACAATAACCAAGATTAAATTGTTTGATTACCATGGATTGTGGAAAAGGTAACAAGCTGCACACAATCTTTTATTCTACATCAAAAGTGAATAGTAGTGGCATTTTGATTTTCACACTTTCATGGTATTTTTTCTTTCTTGGGGTTCATTTTTCATCTTTTTTGACCTTGTTTATTCTTTTTGTCCTTTGATTTTTCTTTTAGGACATACCCTCTTTACATTTTTGATTTTTTTTGATTTTTTGAATATGGAAAACATTTGCAGAAAGAAAAGGTATGTACATATTACAGATTTGACCTTAGCCATTCAAAAATTATGACTCTAGGAACATAACAGGACCAAAGATTAAACTGTTGAGATCAGTTTTGCTGGCTAGTAGCAAGCTAAGACCAGAGCTTTCTAATTATGATGGCAGTTTTTCCACAGAGGCATTGTTGGATTGGATAAGTGAACTAGATAAATATTTTGAATATGAGGAAATCAACGAAGAAAAGAAGATCAGGTTTGCTATCAGAAAATTGAAAGGACATGCAACACTGTGGTGGGACAGTGTGCAGGCAGAAAGGAGAAGATTGAACAAAATATTGATTAAGAAATGGGACAAGATGATTGCTAAGATGAAGAGCAAATTTCTACCTAAAGATTACCAAATTTCCCTTTATAGGAAAGTACAGAACCTAAGATAAAGAACGATGACTGTAAAGGAATATATTGAAGAATTTTATAAAGTAAACCTGAGAGCTGGCTAAGTTGAAGATACCCTTGAGAAAATAATGAGGTTTGTAAATGGTATATGGATGGAGATCCTAGACGAAATTAGTATTATTTCCCCTAAGACCATAGAGGAAGCCTATCAGAGTGCTTTGAAGGTGGAGGAAAAGATCGCCAGGAAACAGAATGCCAGAAGAGGACGTGGTTTTGGCAAAGGTAGGGGACAGTCCTTTGGCAGAGGTAGAACTACCAACAGCAATGAAGAGGGCAGCAGTTCGAAAACTTTAGGATAGACTGAAAGGGAAGGTAACACTAGAGGAGGAATGTCATACCAACGAGGAAGAGGTAATGATAGAGGCAGAGGAAATGCCTATCAGTGTTACAAGTGTCACAAGTGGGGACACAGGTCCTTTGAATGTCTTGAAAATGAAAAAACTGGATAGAGGGGAGCATATGTTGCTCAGCTCGATGAAGCAGAGGCATCGCCATAGGAGGTGGAAAATATGCCTAAAATAGGGGAAGCCTTGGTGTTGAACAAGGTGTTATTGAAACCAGCTAAGGAAGTAGTTGATCAGACACAAAGGAAAGCATTGTTCTAGACTGTGTGCAAGTCGCATGGGAAATGCTGCAAATTAATCATAGACAGTGGAAGTACTGATAAATTGCTAGCTACTGAAATGGTGGGGAAATTGGGTTTGACGAATTTGAAGCACCCAACTCCATATAGGGTGTCTTGGTTGCAGAAAGGACACCAATTGATGGTCAATAAGAAGTGCGAAGTAGAGTTTCATATTGGCAAGTAAAAGGGCAAGGTGACTTGCGATATCATGTCGATGGACGTATGCCATATTTTGTTGGGCATACCATGGCAATATGATAGGAAGGTCATCCATGACGGGGAAAAAAATTGTTACAGGTTCGTTAAAGATGGGACAAAGCATACACTAGTGCCCGTGAAGGAAGAGGATGCTGCGGAAACCAGTGGAACAAAAGCATTACTGTTAAGTGGAAAAGACTTTTTGCAACAGATTGAGGATAATGAGGTAAAATATGCAGTTGTGTGAAGGCCAAAAACAATGTTGATACATATTGAGATTACTGACTTACCTGTAGAGATACAGGACAAGTTGCAGGAATTTAGTGATATTGTGGTAGATGATCTACCAAACAAATTGCCACCAAAGTGGAGCATTAGTCACCATATTGATTTCATTCCAGGAGCCAGTTTGCCAAACAAAGTTGCTTACCGGATGAGTTTGAAGGACAATGAGGAAATTAGGAAGTAGGTGTAGGAGTTGTTGGATAAAGGGCTGATTCGGGAAAGTTTAAGCCCTTGTGTGGTTCTGAATGTTTTAGCTCCTAGGAAAGGAGGTGAGTGGTGGATGTGCACTGATTCCTCGGCAATTAACAAGATCACTATCAGGTATAGGTTTCCTTTACCTCGGATGGATGGTATGATGGATTGTTTGAGTGGAGCAACATACTTTTCAAAGATAGACTTGAAAAGCGGCTACCACCAAATCAAGATTCGAGAAGGTGACGAGTGGAAGACAACTTTCAAGACTAATGAAGGCTTATATGAATGGATGGTTATGCCATTTGGACTGAGCAATGCCCCCAGCACATTCATGCGTTTGATGAACGAGATGCTGAAAGAATTCATTGGTAAATTTGTGATTATATATCTGGATGATATACTTATATTCAACAAAACAAAGGAAGAGCATTTTCTACATGTCAGGTATGTATTAGAAAAATTGCAGCAAAATAGATTGCTGATAAATTTGAAGAAATGTTCTTTTTTCAAGAAAGAATTAATTTATTTGGGATTTGTGATTTTCGAGAATGAACTAAAAATGGATCCAGAGAAGGTTGCACCAATAGTTAGTTGGTCGTCTCCCAAGAGTTTGTTTGAGGTACAAAGTTTTCATGGATTGGCGAGTTTTATCACAAATTTATTAAAAATTTCTGTGGAATTTGTGCACCCATGATGGACACCATTAAGAAATCAAATCAACCATTTCATTGGATAGAATCAGCTGAGAAGAGTTTTCAGCTGCTGAAAAGGAAGATAACTAAAAAACCAATTTTAAGATTACCAGACTTTAACAAAATTTTTCAAGTTCACTGTGATGCCAGTGGGACATCCATTGGTGCAGTACTCAGCCAAGAAGACAAGCCAGTAGCTTGCTTCAGTGAGAAATTAAATGAAAGTAGGCAGAAGTACACATCTTATGACAAAGAATTTTATGTAGTCATCTAAGCACTAAAGCATTGGAAACATTATCTACTGGACAATGAATTTGTATTATTTTTAAACAATTCTACATTACAGTATGTTATGAAACAGCATAAGCTGAACCATAAACATGCGAAGTGGGTGGAGTACTTGCAAAGTTTTACATTTGTGTTGAAACACATCAGCGGTCAAGCCAACAAAGTGGCAGATGCATTAAATAGGAGGAATTTGATCCTACAGGAAAGTACGATACAAGTATTAGGATTCAAACATCTTAAGGACTTGTATGAAACAGATGCACATTTTAATGAAGCCTATGAAGCTTGCCAAAATCCACTGTTGAGGGATAACACTTTCATGGCTCGACTATAATATGCAGGAGGGGTTGCTATTCAAAGGAGGGTAGTTGTGTATCCCGGAATGTTCTATGAGAGAGAACTTAATCAAAGAAAAGCATAATGGAGGTCTAGCTGAGCATTTTAGCAAAGACAAAACTTTGGATCAGTTGAGCCACTTTTACTGTTGGCCTAAGATGCGTAGAGATGTACAGAGGTTTTTGACTAGGTGCAAAGTGTGTCAACTTGTAAAGGGACACAACTAGAACACATGATTTTATACACCCTTACCTATCCCGAACAAACCAAGGGAATTAGTCAGTTTAGATTTTGTCTTAGGTCTGCCAAAGACACAGCGGGGTTTCAATTCCATGATGGTGGTGGTGGATCATTTCAACAAAATGGCACATTTCCATCCTTGCAGGAAAACCAGTGATGCCACACATGCAACACACTTGTTTTTCATAGAGATAGTCAGATTACATGGCTTGCTAAAGTCTATTATTTTAGACCGAGATGTAAAGTTTACAGGTCATTTTTGGCAAACCTTATGGAAAAAGTTAGACACCAAACTGAACTTCACTTCAGCTTATCACCTGCAGACCAATGGGAAAACCAAAGTGGTGAACTAAAGTCTAGGAAATCTACTAAGGAGTCTGGTTGGTGAAAATTCTCGACAGTGGGATTGTGTACTTACACAAGTGAAATTTGCTTATAATGATTCACCAAATCGAAGCATGGGAAGTAGTCCTTCCTAGATCCTATATGGAATGCACCCACGTGGAGTACATGAGTTGTGGGATTTGGGTCAGTTGGAGTGCAGGAGTGTTGATGGTGAAGATTTCACAAAGGCAATTAGTGATCTTCATGAATAGGTAAAATTAAAATTACAAGACAGCAACCAAAAATACAAACAGAAAGCAGATTTGAAAAGGTAGGAGGTACAATTCAACGTAGGGGACCTGGTACTAGCAGGATTCTTCGAAAGTTTTCTCTGAATGCTTATGAGTTTCAGTTACCTCCAGGTATAGGAATCTCGCCCATTTTTAATGTGGTAAATCTGTACCCATACATTGTTGCTAATGAAGAAGATAGTTCGAAAAGACGAACACGGGACACCCAGAATGAGAACGACTCATGGATTAAACAAATGATTCTAACAAAGCCTTTAGAGATTGAACAGATCCTAGACACCCAGGTGGCTAGACGGACTCAAAGAAAAGAATATTTACGGTACTTGGTCAAGTGGAAGGACCATCCTATTGAGGATAGTTCTTGGTTAGATGTTGGCCAGAGTCAAAGCGTCAGGTACTCTATTGAAGAGCTAATGGACAGAAGCCATGAGTTTATGTTATATACCTAGGGGGGATAATATGGGGTACCAAGGGAGGTACCCAAGGTAATAATGTAATAATGGGATGGGCCATAGTAATAAATAAGGTGGTTAACCCATGTCATGTAAGGGACCACAAGTAGTTAATAATAATGTAATGGGCCCATGGTATTAGTTGATGGTATGAGGGAACCATGGTAATGATGCATGGTATTGTATGTATGAGGCCTATATAGAGGCTAGAGACTCCACATGGATGAAGATGAAGAGAAGTATTATTGTATGAACATGCATATGGCTTGTGGAGTGCTCTCCTTCTTTAAGGAGTGAATGTATGGTGTTGCCCTACCATAAGGGTTTGATCAATAAAGAATCATTTCATATTATTTCTGGGTTACTTTCATTGTCTTATATTTTCATATCAGATCTATAATATTCTTGGGTCAGATCTACAACAATTGGTATCAGAGCACTTTCTTGGGCAAACAGTGGAGAAATTTTTTATTTTTGCAGGGTTTCAGGGGCGACGACTTTGCAGGTCAGATCTATATGTTTTGGTGCAATATCTGCAAAATATAATTACATATCTGTATTCTTTGCAGAAAAATAGCCGATTTCAAAAAAAAAATTGGTTGAATCGGAGTCCGGATGAAGGAGATATCGCTGATTTAAAAATCAGTGGGGTTGCAGACAATTTTCAGGGCAGCGAGTTTGTGGCGCAGATCTGGATGTCCTGGTGCAATATCTATAAGATCTACTTGTATATCTGAAATTTTGGTGAAAAAACACCTAAGTTCAAAAAAAAAATCAGTCGAATCGGAGTCCGGATGAGGGAGATATCGCTGATTTAAAATCAGCTCTTTTTGCAGAAATTTTGGGTGACGGCGGGAGAGTAGCAGCGCAAATCTGAAATTCCAGTGTCTGAATCAGGATTTCTATCACATGGGCAGATGCAGAATGGTTGTTCCATTTCCAAAAACAGGTTATAATAGAGATTCTGAGCAATATTGACGAAACTGTGACAATTTCAACTTTTCGCCAAGTAAGTGAATTTTTGTCAAAACCCTCTTCATGGCTTCTAGCAAGGTTCTATTATTTACAGGAAAAGATAATGGTCCTACTATTGAAGAATACATAAAACAACAAAAGTCAGCATGGGCAAAAAATTGGAGGAATTCATGGTGGTTTGGTTTCAAAGATGAGGCTTACAAATGGTATCTCTCACTTGATAACAAACAGTTGACCAAACTCTCAGATGCAGAATTTGAAAAAGTCCTTTTAGACAAATGGTCTCGTGCTAGAAAAAAGGAGAATGCGACACATAAGGGATTATTTGCTACAGGTGTCTCCTTATTGCAGGTTCATGGATTGATTCAAAAGGAGAAGATCGTTGTGTCTATAAATCCTAGTTGTAAACATAATTTTATCAGTGTTAATTTGGCAAAAAAATTGCAAGTCCCAGCAAAACAAATTGAACATACACAGGTTGATGATAAGGATGTTCAAATCTATAAGGATTTGAAGCTTTCTATGGATAAGTATGTGTTTCATGGTGATTTTTATGCTTCAGATATGAATAACATGGATGTTGTTTTGGGATACCCTTGGATGGAATTAGTGGGTACTATCAATATTAATGTGCAGAAGAAATTCCTGAAGCTATGGTATAAAAAGAAGAAAATTACGTTACAGGATATTTCCATCCATAAACAGGTAGAGCACATGGAGGCTGAAGCAGAAGATGTTCAAGGGACTGACATATCAGATGATGAGCCTTTGATGATCAACAATCAAACACAAACAGAGGCTGAAGAAGAAAAGGTTACAGGTGATGATACATCAGAGGAGGGATCAGTGGTTGAAGTCATATTGAAAAAGAAGACACCACAACAGGCACCACAGCAAGGTGAAGTAAAGAAAAAGCCATCGTGGGTTAAAACTTCAACATATCATCATCCACATCACCCAGCGAGACAACCATCAAGATGGAAACCAAGTAGTCACATGACGGATAGAAAGGAGAGACGATCCACCTACTACACATCAACACAGAAGAACTGCCACGGTCAACTTCCATCTCAAGCGAGCGAGGCACCAGCGAGATCGAGGGTTCACCTTTCTCTTGGATGGCTAGATGCACGTGCATGGTATCAGTGGACTACTCTTTTGAGTAGATCTTATTATTTGTGTTCTTCCCATGTTTCGGGGACGAAACATGCTTAGGGGGGTGGAATGTTATATACCTAGGGGGGATAATATGGGGTACCAAGGGAGGTACCCAAGGTAATAATGTAATAATGGGATGGGCCATAGTAATAAATAAGGTGGTTAACCCATGTCATGTAAGGGACCACAAGTAGTTAATAATAATGTAATGGGCCCATGGTATTAGTTGATGGTATGAGGGAACCATGGTAATGATGCATGGTATTGTATGTATGAGGCCTATATAGAGGCTAGAGACTCCACATGGATGAAGATGAAGAGAAGTATTATTGTATGAACAGGCATATGGCTTGTGGAGTGCTCTCCTTCCTTAAGGAGTGAATGTATGGTGTTGCCCTACCATAAGGGTTTGATCAATAAAGAATCATTTCATATTATTTCTGGGTTACTTTCATTGTCTTATATTTTCATATCAGATCTATAATATTCTTGGGTCAGATCTACAACAGTTTAATTTACTCCGAGAGCTTGATGTAGGAGCATTCAACTGAAAAGGTGATAGTTGGAAATGGTTTTTTACTTTCTGTTGGAAAGGAAGAAAAAATTATGAATTTTGTTTTATTTAAATTAAGGCTGATACAACCATTGTCCTTTAAAAATTAAGCAAGCAAGTAAAATAGGATTAGTTAATAATATGTTTAAAGAAACTGTTAGATAACTGTAAGGTAACTGATGGATAGTTTCTCAACCGTAAGGGACTGCTAGTAAGGCATAAAAGGCAAAACAGATCCCCACTGTGAGGGGCTGCCATTTAGAGAGAAGAAAGAATACAGAAATTGAAATTACAGTTTATTTTCTTGAGTATATGTGAAAAAATGAATCTAAAATCTCTGTCATAAAGAAAGAAAGACAATTTCTTTTTCCTGTGCATTAGTGCTTCAAATATTGTTTTAAGAAAAATAGTGAAGTATTTCATTAAAGAGGTCAAATGACATCGACAGAAATCTCATGACTGAAGGAATTTTAGACCAGAAACTAGACAAAGGCAAAGCCAACAAAGATATCACATTCTTTCTCAGAAACCCAGGTACATTTACATTCAGTATTCAAGCACACCTGTGCATTTGTTCAATTTCAAAATTTAACAATTCAATATACATTTATGAAACCAAAATAGTAGAGGGTTTCAAAACCCAAAAGTGTTGAAAACTACATTTTGCAGGCCAAGACCAGTCTGACAGTGAGGGTTTGAAACCCATAAAACCATACAAAAAATAAATGAGAAAACAAAACCCCAAGGGTTTGTGCTTGAATAAGGATAACACAAGAAAAAACAATAAGACAATCATGGAGGGATCCTACCTTGTTTCCCCAAGCCGCAAATACTCCCAAGAACAAGACCATGGAGCAACATTCTCTAGGTATGACCTGCACAACACCATGAAAATGAGATGGGTAGTCAAAAAATGGAAAGGCAAGTAAAATAAGGTGACAGAGAGTAGATAAAATAAGGGAAGAACAAGGGTTTACCTAAAAAAAAGCCTATCTCCAAGTCAAAGGATGAGAACTGAGTCCTTAGCCAAAGGGTTTCTCCCAGCGAGAATGACATTGATAAGTTTACCTGCTCACCAAGGGGCTAGAGGGTTAGAATCACAAAAAAATGAAATACAGAAATGAAACCAGAACAAAAATTTACCTAAAATAGCGTTTTCTAAGCCACCCACAGAAGTAGCAAGGGAAGAACCTGTGGATACAAAGAGCCAGGTCAACACCATAAATAACATCAGAAACCACCACGAGTAGAACAAAACAAAGCATAAGCTAGGCAACAAAGAATAAGTGAAAACTCGCAGATTGAAAGTCGACCTAAAGCCTCTGTGGACCAGCAAACAAACCACCACAAGAAACAAGTGAAGGCACAGTGTTGGGTAGTAGAGGTCCCGCGTAACAGTTTTGGGGCAGAAAGCCCGAAAAGTAGGATTAAATTATTGTAAAAACTCTGAAGTATGCAGAGCGCGAATTATAATAAGAGTAAGTCAAAGGGTAGTCTGCTCGAAAATAATGTAAAGAAATATAAATAGAGTCGGCCCGCGCAGGGATCGCAGGCCAAGGAAGGGTATAAATAGAGTGTGGCTCTATGAGGGAAAGGCAGTTCTTTTTGGAAAATGAAATGTAATGGGTTTTTGAAGAAGATAGTCTGAAAGCATCTGTAAGTCTGAGTCGAGGGTTAGGGTAGTAGATAGAGGCTCTGCAGCTGTGTGTGCAGAGGCCTGGAAAGTCCGTAGCTGGGTGCATGGACCCCTGCAGCTGAGTGCGCAGGGTAGATCTGGATGTATTGGTGGGAAATAATAATAAAGATAAGTTGCTTCTGTAATTCTGTGTTATCGCGCATCTGACTTTATGATTTATCTTTCTATATCTGTTTAAATGCGAATGTGATGAATGTATGCAAATCTGGGTTCATTTTAAGTACACGAATGATTAAACTTGTTAAATGTTTGTTTAAAGACCTCGCTAAAAAGATATGATACATTAATTAGATTAGGTCAATAACCAGATAGTGGAAGTTACTCCAGGTCTGGATCTGCGCGACTGCAAAGCAGCGCGACATAGTAGAAAGGTGCACGATTCCCCTACACCACATCTTGATAGCCCAAGGGTGGCAAAACTTGGTTCTAGCACCCTCCCCTGCTACCTCGGGTGAGACCTCAATCCGCTCTCCATGGACTATTGTCGAAAGGGCTGGTAGCTGCGGGATTTGTTTGGCTAAATAACTCTTCCGAACCTAGGTCAGGGCCATATAAGCCAACAAATGGTTCTATTACTGGGATCGGGATCTGCCTAAGGGGTGTCTGGTGTGGAACACAAGAACTCTATTGAAAATAACATTGAAAAATCAAAAGGATTAGGGATGGTAGTAGATCAATGGTAACTATGGCGAATGCAATTCAGTTACTGGTGTTCAAAGGAGTAGGAGGCGAAGACCTGGAACAATTTTGGTTTGTGCTAACATTAGTATGGAACGCGCAGCAAGTCGTGGATGATAACATCAAGAAAGCCATCTTAGTCAGTGCACTATAGGACCGAGCACTAACATGGTACATGAAGTATTCAAGCATCAACCCAGTGGTGGGGATAACAGACATCCATACTGAATTAAAAAAGGAGTTTAGCCAGCCAAAGTCAGAAGCACAGTCGGTCATAGGACTCAAAGAGATCACGATGATGTCTGGTGAGACCCCTTGGGATTTGGATCATAGGTTGAAAAGCACTATTCACAAGGCCAACATGACCTTGACGGATGCATAACACCGCACTTAGTTTGTCACATCATTAACACCATATCTGAAGTTAGCTTTGTCACAACAAAAGATCTCAACCCAAGCGGAAGTGTTGGAGGTAGCAATGCAGCTACACAAAACCCCAGTACAAGACCCAGGGTTGGGAGTTTAGCAAATCCAAGCGCAGGTCCAAAATTTGTGTTTGGAAATACAGAAGTTAAAACAAGAACAAACACCATGTTCAGAAGTTCGGGAGGAAGTATGGTGTATAAAGTGCAAGAGCTAGGGACACGATAAAGATCACTATCCAATCTCAGTGAATTTTGTGGTCACGGGGGGACTGACACCATTGCGCCCAGAGGCACAGGCAGGGTCGAGCGCGATCGCCCCGCTCTGGTGTGTAATCTGTCAGGTAGGAGGAAAGCACAACATTGATAACTATCATCTATTGCCAAAATACAACTAGACCCCCCAACAGCTCTTTTGCAAATTTTGTAGATCGGTCGGTCGCGAAGAAAGAGATTGCCGTATCTATTGAATGTTGATGGACTAGGCACCTGCCTACAAAATGCAGACTGAGGTGCGAGGTCAGGATCCAAACACGGTGATGGCACGTGGTGGGTTCCCAGGACGAGCTTGAGGACGAGGCAGAATGGGACTAGGAAGGGGTCGCGGGCAGCTAATCTGTTATAATTGTGGAGGACTAGGACATTACATGCAGGATTGTACCAATCCAACCCAAATATCATGTCCTTATTGTGAGCAATTCGATCATGAGCTGCTAGATTTCCCCATGTTGATCACACAGATTCACGAAAAGAAGGTAGCGCCTCCTACAACAATGCAAAACATGTAGATGATGAGATCTGAACCACGCGACGACGAACCCATGGTAAACATGGTATTGCGAAGTAGCGCAGCCACAAGAGAGGTTAATGGGAAACCAATATGGAAGCTAGGGAAAGCTTCACGGGTGTCTCTACCCGAGGTAGTAGGGATCGGCCTGAGTCGGTTAGGGATCCCTCGATGTTGACTACCTTTTTAGAGACATGCATAAAACTACTTCGTGACAACAAGACAATTAAAGGGTTACAAGAAGTGATTAATAGATGCGCAGGGTGGGGTGAACCTCGCGTAGTCCAGAAATTAGGAAGACACGCATCACAGACGGGTCAGGAAATGTGGTTAACGATGCAGATTGGTGACTATGAGATGGATCAGGTCATTCTAGACCTAGGTTCGGATGCAAACGTATTGCCTAAATAGACTTGGGAGTGCATGGGTAAGCCTACACTACAATGGTCGCCTATCTAATTACGGATGGCCAATCAGCAGAAGATCTTGCCCATGGGAAGGTTGCAAGGAATTACAGTAGATATTGATGGCGCAAGTACTTGCATGAATTTCAAATTTATTGAAATCATGGACGAAAATAGCCTGTACCCTGCATTGCTAGTGATAGACTGGGCCACTGACTTGAATGGGGTTATTTACCTCCAATAAAGGAAGATGATATTTGAGAAGAAGTCACTCCGTGTAGTCGTTCCGCTAGATCCAACAGATAGACCGCACTACACAGAACCTATGCGCAACGAAGAAGGGGATGATGCATTGGATTGTATCTACAAAATTGCTACAAATAGGCCAAAGGAGGAGCGGAGACTCTTGCGAGGCTACGCTGACTCATGCACCAGCGATTCAAATGAAGAGGATGAGTGATGGTGAAACAGGGTGAATGGGGTAACCACGTTACACTGTAATATGATGACGAAATCCCTGTATTGCGTTAAAGCTCAGACCCGCGAGCTACCGATGTATGATGGGCTGACAGTAGTGGATGAATTCTTGGTTAAATTCAAAAGCGCGGTACCAGAGGACCAACGGTTTGATGCGCTAAAATGGACATTGCGCACGACACTGGCGCGATGGTGGGATACCCATGAAGGAACCTTTGAAGATTGGTGAAGTTGTAGGCACATGATGCAGATAAGATTTGGGAAGCCAGAGCTATGAATAACGGAGAAATATGATGGATGAGATGATCCATGCCTGCACCTGACCAAATGGACCAAAGCTTATGGTGCAGAGCCTCAACCAAAATGGGTGCACTTATTTTATCATACCCTAGATGTCATTCCAAGGAATTGGTATATGGAAACAGAGCTCCGACATGGCACTGGCGAGTGGGATATCCTGCGCGAAGGGTTTCTGTTGACATTTCTCTTTGAAGACCAATGGATGGATACCGTGGATGACACATTATAGCTAGTAAAGACCGCCATATTCAGAACATCGTCGGAACCAGAGGAAGTCGTACCATCAGACTAGTTGTGACAGTTGAGCCAGGCCTTAGCATGTTACAATGTACAAGTAGAAGATGATGAGGATGACCCACGTAACATCAATATACTAGAATCCGAAGGGTGTCGTGAGGTGTGCAGCCCTAAGATAGAAGATATAGACATCACGGTGCCATTGAAAAAAAATCAAGAAAATATCGGAGCAGACAAAGAGCTAAAGTATGCTATGCTTAGGGACTACTGGGATGACGCCACGGTGGAAAAGCTCGTCTAGTTTCTTCGAGAATACTGAGATTTATTATCTACAAAAATTACGAAGCTGAAAGGGATTCTAGGAGACCTAGGAATGATGAAGATAACTTTGAAGCTAGATGAGAAGCCATTCAAGCAGCGACCCTACCAATTGAATCCAAAATAGAAAGAAAAGGTCCACGAAGAATTGGATAAGATGTTGGTAGCAGGAATTATTGAACCAGTTGAGGAGTCCGATTGGGTAAGCCCTATGGTCATGTAGGAGAAGAAACAGAAGGGTGAGATCTGCATCTACATAGATCTACGGAAGCTCAATGATGCTTGTGTTAACGATCTATTTCCAACACCCTTTACAGATGAGGTACTAGAA
Source organism: Pinus tabuliformis (assembly GCA_031772625.1). Lineage (NCBI taxonomy): Eukaryota > Viridiplantae > Streptophyta > Pinopsida > Pinales > Pinaceae > Pinus > Pinus tabuliformis. Next base: position 230,209,898 of record CM062804.1, on the reverse strand, counting down.
AATGCGGGTGGGCAAGAAGGATACTCCTTCACAGACGTGTTCTCCAGGTACCATTAGATTAAGATTGCACTAGAGGATCGGAGCAAGACAACTTTTGCTACCAAATGGGGTTGTTTTCAGTATACGGTAATGCCCTTTGGGCTGAAGAATGCACCGGTGATATTTTCCTGTATTGTGGTAGCCGCATTCAAAGAATTTATCCACAAGTTCTTAGAATTCTACCTAGATGACTGAACCGTCTTTGGCTTGGTTAAGAAACATGTCGTGAGCTTACAATTGATGTTGGATACCTACCACTGGCACCAAATTGTGCTCAACCTAAAGAAGTGTACTTTCCTCGTCCCTTTTGGGAACTTGCTGGGCCATGTGGTTTGTAAGCAAGGACTGATGGTGGATTCGGCAAAGATCACTGTCATACTAAATCTGCAAGCACCGTGAAGTGTAAAGCAGCTACATGCTACATTAGGACATACGGGCTACTACCAGAAGTTTATAAAAAGCTACGCCCAGATCACAGCTCCAATGGAATAGTTACTGAAGAAGGATGCTATGTATTGCTGGAACGAGGAATGTAACAAAAGCCTGGAAACGCTTAAGGAAAAGATGGCATCTACCCCTATCTTGGTCTTTCCAAAGTGGGATGTTGAATTTCATGTACATGTCAATGCGTCATGTATTGCACTGGGAATGGTACTTACTCAAGAAGGAGTGGAGGGAATCGATCACCCGATTGCATTCACAAGTCGTAGGTTGTCCAAAGTAGAAAAGAATTACTCTACTACTGAGCGAGAGGGATTGGCGATGGTATACACACTCCAAAAGTTCTGCCACTATCTGCTCAGAGGACATTTTAAGATGTATACTAATCACTCTGCGCTCAAGTACCTAGTGAATAAGCCTGTGTTGGGGGGGCACATTTGTCGATGGTTGCTATTGTTTCAATAATATGACTTTGAGGTTGTTGTAAAGCTAGGACATCTGAATGCAGGTTCGAATCACCTATCCCGAATTTAGACAAGCGAAGAACCAGCAAATCTAGAGGAGGGACTCTCGGACACCCAGTTATATGCCATGCACATTGCAGATGGACACTTCAAAGATATAATCCACTTTTTAACTATGGGCACTGCACCACAGGGATATTTAGTCCAACAAAAGAAGGAATTGATGATACGCGCAATAGATTTTATCGTAATTACAGGCCACCTCTACAAGATGGGCAACGATGAAATGGTGTGCAGATATGTACCAGAATTCGAGCGCGGACAGATCTTGGCTGAAGCACATGGAGGGGCTGCTGGCGGACATTATGTGGGCCGCACCATAGCCCAGGAGATTCTTTGTGCTGGATTATGGTGACCCACTCTACGTCAAGATTCGAAAGCATACTGTCGGGCCTGCGATGTATGTCAATGGACAGGCAAACCATCACAAAGGGATGAAATGCCACTTCAACCATAGATGATGCTACAGCCATTTGAGAAATGGGCGATCGACTTCATCGGGCCTATTGAACCACGAGGAAATACGGGCGCATGCTATATCATCACTGCGACTGAGTATTTGACCCGATGGGCTGAGGCATAACCAGTTAAGGATTGCACGGCTGCGACAACATCAAAATTTTTGTTCGAGAACATATTGACTAGGTTTGGCTGCCCCAAAAGTCTCATGAGTGATAGGGGAACACATTTTCTAAATGAAACGATCAGCGCACTCATTGAGGAATTTCAGATATATCACCAATAGAGTATGCCATACCATCTGCAAGAAAATGGGACCATTGAGGCATTCAACAAAATTTTGGAGACTGCGTTGACTAAGGTTTGTAATGCACGACGAAATGACTGGGACTTGCGCATCCCTGCTGTGCTATGGGCATACCGAACTACGTGCAAGAAGCTGACAGGCCAGACACTGTTTCGCTTATTCTATGGCAAGGAAGCCATTATGCCGATGGAATATATTGTGCCTAGTCTATAGATAACGACAATCACAGGTATGACAGACCACGGGGCATTGGAAGAGAGGCTCGTATAGCTAGAAGAATTGGAGGAGAAACGTTTTCTGGCTGGATTCCATCAGCAAGTACAGAAACAATGTGAGAAAGCATGGCACAATCACCATATCAAGGTGTGCACCTTCAAGGAGAATGATCTAGTATTTCTTTATGATAGTAAGTTTGAAAAATTCCGAGGTAAACTCCGCATGCATTGGTTGGGACCATATGTCATCAAAGAAGTTATCGATGGGGGTGCGGTTTAGTTGGCTAAACTCAATGGAGACCCCTTCCCAGGAAGAGTAAATGGCAGTCACCTAAAGCTCTACACGGGCAGGCCGATTGCCTGACTAGCTGAAAAAATGATAGTCTCACCGCTCCAACTATTTGAAAGAGAGCGTGGGACGATAAAGCAGTGAGGGGGATAGATGTGTGAGTACCACGGTGTGCGTACATTTGACCAAACACAAGGGTTGCAGTTGCGCAAGAAGGTTCATGCGGACATGCTGATAAAAGGAATGATGATCGTTGATATAACTATTCATGACATGATGTCTGCATTATGGCAAAAGGGAGAGGGCGGCGGGCAATTAAGAGAAACAATATGAAATAGATATGGAATGAGCTACCACAGGTTTTACACGAGAAGTTTACACGAACTAATACAGGCAGCAATCAGTGCATTTGAAATTTGCATGGCTTATAAATCACCGAGGGGAATCCACTGGGTGGCCTACACTTCAGAAACACAGATGGAGCTGTTCATTATCTTTGTACGAGGCATGCGCCCGAAGGTAGTAATCTGGCCGATGGAGAAGCAGGACTCTCTAAGGAGTATGGGGGTGACATCTGCGGACATCACACAAACTGTAGCATCACCAGTAGGGGATGTACCGGAAAAGAGGGAACACGAAGCAGAATTGGTCCGGATGCTATTGCCTCACCCAGGGGTAGGCTGACGCACTGCAACAGAACAATGAAAGGATGGACAGATGACGACCACGAATAGATATGCAGTTAATAAGTCATCTTTGATGTCCCTCGAAGATTGGGATCTTGCGAACAACAGCTAGGGTCTTGCAAAATTACAACACAAGCTGCAGCAGACAGTGCGAGGAGAAGATACAAAGGTCGGAAGTGGCTGCGGTGGTACCAGGAGGTCTCATATGTGGCTCCCCTGCTCGTGTTAAATCCTATGTGGGGGTGTCCTGTGTTAACTGAGTAGAGTAGAATGAGCATCATCAGTTGTGAGACATGGTAGAAACATTGAAGCAGGACCCGAACGAAGTAGGAGACAATGAAGGAGCAGCAGGACGACGAGCACCACTCAAAGGGAGGCAAACCGTGAAGCCAAGGCAGAGCATCTAGTTGCATCAGCAAGTGACTCAGGATGAGTCACGATGATTGTGTTGGGGGACTATTGGGTAGCGAAGGTCCCGCGTAACGGTTTTGGGGCAGAAAGCCCGAAAAGTAGGATTAAATTATTATAAAAACTCCAAAGTATGCGGAGCGCGAATTATAATAGGAGTGAGTCAAAGGGTATTCCGCCCGAAAATAATGTAAAGAAATATAAATAGAGTTGGCCTGCACAGGGATTGCGGGCCAAGGAAGGGTATAAATAGAGAGCAGCTCTATGAGGGAAAGGTAGTTCTTTTTGGAAAATGAAATGTAATGGGTTTTTGAAGAAGATAGTCTGAAAGCGTCTATAATTCCGAGTTGAGGGTTGGGGTAGTAGATAGAGGCTCTATAGATATGTGCGCAGAGGCCTGGAAAGTCCACAGTTGGGTGCGCGGACCCCTGCAACTGAGTGCGCAGGGTAGATCTGGATGTTTTGGTGGGAAATAATAATAAAGATAAGTTGCTTCTGTAATTCTGTGTTATCGTGCATCTGACTTTATGATTTATCTTTCTATATCTGTTTAAATGTGACTGTGATGAATATATGTGAATCTGGGTTCATTTTAAGTACGTGAATGATTAAAATTTTTAAATGTTTGTTTAAATACCTTGCTAAAAAGATCTCATACATTAACTAGATTAGGTCAGTAACCAACATAGTGGAAGTTACTCCAGGTCCGGATCTACGTGACTACAGTAGAAAGGTGTGCAAGTCCCCTACACCACATCTTGGTAGCCCAAGGGTGTGGAAACCTAGTTCCAACACCCTCCCCTGCTACCTCGAGTGAGACCTTAGTCTGCGCTCCGCGGGCTATTGCTGAAAGGTCTGGTAGCTGCGGGATTTGTTTGGCTAAATAACTCTTCTGAACCTGGGTCAGACCCATATAAGCCAACACACAGCGCATACACAGAGCCAAACCACACCAATAATAGATGCACAAATGGAGGCCAACTCTTAGTTTTCCCTCGATAGATGTGAATTAGCTACATTTGCGAAACCAAGGCCAGTACAAAGGGGCATGCCAAAAAAATTAAAAGTGCATTAAACCCTCACAACTAAAACCCTGAATTTTTATTCAGAAGATCTACGAAGTTAAGAAATTTGTTGACACGTTTCCTTTCCTTGGTATTGCCACCATCTTTATATTCGACGAAATGAAAAAAAAAATTGATGTCCATTGCACAAATGACATATTAGGAAGAGAGGTTACTGGCACCAAAGATGTATTTTGCACGAATAAGAAAAATTGGTTACAAATCATCACAAATTGGATTAACGACTAAATTGGATTATCAAGAACAATCAGAAATGTTCCTTCTAGTCTAGATGGAATTCAAAGAGCATTGCCTAAAGAAATTGATGGCACTATGACAACAAATATTATGTTTAAGAGAAACTTGGAATACAAAAGTGCCTATTTGTCTGAAAATATTTGACTCAAGAAAGTGATGTGTTCATTACATGACTTGTGCAACACATCTCTATACAAAAGCAAAAAAATAGAAATGAACTATGAATAGGAAGAACATTCTGATCGAAGTAGACAAGATCATTAGAACAATAGTCCAAAAATGAAGGAACTAGACTCTTACCTTTAGAGGCCCACCTTATCCATGATCTTGATACAAGAATAATATAGATTGCACCTTTTGAAAGGGTTTGTCCCCTAGGAATTTTTCAAGACAAATTCTTTGAAGAACTAAACTTCCTGACATTATTCTTTGTATTAAGTTTCCCTACTAATGTTATTAAATGCTTTGAAAAAAAAGGTCTAATAATTTTTTTTGTTGGAAAAGTTGCATATATTGCACATGGTGTTATATTCCACTCAACTTTGCATTTTCCACTTTCACCATGGCACATCGTGCTATTGGCTTCTAACACACTTGAAGTTTTGAGCAAAGAATACGAACAACTAAAATTTCCATTGATAGATGAGTCTTATGATTAATTGGGTCTCGATTTCTTTATAGTATTGACAAACGACTCAATGAAATTATGCATACTCTAGCTTGCCCATTTTGGAGCCTTGACATAATATTTTGTGGTAAGCTATGTCAAGCACAACTTGTACATGATTGCTGGATATTTAAGCAAGCACATCTTAAAGGAACCAGTGCTCCTTATAATTTTTGGAAAGAAAATGTGAAAATTATGAAATAAAACATGTAATGCAATAAGACAATAGAAAATTTATATCCATCTTAAACAAAATTAGGACATGTTCAAATACTGGTGTTGATCTTGCATTCTTGAATAGCCATTGTTATAGATCAAGACCAAACGGTCCAACTTCTCCATACCTATTTTATTTAAACAAGAATGTAAATGAACATAATGAAAGAATGTTGTCTCTCATCAACAAAGAAGCAATTATACTAAATGCATATGATAGAACAATTGAATCAAAAAATATAAATCACAATAAACATATGAAACTACAATTGCCATATTCTACTATGCTGAAAGAAAATATGCTTATTGAACTGATTGGTGGAAATTACAATATTCATGATAGCTTGGTCAATGGTTTTGAAGGAATTTTTAGAGCATGAACAACATTTAAAAATGGTGCAATTTGGATCGAATTTGTTGATCGAGTTGTTGGCACTAATCAACAGGAAAAATGGCGCATCTGTACAAAGATGGAATAATTTTTACTTGGACACTTGTTACTAAAGTTTGTAGGAATAGTGAATCAATCAACATAATTTGTTTTACAAGAGAACAATTTCCTGTCCAACTAGCATGTGCATGAAATATACATTGATCATAAGGGTTAATAATTGATAGATTGGATTTTGACCCAAAAAGAGTTAGGCAACATGGACTTATTTATACTACACTTTCTTGTGTCAAATATATTAATTTTTGTATTTATTGAACAAATTGGAACATAGTAACTTTGCTCTCAATGGAAAAGTTGTTATTGAGCTAAATAGACTTAGACAAAATGCCTAGTATGAGCTTGAATATATCATATATCAAAATAAAACACTTGATGATTTGAAAATATGTCCATTGGACACTCATAATTTGTCCTTGCATTTTAAAGATATCATTGCTAGCTATGATCTAATGAGCACTGACATTTTTTTGTTTCCATGAAATAAAAGAAAAATCCTCTCCATAAAATTCATTATTGTCTAGCAAATATGACTACTTACATTTATACCATTTACATGGAATTCTCACATACTATATAAAAAATATTGTGGTTGAGAATCATATCACTTATACAAAAGATGAATTTGAATCAATAATTGCAACATTCCATGTTGAAAAAAAACCCAATATAGTTGCAAATCTATATATTGCACCAAATGCAAAAATTGAAGAGATAATTAATTTCTCAAACTCATTTTAAAGCATAGATGCAACATCTAGCCAATTGTACTTGTTGGTGATTTCAATATGGATATGTTGAAAACTAGCCATAAAAAAAACTGCTTTCATTTATTCAAAATAATGACTTCAATCTTGATACAAAAACAAATGACAATTGATTATAGCTCAATGCTAGATCAATTTTGGACAAAATTTTAAGCTAATATTGTTTCTTTGCATGTATTTGATGAGCCTTACTGGACAAATCATCATACAATTTGTCTTACCATATTTTTGTTGTCACCTTGAGTCATTTTTGCAGTGTTTTTACTCTAGAATTTCATTGTTGACTTGTCACAATATTTGTCACATTTGCAAACATTCACCTTTAACATATGTCTTGATTTGCAAATATTGAAAAAAAAATTCCGCACAACAAAAAACAAGAAAACAACGAAAACATGCAAATATCAAATTCTGGTAAGTCTTTAAATCATGAACAAAAATTTGTTTGATTTCTCTTGTATAACTATAAATTTTAATCCAATGATTGGTATGAAATATAAGCATTTTCTTTTCCACTTTGTTTCAGTTTTCTCCCTATAATGAATAGTATTATTTACTTTAGATTGTAGTTCATATTTCATTATTTCCTGTGTGACTGATTTTAATAAAAATTAAAAATTAAAAATTAAAAAAAAAAAGAAAAAAATTACCATGGCAATTCTTAATAACACATTTCGAGAAGTGAACTATATGTATATTTGCAAATAAAATCTATAAAACATTTCTTTTATTGTTGCTTATGCACATTTAGTACATAGCCACAAACCAATGGCTAATAGTACTATAAAAACAAAATTCGTGTATATATAATTTATTATTGTAGAGTATACATTGTTTCAAATGTTATTTGTATAGTTATCACTTACTTGATGCCTTGGATTTTCATTTTCTCACAATGATTGGTTCAGTGATTTGGAACAATATCATGGAAACATCTATCTCTAACAAACAAATATTGGAAGAACAAATGGTGGAAAATGAGAATCCAAAAAGGTTAATTTTGTGTTGCACTAAATGTTTGTATAGTGAACTTACATATCTTCATTAAATCAATGTCAGTGTTTTTTGAAGCATGTTATTTTGATTTTGCATATAAGTAGAGCAAAAAAAAATGGAAGCAGTATCCTTGTCAATCATTGAAATATGCTTAGGAGCATATGCAAAAACTTTTGAAGGTCATATATTGGTTATTTATAGGACAACACAAACTAAAAGTCCTAACTCTCCTCCAAAGGCACGACTTCTCCACGCTGATTTGGTTGATAGCCATGGGCAATTGACTGTCACAGTGAACATGGGCAACAATCTTATAGAGTGTTTCGAAAACATGTTTACTGTTGGAAATAGTGTTTTAATTACAAACTTTGCAATAAGAAACAAGGGTATTTATGAACGAGGATACTTAAAGTGTTGCATAGTGCTATAGGACAAAACTATGGTCGAATCAATTGCATAGGTTTGTAAAAAACGCAAGCTGGTTCAAAATACAACAATACACAATCTCCTTGTTTCAACTGATGCATATGAAATTGGGTCAATAGGAGCAATAGCAATAGGTTGCCACCAAAATAACAAGAAACTAGAACTCAATATAAAAGATGGTGAATTTGTAGAGGACAAAGAAATTGTAAGTTTGTTTCTAGAATAAATATACTTGCATTTTGAACAAAAAAGATAATAGTTTCTTTGAAACTGTGTTATTGTATCTTTGTTTAGCATTGTTATCATGGTAGAAATTATCTCATTATTCTTTTTGCATAGACTATTTAACAAAAAATGTGTTTCCTGGTTGACTGCAGCTGTTATTGAACGATAGTCATAGAGAGCATTTTTTCAAAATATAGTATGAATTGGCATCAAAGATGAATCCACTCTATTTGCTCAAAAATATTGACAGAAATGATGTGAAAGGGAGTCAATAGTGACGCTCTGGATCAACAAATTTTGTTGAGCCATTGAATGATGAATGTGCAAAAGTGCATTTATTGTCTTTTTTAAAGTCAAAAGCACAGGTATATTTACCAACAACTTCTTTTTTCAAGGAACAATATTTTTAGTTTAATGTGCAAAATCTTGGATTTTGATAATACATATTGGTTCTAACAATTCAATTTTCCATGTGGTGAAAAAAAACCACATCCAAGCAGTGCTGAAAGCCATAAATGTTTTCTCTCCTCCTTTTCAGTGATTTTTTGATAAATGAAAACAACTTGTCCATCCAAACACATACAAATGCACAATTTGTAAAGATGGAAAACCATTTACCTATGAGCATAGTGTTGAATGCACGTTGGAAATAGAGAATTTCAAAATTAATTGTATGTTACAAATGCCACAACTAAAAGAACATTGCATAGTTATTGCTGAGACACATTTTTAGGAATCAATGCAAAGCATATCATCTACAATTTTCAATTTAAGAAAACTTTGTCTTCGAGGTCTTTTTACTTTAATAGTTAACAACATTATTGTTGAGATAAAAGAGTTGTGACCAGCACACAAAAATATTCTTTCGTATATCAAGAGCATACAATTTGACAATTAAGTTATCGTTGTTGTTTTCATTTTTTATTTTCTATATGGCATGAATTCATAATTGATAAATAATTGTAGAAATACTAATAAATACTTTGGCTTTTATTGTAGGTTGTAGAATTACAAAACACAAAAAAATTTAGTCAAGTGATTTCTGGATATATGTTAAAATATCTCAATAAGGAATACTTTCTTTTGCTTTCTTTTTTTGATAACTAGTTCTTATTTCTTTTTTTCCTGTAAGTTTTTCCTACTTCACATGGAAATAGAGAGTAAATTGCACATTATGCAATATGATATTTCAGTTATATCAATTTTTCTATAATTCTATGGTCTCATTGTTTTGTTAATAAGAACATTAGGTCTTAGCTCCACAGTAACATAACGTAATTCCAGAATAGTTAGTATGCCAAATTATATATTTTCTGATGTTTTTCTCTCCACTATTAAAATACTGGCTTGGTTTCTCATTTTTTGTAAATTGTGGAACTGTGTTATGTTAGGGAAAAAAAAACAAAATAACAAAAAACAAGGAAACAAAATAGTTGCATGTGTATCAATGTGTTCATTTCTGTATATTCACAATTGAATGTTCTTTGTTAAAAGAAGGAAGTATAGGAGAATAGAGGTACTTGAGTTTATTTTAACATAGATCAAATCATCCTTATTTTTATGTTTGGACAAGTGTTTTTTCGTATACTGTGTGCTTATGCTGATTGGCTTTCCTGCACAGGTTTTTTTCATTTCCTAAGATATATAGTGTTGCATTGTAGTTATATATAATTGAGAGTTTATTATCTAATGAATTAACAAAATGCCAGATACTTTTTTTAGCTCTTTGTCATCAGTAATGCATGGTCACATGCATTCATCATTTTTGTAGCCACTTGTTTTTCAATTTCAAGCTAATAGTTTATTGTTTACCATAGAACATGTTAATAGTTTCAAATGTTTGGTCTATGATAATGGTTCTTTGATGGATGGTGAATGATACATGTACTTTTTTTTTCACTATTGGTTCACGGATACCCATGGTCAGTGGGTTCGCTACGTCCAGGATTGAACAACGCTAGGGTGGACCCCACCCAAAGGGGGTCACACCCCTCGGCCTATTGACTGAACTGACACCAAGAGCTTTCGGGTTTCGACCCTGTGACCTCCCATTGGCGAGGCCCCGGCTTGACCGATTGAGCTAACCCTTGGGGCTGAATGATACATGTGCTATTTGAAATTAGTGATCACCTTTTGTAGCACACTATCATTGCTATGAATAATAAATATCTATGAGCTCTTATGATAATTTTTTCATTGGACTATGTAGTCAATCTTACCCGGAAATTATGATAGATTTTAGTTTCTCTCTACCATAGTGTTTTTTGTAAAATATAGCCTAAGGGCATTTTATGTAATTATTATTTAACATATTCAATTTAGTTCTTTAGATATATTGTAAACAAGAGATTGAGAAATGTGTACAATAATCTCTCTATCATTAGTATCTTGATTTTTTATTTTCTATTTTTCATGTCACTCTCGAGTCTGTGTTTTCACTGTAACAATATGGAACTCATGATGATTGATAAAAATATCATTAAACTTGTATATTTGTATGCACTTACTTCCGAAATGCTGAAAGTTGTTCAATCGTTGAATCAAGTGCTTTTATTCTTGTATACATTAAGCATAGTATAACTATGTCCAATTTTAATTCAATTTCATTTAGCCCTGAATTGGAGGCAAAAACTGCTATTTTAATCAATACACCAGTCAAAAACATATGTCAGATTAACATGTTAAAATAGAGTTACAGAGTATCATAGAAAATGTGCCTACAATTTCTCTCCAACCACCTATTCTTATTGTACCAATATTGTTAGTGAATCAATGAATTGAGGTCAATGATGATCCAAAACACATGCCACACACTTCAAACAATGGAGTGAATGAGAGATCATGAAAACATAAATTTATGGATAAATAGGTATGTGTGCTTTAAACACTTATTACCTATTATTTAATATTGTTGGGAAGTATTATGAAATAAACTTTGAGTACACTCATCTTCCATTTGACATAATCAGTATAACAATATTATACATCTACATAATCACGATACAGTTAATAATGCACTGATTTCTGAAACTAAAATTAGTCTGCATGTATTGCATATTTTAATATTTTAAAGTTAATATGATAATTAATCTCACAATGCATTATTTTCCTTATAATTTTGTGATTTTCAATCTTAGTGTTTCTTTCATCATGTACCTTTGCAAATAATTCATTTTACTGCCTTTCTTATGGGATATGTATTATGTTTTTATTTTGTTTACAGAGTGCTACAAGTTGCTACACTAGGTCACTGAATCCAGAAACTAGGAAAACAACAATGATGTTAAACTCATTTCTAGGTACGACAGGAAGTCATAAATGGCATTTTTACTCTTGTTCTTTTTGAACTTTTTTTTTTTTTTTTTTTTTTTTTTATCTACATTGATACTAAGGCCTTTTTTTGACAAGATAAATTATGATATATTGATTTTTGTACTAGATATCTACAAGGTCTCCCTATGTGCTTCGGATCAATATTGATATCCAATGAATTCTAATTATTTTTATTGTAATGTAACAATAAAAAAAGAAGACATGCTTTCATGTAGAAGGGAAAAAATGGTCTTTGTCACATATTAAACAATATATGCATGGTTATGTTTGACCTATGCTTAATTGTCTCAGTTGCCAACCTTGCAGGAAATTTCATGGTTCTAAAATAGTAGAACCACCGTGTATCCTCGATACTCTTTTATTTCTCTTGTTATTAACATAACAAAAATTGTAGGTTTGTCTTGTTTTTCATATCTCTCTTTTTATTTTCTCATTCAATTTAACTAGAGGTATAGAAATGTTATTTCGTGAGTGAGCTATGAATAAAAAAAACATTGATTAACATTAAGTCAATCTAAGGACCTTGGACATACAATGCATCTCTATGCAACCCTAATCATAGTGCTTATTAATATATTTTTGTTAGCAAAGGATACACCATAAATCTTCCAATCATTAAGAAATATTCTATTTTCCTACTCCTCTTTCAAGAATCTAATTGAAATAAAGGCAAATGTTATCACTGCTATTTCCTTTCATGTACTTGGTAAATGTTCATAGATTTCCTCTTGCTAATTTTGCAGTTAAGCATTGTGCAGGATAGTTGAAAATCTGTGCCACTAGAGAGGAAAGTACTGAAAAACATGATAGCTATGATATACATGATGATCTTAGGTATAATATACTTTATTTAGAGATTCAGAATCCATAAAGTTTGTCACTCATTTGTCCTTTCTATTTTGATATGGTTCTTATTCATTGCTTTCACTGCAATATCACTACACATGATACAAGTGTCTTTAAAGAATTTTTGTTGTAAAAATATCTTTGATTGCTTTGGAAAAAAAATAAAAAAATTTGTATTTTAGTTGGAGGAATAGTTCTATGTATAGAAATTATATAATATTATTTTAGCTACCTGAACAATTTACTTTGTGGTTATCAAACATAGTCTACATTAGTAACTTTAACTATGACACATGTAAACAATTATTTAGAAATTACCAAATCTAGCCTTGATTGCTAGTTTCAAGTAACTATAATCCAAAAATTTATTTAGACATTTACTAATTGAGTATTTATTGTAATATTAAGTAAATAGAACAAAACAGTTAAAGCTAAATTGCATATGTCATTCATTTTTCATTATCAGTTTTAGTTAAAATATGACCATAAATTAATTGTGCATAAGAGGAATAAAAAGCCTCTGTGTTATTGCTAATGTTCTTTGTGATTCAAGATAAAAAAAAAATCACTCATTCCATGATGCATGTTTAGTGGGCCTAATGGTTAAGAGCATGTGTTTCCTCCAAAGAGGTCACATGTTCAAACCCAGAGGGGGGTAGAGTATGTATGCCTTCGTAGACTTAGCAGTCAAATCGCTGCACAGAGGTGGGTCCCTTGTCCCACAAACAAGGGGGTCTCATACACTAATTTGGTGTTTGGCTTGGCTGTGACCTTAAAAATGAATATTATTATTATTATTAGTAATTTTTTGATACATAATATCTAATTTAAAAATCCAAGCAATAATTTGCATTCTTGTTATGAGGTTTACAAGGAGCCTTTTTTGTTTTGTACGTCACACAAAAAAAAAAAGTTTTACACAAATAAACCTCTAGATTACATGACCTTTTGACCATGCAACTAGAAAGTTAGGATGACTAAGAATTTCATTATAAATAATCTAAGCAACCTATGGACCCCAAAATTGCCCGACCTTTGAACTAAATGACCTAATTAAACCACTCGACTATGTTATAGTCAGCGGGGTTGGGATACAACAAGTGAATCACAAAACAAATAAAACTACCATATGTCCAACATCTCGAATGTACGATTGGAACAATAAAGAGAATAGATGACTATGGTATAGTTGGAATCGAGATATAACAAATTAATCATAAAATAAAAAAACTCTTGATTGGTGAACCGCCCAACCTTCGATCCATCTGATCATGCAAATAAAATACTATTTTTTGTTGATTTGTGTGTTAAGCGCTTTTTAATAAATATTTTAAAATTTTCCCGTTTTATGTTCAAATGGTTATTTGTTAGATAAATAAATTTTTTTAGCACTTTTGTGATTCCTGAAAGAAAAAAATAGTTGGCCCATTTATAGGGAATTAATGCACACGTTTGTTTGTGATTTTCACATTTTTCTAAGCAAAATTTTAAGATTTTAGGCTATTGTGCCTGTATTCTCTTTTATGAAGTATTGTTCGAAGATAATTTGAAGTAAGTATACTGAGTACCAGTTTCAAAAGCCTCTCTATAAGCATAACTTCATTTTCTTTAAGAGACTGTTGAGTGCAATTTCAAATTTTAAATTAGCAAAACTTATATATGTTGTATTCACATTTACAGGTTATAGAATAACGAAAAAATGGAAACTCTTTAGTGTAAAATTTAAGACTTTAAAGTATTTTTCCTACATGTTGTTCTTTTAACTCTTGTTCAAAGAAGAACTAAATTGAGGCAACGCAATACCAATTTCAACAAATTCTGTGTAAGCATAACGTTAATTTTTTTTTTTCAAATTCTTGAGTGCAATTCCAAATTTTGAGTTGTCAAAAACTATATTACAAAATATCAAATTACAAAATTAATATTTTAGGGTGTTCTGGTTGCATGCTTGTTTCTTAAGTCATGTTACAAGAACCAATGAAATAAGGAAACACCACAGAAGTTTCAATTTTTTTTATATATGCATAATGATATTTATTTTAGAAATTCTTAAATTCAATTTCAAATTTTAAATAAGAAAAAGTTATATATCCTCAGTTACTGTTTACATGTCATACAATGGGAAAAAAGGGAAAATCTACAGCGAAAAAACATAAAATAGTGAAGGTTAAAGAAAATATTATGAGCATGGATGTTGGACCAGTAGAACAAGTGAACTTCGGCACATTAATCATGTTCGATACAGCCTACAAGATACAAAATGTAGGTATGATCACTTGGTAGGAGATATTTGAATACTTTGAGCAAAGGGAATGGTTATAAATTCCAAGAGCTACTAAAACAAAGAACAAATTGTTTGAAATAATCAAAGTAACAGAGTTACATAAAGTAGCAACTAGGGCTAGAATTTTTCCCTATTGCGACACGATTTTGTGGATTATCTCTCGCACTGATATTAAAACCTAAACAATATTTGACCATCAAGAACTAGTAATAGCCTCCTAGAAATATGAAGTGTTATCGACCATGTATAAGCTCAGCGCTCCACAAATCTCATTTAATTATGATTTTCTTCATAAATTTAGAAGTATTGTGTTGAAGGAAGCTCATGAGAATTATGATATAGTAATTGAAGAATGGTTGAGAGAAGAAGTAGAAGGTTTCAAGCTGAAAGGAGAAAAGGACTATCCAATAGCTCTTTTTAAGAAGCTTATTAGATTTCTTATTAAAATGCTAAGAATATTACATGGGGAACAAGATCCTGAACATTGTAAAATTAAATGGATCGTAATAATCCAAAGCATTTTGAATGAGGGGAAATGCTTAACCTAGATTGAGTTGTTGTCACAAAATATCAAAAATTCAGTGAAGTTGTTAGTGTCATATCCCCCCAGGTTCAATTATATTTTTTTTATGTATGCTTATTTGTTAGATGTTGTTATAAACTCAGTCCCATTTCCCCTCATGAAATGGAATTACCCATTTGACCAGGAACTACAGATTCAAAATTATGCTCCTATTATATGGCAATCTAATTTTAAATACCATTGTTATGATATTTGTCACTATGTTTTGAATCCTTTGCATCAATTCCTATTTGGAACAATACCTCCCAGAATAAGTGATAATATGAAAGAAGGCCTAGAATCAATAGGTCACTGGTTTGTTGAAGAATTATTTTCCTACATTAGAGTTTGTGGCTTTGAAGTTCGTCCCCATCTTCTACCCCAATATATTTTGGAAAGACTTGATTTGAGAGAAGTGGCTAATCAAGTTGTTTTGTGTGGGCAAGCCAAAAAGTTGAGTAAGATGCAAAAGAAACTCTGGACTAATTTCCCAATAAAATTTGGTGACATTAATATCTGAGACAAAGGACACGAAATCAAGGAAGCCAAAGAGCTTGAGGAAATTTTGTTATTTACTTTACCCCATTATGACTATGATCCTAAAGCTTGCATTTCCAATAATTATATATCAGCCAGTTATATTAATTTTTTTTCATCAGGAACCACCTTTCGATGTAGTGTTTATATGCATTGATGATTTTCAGAAATATGTCCAAAGAGGCAAACTCCTACATAGTGAGTCAAGATGACAAATGTAAGAATTTAGAGAGGAAATGTACACAAATTTTCTAAAGGAAAAGGCTTTAAACCTCAACATTTCATTCAAAGAGTTAAAGTATACTGAATTTTTGCATTTTAATTTCAATGAACTCACTTTAGAAGCATCTATTATTTCTCAGAAGGGAAAAGAAATAAAAATTAAAAAATTAGAAGGTTACACATCAATACAAAATCTGAAAGAGAAACATGAAACTACAAGAAGAGAAAAGACTCCAGGAACAACAAGAAACAATTGAACATGTGATTATTGTCATTAATTTATTGAAAATAGCAACAAGAAATGCTAAAAATAGCATTGCTAAAAGTAGCATTTCAGGATATTCCAATTTTAATTTGTCCTTGAATTAAAATTGAGAATTAAAATTCGAATTTAGTCTCACCAGTTGTTTGAAAAATAATTAATTAATTCATTCTGAGTTAAATAGTTGGAGAATTTCAAACATGAAGTATTTGTGAAGTCATGCAACAGTTATCCCTTTGATTGAGGATGTTATCCATTAATTAAGGAGATAAGGATGAGTTGTATTTGAGTTGTAATTAGTTAGCTCAGTTAACTGAGTTAAGTCCAGTTAGATTAGTTCCAAACAGTTTGTGGAACTAATTGTGAGTTTAGTCAGTTAATGCATGCATGCATGTAACTAGTGTACTCCAGATAACCGAGGATTCTCTCATAAATAACTCATGCATGACAGTTTAGACAAAGATCTAGTTCAGATTAAAGACATGGACATTGTACTATCAATTGGAGGAATTTTCCTATAAAGGAAACTCATCCATGTAGAAGGAACAAGGTTCCTTGAGGATTGTGTAGTTTTACAGGGTGTGAGATCAGTGTGAGTGATCAGTGTTACACTTGGTAACAGTAGGATCACCCAGGAGAAACAGCGCAAGGAAATAGGAGTCTTGGAGGGCAGAGGAGAAGGTTTGTGAGAACGTTGTTTGCCTGTGAGCATCCAGGAGGATTGTACTGAGAGCTAGCTAGCTGTGAGAGCTAAGGCTTTGTATAATTATGATGTATTTCCACCTTGTATGATAATACAAATAGCGGGGTTTTTAGCTGAGGCTTTCCCCAGAGTATTCCTCTATGTTTCATGTGTGATTGATTCTTCTTCTCTGTTATACATGTTCTATTTGATCTTGCTCAAAATCGATTAAGCTTCTGCAAGTTTGATTGTAGAAGTAGATTAAGTATTTTGCTTTAGTACATTGCATAATCAAATTAATCTATAGTGAGAATTTCTACATGATATTAGAGAAAAGGTGATTAGAGCTGTGAATAGCATACTGAGAAGGGAAAAGTCGAAGTTTGAAGTTCTTGATTGCAGGTACAAAATCGAATTCTTATCACACCTCAAAGTTCACCAATGGTGTTCAATGGCTTGAGACTCGAGTATACACTGGATGGAAGATCAAATTATATAGCATGGAAGGATCATATGGAAGCAGTATTAGAAGACAATGGTTCAAAGGATTTCATTGATGAAGAGATCCCCAAGCTAGTAGCAACTAATGCCCAAGAATTGGCGGAATGGAAGAAGTGTGTGGCAAAGGCGAGGAGGATTCTTCTAGAGGGAGTTTGAGACCATATTGTCTTGAGTCTCCATGGGAAGGAGACTCCGTTATAAATGTGGAAGACATTGAAGGACCTATATCAGAACAGTAGCAACCAGAGGAAACTGGCACTCAAGGACAAGCTTCGGAAAATCAAGTGTGAAAATCGCGACACTATTTCAACATATTTCAACAAGCTCACCACCTGCAAAGATGAGCTTGGAAGTGTGGGAATAAAAACAGCCGATGATGATATGGTGAGTCTTGCACTCCTCGATCTTCCTAAGAGCTGGCATAGCTACCAGGACTCAGTGAATGGAAGAGAGAAACTATCAGATTATAAACGACTGTGGTTGGATCTCATGCAGGAGGTGATCAGGAGGAGCACCAGAGATGGTTCTTCATCTAAACATGATGATGAAGAAAATCTAGCCTTAGCAAGTAAGGCGAGGAAAGGGAAAGGGAAGGCTTCCCATTCCAAATTGAGTTCTTCTCATGGTGGGAAGAAGATTGACAAATATAAAGTGAGATGCTTTAATTGTCATGAGGTTGGCCATTATGCAACTAATTATCCATTGAAGAAATCCAAGAAGGGATCCTCCAAAGGATTTGAAGGTGAGGCACTGGCCTCTTAGTTCAAATTGGATTTTACCCTCATCGCATGCATGGTTTCATCGATGGTGGGTTGTGTTTGGTACCTGGACAGTGGAGCCTCATTCCACATGATTGACGATAAGAGTTTATTCAGTACCTTGGAGGAGAAAGACCTCAAGATGCGCATAGAGATGGGCGATGATGGAAAGTATCGTGTTTCAGGTGAAGGTATGGTTGTGTTTCAGAGGGAGCATGGAGCTCCTCTCACCCTGATTGATGTAAAGTATGTGCCTGGACTGAAGAAAAACTTGGTATTGGTCGTGACGTTCGAAGACAAAGGCTATGATGTAGTCTTCAGTAAAGGAAAGGTGTTCTTGAGACACATAGCCACGGGTCAGACTAAGAGGATTAGGATTCGAGTGAAGAATCTCTACAAGTTGCAGGTAGATGACTGTACTCCATTGAGTTCAAATGAAGAATTGGTGCAAAGCCAAGACATTGGTGAGTTATGGCATAGGCAGTTGTGCCACTTTCATCATGGGGCCTTGAAGCTAATGCAATAGATTTCTACCAGACTTCCCAAAGGTAAACTTGAGCAAGTGGACACATGCAAAGATTGTACCTTGGGAAAGTATGCAAAGTCTTCCTTTCATGATCGAGACAGTCGAGCTGAAGCAATCTTGGAGTGAGTTCATATAGATGTGTGTGGACCATTCTCGATAGCCTCCACCATGAAACAAAGGTATTATGTGATTTTCATTGATGATTTTTCTCGTAAATTCTAGATCTATTTCATGCAGAAGAAGGATCAAACATTCTCAAAGTTTTGTGAGTTCAAAGCTTTGGTTGAGAAATAATCAGGAAAGAAGATTAGGGCCTTAAGAAGCGAAAATGGTGGAGAGTATGTCTCTCAAGAGTTTAAGGACTTCTGTGCTGCAAAAGGAATTAAACAGGAGTTGACAGTACCCCATAACCCATAGCAAAATGGGGTGGCCGAGAGGAAGAATAGAACGATTGTGGGGGAAGCTTGGGCGACGCTGCATGACCAAGGCCTACCACTTCATTTGTGGGCTGAGGCATGAAACACAACGGTCTATTTGCAGAATAGAAGCCCACATCGCATACTTGGGATGAAGACACCAGAGGGAGCTTTCTCCATGAAGAGACTAGATGTGAGTCACTTGAGGATATTTGGCTCATCGGTATTTTTCCATGTGACCAAGGATGCCCGGAAGAAACTTGAGCCAACAACTGAGTTGGGAATACTTGTGGGGTACACTGATACACCCCACAACTATCAGGTGTACTAGCTTACTAGTCGAAGGACAGTGGTTCACAGAGATCTTAAGTTTGATGAGCAGAAGGCCATGCAAGTTTCCCTTGAGAGGGAGCTCCAACTACAGGCTGTGGAGGAAATTTTGGTTCCTAAGGAGGAGGAGGCTCAGACTGATATGGAGTAGCCACATGCAGAGCTTCCAGGAGTGGAGACATCCACTCAAGTAGAGTCTTCCAGAGATGGGCAAAAGCTCATGAGAGAAGCTGACAAATTGTTGTTGGATGTTGAGACTGAGCCATCTTCTTTTGAGGAAGCAGTGCAGCAACTGATTTGGGTTGATGCTATGGTGGAGGAGTATGACTCCATAGTTGAGAATAGTATTTGGGATGTGTTTCCAAGGCTAGAGAACAAGTTAGTTGTGAGTTCCCGTTGGCTTTACAAGGTAAAGTAAGCTGCTGTTGGTAGTGTGGAGAAACATAAGGCAAGATTTGTTGCTCGTGGTTTCTCACAGGTTGAGGGGATTGACTATGATGAGACTTTTTCTCCTGTAGCAAGGTACTTATCTATCAGATTGATGTTGGTACTATCAGCATAGATGGGTTGGAAGATCCATCAGATGGATGTGAAGAATGCATTCCTCAATGTCAAGATTGAGGAAGAGGTGTACATAGAGAAGCCGGAAGGTTTTGAGATCTTCGATCGTGAGTCACGTGTGTGCTGACTGAAGAGAGCTTTGTACAGGCTGAATCAAGTACCTCATGCTTGGTACACTAGAATTGACAACTACTTCACTGGGTTGGGCTTCACAAAGAGTGAAGCAGATGCGAACCTGTACCACATCATGGTAGAAGGTAAGCAGTTGATCATTGTTATTTATGTTGATGATCTCATATTGACAGGTGATGATCAGTTGATCATGTCTTGCAAGGAGGAACTTGCAAGAGAGTCCGAGATGAAAGACATGGGTCTCATGCACTACTTTCTAGGCATGGAATTGTGGCAGAAGGATGGGGAGTTGTTTGTGTCTCAAGGCAAGTAGGCCAATGAGATACTCAGGAGATTCCACATGGAGAAGTGCAAGCCCATGCAAACTCCTCTAGCAGGTAACTGGAGGAAGGAGGATGCTACTTCAGGAGAAGTAGTAGAATTTATTGTGTATCGACAACTTGTGGGTTCACTAATGTACCTAGTGAACACACGACCAGATTTGTGCTATGCGGTGAACCAGCTGAGTCAAGTTATGGTTCAGCCTACCAAGTTGTTTTGTAAGGCTGCTAAGCATGTTTTAAGATACCTCAGAGGCACATCTCAGTATGGATTATGGTACAGATAGTCAAAGGGAGTCAAGCTACAGGGCTTCATAGATGCAGATTGGGCAAGGAGTCCATCAAATCGGAAGAGCACATGAGGAGGAATTTTCAACCTTTGGTCAACTGTAGTTGCTTGGTACAATAGGAAATAGAGGTCAGTTGCACTTAGCTCAGTAGAGGCTGAATACATGGCTGCAAGTCAGGCATCATGTGAGGCCATTTGGATGTGGAAAATTCTAGTTGGTTTGTTTAATCAGAGGATGGATCCAACTGTGGTCTATTGTGATAATCAAAGTTGTATCAAACTCTTTGAGAATCTAGTATTTCATGATAGGTCCAAGCACATCGACATTTGGTATCATCATCTTAGAGACTGTGTGGCGAGGAGGATCATGTTGTTGCAGTATATTTCAACTGAGGAGTAAGATGCTGACATTTTGACTAAGGCATTGTCAAAGTGTAAATTCGAGTTCCATAGAGATAGGATCGGGGTGGCATATAATCCCTTTCTTGTTGAGAGGAAGTGTTGAAAATAGCAACAAGAAATGCTAAAAATAGCATTGCTAAAAGTAGCATTTCAGGATATTCCAATTTCAATTTGTCCTTGAATTAAAATTGAGAATTAAAATTCGAATTTAGTCTCACCAGCTGTTTGAAAAATAATTAATTAATTCATCCTGAATTAATTAGTTGGATAAATTCAAACATGAAGTCTTTATGAAGTCAAGCAACAGTTATCCCTTTGATTGAGGAATTTATCCCTTAATTAAGGAGATAAGGATGAGTTTTATTTGAGTTGTAATTAGTTAGCTTAGTTGACTAAGTTAAGTCTAGTTAGATTAGTTCCAAACAGTTTGTGGAACTAATTGTGAGTTCAGTCAGTTAATGTATGCATGCATGCAACTAGTGTACTCCAGATAATTGAGGATTCCCTCATAAATAACTCATGCATGTCAGTTCAGACAAAGACCCAGTTGAGATTAAAGACAAGGACATTGTACTATCAGTTGGAGAAATTTTCCTATAAAGGAAACTCAATCATGCAGAAGGAACAAGGTTCCTTGAGGATTGTGTAGTTTTATAGGGTGTGAGATCAGTGTGAGTGATCAGTGTTACACTTGGTAACAATAGGACCACCCAGGAGAAACAACACAAGGAAATAGGAGGCTTGGAGGGCAGAGGAGAAGGTTTGTGAGAAGCCTTGTTTGCTTGTGAGCATCCAGGAGGATTGTACTAAGAGCTGGCTAGCTGTGAGAGCTAAGGCTTTGTATAATTTTGATGTATTTCCACCTTGTATGATAATACAAATAATGAGGTCTTTAGCTGAGGCTTTCCCCAGGGTATTCCTCTGTGTTTCATGTGTGATTGATTCTTCTTCTCTATTATATGTGTTTTGTTTCATCTTGCTAAAAAACGATTAAGCTTCCGCAAGTCTGATTGTAGAAGTAGAATAAGTATTTTGCTTTAGTACATTGCATAATCAGATTAATCTACAGTGAGAAATTTTACATAATTCTCCTCAGGAGACAGAGCAAGAGAAACCAGAAAGTGTAGAACTCAAAGAAATGGAAGTACCTAAGGACAATTAAAACTAGGTATATACTGAAACCAGTGCCAAGGAAAATGAGAAAAAAATGAAATCATATAGTAGAGTGGATATTATATCTACTATATCTCCTCAGGCATCAGTAACACCGATTTCTACTAAGATTCCTTGGAAATCATTCTTGTTTAAACCAATTTATTAATTAGATCTAATTGAAGATACTATTCCATCTTTGATAGATTATTAATTTAATAGGCAAACACAATTAGTTGTCCGAAGAACAAATAAAATAAAACATGATATTTTGGAAACTCTATCTGAATTTAGCTAGTAGGCTCAAGGAGATGTAAAAGAAAAACCTCATGAATCTTCCCAAGCTTTAGGACCTTTTGTCAATTACAATAAATATCATTTTAATGAGCTTGCAACTTCATATGATGTAAGTTTATAGAAAATTAAAGTTTTGGAGGAAAAATTAAAGAAAAATGAATTGTTCAGTGAAGAAAACTGGAAGTGACATTCTGCTAATTTAATTCAAGGATTTATTGTAGAAAACGAAAAATTGCAGAACAATTTTAAGAAACAATTGGAACAAGAAAACAAAAAACATTAATAAGAGATTTAACAATTGAGAAAATTACATGAAGATCAAATCCACATCTAGAAAGAATAAGAAAAAAGAAAAAATTCCATTATTGTCACATCTTTGCAATAGGAAATTGAATCTCTTAAATATCAAGTGAATGAGAATAAACAAGCAACACAGAGTCTCAATATTTTCAAAGATCAAGATTTACAAATTTGTCTAATTTTGAGGAAGAATAAAGAAAAGCTCTATAAAAAATTGGATAAAATATCAATGGTTTATCAAGAACTTAAGGATTTAAGTGAAAGAATTATTCGTTGGTAGAAGAAGACAAATCAATTAAAAGGAATTTTCTCTCTATATTTTATTGGGAAAATGAATTCCAATCTATTGAAATTCCAAGAGTTTCTAAGAGAGACAAAAGATTGATGCTTGCTTTGCTAAGTTGCAGGGAGAGAGAGAAAAAATAAATAAGAGCATGTATACAAATGGAATATGAGAAAATTTTATCAATTTGGGAAAATATAACAAACTTTATAGAATAATTTGACCTATCAGGTAGCAAGTCCTTAAAGGAAGCAATTCTAGGAGAATTAAAACTACCTACAGAAGACCTTGTTGCTAAGGAACATGTAGAAACAAAAAACATTACAGTTTGGACACAATAAAGTTTCCAAAAATTTCTGCAACTGCCTTTTGTGCAAATTAGGCTTATTGCCAAGTTTGAGGTCAAATATCATAGGAAGAATAAAGAGGCACAATGATTAATTTCCATCTGTTAGATAAGCATCAATTAGTTTCCTACAATTTATTTCTCTACATTGTACAACGTATATTCACAATGGGAAACTTATGTCAAAGTACATGCACCTAACCTGTTACTTAGTATCAATTACGAAGACTTTGAAGATGAGGAGAAAATCGTTGCTTGCGTGTCAGATTTCAATTAACATACAACATTTTAGAATTTAGTCTTTAGTTTAAAAAAAAATTGTTGAATTTCATCTTCCAAGACCTATTTTATTTTATTGTGTTTTAGGATTTATAGACCTTTATGCATTGGTGCAAAGGGTCCATAATTAGTGAAGATTGTAGACTTGAATGTTTTTAATCAATTTTGAAATGCCTTCTTTTTTCAATACCATTTTTAGTGCTCATGTGTAATGAATTGTGGCATTTATTCTAGTGCATGGTTTTAATTACTTAATACATGTTTATGATTTTATTCTATGACTTGCGTTGTTTGATTCCCAATGAGTATTTGATGACTTTTTTTACAATTCATTATGAAAATTTTGCAATTTACATCTTTTTATAATCAGAAATTAGAAAATTGTAGATTGAATTATTCCTAGTTTATCACTAGAGTACAATACTCAAATATAGGAAAATTCGCTCTCCTCTATGACATAGAAATTGTTATTAATTTACTTCAAATTATGCATCTGTAGATATTCCAGAAAATACTAAAACAAATGGCTGGATAGTATCAAAATCATAAAATATTTTTGGAGCTTTTATTTAATTGTTTAGCCAAAACTTATCTGTTCAATCTTTTGAATTCAATTTCAGTTAGGAATTTATGTTTCATGATATTATGTGTAATTTTATGCTCATTTAAACCTTTTGATTGTTGGTATTTAGATTTGTTAAATCATTTGTTAGATGAGCATTATAGTTGATATTGGTACATACATAATGCACAAAAATTTGGAGCAAGTGTTTGATGAACATAATTTCAAGAAAATATCTTTTGTTTCTGTATTGCAGATATATAAGTTAACCTCAAATAGTTCACAAATTATTTGTATTGCAAAACCTTTTTCCTCTATATGTCGATATGCATATTGCAGTAATTAGTTTATAGTATAAGCTTGTGAATCATTGATATATTTCTCTTGTTCAATGTTTCTATTATCGAGTTGTTGTTTTAAGCAAATAGTAGCATTATTCTTACTACAAATGAAACAATTTTAAAAATCCTGTGCAACTATTTTTTTTCATATTAGACATATCGAAACATAATGCAGGTGTGAAAATAGACTTGAACAAACAGTCACTATAGTCATTGATATTTTGTCCATAGATCTATAAACCTTGTTCAACTAAGATTTGATCAACTGTTAATATGTCAAAGTATATAAGTGAGAACTCATATGCACATTTTCATGGCCCAATTTCTTCGCACAATTTTTCCACATACATAGTTTTGATTATATTGCAAAATATTATATTCATGGTCATTAATGGCTGGATTGAACTGTAGATATTAGTTTAATTTTAGGTTTATATAAACATAGGGACCTTGTTACAAGTGCTATTCAACCATACAAAAATGAAAATAAAATAAAATTGGAACTTTGATTGAGGACATATTGACTTGTTCCCAGAGGATTTTTTCCACCAGTGAACTATTTCTCTTATAAATTGAATGCAAGCATATTAATTGTTCCAGTCATAATTGTGTCTTGATCCCTTTTCACATTCACAATGCTTATAACATATCATACTCATGTATTTCTTGTTAAAATGTTTATCATTGCATATGACACGTTAAACTTACCATTCTTTTGAGTATTGTTATACAAGTTTCCTCTGCAAGATACATTCCACTAGTTCTCATTGCATTGTTGTTTCTTGTTATGTATCTATGCCAATATGTCCATGAAAACTGGTATGCCTATAATATGAAGCACAACATGATAGTGAATTCCATGTTGAACTCCGGTTGCACAATGAGTATGCCTAGAGTCACAGAAAAGGAGTTATTATACATAAAGCTAGCAAAAGGAATTGAGCAAATACTTGCACATTTTGTCAAAAATATCTCTACCAATTGCTATGTTCTTGTATTCATTTGTGTCAAGTATTTAGCTTTGAATACAATTGCAACTATAGAAGCCAAAGTTATCATATTGTTGTTCTAACAAAGTAGATCTTTTGAGAACATATGCTATTTCTTCAGATCAATTAGTGTTCATGAAAATTGTTCTTCTAGAAGCTGAATAAAAAGACCAACAAAAACCGACATGCATTGCTTGTCCACTTGACATTTGTTGTATATTTAGAAATCTGTTTCCAAGTTTGTGAATAACTTTAACTTTGTTGTCTCAAAAATACATACAATTTTTTGCCAAATTTGTTTAAATGCAATTGTAATGGAGCATTCCATTTTTGTCATATAAGACCTGGAATATGTTACTACATGATAGAGGTCTAAAATAGATCGAGCATTTGTGTATCTTTGCTATACTATGTTCTTTTATTGAATTGTCTTAGGTGTTTTTCTCCAAATACCATTATAACAAGACATAAATGTAAATACAAACAGACAGGGAATATAGTTTTTAAGAACCAGTTACTGAAATCATAAAAGGACTTTATTTTGTCATATAACATATAGAATTATGATATCAATAATTGAGCTGAGAGTCAAGAAAATAATTGCCAGTGTGCACACAGTAAACTCTTTTCATAGTCTGTTGGACAAAGGAAAATCCAATTTTCTATATTTCTTTGTTCTGTAATTATTTGGTATGAAACTTATAATCTAAATATTCACCAAATAATTTTCATTCTTGTTGTCATGTTTACAATAAGTTTTTTCCCTTTGTGTGTCACAAAATCAATAAAAACAAAAGCCTTAAATAATTTTTATTTTTTATTTATTTTATTTTATTTTATTTATTTAGTTTTTATTTTTATTTTTATTTATTTAATTTTTTTCCTGTAAACTTAAGTCGCAGGTTGCATTCAAGAAATTTTTGTAGAAAAAATACAAGGTCCTAAATACCTAACCTTCCAACCACACGACCAAGAACTCGAATTAATCATACTTGCTTTTATAAATAATCAGTTGACCTGCCAACCTCGGCATTGTTGGACTTTTGGCCAACCTACTGACCTTCACATTGCCGAACTGTCAAACTACCAATCTTAATGAGTTCATATGGCTATGGTATAATCTAGGCCATGGTAGAATAAACAATAATAAAACAAAAAAAATGTCCGACTGTGTGGCTTCTTGACTGTAAATTTGACTTAAAAAAAACGTGAAAATCACAACAATGATCTTGTACTTTTCGTGCTTTTAGAGTCAATTACTAAAACTCTAGTCTTCTTTATTTGTCTATTCTGCAATTTTTCCTATTGTTCGTCACAAAATGGATAAAAAAAAGAGCCTTTTAATTTTTATTTTCTTTTAGATTTAAATCGCAAGTCAAATCCATAACATGTTGTAAAAAAGAAGTACGAACTTCCAACTACCCAACCTTCCGACGACATGACTACCAATACAGAGAAGCTATGATTTTTTTTAATAAATAACCACTCTGACCTCTGACTTCAACATTGCCGACTGTTAAACTATTGACCTCTTGACTCAAGCAATTCCCAACTGTGAAACTACCAAACTAATGAAAGCACCTAGCTATCAAACGACTCGACCTTTCATCCACCTGACTTAGAACACCGAGTCACTATGATTTTTATAAATAATCCAAATGAACTCTTAACCTCATTTTTGTTTGACTGTGAAACTACCTGACCTCCAGACTGCTGTATTCCTGAGTATCAAACTAATGGACTTTTCGATCTTAGCATTTTCTGACCCATTGAAACTACTTGACTATGGTATAATCGGATGATGATAGAATAATTACAATAAAATAAAAAACACCCAAATTTCCCACCTCTCGATTGTACTGTCGACCTAATATTATGTTAGACATCGAATCTAGGAAAACGAATTGATAAAAAAATGTATCCTCTTAACTACTCGACCACGCAACTACCAACTCGAAGTGACTACAACAATAATGACTGGACCTCTCAAGCTTGAAGTAAATAAATTTTGGCACTACTTTTCTTATGCTAATATGCAACTATTACTCCATCCTGACAACTCTCTGTTATCCACCACATCGCTTGAACCCTACGGATAATCCATGTACGATGTATAATCGTACAACAGTAGAATCATGTTGCCCCAATCACAAGTTTTCCTGACCATGGTCCGAACTGCAACATGATAAGACTTATCTAATTATCTCTATAAATTCATAATTTTCCCCCTTTGTTTGACCTTGAACATCATTTCTTATTTTTCAAGAATGGTTGTGCCATGGCCCTTTGGCTCTGCACCATGCATACTCTTTAGTCGACATTTTGGTATTGTCCTCAAAAACCAGCTGCACTGTTGCATCAACTACCTCCATCTAATCCTCTTGATTGTGGGCTTCTCTCAAGAATTCATTTCGCGAGTAGATCTAAATGAGAACCTTGCCACTTTGTCGAAGTCATACTTAGATGTTGCATGAAGTTACCCCTTCTGAGCTTGGGTCATAGTTACAATAAGGGATTACTATCTCATGGTGTTTATTTTCCTTTAGATAGAGAATTCCTCGCATGGTGGCACAAGATATCTTATAGTTCTTATTTGACAGAATCTTGGAGCCACTTTACATCGGGCTTCCACCTCATCTGCCACATGCCAACTATTCTAGAATGCTTCGAAACTCTCTCAACAGCTCCTCGACACTACTCCCTGTTGTGGGAACAGAAGCTCGTGCACAATAAAGGCTAAAGCCTGTAAAAGCACTACAACAAGACATAACTAGACGGAGTACATTTTTTTGATGTTTCACATACTATTTTCCTATCAGAATAGGATTTTGTAAACAAATATCTTAATGTACACATTGACTGTCTCTGTCAAACAGAGTGACTCTGGTATAGATTTATACATTAATACAAAAGCTCTTAAAAACCAATTTTTTTAACTGATCTTGTTTTAAAATTTAAATAAATCATTGATATCTTTAACTTCATTTTTTTTTGATATCACTAACCATCTAGGGAAAACTGTTATGGGATTCTTCTTTAGTCTGAACTTGAGACACTTTGTAATTACTATTGTTTATTATATTAAATTATTTATTTTTTCGTGGAACCATATGACACATGTGCCCATGCATAATCATAACCACAATTAATATACAAATTAAGAAAATATTGGTTCATAATTGCATAATAGATATATTCAAAACAACACATGTTCCCCTTGCTATTCATCCATCTCTATTACAATGACCATGCAACAAAACCCATTAATAAGAAATTGTAATCATAGAGCATTTATGTTTTTTGTATATAGTAAAACTAAAACTAGCACTCTATTCACATCATCTCTTCCAAGTGCCTCTTTTTCTTTTGGAGCAAGTTTTCCATCCCTCCCTTATTACTACATCCTTGTTCTTGCAATCTGTCCATAAATTTTGTTCCCTTTTGCTCCTTGTATTATTTAAAAAAAGCATGGACCTGAATATTTTCCTAATGCCATTTAATTGCATGAACCATCCCCTTTGCTTCATGCAACACTAAGCATTTAAATCTTATCGTCAAGTTTAGGTTTCTTCTTTGCCCAATAAACTGTATCATCCCTAACAAGAATTCTCTATTCCTAGTTCTACAATACATGTCCTCAGACTAAGTCATCTCTTTTTTTTGTTATTCCAAACATTGCAACATATGTACATTCTTTATACAATGCAACACATGAACCTTTGTTAAGACTATGACATAGACAATAACGCTTCTGAAAACTAATAACCAACAAATATCCTTTTGTACTCTCTAGTCTTGTTTGCTAATTTCATGCAAAGTGAAGCAAATGTCAATTTGCTCTAGCTGTTTACTTATTGATTTTAGCAAATGGGTTATCTATCAAACTAATAACTATAAATATCAGTACACAATTAAACAAAGAAAAAACAACGCAAATGTCAGTTTTGCAAAAACATAGCTAGAAGTAGTTTTTGAAAAAAAAACTTGTTTTCCCATTCCATGTAAATAAATACCAATAAAAATAGAATCAGCTCACGATTTTTTTATTTTTTATTATTAAAATCCCATGCTTTTTCTTCAATTAAGAATGATTTATCAAATTACACTTGGAAATTTTGTTTCAATACTTTAAAATTAGAAACTAAAATAGAATAGTTTGATATTAGTTTCAAAATAATTGGCCTTCTTTTTTTTTTAAAGAAATTGGTTAGGTCTAAACTTTCCTTGTATATATGAACTCAAGCTTTAGGTTCATTTTCTTCTTCACACATAATATCATATGTAATTGAACTAAAAACTACATGCATATGAATCATGTGTACAAATAAACAGTGACATGCCATGGTGGCTCTTATTAATATTTATATTTAATATAAATAATTACTAATAGTAAATAATAATTAACACTTAATTAATAATTTACATATAATTAATAAATAAATATAATAAATAACATTAATAATAATAATAATTATAAATATAAATATTTATATAAAATTATTTTTAATTTAAATTATATATTTAATAATAATAAATAAATAAATTAATAATAATAATAATAATTAATTACTAATTACTAAAAATAAAAAATTATATTATTTTCAATAATTA
The DNA here is from genome assembly GCA_031772625.1 of Pinus tabuliformis. Classification (NCBI taxonomy): domain Eukaryota; kingdom Viridiplantae; phylum Streptophyta; class Pinopsida; order Pinales; family Pinaceae; genus Pinus; species Pinus tabuliformis. The sequence goes on along the minus strand of CM062804.1, from coordinate 230,179,337 downwards.
AAAATATTAGATATAAATTGTTAATAATTAATAATACTTATTAATTAATTAATAATAATTATAATTGTTAGCAATTAATAAAATTAATAATTATTGTTACTTCGTGGTACTCTGTGGAGAGTACCACTGTCTGGTGCTCTGATACCACAATTTAGTAGGGGCTTCACTAAATCTTGCAACAGCAACACAGCTAAATGGCCTTGTCGAGTCTCTTCTTTGTCTTTATCACTTATCCTACTTTACACACCCATACACAAACCTACTCAGGTATTTCACACTCTAGCGACCTTTCTTCATGGCTTCCCTCACCTTCTTACGGTCTTGGTGTCCCTTCTACCTTTTGGCGAACCTCTGGCAAACCTCAAGTAAGCATAATTGAGATAGATACTACCTCGATAGACATTTGATGCATAACACAAGTACTCATATGCGGAACATGAAAAAACTCTTTTTATTAATTTCAGAAAGGATTTTTATAAAATTGATTGTGTTCGCATTAAAAGAGCAAATACACACAAATCACACACATAGACTTTCTATAGATCTGGCCACTTTAGGTTCTTATCTATGCCGAGCACACAAATACACAGGCTTCTCAGATCTCCTAAGACTTTTTAGAGGTCTCTTCGTGATGCAATCAGATCAAACATGCATCTGTAGTTGCAGAGCAGGAAGAAAATACTCTAGACACACTAACACACAAATTTTTTCACTCCGACTCCAAATGCCAAGAATGAGCCTTACTCCTTTCTTATATAGGAAAAGGAGGGGACAAACATCCAACAATCAGACAAACAAATTTAGTACAATTATTTCGTCAGTCGAGGAGATGTGGCTCAAAGTGCACCAAAAGTCAGAGAAGTGCTTCGAGCCTCATGACTGAAGAATCTTCGTACTAAGTTATACTGTAGGAGATTGAATAGATCCTACGGAAAACAACTTTACAGAGTGGATGTTTTGAACAGAAAAACCCACGAAAAACTGGTCACAATTTGTCCTGTGACTAGACATCATTATTACACTGTGGAGACTTTGAGGACAAGTCCATGGAAACCATCTTTTAAGTGGGGTCATCTAAAACTGTAATTTCTAGAAAACAGAATTTTTTATACAAATGTTCATCCCATGCTTTTCTATATATCCTTCTAACTATCATGGGCTTGTTTAATACAATTTGATGTTTTATTTTAGTCATAACTAGCCATTCATAATGCCTAGTCATGTACTGATCTAAGATTTCACACTCAGAGAGATGATGAAGATCCCTGACAGTCTTACATGGAGTATGAAAATAATCAAAATTATTATTTTCAAAACAGAGGTTGCACTGCATCCTGGAGTAAGATTCATAATAGATAGGATCAATGGCTATTTTGTTGACACCGTAGTCGATCCACCAATCCTGTAGCCAATCACACTACTGATTTCTCTGCATAGCTCCTGTTGATCCAAATTTTAATTTTGTATAATGGGTTTCATTCTTTCCATCAACATTTAAGATATCCCACCACAATTTCTTGTATCCTGCAAAATTATAGATAGTGTCAGGAAATATCAGATTTGGATCATTTCTAGGCCATAGAGCCGCATTATTTGTCATGATAGGCCAATGAGTATTTCTGGTTCGATTTATACAGAAATATTTATGATAGACTCTGCGTCTATCTCCTCCTTCTGACCAAATCATGGTGAGGTCATGAAAATCACTCCTCAAGGATTCTTCTGCTTGATATGCTGCTACCATGTTTCTTGAATAAACCATATCATGGATCCATTTTCTCCCTTTTGGGTATACTTTCCTTTCTGGAACCAAATGTTGAATGTCTATGTGGGCTTGAAGATTTGCATCTAACACTTTGGTGTTTCTCAGCTGCCAAGTTGGTTTCCAACTATCTCTATATTCTAACCAACTTTTATCTTCAGGAATGGATCTTAATACTTCCTATTGTTGATTTTGATCCCACTCTGTGACTATTACCATGACATGTTGTTGCTGTATATATTCTCTGATTAGAAAGTCAAGCAAACAATTTAGTGATCCTTTGATATGTTCAACTTGAAAATCAAAATTAGCAAATAATGCTTGCCATCTAGCAAATTTTGCTTCACTAGGCTTCTTGATGTCTTTAGTTAGGACTTTCTTTAAGGCAGAAGCATCTTTTCTTAATAAGAAATTCTTATTGACTAAGTGGATTTCAAATTTGTCAATAGAATTCCATGCAGCTTTTACTTCTTTTTCAAGTGTGGAGTAATTTCTTTCAGCGGGATTCCAAGTTCCAGAAGCAAATTGAACTATCTGTTCTTCACCATCTTTCTTTTGTTTGAGTATACCTCCCCATCCGAGGTCACTGGCATTTGATTCAACAATTTTAAAAGCATTGTCGTCAGCAACATATAAAATAGGAAGAGATTTTACTTTGGCTTTGATGTTTCTTACAACACTTGTATGAGCATCAGTCCAGGGCATAGGATTTTTCTTGAGTCTTTGGTTTAACAAATTTCTGTCCTTAGCACAATCCTGATAAAAATTACTGACATAATTTAGACAACCAAGAAATCTCTGAAGCTGAGTTTTGTCTGTAATTGTATCTAGAAATTTATCTGCAAAATCGAGGGCATGCTTCTGTAGAGTTATCTGGCCATTCTGGATTGTATGGCCAAGTAATTTGATAGAAGTTTGAAATAATTCAATCTTCTTTTGGCTCAAAACCAGTCCATTTCTTTTGAACACCTGGAGGAAGATCTGTACATGCTTGAGATGATCATGAATATTCTTGGAGAAAATAATAATATCATCTATATATACTAACAGCCAATCAAAATAAGATTTGAATATGGAATCCATGACTTTCTGAAACTTTGATGGGGCATGTTTTAACCCAAATGGCATGACATTCCATTCATAGTGTCCAACAAGCACACTGAAGGCTGTCTTGAATTTATCCTTTTTTGCTATGGCTACTTGCCAGAATCCTGATTTGAGATCAAATTTTGAGAAAACCTTTGCTCTCGCAATTCTGCTTAAAAGGTCACCTTTATGGGGTATTGGATAAGTATTGTCTGCTAGGACAGAATTTAGAGGCTTGTAGTTTATAACCAACCTGGGGATTCCTTTAATTTATTCAGACCTTTTGTTAACCTGGAATCCATAACAGTTCCAGGGATTGTCAGACTCTCTGATCAATTTTTTATCCAACAATTGTTTTATTTCTTTCTCACAGATATCTCTGTATTCTTTACTCATGGGAATAGCTTTACTCTTGCAGGGCCTTCCTTCATATTCTTATTTATAAGGCAGTTCAATAGAATATTGCTTTCTATGCCAGAAGGCATTTGGTTCTTTGGAACAACATTCCACTGCAATCCTTTTCCTGAGTTCAATTTTTTTTTTTTTTTTTTTTTTCTGATTCAGAGGATTCCTTAATTGTTCTTCTACCTGGATTGAAGATTTCAAATCTTTGAATTCAAGCAACTTAGACTTAGCTTTATCCAGTTCTTGCATGGCTTGAACCATAGTAGATACCCTAGGACTTGAAACATATGGCATTTCAATTCTTTTGGGTCCTCCATGTGAGGTAGGGACAGTAATGAAGTATCCGGCTTTATTTCCTTTTAACTGGACAGAACCATGTGGTTCTACGGCTGCTAAGAAGACATTTCCTAAGATACAATCAACAAGAATGTCTGCTACTACAAATTTGAGTTTAATGCAGTGATGATCAAAACATATGGAGGCTTTAGGAACCTCATACTTGAGAGTTTTGTTTCCCAGGCCAATAACCTTTCTATTGGCTACAACCCAATACTTAGCTGGGATAACTTTAGTATTGAGAATATTCACATCTGCACCTGAGTCAATTAGTGCAGTTAGAGAAAATATTTCACTTTGGATACAAACATCTATAAGAACATGATGCTATTGGTATTCAACCATGAGGATCCTCATTTCTTTGAAACCTGTTGTGGCATCCCTTTGTCCTTCACCAATCTCAACCTTTGATTCACTAGAACATGGTGCAGTATGCAATGTATATGCATTTGTATGTGCATAAACATTTTGTGCCAAGGGCTGTTTTCCTTTTTCTAGCTATTCTACTTTGGATTTTAAAGTAGATATTTCTTCTTTAAGACAATGGATTTCTCTGCTTACCTCCCACAAAGTGAGTGAACGAACTTTGTCCTGCGGTTTATGTCTTTGAAATGATCTGGTGTTCCTTTCATAGGAGGTGTCGAGAAGGAGTGGCTTCTTAGAATTTTTTGAAGTCTTTGAATATTGAAGCTGGTCTACAAAGGCTTCAAGGAGTTTATTCTTCATGTCTCCTTATTCCATAGCACAGATTTGTGCAAGAAGTTTTAGTTCTTCTTCTTTTACTGTTTGGGCCATCAATACTTTTTCTTTAAGCTATTTAACAGGTGATTCATCAATAGAAAAATCAGTATAAGAATCAGAATCATAATCTGAGGAATAATGAAATTGATAATCATCTGATTTTGAACAAAGACATGGCTGAATATGAGCATTAAGCTCTTAGGCTGATAAGTCATAAGAGGATGAACTGAAAGAATCTGCAGATGATTCTTCAAGCTGTTGTTGTTGTATTTGTTCATGAATTACAACATTAGGACAATGATCTGTCTTATGACTTCTAGACCCACATCTCATGCACAGCGGTTGAGGTTCTATTTTGACAACTTTCTTCTGGACATTTAAAAGCTGTGATTTCCTGCCTCTGTTTCTCTTAGATTCTTCACCAATTGGACATTTGTTTGAAGTATGGCCTATCTGGCCACATAACCAACAAGTTAATTTATTCCATTTCTCCACTTTGGAGCTATGGAGATGGATGTCAGATGGCTTGTAGTAATGGGTCTTTGGGATATATTTGTAATATCCTTTTTTGGACTTCCATGGGGACCTTCTCTTACCTTTTTCAAACTTGGTTGTTTGTTTCTTTTCTTTTCTCTTGGCTTTTCTCCTCTTGACTAGAGGATCTTCAACATTTAAGCCATATTTGTTGCAGATGGATTTACTGTTAGGCAATCTTGAGAGTTTTTCTAAATATTTATTTACTTTAGAACTCGTGCAAAGACCAACCAAAGAATTAGTAATGATAGAATATATTTCACCCCAAGTAAAAGACTCAAATGGTAACTGGAAGACTTCTTGTAGATGAATATAATCTACAAATCTGGAAGGAAGAGCTGCAAGGTATACTTGTTTCCATAGTAGATTTATAGAGTCTTTTACCTCATAGATTTGCTGCATCCAATCTCTGTGAAAGTCTTCATATTGAGACATCTTATTGCATTTAAGATTCATCAAAATTATTTCATGTTTGTTTGCAATTTCTGTCTCTGAGCCACACCAATGCTCTACGATCATGGAGGTGAGGCCTCCAATCATATTATTTTGAGGTGTACCATCAGTGTTGTGAATTATATCTCCATCTTCATCTTTGAGAAATTCTTTTTCCATTTTTTCTAGTAGAGTTGGGGATGATTCAGTTTCCCACCACCATAGGAGAGTTCTTGTAAAACACTGGATGATAGTTTTCCAGGCTTCTATTTCATCTTTCCCTCTCAGGCACATAAGCTTATACTCAGTAAACATCATACCAATCATTTTCCTTATTTGTCCCACACTAAGATTATCAATATTCCATTCTCGATGAGAGTCTAGAAAAAAGGTATGGGTTTCTGGAACCTTTCCTTTACCACTAAGATCAGGAGCTGAATATTTGCTGAATTGACTTTCCAGTGGCTCATATATTGGTAAGATTTGAGATTCTGGTTCTTTCTCTGGTTCCTTGAATAAGGATGCAATAGAAATCTGGTCAGAAATATCAGTCTTTTCTTTAGAAGATTCTAGTAAAGACTGTGAGGCTTCTTTTGGGAATAGATGAGGAAATCCGTCAACTAGCTTGATAGGATCTTGGATTTGAATATTCCTTTTGTATAGGAAGGAAGTAGGAACTGGCTTCTTAGACTTAGTTACATGAACCTTATCAATTTTTTCAGCTAAGTATGTTATGAGTCCTTTTATAGAATGCATTTGATCTACAATTTTATCTTCTACATCTTCCAATTTATTTAGGGATTATCTAACATAACTCTTTACAACTGAAGAGGAAAAATGTACATCATTTATACAAGTATTTACACTATTGATTGAAACTTGAAGATTATCAAACTATTCTTTTACAACAGAAGATTTTGTAGAACTCATTTCCAATCCTTTGATGGCTGTATTAGTCCATTTTAATTGCTCACTGGCATTTTGAATTCTACCATCGATGCCTAAAGCATTATCATCCTTTAATACTAAAGGGATAGCCTTTGCTAAGTTCTGGGCTTCTCCAAGGATGATTCCCTTATAAGGTGGAAATGTGGAGGGAGTTTCAATCTTACTACCGTCTAAGGCAGACCAAGAGTGTTGTATTGTAGAGGAAGATGCAACGTCAGTCATCAGAACATTTTCTGGCTGATTCATGTCTTTCCAGAGATAGAAAGATATCCAAGTCTTTTTTTTTTGCATGAAGTTTTTCCATTCTTGGGACATCTTAAGTTTTTCTTCAACTGTATAGGTGAGGCCAAAAATTTCTACCTTTGGATGGGTATAGATATCCTAGTTTAACATTTCTTTCATCCATTGAGAATCTATTTTGTGTTTTATACAACCATCCATTAGTGTGAAAAACTTATGCATTTCTGGGACTGACGGCTTCTTGCAATCATTTGGAACCGTGCTGAACCTTGACTCAGGGATTAAGTCATTCATTTGTTCAAGATAGCCTAGACCATATCTTGGCATATTTGTTGGTCTCATTTTGCTAAACATTTCTGTAAGTCGAGGGTCTTCACCTTCTAATGATGGGAGTTCATGCATCATCATTACATGGTCAGTTTCATGTGGAAAAGGAATATCTGAGCATTTAGGATTTGGACATGGATTAACTGTAGTGGCAGGTCTCTTATCCTGGGATGATGATTTGCATGAATGACCATTTCAGCAAGGCTACTTAGATTCACAAATGATTTACACTCGGGACAGATAACTTCTAAAGAGGAAAAATTTACTATTTGGGCAAACTCAAATAGAGAAATATGTTTACAGGAATTTGAAGCTGAACTTGAAAAAATAGTATCAATGTAAAGGGGATCTCTATATAATGGTGAACTTTTACAGGCTTGATCAATTCTTCTTTTGTCTATAGTAGATCTTCGAGGAAAAGACAGAATAGCAGAGGATTGGTCTTCTTTGATATTTGTAGAGGTTATCTGATAAATTATACATATAATTGGACAAACATTTTATAACGAAGTCAACTCCATTTATTTGATATTGAAATTATTGTTGTAGACTTAACTGCAGCAAATTTTGGGTAATCAGGGGTAAATTTCTCATGAATCGTTAGCTTAAAAAAAAGTATCAATTCCAGCCCGAGAAAAAAATCTCTATGTAGTCTGGGAATTGAATCAATTAGCCATTGATAATTCTATGTTTATTTGTTATGGTAAAGTATTGTTATCAAATCGGGTGTAAATTTCTCATGAATCATTAATTAAAAAAATTCCAACAATCGAATCAATTAGCAATTGATAATTCTATGTTTGTTATCGTAAAGTTTTGTTATCAACTCTCTATGTAAATTGAAATGGTAGATTCATCTTTGAAATAACTTCATTGACCAAATTATTATTTGATATCCAAGAGACATCATAGCTGAATTCCAATTCAACACTTCGTTAATTTCTTATTTGTTTGAGACAACTATTAATACTATTGATTTTGTTCCATGCCTATTGAATATTTAAGGTGGTAATAATCACAAATATAAATAGTATAATTTATTGATATTATTAATTTAAAATTATAATTATTATAAATTTTAGTAAATTTAAATAACATAATTTAAATGTTAAAAATAAAAAAATTAATGTAAAAAAGTTGAAATTGCATTTATATTTGAAAAATTGTTAGATGTAACATACAATAAAGTCAAATTAAGTGTAACACTTATAATTACTGTTAGAGATTAGAGGCACTTTATAGTATAGTATATGAGGGAGATGTTGTCACATAATGTTACATTGAAAAATTTACAGTGTAGTGTATGAGGGAGATGTTGTCACTTAAAGTTACATTAAAAAATTTAAAAAATATAGGTCGGCAAATTAATGAAAAATAAAAAATAATATTGAATATGTGGACTCAAATAAACTTTTTTCGCATAAAAACACATATATACAATAATAATATGTTAGGTCCCTATAATACTAGTGTATTCCCTCATTGTTATTGTAAGTGTAGCCCCCTTATTGTTATTGTTGTGCCCATGTAGTCCCCATATTGTTATTATTGTGCCCCATAGAAGCCCACTATTGTTATTGTTGTGCCCTTACATTATTATTGTTATGCCGACTTTGATTATATTGTGACCCCTTAGATTCCTATATATAGAAATGAGGTTTTGTCATTGAATTATCCAAGAATTGTTCATTTATGTAATGTAAAGGAGGTTCCCCCTCAAAGAGGATACTTTTTAAGTCGTTGATCTATCTATTTGTGAGCTGGTTGCATAACATAATATTATTGGTCATGAAAGAAAATTAAGTCTCGACATAATTCAAGAAAACAGAAAGAGTAGAGTATAAGTATTGATGCAAAAAAATTTAGGTAGTGTATGATTGTTCTTCAAAAAGTAAACTATGTCATTTCTAACCTATAGTAATGAAATAAAATTAAATTTTGAAACTCACTAGGTTATAGAACTTACCAAAGTCCCATTCCTCATTCAGCTTGGAAGTACACAAAAAATATTAGATTAGGTTTTGTCTATAATGTAAAAAATCATACAGATTATTTGCCAAAACTTTAAACTACTTAAATATAGATCAAATCTTATTAAATGTAAAATGTTGCATGAAATTATAATGCTTACAATACTAAAATTCTTGAAAGATTAAGTAAATTGATATTATAATTAGAACTTGTTTGTGTGAGGTAAAATTTATCAAAGTAAAATGATAATTAGCATTTCAAACATATAAATATTATAATTAAAAACATTTTTGTGTGATTTAAAAAACAAGAAGTATTTTTGTTATAAGTGATATCATAGTTAAAATCTTTTGTGTGAGTTAAAATTTATCAAGTGAAAAATAATAAGTAGATTTGCATATCAAGAGATCTCTTTTCACTATAAAAGAGGATTAAATCACAAGAGATTTGATCCATCTAGGTGTCCTCTCAGCACTTGGTAGATTCCAAGATAAAATAGAGACTAATAAATAAAATAAAAGTAAAACCCATAATATATATTTATAATATATGTTAATTTTAAGTTATTTATGATTATTATATATAAAAGAACTATTATATTATATTATGTTTGGATTATATGTTAATTTTAAGTTATTTATGATTATTATATATAAAAGAATTGTTATATAATATTATGTTTGGATAAAATATATATAACATCAGGTGAAATTTATTTATTAAGTTTTTAATAATAGAGTGTCCTCATAATGGTACCGCCGCGTAATCTGAGGTTTAAGAATCTATTTAAATCCTTAATCTTTTTTATTCCAAGTACATATTTAGTGTTTAGTTGGTGGACTCGTATATCGGTCACCAATGGCCATTTGTGTTCACAAATAGAACCTTTTGAAAGGAAATACTTGTGCAGTTTCTCAATTTCCTTGAACATGTTTATTGGAGCTATCGATGGAAACAATAAAAGAGTCATTATCATATATTGGATCATCCATGGAATTGATTCTTCAAATGAAGGGTCATTATCATATAGATTGGATCATCGATGAAAATGAGTGTATAACCCTCTTAAAAGGGACCAAGGATCTCATACAATCTGCAAAATTTTTGAGATAATAACTGGAATTTTCATTTCTATGTACCCACTCAAGAGCACTTGAGGGAGGAACTTATGAGGAAATGAGAAGTGGAGAAGGCATTCCTCTCTGTTGTGGGGGCTAGATAATATGGATTCTTTAAAGTTGATATACTTTTAGCAAAATTTTACAGTGAGAATTGTGTTGTGACTCTTATTTAGATTGATTTAGAAATTCATTTATTTTACTTTGCTTTAGTGGGATCATAATTTCACTAAATGTGAGTTTTATAGAGAACCACCTATAATGAAGTGGAAATCACTCAATCTTACCTAGTTTTTGACCATCCTTTGTTTGTACAAATCGATGTTTTAAATTTTTTATGTTGTTTCATGATTTACTTGTATTTGGTCATATAATTTTTTATTGATGTAAGTTTATGTAACCGCCTCAATTTGTCTTTGTAACTTTATAAATTTTGTTTTAGTATTATAGTTTTTCAATTTCAATTAGTTTGACATGAAAACCAATGAGGTCATTTTTCCTCTTAACCAATCAGTGAAATCATCTACTTATTTGGCCTCATATCTAGGCAGAAGTTAGGATAAGGATAAGTAATGAAGAAAATTTGAAACTAAAATGAACTAATGCCACTTTTCACTTAGCATCAATTCCGAAACATTTTGAGCTAAGAAAACTATGGCTTGGAAAATGAAATTATACCCCTTTGTAAACACATAGAAACATGTTGGGCATATATGTCAATGTTATTACATGGCCTCCCAAGGAAAGGCTCACTCTGGAAAAGATAGATTTCTATATGCACAATTGATAAAATCGTTACCTTCTTGCTTAGTGTCATTCATTTGGTTGCTTGAACACAACTTCCTGGTGCGCAACATTATCCCATCTCAAAACTTGAGAATACTGATGTGAGTCTTGATTCTATAGAGATTATAGCTTCCCTGAAGACATTACTCCATTTGTTAACTCTTGTGGTGGGTTACTGGAAGCTAGCTAGCTAACTAGATGAAGTGAGGAATTGCACTAAGTAATACACATTGGTAACATGATAAGCTTGTACTTGATAGAATGCCATTTTTCATGGAATCAAAATAACTTTTGGTTTACCTCATGTTCTTTAATATACCTGATCAATTCGATTCCCTAAAGAACCACTACCTATCACTGAGTTGACTAGTAACAACTGTTCTTGTCTAAACAAATACAGTCCTAGGTCCAGATGATCTAGGTGAAGATCCAATCATACCGGTTCCATTACTAGTAGGAGATCCAACTAGTGGAAATAGACAATCGAAATGGAAAGTGGAGGAGAATAAAACAATAGGTAACTCTCACCTATACCCAACAAAATTTGCAACACAATATTTTGAAAAGTACATACCTGAATTTGATGTCCGTGCACGTCATTCTTGAATATGTTGTTGTTGCTTTGTACCTACAAACCTATATACAACAAAAATAAAACTAATTATTCCATAGAAATTGGAGATGCCTCCTAAATACCAGTGGTATGTTACATATACCAACTATGATAGTCTATTTATTTTTATTTGAGAAAACATATATGCCCAACTTGAACCTGCTAACAATAACCTTTGTTAGCTAAGGAATGCACGACATGGTTATATTTATAATATATATTCTTAAATTTAAAACTCCTAAACTATGAGGCAAATTTCCAAACTTTTCACAATACTTGTTCATTAAGGGTTTATTCACACTTCACATACCCATTACCTACAAAACATACAATGATTTCCATGAAGTGAAACAATTCTCTCTTGAAATCAATGTTGAAAAATTATTTCTAAGGGAGAAACATGACAAGGCTTGTTCCCTGATTGAAAATGAACTCACAATTTCCAAGGGCAATGATGTGGGTGATTCAAAGCCACAAAGTATGTTGGAGGCCAACAATTAACACTTTGTAATGAGTTTAACTTATATGTAATATAAAACAATCATTGGCATATGTGCTGAACGTATCGAAAATAACACCATCATAGTCATTATAGATAAGGAAGATCCTTCGAAATGCTGACACTATACATAATAATTTTATTGTTCTAGAGGGTCTTAAGGAGGTGTACAAACTATTTGTCACATCCACTTTATATTTTTCAATCCATCCCTTTGTTTTCTTTGTTGGATTGTTCTCATGCATTTTCTTTGTCTACACTACAATATGTCTTTGAATGATTGTATGGTGTAATATGCAGGGCACAGGTAAGGGTAGAAACTAGGATGCTTCTAGGAAATGAAATTTTAGGGCACATTCAAACTAACTAAAGTTTTTAATGGTAGTGATCTGTGATCCAAAAAGTTCCCAATAAGAAGAACAAGCTTGGGATGTTTGAGCGAAGATAGTTTCTGGAAATATCTTCATTTCGTTATGAAATTGTTTAAGTCTTGTAGAGTTATTAGGATAAGGCCTTTTCACTTCCATGAGACGCCCATCTTAGATAAAAATAGATGAATGTCCTCTCTCTGAATTCTCTCTTTGAAGAATATGGTCACCTCATCAAGTTGTTCGTAATACAAAAATTGCGGACAAGACAAGAGTATTAACATATTATAGTGTTTGTAAAATGTAAAGTAATGGGCTCCACACAGTGGGGCACATTGAATTTCATTTTTTTATTTTATTTGACCATAGATTTATTCTAAAACAAGCAATAGCAAACATTTCATGTGGGGCACTTGTGTACATGACAAGCTTTGTAGGTTGAATGAAAGTTGAATTTTATTGAAGGTAATGCGGGAGTTTATGATTAACTTGTTGGAGCTTATTCATTTAGAAAGGTAGTGTATATGGGTTCAAAAATTTGGCACCTTGCCACCCTGCTCCACCCCTCCCTTATATTTATTTATTTTTCTAGATAATGGTTTTATCTACAATGGTATTTTGTGTGTTGGTATGAGGGCTTGATGGATCTAACATTATGTGTTTGGCAGTATGTGATGGTGCAGGTGAAAGGGTTGGTAGCAATTTCATTTATGGGTATTGAGGATCCAACAAAATAAAGGGAATCAATGTCCATTGCAGATTTGGGGTCTGATACCAATAAGAATCTCAATGCATCCATTTCAAATATACTAGGAATCAAGCTTTGTCTACCCAAGTCACACTTCTACATAAAGTTCTATGATGTGATGGCTGGTTCTCAATTCCTGCTTTTGTTTTGGTTTTTTGCAAATGGCTTCCCAACTGAACCATCATCTACCTCTGCGGTGTTGATACTATGAATTTGTTTTGCACTTTATTTGGTGGCACAGGGTTGGGGATAAGCTCATCCATTCACAAAAAATGTTCAGTTCTTTCATGGTTTAGACCAATAATGTCAACCTTTATTTTCTATACCAACACAACCAAGAAATTATAGGACTACTCGATTATTATCACACCTGTGCACATCACATTATTCCTTTTGGAGCTTGAGGTCTTTTAGGGTTTTTGGAAAAATAACTTTTATAGGGAAATGGATTTGGAATTTTTTCTTATTTATCTGCAAGTTTGTAGAAGGGCTTGTATTTTTAGAAAAATGCTAACTAGATTCATTTGTTTCTATTGAGAAATGTCGAATTTTGAATGGAATGACACACCATTTAAATATGGAATATCTTTCAATGAAAACTACACCTTTCTAGAGCTTGACATGCAAATTGTAAATAATGCAAACTGGCTTATTGTTTGATTATATGAAGTTATAATGAAATTTGCATATTCGTGTTTATGGAAATTTTCTTGAATTTTATTTCTGCCCCCAATTCAAACATTAACATGAGTCAGGTTAAATAGATATTCGTATTTCAAATTTATGCACTCTATCAAGGATTTTTCTTCTCTACATAGGATTTTCCCTTGTCCCCTTATGGGTGTATCAACCACCAACCAAAATGATAGAAAGAGGATTTATTAAAGAAAAAAATTGTTGTTAATTTGAGTATTATAAACTAGACATATTGAAATTACATTATCCCCATAATAATAATTTCAATGAATTTCCTTTACTTGCAATAGATTTGTTGCTAATATCCTAGCACGTGGTGTTGGTACAAATTTAAAAGGTTGGTTTGAAGTCAATGAGTGTGTGAGAACAATTGTCATGGATAGGATGTTCTACCTTCCTTGACATATCATGGATGTAACTACACTGTTGTGAGGATATTTATAGGGAAATCATGTAGTATGAATTCTAAATATTAAAAGATACTATTTTTCAGAGTACGTAGAAATATAAAATTAGCATATTGTCTTTAGTATTTGCTAAGATTTTCTAGTGGTAGTTGGAATTGTCTTAAGTTTTAACATTCAATAATTGAATCAGGCATACCAGAGTTATTCAAGATAGTGTGTCATGGTTGTGTACTCATTTCTTGTTTGTGGAAAACTATTGCATACTCATCCATCATAATTTTTAGCAAAATAATTTTCTCGAATACTTGAAATGAAAATTTTTGTAAATTGATCAAGGTATTAGTACTTGCACTTAAGATTCTCCAGTAAATGATTGTTTTACATAGAATAATACTTACAAGTTTCGGGACCATAGGATTGTCTCTCATTACTCTGCACTAATACATTTATGATTTCATGTTTTTATCATTTCTAATATGGCATCAACTCTATATTTGATAATTTTGTGTAACTTTGCTCAAACAAATTCATATGGTGAACTTTGATGTGCTAAAATTTCATTTAAATTTGAAGCATTGGGTTGGTGATTTCATCAATTACAAATTAGCATTCAGGAGAGCCCAACTTTTCCTTTCTACAAGCTATGATTTTGATGATAATACTTGTCATTACTATTATCATGTTATGTGATTCCTAGTATTTAGTTGAATGTTTTTGCTACAAAATAGATGAGCATATCCTAGTATAAATTTGATGCTTGATATGAGATTCAACTTCATATCATATGTATGGAAGGCTATGCTTTTGGAACAATCATTTCTCTGGAGAATATTTGTATAAAACATTTCAGGAACATGGAAAGTGTAGCAAATTTGCAACATTCAAACTTCTTTTTCACTTGGTTATGGATTTTAAAGACCTGTGCTACCATAGGTTTACTTCTTCTTCCAAACTTGTTCAATATCGTACAACCTTTATCTTCCTAATGTTTTTAATGCATTACAACTTACTTGGTCCTTCTATAAATATTTAGAGTCATTCTTTTTTATGAGTTTATTGTATGCTTTCATTTATAGTATAAATTGCTAGTGATTCTAAGGGATTAGTTGTTTCTTTGGAGCCTATTATGTCTCATGTATTGACATATCTATGGAATTTCTTCATGGTTTTCTTCATGGTAAAATCTATAAAGTAGTAATTAGAGAACCAAAATCTACTACAAGGCTAATGAATGATAAATAAAATAGTTATTCTAGGTAGAGAGTGGGTGTAATTACAATTCCAACCTTATTATAGAATAACATGTAATAGAGACACATTGTAAGAAAGTTATAAAAATCCATTTAATTTGGACCACAAGAAATAATAATATAAATTAAAGAACATATAAAATCCTAGCATATGATGAATTCTATTAAGTTGCATTGATGAATTTGTGTAAAGAAATCTATACATGGAATTGTGTCATTGAAATTTCAAAATATGGATGTGGTTGACAAACTAACTTTGAATAAAGTAACACATATTCCATTACAAAGGATGAATTACTATCATAAATGTTAAACTCTCACATGGAATAGAAGAAATATGAAAGATAAGCATGAGATGCCTTTATTATTCACAAGATATACATTTATAATACATTGGTGTGACTCTTGGATTCATATTCCAAGGTCTCTTGGACTCCCTTTGACTATTCAACTTCCACACCATAACCCTTAGTGTATTAGGTGTCCAACATTCCATCCCTTAATCCAAAGGGGTATACATGAGTCCAAGAAGAGAGATATAATACAAAATACAATAATTCATAACAAAAATAGGTTGAATGAGCTCTCTAAAATAAATGTATAAGGTGGGAGAACTCGAGGTCTCAATCAACAATGGTTTAAGGATGACCACCAACATTGGGACACTTAGTGAAGTTTCTGTAACTCTTCCAAATCTGGCAAGAAGTTGAAGTCTTATTCTAGAGGAAGTGGTACTTGATTCTTTGAAGAGGGAGACCTTCAACCTGAAAAAGGGAGGTCTACAACATGTAGTGTTTTAAGGAAGGCCACCATCCAAAGGAATGCTTAGTGCGATTCTCTAAACTCTTCCAAATTTGGCAAGAAGATGAAGTCTTCTGCTAGAGGAAGTACTCCTTAATGCTTTGGAGAGGGATAACTTCAATATAGAAAAAGGGAGGTCTGCAACCTATGGTGGTTTAAGGAGGGCCACCAACCAAAGGCATGCTTAGGGGGTTTTGTGTCTCTGTCTACAACTTTTAATCTGGGTATGGCTATATTTGGCTGTAGGCTTAGGCAACAGGTTCAGGTTTTGGCTCAGGCTTTCTTGATGTGGCTTTGAAGCTTGTATATGACCATCAATTTCCCCCCTATTAGATACAAGGTGAGAAGATGGAGAAAACGCAACTGCGAGACCTTTTAATACTTTATTTTCGTAGGAGGCTTGTTTTTGAAGCATCTATTTGAAGAATGGGTGTGTTGACCACAATTCTTGCACGTGTGAAGATAAAAATAGTGATATTTCACATGGCCAACTTGGTCACAATGTTGGCATTTCACAATCTGTTGTGAATGTGGAGTAGAATCTGGAATAGGTGAAGGTGAATTGTCATGAAGAAATCCAACATTATGAAATTTGATGGGCTTTAAGTAATCTGGAATATGAAAGGACACCTCCTTATCATATCCAAGGCCTATTTTGTGCTTTTTGTTGACAAGATATTCCTAAGGTCTAATGATTGGATTGTGAAGTGCAGGATAAATTTCTGCACCTGCATGCAAATCTTCTCCTGAAATGGGCAAATGATGGGAGTCAACCTCAATGTTACTGATTTGACCACTTTTTGGCAACTGATGCGAGTCTGTGTCAAACTCAAACATAGGATTTTTCTAAACAACAACAAGTTCGGAATGATGCCTTTTTCTGTTGTAACTCATCTCACTGGAATTGAGATTCGAGTTGTAGAAATCCGATTGTTTCCTGTACATTTTGGAGACATGTTTGAATGTTGACAGGAGAAGCTTTGTTTATTTTTACTCTGTCATAAATAATTGAATGTATTATAGTATTCAGTGACTCTAATACATTATTGATTTGAACCATTTTGTCAACAAATCAAGCTCAACAAATAAAGGTGTCGATTTCCACTAAAAATTCACCTTTCAACACTATTTATAAACTGCCATTATACTTTATGCCTTCATTATACATTGTGTCATTAATACCTTGATTACACCACCAAAATTGCATGCATTTTTTACAATCAAAGGAGGCCAACTCACCTTTTCCCACCATCTTCTACACCACAATGTTCAATGTTGGACTTTAAAATGATCTTACCTTACTTCACCTAGCACCAGAATGACCTAGCCTTCACTTAGAAGCAATATGACCTGATCTTATTTTCTGCAACCCAAGATGAATAAAAATCTAGAATAAAAAAACTTGAAATCTTGACCATGAAGATAATGTTGGGCAATTTAATTGCTTAAATTTCTTTTATTAAATTATCGACCAGGGAAACTTGTAAGCTTATGATGATGCTAGCAAAATATATGCAGGAGTAGGTAACTAACTCTATGTCTAACTAAATTATTTACGATTCAATATAATATGCAAGGGAAGAGGCTCCTAATTAAGGAGGTCCTGGTTGTCCTTCCCTACAGTATCATAGATTGAAAAGAAATCCTTGATTACATAAAACCAGAAACTTGAAATAAAGACAAGAGAATGAACTTTAATTGTTGTTCAGATTCAAATAGAGAGAAAGACTAACTTAGTCTCTTGATTGTCCCCTCATATACTAATCCAAACTAAACTAAGATTCATTCATAAGCATAAGAAATGAAATAACTTGAAACATAAAAGCAAAAGAATGAATTTCAATTATCATGCAAATCAAATGGAGGGAGAGCCTAACTTAGACCCTTGGTTGTTCCCTCATATGCTTGATAAGATTTTAATTTAAAACTCATTCATCAATCACAAACAAATCCTCAAACATCTAAGCAATGAAATAAGATCTATTATGAAATAAAAT
Source organism: Pinus tabuliformis (assembly GCA_031772625.1). Lineage (NCBI taxonomy): Eukaryota > Viridiplantae > Streptophyta > Pinopsida > Pinales > Pinaceae > Pinus > Pinus tabuliformis. The sequence continues at coordinate 230,161,272 of CM062804.1, read as the reverse complement.
GTTCCTTTGATCCTTTTAGAGTGAGCTCAATTCTCCTAAGAACAAAGTGACAAGTTATTCCATAAATTCATATACTACATTAACACAATTTATATCTAAAACTATATAATGGAAATTTATGTAAAATGAAGCTTTATTTTATTTCATCATAAGTTGGATACATGCTCCAAGAGTCCTCCCTTTGGAATGGATGAGGTACTCCTATTTATACAATGGGATGAGATAACAAACTCATAATGATGATCCACTAATCTCTCTTTAGTTCCATACATTTCTCAACCATCTAGAGACATAACCCCCTTTTTGTCCTTGATCTTCTCCATGAGATCATGATCTTTTCCATGAGGCTTATCTTATCAAATTCGAATTTGATCATTCAAGGCCACATAAAGATGCCCTGGAAGCTTCCTTTGTACCTACACATGTCAACAAACTCATTCTAATTGTTAGGTATAAGTATAAGCATATTATTTTCTAAAGTTTAACCATAAATCCACTTTAAAATGTTAAGAATTAATAAACTTTGGAAAAGCATAGTTATAACCCAATAATGAGGTAAATGTAATGATGTGGAGGTGGAATGGAGGTGACATGAAGGTAAATGTGAAGGTATTGAAGAATAATGGAGTGAAAATAAGGACTATTTTGAGGCCCAACATACCCCCAAACTGAAGGTATTGCATGTCCTCATGCAATCTATTACATTACTTTTTGATATTTGAGCTTTGGCTTAAACTCTGCATGATATCATTTACTTAACTTTTGCAAAGCGTTTTTGATGAACTGCAACTTGGTTGGTTCTTGTGTTTCAACCATATTTTGTTTGTTGCATTCAATGTATTATCTTTGCATATTGATAATGTGATTTTTATTGCAGAGTATTTTTGTTGGAATGCATCATGGTTGGTTCTTGTGTAACAACCATGATTGTGTTGGCATCCAATTAACTTTTAAATACTTTTGACAAAGCCATTTGTATGCTCATGTAATAGTGAATATATTTTGAAGGTAAGTGGGGTTTAGAATGTGATATATGAATGTGGATGTTATATGAATGTGACAAAGTATGTATGTAAATGTATCCTTCCCCTTAAACGGATGGTTTGGGCAATTATGTGAAATGAGGAAAGGAAGTGAAGTTTTTCCAAAAATTATTATTCTAACTTTTCAAGGAATTTAATGGTTAAAAGTTAGAAAATATCATACCTTAACTTACCCTTCCAAAAATGGATGAGAGTTGTGCACGTGTGGCTACAAAAACTGTTGTTCATAGTCTTCTTTACTTGGTCATGAAAATGGTGGATGAAATCGAAAAAGTGAATCTTTTATTGTTGCTGCATCTGCTGTTGAATCTGTTGTTGGATCTTCTGCTGAATGTTCGGAATCTGCTGCTAAATGCGGCTGAAAATGTATAAGGCTTGGAAGGTATACAAAATATAGAAGTTACATTCCCCCCCCAGCCTTATTTATTGACTTGTCCTCAAGTGATGACAAACTGAAAAATAATGAAAGGAAATTGGCTTCATCTGCTACAAAATATGGGTCTTCAAGTCTTCAACGCTCGATGGCACAAATCTTACTATGTGATTAAATGTGTCGATGTCGAACATAGCAAGAAGTTGTTGACTTAGTGGCCATTAATGAATGCCCCTAGCCAACACAAGAGCTCCCACCATTGATTCCAATGGGAGTCAGGATGCCTAACACATCTTTGTAGGTACGAATAAATTTGTCGTGGTCGAGTCACCTACAAGATCCAACAAACAAGGGATATTAATGTACTCCCATTGTTCATTGGCAAGAGTACTTGCCATTAAGGCATGCAAGCCTCTAGGTGTTTTTTCAATGATACTTAGACTCTAGGACTTTGACTCAAGCAGGGTTTTATTGGCAGAAATGAAGGGGAATGGTAATGACAAGGAAAATGGCAATAAGCTTGTAAGGAATGGATGTAAGGAAATGCATGGTGTATGAATAAGAACTCTTGCTGTGAAAAATGGATATGGAAATGTCATGCTTACAATTGGTGGAATTCAAAATCTTTTTCAGAAAGGGAGGTGCAAGGTAGTGGTTGTGGAGATGGATTTGTCTTCAGAATTTTTCATGAATTTAGTCTTTGGAAGACTAATTGTCGTCACAATGCAATCTCCTTAATGATCACTTTATTATCCTGTAACTTGTAGAAAAAACTTGGTAGAAAGAAAACATAAGTTTGTTCAAGAAGAATTGTGCATTTCCTTCATGATTCTTACGCAAAAATTTCATACCAAATAAAATAGATTTAAGAAAAATAAAAGTGTTGAAAGTAACTCAATCCATGATATCAGTTTCAATCCATTTAAAAATAACCATGAAAAATAATACTCCCTATAATGTGCTCGGCAAAAAGATTGACATGAGAAATATCTGTTTTGTTCTGCATATTAGTATGTCACATAAAAGCATTTAACAGAAAGATGTGATGAGTTAATGCCAACTTGAAGCTATCGAAACAAGAATCCTCCAATGTTTGATAAATCGATTTTTGAAATTTGTTTCCAAGTATTCCATTTTTTTTTATTTTCAAATCTGTGTGAATTTTGTGAACTTTTTTTTTTTTTTTTTTGTTATTTTTTTTTTTTTGTTTTGTTATTTTTTTTTTTTTTTTTAAACAACAAATTTTAAAAAGAAAATATCAAAAGTAATAAATAAATGAAAACATAATTTTTTTATTTTTTTTATGTTGATTTTATTTATTTATTTAGATTTTTTTAAACAACAAATTAAAAAACATAAATTTTTTAATTTATTATTTAAGTTGAGATTTTTTTAAGTTGTAAAATCAACAATTTTTTTTTATTAAAACCTAATAAAGAAAAATTCTAAAAATAAACTCTAACTAACATGAAGGTTTTTTTTTTTTTTTTCAATTAATGGGTTGTCTTCCAAACTCATCAACGTTTTTGTTTGATTTTTTTTTTTTTTCAAATTTGTTTTGTATGGTTATTAAAATTAAAATAAAAATAAGAATCAGCACAGTATCTGGGCACCGAGAACCCACCTCTGTTGTTCGCGTCGCTCTGCGTCAGTGTCTTGGCGAAAGAAGTCGGCGGGTGATTGTTATTCACGGTCTCAGTCTGAGAATTGACAACCGGCGACGGAGGCCGTGACTCGGCCTCAGAATCCTCGACGCTGCTGTTCTGCTCGTCGTCGGAGATGGGGACGAGGCGCATGCGAGCATACACCTCGTCGGTCTCTGTGTCGGCCAAGAACTTCACCGACACCACTCTGCACAAGATCGACGGGCTCATGCGCAGATTGCCCACGAAATCAGGCACAGTGGCAGCGTGCTCTGCATGGCCCTGGGGGTAATAATAAACCTTTGAATTTATTGCAGGCATCTGCACCATCCCCCCTGCACAGGCATGCCAGAGTTGTGGATCCAAACCCTTCTCGACTTCGCCGGATTCCATTTTCCTCAACATGATCCGTGCGCATGGAAATTAATCGGACCTTCAGTCTGCAATTCCCCTTTTCTTACTCAATCCAATCCAATCAATTTCCAGACAAAACACGCACACTACTTACTCTGTCGCATCTTTCCCTCGAGATCTGTAGTGGCTACCTATCTATTTATTTCTCCTCCACTGCATCTTTATCTCAGAGATCTGGCAAAGGCTCTGAAAATTCTATATTGCAATCCAATGATTAACAACAGTAGCAAATACAGGGAATTGAATGCTCATACATCGAATTAGCAATTTTTTTTGATGATTTGCTTATTTAAACTGAGTTTATGAACCATTCATATATGTAATTTTTATTTAGACCATTGGATATTTTTTGATAATTTAAAGAAAACTTTCTATTGTTCTAGTTGTTGTTCATGCTGCGGATATTTTAATAACTTAGCTATAGCTAAGAGTTCCTTAGGTTTACAAGGCAAGGTTGGAGGGCCCCCATACCAAGCTAAGTACACTTTGATTAAATTATCATAATTTTAATTTCAGTATTTCTTGTTTCAGATTTATGATTCAGTTATTTAGATTTGTGATGCTTTTTGTGTGATTTCTGGATTATTTTGGTTTAAAACCTAATTTGTGTACGAAAGGACAAACAATTATTTGAGTTAAATTCTCTTTCTATCAAATTATGAATCACAACTAAAAAACATCCTTTTGCATTTCTTGAATAGTTCCTTGAATTCCAAGTTTATGATTTGATGCAATGGTAATGTTGTTGGAGTGGAACTGTGAGGAAGGACAACCATGACCTCCTAAGTTAGGAGCCTCTTCTCTTGTTTTCTACACATCACAAACTGTTCCTCTTTAGTTTCTCTTCTTGAGGATAGTACTATGGGGAAGGACAACCAGGACCTCCTAAGTTAGGAGCCTCTTCCTTCCCTTACTGCATTTTGAATCAGAGAATTTTTACTTTCTTTAAACTTAGAACTTATTTGTAATATGCACTTCCTTTAACCTTGTATTCTTGCCTTCCTAAACTGACTTCACCTGAAATACATATACTTTGGACATGCTTCCAAGTCTACAAACCCATATTGACAAGTAAAACACCTGTGTTAGTTTACTTAGTAAATTGAACCAAAATGTTTGGCACTATTGCCAGGGAAGCACATTCAAATTTAGTCAAAATAGGAAGCTTTAAACAAAACATACCAAAAAAAAAAATTAAAATTCATTATGGTTATTTACATTTAGACAGAAATTAGAAAGGTAGATTCCAAAACAAAACCCCCAACCACTAATAAAATCTCGTTAACTACAAAATCCATTTGCAAAACAATGATCTACAAAACATGATGTTAAAGAAGTCATTTAGAGAAGGAGGGTATGCCATCACAAGGATGTTCTTAAACCCTTGTCTACAATTTAGAATGGTCACTAGGGATGAATCTTCATTTCAAAAGATAGAAGAACAACAAAACATCCATGAAGAAGATCCACAAAAAGAGAACCTAAAACTTTCTTCTAGCTATCTTTGTAAGGAGGTGAATAAGTTATGGATCACATGCAATGAAATTCAAACAATAGAGCTAGATATTCAAGAATATCTAGCATATGATCCCTTGTGCATTCATGATTTTGAACACATTCCACAAGAAGAACTTTGTGATATGACAAAAGAACCAATGAAACAAACATCATTTCAAAATTTGGTTTTAACTTGTCATTAGGCCACAATACCACTCCATTTTTGAACATTCTTTAGCATCAAATCTTTATGATCAACTAATTTTTCAAGTCCAAGTATTCATTAAGGTATATTTTTCAAACTTGGATGTGAGTCTACTTATGATCTTGTTATGCAAATGGATGCATTGAAAATTCTCTTATACTTGAGTGAATGACTTATTTTTTATACAATAGAATAGGATATAATAGAATAAATAAATAAATAGGTAGAATGAGTTCACAATAAGATTTGTTGGTTCAAACTCTCATGAATAAATTCTTCAAATCATTGTTCAATATTCATTTGGAAGGATTTCATGGCAAAATGAAGGATCATTTTCAAAGCATGTTTTTAAACAAGGTATCTATTTAAATATAGTTTTTAAATCCATTTTGAAATTTTCAATTTGGATCACAAATAAGAAAATATGATCAAAATAAACTAGGTCTGAAGTGAAATTTTGAGGACAAAGTTAGTACAACCTTGATTTGAGGGGTTTAATGGAAACATTTTAACATGATATTTATAGGGAATATATCCCTTGGAATCTAGTTTCCAAATAAAATCTAATCACCTCAATCTGATATTATATGAAAACATTATGCTCAAAATACTAACTTCTTGTAGAAAAATCTGCATGGTGACAATTCTAGGCCTTGATTGTTCATTGACATATTTAACATACCAAATCATCTTATTTTCAAAACCTATTTATATGGGAGATATGTATTAAAGTCTATATCAATAAATAAATTTAATCATCCCATTTGGAGGTCAAATGAAAACATTATGCCACATTTAGTGACTGCATGTCTACAAATGAGCATAGTAAAACTCCGCCTCCTAGTTTTTTCATCAACAATTTTGTGATATCAAAACTGAGGATTTTAAAAACCTATTTCTACTTTGTAGAAAAAACTGAATCTACTTTAATCTCCAAGTGGAATCACATCAATCTGATATTTAACGAAAACGTTACACTCTAAATAGTGATCGTTGGTATAGTTAACAATTCACAAGTAGCTCTATCAAACATGGTATGCTTCATCATTTTTAGTATATATAATTTCAAATCATTTTTAAAACCTGTTTATATTGGAATTATTCATATTAATTCACTTTAGCTTTTCTTTGGAATCACTCTAATTGGACATAAAACAAAGATTTTGTGAACAAAATACCACTAGGAGGTCCAGGTTGGCCACCATTCCTCAAGGGGTAAACAAATGCATTTTCTTTGTATATCATCTTTGGAATTGTTTTCTAAGAAATACTTGTAATTATTTTACATATTTCTTGGATGAAGAGAGACTATATAGCTCTCTCCCTCTATCATCTAATATTGTATTGCACGCAAATGCTATGTTTTTACAGGTCATAAGAAGAATTAAGGAGTGAACTCCATGGATTAAGGACGTTTCAAAGTAAATTTTTAAAAATTAATATCTATGAATAGGAAATGAAAATATACAAGTAAAATTAAAGTATAATTCACATTATGTTGAGTTCATTCGAAGAAACTCAAAACTCTTGAAGCTTGTTTTCAATTGCTGACCAACAATGCCAACAACCCTACAACATGAATCGATATCGAAGAAAAAGGAATGAAGCTAATCATAAGAAGAAGTTATGTTTTGTACCATTACAAGTCACATCCATTGCCAAAGAAGCCTTTCATAAGCCATATTGTTCATGATTTCATTCATCTACCATATTGCATGCTAAGCTTCACAATCATTCAGATCTACCATGTTGAAGTCCAGAATTATTATTTATCTATCCATCTACTCCTAGATCATAACTTCAACCTAAATTAATTTCATAAGATTTCCATACTTCCCTACTCCATTATACCCCACCTCCATCCAAAAAAGAAAAAGAAATAAAGGAGTTTGGTTGTGAAAGTTCGGGACACTAGCACAATACAAACTCGAATTCATATCGGAAAGCGAACTTGTTTGGCCAATATGAATTCTCTTTTATGTTTTTCAATTTCATTTTGCAGAATCATCTTCCAAAATTCAAACACTTGAGGACAAGTCTTAATATCAGAAAGGGGGAATATTCAACAAACTATGAAAACTGGTTTAATGTGAACAATTGTATTACAGAAGGCACTTGAGACATCATAATCAACATTTATCAGTAAGGGAACTGAAGAAGATCAATATCATATATAGAAGGGACCTGATTATTCATTTTCAAATCAACATCAAAGGGACCTGAGAAACAGCTACAAGCATCTATCTACACTATAGTATTGACAATAATTTATTTTTAAAAGGTCAAGTGTTGACAAAAGAGTTAAGTCATCAACAGAAGAAAAACATTGACAATGAGCTATCAAATAAAAGGAAAGTACTGTAAGTTTAAAGCATTCTTAATGCCTTTGATTTTGAATTTTTTTCTAAGATTGATAACCTAGTTTAAAACTTGAATATGCAATACTCCTAGCCATGTATATATCATTTCACATTATCCTACATCACCCTACATAGTCATTCATTTCATCACTTAACCATACATTCACATTTCATTACTCAACCATGTCATTTTCCATTTTTGATTAGTATTGTTGGCCACATCTCCTTTTGAAAAAAATTTGTTGCATAATGGAAAAATTGTTTACACAACAAAGAAGGATTAGTTTATGTGCCTACAAAACAATAATAGAGAAGGTTAGTATCATTACATATATACTTAATCTTTCAAAAAGAATTTGATTTGAAATGACCCAAGATTATGGTCATTTGAAAACAAATATCAACACATAACTATATTTTGGAAATGGAAAAATATGCAATGATAAAGGCATAAATATGCAACATGTAAACAAGTATGGTTGATATAAGCAAACATAGTGCATGCAATGGAAAAATCATAAGCTAAAGTCCTAATGGTAATGAGTATTAAAAACTCTAATCTACAAACTATGATGCAACATAAAACAAGTGTCAAAGGAGTGTACAAAGAATAGCACCGTCATAAGTAAATGAAACATGATGCATTAACACAAGTGGCAACCAAAATTGAAAAATGAAAGATCAACTAGTCAAATCAAGCAGCAAGCAAACGGTCAAAAACTTTTTCAAAGGATTGAACACTATCTGTGATTGATATCCTTCATCATCATAGCTAAACCTAGCTCAGAATTGAGGACAATACTACGTATTCATCCATAGCTCAAGAAAATGAAAAGAATCATGATTGAGAGAGAAATACATAGAGAGAAAAACACAAAAAGTGAAGGGAATTGCGTGGGAGAGAAGGACCCTTCGCAATCGAGGAATTATGTAAGAAAATTGTGTGGAATTGGAAGGAGGGATTGGAGGAACTCCATGGAGAATAACGAGAAGAATTTTTAAAGAAGGAGAGAGTGACCATTTCCTCTATGTTGAGCTAACATTTCTCTCCAACAAATTCTAAAAATCACGCAGTGATTAGGTAAGAGTCAATTCTGGGGTATCCTCAACAACTAAAAGATTTCTAAGAAAGGGTTTAACTTAATATTTAGTTCATATGTGTCATAATGAGAGAGAAACAAGACTCCAATTATGGATTTGCAATGCTCTGTCACCTTAAATATACTCTGCCACCTGTAGAATCCATGATTTTTCGAGATGCTGGAGAAGAGTTTAATTGAAACTGTATGTTTACACAGGAAGGAAAAAACCATTAACAAGATATTTCTACAAGTTTTCTACATGTCACTTGCAGTTCAGGTATCAAAACCACGATTTCCTCATGCAATTTTTGTTAAAAAAAAAATTCACATAAAAATACAGTGAGCATTATTTCAAATACACAATACACAGTTTTTGAAACAGAGAGGGATTTTCATAAATTTTTATGAGAAATTTTGCAAAAGAAGAGAGATTTAAATACGATTTGCAAAACAGTGAGAGATTTTTCTTACAGTGGAGATTTTTGTTTTGGGTCTTTTACACAGTAAGAGTTTTTATTCAGTTTACAAACAAAGAATTTTGTTTGGATACCATTTGCAGTAGAAGACATGGAAATTGAAGATTTAAAAATAGAGGAACATGAGGGTATTGATATTCTCCTTTGAGTTTCATAGGAAGAAGCTACAGGTTCAAGAACAATAGGGGCATCATCACTCAGGAGATCCAAATGGAGAAATCAAGCATGAGGACATGCTTGAACATCAACAAGGGGGAGATGTTGGCCCTCAATTGTGGTCATTTTTGCCTATCCTAAATCCATCTATTTACCTCCATATTCCATCCTATTTCACCTATATATGCCTCATTTTAGTCTTATTTTTCATATTTAGGTAACTAAATTAAGTTTTTCAATTGTTAGAATTTTTTTCTAAAAAATGGGTTTTAAGAGTAAATTTGGATTGCATTAAAAATTCCAGTAATAGCTCTGTTAAAGTCATATGTGGAGGACACCTGGGTGAGAGCTGAGTGCATATTTGGAAACATTGGGAACCACAGATGAAGGAACACCTATTGGTTCAGTCAAACTAACTAAACATAGGCCCAGTCAACACTGGTCAAACTTGACATGTCATTCAAAAATCCCTATTAAAAAGGGGCATAATATTATTTTTGGGGATTTTTCATAATTTTGTGAACTAGAATTGATGAGTTCGACCTGAATGGATGGATTAGGATAGATAAAAATGTTAGAGCCATTGTAGCAAAGTTTGTTGATGATTTTCTTATTCAGACTGAGTTTATGAACCATTCATATATGTAATTTGTATTCAGGATGTTGGAGATTTTTTTATAATTTGAAGAAAAATTTCTACTGTTCTAGTTGTTGTTCATGTTGTGGATATTTTCATAAGTTAGTTGTAGCTGATATTTCCTTAGGTGTACAAGGAAAGGTTGGAGGGCCCTCATACCAAGCTAAGTACACTTTGATTAAATTAGCATAATTTTAATTTTAATATTTCTTGTTTCAGATTTATGATTAAGTTATTTAGATGTGTGATGCTTTTTGAGTGATTTCTAGATGATTTTGGTTTAAAATCTATTTTTCATACGAAAGGAAAACTAAGGATTTAAGTTAAATTCTCTTTCTATCAAATTATGAATCACAACTAAAAATCATCCTTTTGCATTTCTTGAATAGTTTCTTGAATTCCAAGTTTATGATTTGATGCAATGGTAATGTTGTTGGAGTAGAACTGTGAGGAAGGACATCTAGGATCTTCTAAGTTAGGAGCCTCTTCTCTTGCTTTCTACACATCACAAACTGCTGCTTTTTAGTTTCTCTTCTTGAGGACAATACTGTGTGGAAGGAAAACCAGAACCTCCTAAGTTAGGAGCCTTTTTAGTTTCTTTAATCTTAGAACTTATTTGTAATATGCACTTCCTTTAACCTTGTAGTCTTGCCTTCCTTAATTGACTTCACCTAAAATCCATATACTTTATCCATGCTTCCAACTCTACAAAACTAGATTGACAAGTAAAACACCTGTGTTAGTTTACTTAGTAAATTGACCCAACGTTTGTAAGTGATCAATTTGAATTTTATTTGGTCTCTGTGTTCTCTAGAGGGTGACATGTTAGGCTCCTTCCCTTCACCTTGTTGAAACCAATTACAACAATGACTTACAACAATGCAAAGAACTAACAAACATGCCTTTGGTCATATATCTCCTCAACTTCGTGCCTTTGCATGACAATAAGGTCGTGGAAAAATAGGAAATAGAGACTTGCCATTGTGTGATGATCCTCCCATTCGTGGATATAACCTAATGCATTACCGCTCTACCATTTTGTGAGTGTGTAGTCGAACCTTTCTTTCCATTCGTATACACATTGTCTTCAATGTAGGACCTCAATTAATGCAGGAAAATCATGGCAAAAAATAAACCATCTCATAGAGAATCAATGATGAACACAACTCTATTCAATTCTAATGAATCACAACTTGCTCAATCCACAAAGATTCTTCAATGATGGAATAGAATTAACAATTCCTGCTCTATCATAGACACACTAGCTTTGCATCTCTTAGTATCCAAGGGATTTTAGCAGACAATTTGTTAGTCGATTGAGGGCATGGGAGAAAGTGGAGGGAATTCGAAATGTCTTTCCTAGCTAAGGACTACGAAAAAAATAGATCTATCATGTGTAGAGAATGCCTAGAATGGTAGAGTGGGCATAGATTCGACATTGAGCCATCACATTCATACTCAAGAGGTAAATTGTCTTTTTTCAAAAGGTTTACACTAGTATTTGGCTGAATTGAACAATAGAGATATTGCAGATTTAGGCACTAGTAAAGTAACAAATCTGAAAAGAGGCAAAAGAAAGGGCCACGGTGCATATATTTTATAGACTCCTTAGAGTTCCCATGTATAGGTGTATATCCTAGGGAGACAGGACTGATGAAAAATTCAGGACTGACAAAAAAGTTAGGACTGATGAAAAGGTTAGGACTGACGATGAAAGTTGAGAAAAATATATATCCAAAAATAATGATGAGCATATAAATTGACACGAAATTTGTAGGGGAAATGGAAAACCTTTAAGCAGAAAACATAAATTCGATTAATTAGTTCCTCAAAATCCATGGGAGTGCTTGTGCATTTTTTTGTTGCTATTTGGGACAGTGGATAGAGAACCCAATACAAATCTACCTGAGAGAGGTCAGAGGGACAATGCACAGTAAGAAATAGGTATGCACATAATAATGGCAATTCTACAAGAAAGAAGGCAGAACTAACATGCACAAAGAGGCCACAAAACGAGTGGCTCAAATTTTGGTAGGGCAGGAGTATGCCTCCTCTAATACCAAGTTAAACTCACACATGGAATAAATGGAATATGAAAGATAATCATGAGATGCCTTTATTATTCACAACATATACATTTATAATACATTGGTGTGACTCTTGGATTCATCTTCCAAGGTCTCTTGGACTCCCTTTGACTATTATACTTGAACACCATAACCCTTAGTGGATTAGGTGTCCAAAAATAAATATGGCGGTTAAGGTCATCCTATAGTTCACACCTGCCTCTTGATTCTTTACTATGTAATGAATGATGAAATTGTTATGGGAAATTCTTGATCCACATTGTAGACTATATAGTATACCCTTTTGAGATTTTTTCAAATTGGAGATAATTTGGATGAGACTATTAAAAGAGTTTTTATCCAAGTCCCACTATTGTAGAAGAAACTCGGTCAACTAATGGCACCTAAAGCACCCCTCTCCACATTAGACTTAGTTCACATTCTTCTTAGTTGCAAGTATTCTTAATTAGTTCTTGGTTACTCTATTTTCTTAATTTTACCAAACAATCCTCACCTGGTTATTATACCTTTGTTCTTAAACAAATGTAGATTTTTTTAATATTTTAAGAACACAACTAGAATTTGTAATGTGTTGATTATTTATAATTCTTAGTGGTTAGTTGCCACTAAGTGTATGTATTATATTTCACTATGGTATATTTGTAACTTCATATTCCATCATTTTTCTTTAGAGATGAAAATAATGACTAATAAATTCAATGCAAAATCCTTACTGATAAAGAAAATAACTAAATAATATTTACAAGATAAGGGTTGTATGCTCCCACTTGCATAGAAGTCTGAGTTACACACTACATTTTTCATGCTTCTTGACCAAAACTGACACTAAAACACCTGTGATCCATATTATTTTATGTTGTGCACAATTAAACTATTTATGGTCTATTAATTTGCAGTGAAGATAATCATTGTAGCTATAGATATGATTTTTTTCAAGGGAGAAGAGCAACAATGGAGGACTTTTATGATGCAAAAATATCAAAGATTAATGTCACATGGTTGGATTCTTTGGGTTTTTGATGGTATGTTTCCATTCATGACTTTCCGTATTTCATTTATATTATAGATGGGTTGACTCAAAGTTTTATTTCTATGAAAATTATTTATTTGTAAAGGAACTCTTCATTTTTTAAATGAACAATGGTGATGATAATATCAAACTTGAGATGAAGACCAATTTTGGATTTTTGTTCTAGTTTTGAAATTTTTTGATGGGTTGTTTCTTCTAGGCCATGACAAACCTAATATTTCTCAATATTTGAAGCAACATCTTTTTGATAACTTGACAAGCCATCCCAAATATACAACAGACACCAAGCTGGTCATAAGTGCATGCAGGTTTTGAACACCTACTCGATATGATTTTTCTTATTGATGTTATAATATTAAGCATGGATCCTTCATAACCATTACCTTGAGTACTCTAATTCTTATATGAAATTTAAAATTTCAATTAAAATATGTGAGTAAATTGATTCTCAGTTCTTGAAGTTGTAATAGTATTTATAGAGATGATGGGTCAACAACATCAATGGTTGTGCTAGTTGGTCAAAATCTGTATGTTGACAATGTTTGGGATTTTCGAGTAGTTATTTCTAAGGCAGGAAAAGGTGAAGCATCTTTATTCATATGATATTATCTGTAATATCTTCATTTCAACAAGTTCCTTTTTTATTTTGTTATGGAATCTTTGCCAATTAGCATGTTTGCACATACTTTGAATGACTTTGACCATAATACAAGTATGGGCATTTTACTTTTACTGGTGTTAGTTGAGAGAATAGTTGCAAATATCTCTGATTCATCCTAAGTTTGGGTTATTTACCTAGTTTTTTAGGTTAATGATATTTCCAATACTTTCATACTTTTTTCAGCTTGCCAATATTTCTAGGATTTTATTAGTTTTCAGGTCCAATTTTATTCCTTGCCATATTTTTTATTTTTCTGGTAATTTCCCTAATATCCCAAAAGTTTCTTTCTGGATCCTTTGCAATATATCCCCAAAAATGGTAACTCAAGCATTATTGGTTTATAGCACATATGCATGAGACCCTGTATTGACCATATCATTTTTATTTACCCAAAGCATCTTTCTAAAAACTCAATTTATTTTTGTTTATTGTTTTCATGTTTGCTAGTCGATTTCGAATTTTACAATACGATACTTCAATTTCTTTGTTCTATGCTCACTTTCTCATGTTGTGAAAATGGAACTGAATATGTTTTCCATTGGAATAAAACATTTTCATTGTCACAAAAGCAATGGTGATTTGAATTTTTTGAAATTTTAATTGGTGTCCATATATGGTAACTATCTCATGGACAACATTTTTTGCGACACAATTAGTTTCAGTTCCTACTCGGTGAATTGAACAACACTTGTTGTGAGACAATTAACTACAGTTCCTACTCGGTGAAGTACACTTCTACTCAACAGGGACTTGCTGCTTAGAAACCAACCTTGTTAATTCTAACTTGTGTTTCTAAAGTAAAAATGATAATAATGTCTTGGCCACATGTAAGGGAAGTCAATATAGAAATTTGCAGTCTTAGTGTTAAAGATAATTAATGATTATCATCGTTAGTTACTGTCAGTCAGCTTATAGTTTCAAGAAATTTACATAGTTTTTAAATTCAGTAAGTACCAGTCATGCATGTATGAGCTACCATTAGCATATATATTCTTAGTTGTTTTGAGTTTATTGAGTCATTTAAATTTAAGTAATTGAATCAATGAAGTCAAAGAAAATAAAGGGATTTATTTCCATAAAAAAAAGTTTTCATTTGTATTTTTTTCTCTATCAAGAAAAGGTTTATTTTTATATTAAAAATAAGGATATATGATTTAAGCGGGTGTATTTCTTAGCTACCATTTCCCATTCTAGTACAGAAAAAATATGAAGTCTGGGCCATTAATATGTAGACTTGATTAGTTTTTGAGGATGTGTGGGAACTTGTAGTCCATTGCTATACAAAGCCAATTGATGAGGCAACTGAACAAGATTTTATCGAATTCACAAGAGAATAAACTTAGAGTCAATAAAAGAAGCATGTGAAAGAACTTTTTGTCATCCAAATGGTGTGGATACGACTCTCTTTCCCAAGATATATGAAACAAAGTCCTTTAAGGCAATGTGGGGAATATTAGAGACTAATTATCATGGAATTAAAAAGGTGAAGACAATTAATTTGCAGATGTTGAGGATGAATTTTGAAAATTAGAAAAGGAAAGAGTCAAATTGCATGGACTAGTACAAGACCCAAGTTATAACTATTTTTAATTAGCTAAATATGAATGGTGGAGAGTTTTCATATTAGAAAGTAGTAGAGAAGGTTCTGAGAACCTTTCCTAATAAATTTGATGTAGTGGTCGCAACCATTAAAGAGTCTAAAGATTTGTCACATTTATTAGTAGATGAGATTTTGGGAGCAATAATAGAAGTTTATAATCAAGTCAAAGTTATGGAAAATCAAAAGTTAAGTGATTTTATTTCAATAAGTTGGGTCGTTATACACATGAATGTAGAATGAAGAAAGATGATATTTGCAGACAAGGTGCAAACTATTCTTCTGAGAAGTGTGAATAATTGTTATTACTTATCTATAATGCCACTCAAGGCTTATCTAATGATATGTGGATTATATATAGTAGATGTAGTAATGATATGACAAGAAACAAAAGCATAATTGTATATATGGATGATGTAATTAGAAATGAGGTCAAGTTGGGGTCAAATAATATTCTAAAAGTTATGGGATAAGGAACAATTAACATCCTAACCAAAAAGGGTCAAAAAGGGCACATATCAGATATGTACTATGCTCTAGGTTTGAAACATAATCTTCTTAGTGTTGGTCAATGTACTCAAAAGGGGTATAATGTAGTATTTAAAGGAGATGATTATTTCATATATGGAAAACTTCCTAGTAAGATGTTGATTGCTAGAGTAAATATGACAAAGAATAAGTTGTATCCTCTTTCCATGAATCAAGATAGACATGATTACTCATTTTCTCAAAAAGCAACTTTCTTGGATGATTTTTTGTTATGGCACATCAGGTTTGGTCATCTAAATTTTGGTGGCCTTAGATTATTGTAGTGGGAGAAGATGGTTGAGTGGTTTCCTCCCATTGAAGAGCGAACTAGTTCATGTGAGAGTTTCATTCTAGAAAAGCAACACAAAGACACTTTTCCCAAGGGAGTGGCTTATAAAGAAGAGACATATTTTGAGTTGCTTCATACATTTCTTTGTGTTCCAATGTAGAAAAAATCAGTTGGAGGAGGTTACTACTTTTAACCTTCATAAATGAATATAGTAGGAATACTTGGGTGTATTTTTTGATAAACAAGTTTGAAACTTTTCATAAGTTTCAATAATTCAAGGAAATGGTAGGGAAACAAAGTGGTCATCAAATTAAATCATTTGCATAAGATGGAGGAGGTGAGTATTATTCAAAATATTTTCATAACTTTTTCAAGGATCATGGGATCAAAATAAAATTTACAACAAGCTACACACTCGAGAAAAATGGTGTAGCTAAAATGAATAATTGAACCATCATGAATATAAATAGAAGTATGCTGAATGCAAAACATCTACCTAATGAGTATTTGGGGGACGCAATATCTTCCTCAATTTATGATTTGAATAGATCTCTCACTAAAAACACGTAAAGATAAAAGTTCCACATGAAGCATGGATAATTATGAGTTTCATTGTAGCACACTTTAGGGTATTTGTCTATGTGGTATATGCTCATGTGCCTAAGGGGTTGAGAAAAAAATTAGATGATAGAAGTGAGAAGTTCATTTTTACTGGGTATAGAGATCACTCTAAGGCATA